>CM072558.1:13960969-15210969 GCA_036898215.1 Platycarya strobilacea
ATTCTGCTCAGCTACTAGAAGATATGATATAAGTTCAGAATATTTCTTGAACTTTCTCTCTCGATACTGCTGCTGTAGGAGCACATTCGAGACATGAAATGTAGTAAAAGTCTTCTCTAGCATATCATCATCGGTGATTTTCTCACCGCATAATTTTAATACTGAGCTTATTTTAAAAAGTGCCGAATTATACTCATTAACACTTTTAAAATCTTGCAACCTCAGGTGCATCCATTGAGAATGAGCTCTTGGGAGGATGACAGTCTTCTGGTGTTCATACCTCTCTCTTAAATTGTTCCACAAAATATAGGGATCTTTTACTGTGAGATATTCAGTTTTCAATTCTTCATGAAGATGGTGGCGAAGGAAAATCATTGCTTTAGCACGTTCCTGCAGAGATGCTTGATTTCCTTCTTTAATAGTTTCTCCCAGGTTCATTGCATCAAGATGTATTTCAGCATCAAGTATCCAGGATAAATAATTTTTCCCAGATATATCAAGAGCAACAAATTCCAATTTTGTAAGATTTGCCATTTTCTACACATATAAATAATGAAATAAATATGTGTATCTCATATTTATAAATTCATACAGATAATCATCAATAAAATATATTAAAAATTTCAAATAATATATTGAAAAACTTACAGAGGAATAAGGCCACTAGCTTCAGGATTGGTAGAACCGTCGTGCTGATAACGTGTTATAAAATTAAAGAAAGGAAACTACTATTGCAAAAGAGAAATAAGAAATTCTCTTTAGAACTTTTAAGAACTGAAACTTTCTTTCTCTCTTTATATTTTCTTATGAATTTCATTACAACTGAAGCCCCTATTTATAGGTTTTGAAATTACTATACAAGTTACTATGCAAGTCACTATACGAAATTTAAAATAATAATGGTGTGGTCATTCACATAATTTTAGTGGTGGGACAGGGAAGCGGCTACCGACGTTCGTTCATTACAATTTCAATAGAAGAAACGTCCAGGCGCGACCGACAGCGAAAAGAGAGAAGAAGCCGAGAAACCAGTAGAAGAACGGACTACATTGCGGGATCACGAGAATATTTTTTTAATTTTTTTTTCTTTCATTCTTTGTAGAAAATTACAATAAATTTATTTATGTTGAATTTAATTTTTAGTAGGAATTAAATTTTTTTATTTTACAAAAATGATGTAATCTAATTTCAAATTATACTTACTTTTTTATGCTAATTTAAAGTAATTCTCTTTTAGATTTATTTGATTTATTCTAAACTTATTGTTTCTAATTAATTGACCACTAATTAGATAATTTTAATATTGTGATTTACTATCAAAAAAGAGAATTATAAAATAGAATTTGAATATTCAGCATAAATAAATATAGAGATCAAAAAATTTATATAAACCTATGTAGTAATTAAAATAGTTGGTCTTAATAGTTACTTGATTTATAAATTTACATACTCTCTAATAAATTATGAATAAGAATAATTTTCAATTGACTATTGAAAAAGGCTCTTGGATAAATTTAGAGATTTGCTAATAATCAAATAGAATTAATTTTAATTAACTAAATGAAAAAAACATAGTGAATGATTACATAAAATTGATTTCCTAGAAATGATTTTTTCAGTAATTTGATTATAAAATTAAAATTTTATTTTCCTTCGAATATTTTCTTTGAATCAATTTTATTTTAAATTGTAATTTAATAATTCTTTAAAATAAAGTCGAGGTTAATATAATATTAATATTTTTCAAAAATAAAATATCAATTTTAAAAAAAAAATATTTTTCTTATTATTTAATTATAAAATTATGATAATATACATTTCAATCTTGCACCGATCAAAGTGCTAGAAAAAGGATTGCATCTAAGATCGAAATATTCGTACCCCGTCAAACTGTCGAAATCATTATTTAAATAACGTATACAACATTTATATATACCTCCATTCTTTTTGCAATTCCACAAATCTACTGTATTTATAACTTTCACCTGCCTTATTTTACACGTCAACCTCCCGTTCTGTCGTAAGGAGGCGGCTTGACCATAACCCAATGACTGGGGGTCAAGGACTTGGCACTTGGGAATGTAAACGCTTACGTCCAGACTCCAGTAGCCACTGGTGTCGCAATGTATTGCGATACCTAGCAAGCATTTTCAAAGAAAGATAAGGAAATAGAATTTTTTTATAAACCAAACCCTCGTCTAAGTTCCAAGATGCTGATCATTAAAGAAGAAAGAGGGCAGAAGGAAAAAGTGTAAGAATTTTGGAGAATATTTCATAATAAAAAGAATTGTTATAATACTTATTTCTGATCATTGTTGATTAAGTATACGTAGAAATCAATTATTTCTTGATTATGAACTCTCACAGATTGAAACATGAAAAGTATTGGAGAAGGATTTTCAGTCTATCTCATTTTACATTGATGGATGTGATGGATAAAGAATTATATACCTTATTTATAAATAGATCAAGACCCATTTTCACTAAGAGTTATTTCCTTCTATCAAAGAATGTGACTTTTGACTTTTAAATAAGTAATATCTCTATTTTTTTAATTACCTAGAGTTTTAATATAAACATAAAACTATTATAATAAATAAATCCATAATATATTTAAAAAGATATGACCCGTAAGCCACCCTTAAGTTTCCTACAAGGAGACGTGTTCTTTCATTCTTTCACTTGGCTTACGTGACAGTTATTTAAAATCATCTGGGTAACCAAAAATCGAATATGACTACATATAAACCTACTCAAACCATAACCTTTAGAAAAAAGATATAATACATTAATCATGGCGATTATGTTATTTGTGAATATTAGGTGTCAATTATTTACATTTATTATAGTTTATCTCTAATCAAATTTGTGTGTGCAGTTGATAATTCTTACAGCAAGTGACACGGTGCCGTTTTGTTAAGTTAAGGGAAGCTGCCTAGACACGTGATATGGAGCTGAGCAGAGGAGACTTAATCTCAGCCACTGATATTACACGTGTCAACATCCTTCTTTGTATACATATATGATCTTAACTTGCTGAGTGATTGAGAGATAGGGTTTTGTTGTACTCTGCCGACAGAGAGTTCCAGAGAGAGATCGTGAGATAGAGAGATTGAGAACTAGGGCATTATCGAGTGAGAAAGAAAGTCATTTTATGGCTTGGGTTTAGATAGATACTGGTTTGATCTTGTAAGAGAAACGTTGGCTTTGGAAGATTCATCAATAAAGTGATTCTCTGAGGCTGTTCCTGCCGTGGATGGAGGCCATTAGGGCCGAACCACGTAAATCGTGTGTTTTCTTTGATCCTTCTATTTCCTTTTATTTCTTGTTGATTTACTTGTATATTTACTGTTCTTGTTTCTGCACCTCAGTTTTCTTTACATTCTTTAACCGAATCTTGCCATTTGATATTTGCTCTGAGTTTTATCAAAGACTCAGAGGGGATTTATTCATAACAACTGGTATCAAAGCTCCGGCTCGATGGGGACCACTAGATTCGATGTAGAGAAATTCACGGGGGAAAACGATTTTGGGTTATGGAGGATAAAGATGAGAGCTCTGTTAGTCCAACAAGGCTTACAGGATGCTCTCACCTCTGGAAAAAATGACTCTTCCTCGAAAGAGGAAGGGAAGGTGGAGGTCCAAAGGGACATCCTTCAAAAGGCCCATAGTGTTCTGATACTGTTTTTAGGGGATAAAGTGCTGAGAGAAGTTGCAAGTGAGGAGACAGCGGCTGGTATCTGGTTAAGACTGGAACACCTTTACATGACAAAGTCCTTAGCAAATAGGCTCTATAAGAAAACTAGGTTATACACCTTCAAGATGACTCCTGGTACCTCAATAGGAGAACATCTGGACACTTTGAACAAAATAATTTTAAACCTAAATTATATAGATATTAAGGTGGAGGACGAGGATTAGGCAATCCTCTTGCTGAGTTCCTTGGACCCCTCATACCAAAACCTTAAGGAGACTATGATGTATGATAGGGATACCTTATCCCTAGATGAAGTGCAGGCTGTACTTCATGCTAGGGAATTACAAAATCAAGAAAATACCAAGCAAGAACATGGTAAGGGCTTGTCAGTTAGGGGAAGACCAGAAAAGAGAAACAAGAAAGGAAAACCAGAGAATAAAAGGGGAAGGTCTAAGTCCAAAGGAAAACACCTAAAATGCTTTCTATGTCACAAAGAAGGACACTTCAAAAGGGACTGTCCTGACAAGAAAACACAAATAGGGAATAAAGCCAAAGATGAGGGGGATGTGGCTGTGGTGTTAGATGGGTATGACAGTGTTGAAGTACTAAATGTATCTGAGACAGATTCTGGAAATGAGTGGATCCTAGATTCTGGATGCTCCTTCCATATGTGTCCAAATAGAGGCTGGTTTGAAACCTTTTCTGTTCTGGATGGTGGACATGTGATCCTAGGGAATAATAAATCTTGTAAAATCCTGGGAATTGGAAGCATAAGGCTAACTCTTCATGATGGGATGGAGAGACTCTTGAGGGAGGTCAGGTATATACCTGACCTAAAGAGGAATCTGATTTCTCTTGGCATACTTGATGTCTCTGGCCACTCCTTTAAATCAGAGGCAGGGGTCCTCAGGGTCACAAAAGGTTCACTTACTGTCATGAAAGGGGTAATAAAGAATGGCCTGTATACCTTGGTTGGAAAAACCACTGTTGGGGAAGCATCCCCTATACAGAATGAAACTGAGGACAAAATTGTGCTGTGGCACAGGAGACTAGGACATGTTAGTCAAAGAGGACTTTTAGAACTACACAAACAGGACTTACTGAAAGATGTGAGTCTGGATAACTTACCTTTCTGTGAAGACTGTGTTTATGGAAAGGCTAAGAGGGTGAGCTTTAAAAGGGCAACTCATACAACTGCTCAGACACTAGACTATGTACATTCTGACCTTTGGGGACCCTCTAGAGTAACGTCCCATGGTGGAGGGAATTACTTCCTCTCCATCATTGATGATTACTCTAGAAAGGTATGGGTTTACATCCTTAAGCATAAAAATGACACATTTGGAAAGTTTAAGGAATGGAAATCCTTGGTAGAGAATCAGGTAGGTAGAAAACTGAAAACTCTCAGGACTGACAATGGGTTAGAGTTTCTGTCAACTGAGTTTAATAACTTCTGTAAGGAGGAAAGAATCTTGAGACATAAAACTGTGAGGGAAACCCCTCAACAAAATGGTCTTGCTGAGAGAATGAATAGGACCATTTTAGAGAGGGTAAGATGCATGCTGTCCAATGCAGGGTTGTCTAAATCTTTTTGGGCAGAAACTGTTAGCACAGCTGCCCATTTAATAAACAGGTGTCCATCTTCAGCTATAAATTTTAAAACATCACAAGAAATGTGGACTGGAAAACCACCTAGGTATGATTATCTTAGAGTCTTTGGGTGTACTGCCTATGCACATTCAAAGACTGATAAATTAGATCCCAGGGCACTTAAATGTATCTTTGTGGGTTACCTTGAAGGGGTTAAAGGGTCTAAGCTGTGGGTGGATGAACCTGGGAGGCAAAAATGTATTATCAGCAGGGATGTGATTTTCAATGAATCCCAAATGGCTCGGAGACAGAAGGAAGGGACAGAACTCATACCCTGTAGTACAAAGGGGGAAGTACAAGTTGAGGTGGAGGATGGAAATTCCTCAACTGAACCTAGGACTGGCCAAGTCAGTAGCTCTGAGGACACTATATCAGATGTAACAGGCCAAACAGCATCTGACTCTTACAATTTGGTAAGGGACAGAAAGAAAAGAACAATAAAACCACCTTTTAGGTATGGTCAAGCTAAGCTTACAGCCTTTGCATTGACCATTGCTGATGAGGTTGTGTATCAAGAACCAAGGACCTATAAAAAGGCCATAGCTAGCAAGGATGCCACCAAGTGGACACTTGCTATGCAGGAGGAGATGGAGTCCCTAAATAAGAATAAAACTTGGGTTCTTGTTACTAAACCAGAGAGGGTTAAGTTAGTGGGATCCAAGTGGATCTTTAAAAGAAAGGAAAGCATACCAGGGGTAGAAGGTGCTAGGTTTAAGGCAAGACTAGTGGCAAAGGGCTTCACTCAAAGAGAGGAATAGATTACAATAAAATATTCTCTCCTGTAGTCAAGCACAATTCCATTAGACTGCTTCTGTCTTTCACAGCATTTCAGGATCTACACTTAGAACAACTAGATATAAAAACTGCTTTCTTGCATGGAGAATTAGAAGAGACTATTTACATGCAACCTCCTGAAGGATTCCCAAAAGACATTAACTCAAATCAAGTATGCTTGCTTAAAAAATCTTTATATGGATTAAAACAGTCTCCTAAACAATGGTATAAGAGATTTGATACATGCATGCTTGAAAATGATTTTAAAAGGAGCTGTTATGACAGCTGTGTTTACTATAAGGAAGTTAATAGTATAATAATATATCTTCTACTGTATGTAGATGATATGTTAGTTGCTTGTAAAGATTTAACTCTGATTAAGAAGATTAACTGTATGTTAAAATCTGAATTTGAGATGAAAGACCTAGGACCTGCAAGTAGAATATTAGGGATGGATATTATTAGGGATAGAACAGAGAAATGTTTGTATTTATCCCAGGAAAACTATATCTCTAAATTTCTCAAACGTTTTGGTATGGAACAAGTTAAGCCTGTTAGTACACCTCTAGGTCAACATGTGAAATTGTCCATAAACCAGGCCCCTGGAACAGAAACTGAAATAGAGTTTGTGAAACAAATTCCTTATGCTAGCATGGTGGGAAATATAATGTATGCAATGGTATGCACTAGACCAGATCTCACCCATGCTGTTAGTGTAGTCAGCAGGTTTATGAGCATTCCTGGTAAGGCACACTGGCATGCCATTAAATGGCTATTAAGATACATTTCTAGAACCACTAATTTGGGTCTGGTATATGGAAAAAATGTTAAGGAAGGATGTGAGTTAGAAGGATTTGTAGATGCAGACTATGCTGGTAATGTAGATACTAGGAAATCATTAACAGGTTTTGTATTTACTGCTTATGGGGGGGCCATTACCTGGAAGTCTAATCAGCAAGCTGTTGTGGCATTATCCACAACAGAAGCTGAGTATATAGCTTTGACAGAGGCCATAAAGGAAGCTATATGGCTGAATGGTGTATCACATGAATAAGGTATATTCAAAGGAAATATTAATGTGCACTGTGATAACCAAAGCTCAGTATACTTGGCTAAAAACCAAGTGTATCATGAAAGGTCTAAGCACATAGATGTTAGGCTCCATTTTATAAGGGATGTAATTGAGTCTAGGGTAGTTGGTGTGGAGAAACTTCCAACTGAAGAAAATCCCTCAGACATGATGACCAAATCCCTGCCCTTAACAAAGTTCAGACACTGTCTGGACTTGATTAATATGCAATCTGTTGGGAGTCCCTAGTAGAGGGACATTGCAGGAACAGCCAAGAGGAGAATAGGATAGAGTAGATGAAAAATTATTGACAAGGTGGAGAAATGTGAATATTAGGTGTCAATTATTTACATTTATTATATTTTATCTCTAATCAAATCTGTGTGTGCAGTTGATAATTCCTGCAGCAAGTGACACGGTGCCGTTTTGTTAAGTTAAGGGAAGCTGCCTGGACACGTGATATGGAGCTGAGCAGAGGAGACTTAATCTCAGCCACTGATATTACACGTGTCAACATCCTTCTTTGTATACATATATGATCTTAACTTGCTGAGTGATTGAGAGATAGGGTTTTGTTGTACTCTGCCGACAGAGAGTTCTAGAGAGAGGTCGTGAGATAGAGAGATTGAGAACGAGTGCATTATCGAGTGAGAAAGAAAGTCATTTTATGGCTTGGGTTTAGATCGATACTGGTTTGATCTTGTAAGAGAAACGTTGGCTTTGGAAGATTCATCAATAAAGTGATTCTCTAAGGCTGTTCCTGCCGTGGATGTAGGCCAATAGGGCCGAACCACGTAAATCGTGTGTTTTCTTTGATCCTTCTATTTCCTTTTATTTCTTATTGATTTACTTGTATATTTACTGTTCTTGTTTCTGCACCTCAGTTTTCTTTACATTTTTTAACCGAATCTTACCATTTGATATTTGCTCTGAGTTTTATCAAAGACTCAGAGGGGGTTTATTCATAACATTATTATATCAATATTTCCTTTTATGTATGACTTGATGTGAAACCAACCTATTCTTCAGATCTCATATATATCTCCAGTTTAATTAGAAGAAAAGTAGTTGATCATCCACTCTATAAAGTAGAAACTGCTACTTGATATAATAAAGCGTTGATAGGCATGACTTCATTTAGTTCTTAGAGCTATGGTTAATGAAACCTTGATATTAATACTGGCATTGTAAAAATCCCATGGAATCTTTTTTAATCATTATGGCCATTACAAGGATGAAAGCAGGTAATGCCATGGTAAACAACTTTTAAACTGTGTTTAAGAAAAAGGAGTAATAAGTTAGGAATTCTTAGAGCGGCAGCGGAAATTGGTTTTACCTATAAAAAAAGGTAGGAATTCTTAGTTCCCTTATCTATTTTTCAGATGCAAGGTCGAATTAGATATCTATATTCTTGAATTTATTGAGTTGCTGCAAAGCAAAATCAGAGGGGAAAAAACTAGAATTCATTTCCATGAGTGACTGCAAAGCAAAATCAGAGGGGAAAAAACAGTGAGTTGATCTCATTTCAGATTGGTTCCGCTTGCTTTGGCTTCATTGTTGGCAATCATCAGGTAGCTTGTCATTTTCTTTAGGGAGTTGGTCCGTTCACACAAAGGTTAAAAAGGTGAAGTTTTGGAGAGGTTACTTATAGTTCATGGGCACTGGCGTTAACAAGAGAATTTCCAAAATGGTAAGTCCTTAATTATTTAAGAGTTTATGAATGCAATAGTTTCTGTTGATTGAAGAGTTTATTAGTTCCATTTTCTATTTACAGATGCAATGTCGAATTAGATAGCTATTTTAATGCACTCATAGATGTGCAACTTATGATATTGCATGAGTGACTGCAAAGCAAAATCAGGATGATGTTTTATAATATTGAGACTTTTGTCTTCCAATTCTGTGTTTGAAAAGTCCAAAGATAGTGACCTGCGAGTCATTGTGGTTGAGCAGGCTAATGTTTTATAACATGCTTGGATGTTAAATGTGGATGCTAATTCAATTATAAAAAAAATACATTTTTCACTAATAAGTCTTTATAATCTGCAAGTCATTTTAGATTACTATATCTTCCAGTTATGTTTTATAATCTGCTTCGATGTTAAATATGCGGATACTAAAATGTTTGGTTTAGTGGTCAAGATCAGGATATACCACATGTTCAACATTTTATTGAAGTTGTCATTTTACGTGAGAAGTTACTATCTAAAGAACAGGAAAAAAAAACTTTGTTGAAACATTTGTATAGATGACATACTTATATTTCAAAGTGAAATGAGAAGTTTCTAATTTAGTTATTGCATATATTACAGCAAATGAGAAGTTTGGATTCTCATTTCGGGTCAAGTTCTTAGACTACAAGTGGAGACGCAGCTTCTCTGGAGAGACCACTCTGCTATTGTGGGCCTGTGGCTGCCAAGTGAGACAACGGACTTCTAGAAAAGACTACGAGAATACAAATTTAAAGTAATGGAGAATAAGTGTTTGAAAGTGTTAATCTTATCATGGTTATTTTTTATGATCATTTGTGGTGTAATTATAAGTGCTTGTACATCTATTAAATATGTGGTGGATGTAATGAGAACTTGGGACAAGTTTTATCCTGTGTAAAGTGCCTTTTTAATCTGTTTCAATACTGTAAGGCTATTATTCCAGGTTTTTTGGGATTGACTCATCAGATGTAGTACATAAAAATAAGCATTATATTGCTAAAATTAGTATTAATTACAATAACAAAAACATCTAAAGATGGATTGATACATAGAAGTCTAAAATTAGTATAATTACATAACAAAGTCACTAACTTATGGAGTTACATAACAATCCATTCAGAAATGGATTTAAAATCCACCCAAAAACATATAAAGATCACAACATCAATCCAACTACACTTTCAATCCAACTACAACTTCATTCTTCATGCTATGAATAACAGAAGTAACATTTATTATTCTGAATTTGGATGCTTGTCTTGTCCGCTGTTTCTACCATTTTGTCCAGCAACATTTCTGTCAATAAAAGATGTCCTGCCCAAAATAATTCAAATAATCATTACATTTTCTTTCACTATTTCAATATTGTAAATATAGAAACAAATAGCTACGCTACATAACAAATAAAAACAATTGACTAAATTTATGGCAGTCCAAACAAATAAAATTGATAATGGATTGATAATTAATTTAAGATGAAGATGAAACCGATTTACCTTATTAAATGAGTTTATGTGAGAGACTTTTATCTGGGATTTTCTTAGAAAACCAAACACAAAAATGGGAGTTAACTACCTTACAGCATCAAACATGAATGGGGTAAAAACTCACAAAATCCATATCATTTCACGCCTAGGAGAAACACTGGACCTAGATATGAGTCCAGCTCTTAGGATGAAAAAATGACATTGAAAGTCACTCAATACTAGACATGACTTTGCAGCGTGGTGCCCATTTTCTGGAGTGAAGTATTGCTGCCTCAATAAGAGGAACAATAATTAAAATTAGTTTATTTCAAAGACAGTACTTCTTAATATTGAGAATGCAATATTTAATTCATAAAGGAATTGAATTTTAAAGTTCTCTTGTAAAGCTAAATGTTATCACTGTGACACTGTCATAATACAATTTTACAATCCTCTAGGACACAAAACTTACATAAAAAGTAATCAATGTTTAGAGGTCTTACCAAAAACAGCATAGAAAATCCATGTTACAACCGTGGCAAGTTCATATTTACAAACTAAATATCCTTTTTCACAAAAGCAAATGATAATTCTCTTTAACAAGGAAATATAAAGTTGAGCAATATATACATAATACATGCAACAAGCAATAGCTGATTAGGCACTTCACCTTTTTAACCTTTGTGTGAACGGACCAACTCCCTAAAGAAAATGACAAGCTACCTGATGATTGCCAACAACGAAGCCAAAGCAAGCGGAACCAATCTGAAATGAGATCAACTCACTGTATTTTCCACTCTGATTTTGCTTTGCAGTCACTCATGGAAATGAATTCTAGTTTTTTTCCCCTCTGATTTTGCTTTGCAGCAACTCAATAAATTCAAGAATATAGATATCTAATTCGACCTTGCATCTGAAAAATAGATAAGGGAACTAAGAATTCCTACCTTTTTTTATAGGTAAAACCAATTTCCGCTGCCGCTCTAAGAATTCCTAACTTATTACTCATTTTTCTTAAACACAGTTTAGAAGTTGTTTACTATGGCATTACCTGCTTTCATCCTTGTAATGGCCATAATGATTAAAAAAAGGTTCCATGGGATTTTTACAAGGCCAGTATTAATATCAAGGCTTCATTAACCATTGCTTTAAGAACTAAATGAAGTCATGCCTATCAACGTTTTTTTTTTTTTGATAAGTAAATGATTTTATTAATAAAATGGATGGCATCTTAGCCAGTTACAAAGTAAAACTTGCATGCCCTCTTAAGAAGGGTCATTAGAGACAAGCCTATCAACGTTTTATTATATCAAGTAGCAGTTTCTGCTTTACAGAGTGGATGATCAACTACTTTTCTTCTAATTAAACTGGAGATATATATGAGATCTGAAGAATAGGTTGGTTTCACATCATGTCATCATGCATTTAATCTACTAGGAGAATATTCATCTAATCAAGTAACAAAATTCCTTTTAATTTTGAAGGAAATGTGCAAAGATGGCCACAACACCTGCAGGGGTACCGAAAAGAGAAAACAAAGACAATAGAACCCATAAATAAAAGCATCGGATTTTGTACGTATTGCCCAATTAAGAGACCAAACCTTATTTATTTTAAGTAATTTAAAGTGTTTCGAGCAAGACATAGCTAACAAATCCATATTCTAGTATAAACAACAATTAAAAAAAAAACTAGTCACCCAAAGGGTTCATAGATACCTGAGACAAAAAATATTGGGCATGTGGTGGAGAAAATGAAAGAGCAAGAATCACATAAGATCAAGTTACAATGGAAAATAATTTGCTTTACCTCGATCTCTTTTTCTTCCGAGAACTTTCGAAGTTCCAAGGGGTAGTAATCACCCCTAATCTTCTCCAAAGAGAAACACAAAAAACAAACTTTTGGGACCTTAAAGTACAATGCGGAATGGAGTAAATATACAAGAAGAAACTTTAATTGAAGAAAAGTGGACTGAGAAAAGGAAAAACTTGATCTTACGCCTGATGAAGCTGTCGACGAGACCCATACGAAAAACCCACAAAAATGACGACTCCACGGTCCTAGCTTGATGAACCAAAATAATCAGAGAAGGGAAACATCAGCTCCTCTATACCTTAATTTACTGTGAGACGATGGTCGGAGGATTCACCGAAAGGAATATGTAGCCGGAGCTGAAAGCTTTTGATGAACGGGAATAAGAGTTTCCTCCGAAAGTTTGTTGTGCGATGATGGCCGGAGAGAATGGTCGGAGAGATTCACCGGAGGGAAGGCGATCAATCAGGAGTTTCTCTTTCCAACGCGCGGGACTCGAAGCTTGAAAGGCCAAAATGATACTCATCCCGCCCGTTTTGCTGTTTTCCTTCATTTTTATTTTTATTTTTATTTTTATTTAAAAATAAGGGTGACGTGACAACGTGCCATGTATGCAGACTCCGCTCGACTCGACTGAAAGACGACGACTTTGTATAGAATTATCCTTTTTTCTCTCATATCAATTAAAGTGATAACTACTTTTCAAGCAAACGACAAAACGCTTCATCATTTTTGAATTTCATTATATAAACCGCTTCATCTTCATCTTTCTCTTGATTTTTTTTTTTTTTTATGCAAAACAGGAGAAATCATGAAACGGCATTTTCTCATAATGAATTTAATTTGCAATATTGAAGCGATTTATACAACGAAATTCAAATCGATTGAGAATCAATTCTTCAATCTCGTTAAAGTTTCGTATATGCAAATGTAAAATGAACAGTAATGTATTTTCAACTTGTGTTTTTCTACGTACGCATATCCTTGTATTTTTCTTATAAAAACACAGAAATGAAACCTTACAAGAATTCACCGATTGAAACAAATTCATATATACAAACATGCATTTCACCAATCAACAATGCACATAATAATTAAAATTTAAACTAAATAACACGACACAAAAGATTACTTTAATACCACTATTATTAAAATTTGAGAGAATATTCTATAATAAAAAAATCGTTAGAATACTTACTTCTGATTATTGTTGATCAAGTATACGCAAGAATCAATTGCTTCTTGATTATAAACTCTCATAGATTGAAATATGGAGAGTATTGAATAAGGATTTTCAGTCAATTTTTCTTTATGTTGATGGATGTAACTGATAGAAAATTATAAATTTTACTTATAGACTAAATCTCATTTCTACTAAGAGTTATTTCTTTTTATTAAGGAATATGACTTTTCACTTTTAAATAAATAATATTTTTATTTTTTTAATTACTCAAAATTTTTAATATAAATATAAAATTATTATAATAAATAAATATATAATACGTAATACCCTTAAATCTCATAAAAAAAAAACGTGTTCTTTCAAAAAGAAGATATGGGCTTATCCTCTTTCCGTCTCCATGATCCTAATTATGGTTCTATTCTTGCTCTGTTTCCCTAATCTTGCCAGTGCAGCAGTACCAAATTACAGATTCCATTATTGCACAAATGATACCACTTACACCCCAAACAGCACCTATCAAGTTAATATCAAACACATGCTCTCGTCCCTTTCCTCGAATGCCACGCGTGAAGGTGGTTTCTACAACGCTACCGCCGGCCAAACTCCTGACACTTCAACTTACGGCCTCTCCTCTGCCGTGGTGGCCTCAGCACAGATGTCTGTCGAGATTGCGTGGCCTTCGCCGCCTCAGAGATTGTTCGAGTGTACTGCCCCGTTGAAAACGCGGCCGTGATATGGTATGACGAATGTTACTCAAACCGGTCAATCTTCTCCACCATGCAGAAAAGCCCTGGATATTTTATGTGGAACACGAGGAATACAACACAGCCAGAGCAGTTCCGTCGGCTGGTGGTATCCACATTAAATGACTTAGTGCCACGCACCGCAAACGCTACCAGTGCTAAGAAATTTGCCGTGAAAGATCACAAATGATTCGGGATTGCAGGAATTGCAAACCCTATACAGCCTTGCGCAGTGCATGCCGGACATAAATAGCTCTGATTGTAGTACATGTCTTCAGGATGCCATCACGAGCCCCCCCAGATGTGGTCCATTGGATGGGAAGCTAGGGGTAGAGTCCTGACTCCTGACTCTGAGCCCAAGTTGCAACGTTAGGTTCGAAACACATTTTACTTAACACAATCCGACGCTGCACCCGCACCGAGGTCCGACACCAATTCCTGGGCTCCTTCCTCCGGCTCGAGGTACCGACCTTAGACCAAAAGGTCAAATCAAAATTTACCACTAATTTCCTTTTTTTTTGGATCGAATTTACTACTAATTTTCATATATATCATTCAAATACGTACGATGGCATGCATGCGTCATATATAAGGACAGGGTTGGAATGGTGAAAGTATTATACGCCTCCTTTTGTTTTCGGAGGTTATTATTATTTAAAGATTTAAAAAAATTAAATTTTTTATTTTATTTTATATAAGAATTTAAAAAAATTATAACAATTAAATAAAATAATAAAAAAATAAAAAAATTGTGAAAATAAATTAGATCTTAGAACTGGAATTGTTACATATACAAATGTAGTTAAAATGAAGTTCTTTACCTATTTTTGGATAACTTAAGAATCTGTTTGTCCTTGGAGTTCAACTACCTTTCTTTTAAGATCGGACTTTAGCTGCTCAGCTTGGCATACTCATGAAAACATTATGATTGATTTATGCAGGAAAAGACAATATATCGACGCTAACGATTGTCATCATTGTTGCTTCAATTGCTGTCTCTCTGGTGATCATCTCTTTGAGCTTCTGCTTCTCAAGAAGGAGAACAAGAAAGAAGAAGCCCAATGCTCGACCCAAGGAAAATGGTAAACAATTCATAATTATTGAATTGAATTTATCCCACGTGTAATTTCCTCATGTCTGGAAACTGTTATTGTAGTGTAATCCTTTATATGTTTGTTGGTAATAACTGAATCCATGACTTTTCTATTTGAGTCTTAGTTAAAATATATAATATATATATATATATATATATATATATATATAAGTTTAGATAGTGGAAGTCACCGAAATATTGAAAATGTGCATGAATGAAAATCAAAGAAATTCTAAGAGAATAAGAAGAGTCTAGTTCTTGGTTTCATCATACGACATGGTACTAAAGATCCTAAGTCAGTTACTCCAATCAGCAGTTAGTTACAATGTATGGCGTGTTATATTTAGATCAGCTATATATATTGATGTACATACGAAATTAATATCAAGTTTTCTCATTCTTTAATATCTTCAATTTCATTTCTTGATTCTAGGTGATTGGATCACCTCTTTGTTCTTTTTGTTCTCTGTTTCTACAGAAACATGTAGAAACAGAGAACAAAAGGAATATTAACAAAGAATGGCAAGCACGTGTGCGTGTATGCGCGCACACATACACATATATGTGACACTCAAAATAAGTATTTTTTATATATGGTTCCCTGCACAGCTAAAATTTCCGACAATGTTTTAAGGCATTTTGTGTGGATGACAGCCAATGAGATTACCACTATCGAGTCCTTGCAATTTTATTTTGTTACAATTGAGGCTGCCACAAACAACTCTTCAGATGTTAACAAGTTGGGTGGAGGCGGATTTGGTGAGGTTTACAAGGTAGGAATTACTCATTTCTTGTTACAGTTGATTTATTCAGTGCTTTTGAGGTGGGGAATTTATGAATTCTATTTATCTATTCTAATTATCACTGATCAGGGTACATTTCCCAATCGACAAGATATAGCTGTAAAGAGGCTCTCAGGAAGTTATGAACAAGGCGTAGAGGAATTTAAGAATGAAATTGATGTGGTTGCCAAGCTTCAATATCGAAATCTTGTGAGGCTATTGGGATTTTGCTTGGAAGGGGGGGAAAAGCTGCTCGTCTTCGAATTTGTGCCCAACAAAAGCCTTGACTATTTTCTGTTTGGTTTGTCCTTTCTAGCCGTTTGTCCAATGTCCTTTGTTTCATCATACTATGCATGTATTGAATATACATTTGATTTTCTTGATAATAATACGTCAGTCACTTGAGGATCAAATTCATAAAAGAAGGGTTCATTTAAAGAGAATACTGGAACTCATAAAGATTCAAGAGATAGAGCAGTACAAGTATCTGATTCTTCCGTTCTAATGTTGAATTTCAATGATCTGTAGGACCTGACAAGCAAAGACTATTGGATTGGCCAAGTCGATACAAGATCATTAGAGGAATTGCTCGAGGAATCCTTTATATTCATGAAGATTCTCGCCTTAAAGTCATACACCGAGATCTTAAAGCCAGTAACATAATGTTAGACGACTATATGAATCCAAAAATTTCAGATTTTGGTATGGCAAGGCTTTTTGGAGTTGACCAAACGGAAGGAAATACCAATAGGATTGTCGGGACTTAGTAAGTATTTAATATAGAAAGTTACTTGAAATTAATGAACTTCACTATTTTTTGTCATCCTAACAAATCAATCTCGTGAAAAAACAGAGAAAACATGTCATTGTGATCTAAAAAAAATTTGATATATGGTTATTGATGGATAATTTAGAGATATATACATTGTTAGTGCAACCTTCCCTACATTGCGCATTATATATAATAAATGCATTACATTTTCAGCATAACCTAAATGGCTGTGAATGCATCTAAATGACACACGAGTATCAGATATAAATCTGTGATTTTGAGTAACATTGTCGATATGTTTGCAGTGGTTACATGTCTCCAGAATATGCAATGCAAGGACTGTTTTCGGCAAAATCCGATGTATATAGTTTTGGTGTCCTAGTTCTAGAGATATTAAGTGGCAAAAACAACACATCTTTCTATGAATCGGACTCTGCTGTGGACCTGTTGACCTATGTGAGTATGAAGAACATATGCTCAAGTTTTTTTTTCTTTGTTGACACTAAGAATTAATATTGACCACTTGATGCAGGCTTGGAATCACTGGAACAACAGGACATCCTTTGAGTTATTGGATCCGACTTTAGGAGATTCTTACGCAATGAATAAAGTGATTCAAGGCATCCATATTGGGTTACTTTGTGTTCAAGAAAATCCAGACGACAGACCAAAAATGGCATCAATAGTTGTCATGCTTGAGAGTTACTCTGTTACATTGCCGACACCTAAAAAGCCAGCATTTTTCCTCCAAAGTAGACTGAATCAGTCAAGCATGAAGACCAAAGAGCTAGAGTCAGATCAATCTTCGAGCAAGTCAATTCCATTGTCTGTCGATGAATCAAAGATTACTGAAGTATACCCTCGATACAGTGAGTGCAACGACTTGAAGTCATGGAACACCAACACCATATGTTGCATCCTATTACTTGGGAGAAATAAGACTTCAGGATGTGTAATAAACTTGTTATGCAATTCGTCTCAGGTTGGTTTGGTTTGGTTCTAAAAAATATTATAATGGAAGCCAAAGTCGAACCCAACAATTTTTGGGACATAGTGATATCTATATTGTGAGGTAATAACTTTGATACCTTAAATGAATACCTACCTATTGTCTAAAGAAAAGAAGTATAGTGATATTTCGAATTTTCGACAGAGGATGTCTTTTAGGAAACTACGGCCGATGAATTAAAAGTCTCGTGGTCTCATTTGTTTTTGTAGATAAAATAAGATGAGATGAAAATTAAAAGTTGAATAAAATATTATTATAATATATTATTTTGATGTTATTTTTATTTTAGAATTTGAAAAAGTTAAATTATTTATTTTATTTTATACGAAAATTTATGAAAATTATAATAATTGAAACTATCTCAATCTCAGTCGTAAAAATAATTGGTGGTCAATTTATAAGTGTGAGGAAAAATCTCACTTTTTGAACTAGTTTTTGAGATTGAGATAAGTCCAAGATCACTCTACACTAGTATTAAAACCCAAATTTACTAACTTTTTTGGCCTAATAGTCAATGAGAGAAACGAATTGTCACTATTTCAACTTAAGATTCAATGTATGAGAAAGAGATTGTTAATGTTATCCCACATCAGTTATAGAAGAAGCTAATGATAAGTTTATAACAAGGATTAATTTACATTGCAGTATTTTGAAAATAACTCTTTAGTCACGAGGGTCATTAATTTGTACTTTAAAAGTAGTAATTTTATTCACTCAACTTACACAGAGCATGATGGTAATGTACGTACACTCCTATGTTGGGAGAATGGTACTAAGAGCATTTCCATCCGAAATCCTATCTTATTTCTCAAATTTTAACTAAAAACTTCCTTGAGATGGTCCCTACAATCTCCTCAAGCCCAAGGATGATAAACCTTGGATATGCTTTGGAGACTTTAATGAAATTATGGTCCATTCCAAAAAATGTGAGGCAACTAGAAAACCATACAATCATATGAAAAACTTCAGACAAGCAATTGATTCATGTGGCATGAGTGATCTAGGTTATACTGGCCCAAAGTTCACATGGTGCAACAATCAAGAGGGAACTATTTTCACAAAAGAGAGACTTGGCAGCCCAAACTTCTGACCACAAGCCTTCGTTAATGACCTTTTGAAAGAAAGGGAAACCTGGGGATCGGTCCGACCGACCCCCTTATAAAAACAGCCGCCGCTGCTCCCGATGGCGGTGGGCGACACCGCCTATGCCATTGGGACTGGCGGATTCCGACGATCTCAGCCCTGCAACAGCGACCTCTGGTGTGCCCGCCATAGCCTTAAACCTGAAATGGGTTCGGTTTGGCTGAGATCGCTGGAGTTCGTTGGTCCCGATGGCATGGGCGGTGTCACCCATCGCCACCGGCAGTGGCTCCATTTGGCTAAGGGCTGAATACCCCTTAAAATCATTTTTATTTTATTTTTTTATTGTATTTTTTGTTGTGTTTTCTTTATTTTATTTTTTATTTTATTTTTTATTGTGTTTTTTTCATTTTATTATATTTTTTTAAAATTTTTTTTATTGTGTGCATGTTGAGTGGGCTGCTTTGACGTTGGAGACCGTCTGACCGGTCCCCAGCATCTCCCTTGAAAAAATGGCAGCAACTTGAGAGGTATAACAAAGAATAGAGGCAAGACTTTTCAATTTGACGCCAGTTGGAATCTTAGTAAAGACTGCGACAATATTGTAGTAGAAAACTAGCCATCACACTCCACTAACAGGGGTAGTACTATGGGCTATTCAGAAAAATCCAGACAAGTGCAGGAATTCCCTAACACAATGGAACCAATCCACATTGAGAGAAAGCAGGAAACAGGCACAACAAAAGCTGGACAAGCTCTCAAAACTGCAAGAAACCAACAAAGGGTCTGATCTCGGGGAGATTAAAACTCTTGGAAAGGAAATAGATAAAATGCTGGGAGAAGACAATCTTAAATGGAAGCAGAGGGCCAAACAACCTTGGCTCAAAAATAGAGATGGGACCACTACTTATTTCCATCGATGTGTCACCAATAGAAGGAAAACTAACCAGATTACTAAGTTGCAAAGTCCTACTAGTCATGAGGTCACCAAGAAAGAGGAAATTGCAGCCTTATTCTTGGACAGCCTTATTCTTGGACTATTTCCAAGAGCTTTTTTCCTCCTCTCATCACATGAAAATGAAATTTTGTTTAAGGAAAGTTGAGGAAAAAATGGGCAGTAAGATGCATAAAGATATGTCGTTCCCTTTCACAGAAATTGAGGTGAAAAATGCTTTGTTCCAAATGAACCCTTTGGGTTCTCTTGGCCTCAACGAATTCCCAGCCCTTTTCTATAAATCCCATTGGAACACTGTAGGCAAGGAGGTTCTAAAAGCAACAATGGAAGTTCTCAATCATGAGGGAGATATCAGCCACCTAAACAACACTTTTATAGCCCTCATTCCTAAAATAAAATCCCCTGAAACAGTCCAAGACTTTAGACCTATTTTCTTATGCAGTGTCCTTTACAAAATCATAGCCAAAACCCTTGCAAATTGGCTCAAGGGTATCCTGCCTAGCATCATATCCTCAAACCAGAGTGCATTTGTCCCCGAAAGAATGATTTTGGACAATGTAATAGTTGCTTTCGAGACCATGCACTCTACGTGTATCAATAAGAAAGGAAAACAAGGCGACATGGCAATCAAGCTCGACATGAGCAAAGCATAACTATTCCTATAAAAGGTCATGGAAAAAATGGGCTTCAATGCTACTTGGATCAGATTGGTGATGAACTGTGTAAACTCTGTTTTCTATTCAATTCTTATTAATGGTTCCCCTCAATGTAATTTTGTACCATCTAGAGGTCTTAGACAAGGGGACCAATTTCCCCTTATCTCTTTATTTTCATAGCTGAGGTGTTAAATAGCTTACTCACTCATGCCGAGAGAACAAAAGACATACATGGGTTCCTTTTCGAAAATGGCAGATTAAGCATTAATCACCTCTTTTTTTTTTACAAATGATAGCTTCATTTTTTGCAAGGTAAATGCATTGGGATGGTCCAAAATTCACAACATCCTAGCAATGTATGGAGCAGCATCGGTCCAATAACTTAATATCACTAAGACCTCCATTTATTTCAGTCCAAACAGTAGGAGTTTGACAAGGGAGTATTTGCTCAGTCTCGCTAGAACCAGATCAACCCAGAGTTATGAGAAATACCTTGGACTCCTAGCACTAATTGGAAGATCAAGGTATGAAGCTTTCAAAAGAAATCTTGATCGGGTTAGAAGCAGAATTAGCAATTGAAAAACAAAGGCTCTTTTACAAGCAAGTAAGAAATACTTCTTAAGGCTGTCCTTCAAGCTCTCCCCACCTATTGTATGAGTGTCTGTAGACTCCCGAAAACTCTCTTGAGGGAACTCAATCAGTTAATGCAGCAATTTTGGCGGGGTCATCAACCACTGGAAAGAAAGATACGCTAGCTGGCTTGGAGTCAGATGCGGAAAGTAGAAAAAAGAGGAGTCACGGGCTTCCGAGATCTGGACTCTTTTAACTAGGCAATCTTGGCCAAGCAAGGCTGGTGTCTCCTCCAATCCCCTAACTCTCTAGCAGCCAAAGCCCTCAAAAGCAAGTATTTCCACACCTCAAATTTCATGCAAGCCAAAGTAGGATCTCGACCGTCCTTTCTATGGAGGAGTCTTTGTGGACCAAGAGACCTAATAAAAAGGGGATCCTTTTGGAGAGTTGGAGATGGAAAGTTCATCCAAATTTGGAAGCACAGATGCATCCCCCAACCTACAACCTACAAAGTCCAAACCCCAATAAGAATCCTACAAGAATCTTCCACTGTTGCAACCCTGATAAATGGTGAAACCAAACATTGGGACAAGGGCCTAATCATGGAGGTTTTTGGGAAACATACAACTACCACAATCCAAAAAATTCCTATTAGTGCCACAGGAATCAAAGACAAACTCATTTGGTTGGGAATAGAAGATGGGAATTTCTCTGTTAAAACTTGCTACCATTTGCAAAAAGAATTCCTAGAGCTAGACAAAGGCCAACCATCAACGGAACCAGGGAAACCCCTGAAATGGACAAAGTGCTGGTCTCTAAAAATCCCTAATGCAACCAAGCAATTTATCTGGAGGGCATGCCTCGAATCCTTGCCAACCAAATGGAACCTATACAAGAAAAAGATTGTGGACTCACCATTATGCACCTTTTGCAAGGAAGAAGAGGAATCAATTGCACATACTCTTTGGGACTGCAGGGCAACGAGGGATGTATAGGGGCAGGGTCCAATTTGTTTCTAGAAAAGTACTCTAAGATCTGAGAGTTTCAGCTAGATTTTTGAGAGCCTAAGTCTCACTTGAAACCAGGATTCGATGGCCATATTTGCAGTGGTAGCTAGAAACATCTGGTATCGAAGAAATAAGGCATTCTTCGAAGGATCCTTTCTCCACCCCAACCAACTCTTCGGGAACTCGCTGTAAGTAGTAGAGGATTATCACACAGCCCAGTGTCACTAACTTAGAACTTCTTCACACATCCCGTGCAGCCTTAAGAGATTTTGTCCCCACAAAACTCCTAAGTAAGCCTTTTAAGTGACTCAAGACAAGAGAGAAAAATTCTAGAGTGAGAAAATAGAGAGAGACTCTAGAGAACTTGTTTGCTTTTATTGCTTCGTGCTTTAAACAAATGAGAACTCCCTTTATTTATAAATACCTCTTGGTACAAAGAATGGCTAGAATTGTGACACTTGTCACGATCTAAGAGTAAAGAATATTTTAGATTACTATTCCAGAATTATCTATAAGTTTCTCTTACAAGGGGGTTCTACACTATTCTAGAGTACTCCATACAACTCTACTACATTATACAAGATTCTAGAATAATGTACAAAGGACTAGGAGACTCTAGAGTGTTGTGAAATTCTCTAGAAAAATTTGGGTGGTGACATTCTGCCTCACCTAGTTTCGCGATGTCCTCGACACGGTGTCTTCATGGAACCTTCTGATATGATCTTCAAACTGCCACAATGACTCATTTGGTTCCCAAGTTGTCTCACTTGTGGGCAACCCCTTCCACTTGATCAAATATTTTTGGCATGGCTTATGACCCCTCCGTCTAATCTCACGATCTACCAAGATTTCTTCTACTTCTTTGTCAAAAGTGGTAGTTATGCCTAATAGCACGCACTTAGACTCTCCTCGTGTTGGCTCTTCATCATCACCGAGATAAGGCTTCAAATATTTTACATGAAAGACTGGATAAAACTTGAATTTGGAGGGTAAATCTAGCTTGTAGGAGACCTTCCCTATTTTCTTGATGATTGGGAACGGTCTCTCATAACGCCGTACAAGCCCCTTGTGCAGCTTCCTTGTAATTTTGTGTTGGTTTGACAAGATCTTTACCAACACTAAGTCACCTATATGATACTCCATGTGTCTCCTCCTCTAATCAACCCATTTCTTCATCTTCTTGGTTGTTTTATCTAAATAGAAGCGAGTCACATCTAGCTGTTCATTCCAAGATTTAGCAGCTTTGAAGGCTGTTGGACGTGTCCCCTTATATCTTGTCTCCAATAATTGGGGAGTGAGTGGTTGTTGCCCCATTACGATCTCAAATGAGCTTTTATTTGTGGACTCATTCTTTTGTAAGTTGTAGGAGAATTGAGTCACATCCAACAACTTGGCCCAATCAGACTGGTTAGCACTTACAAAGTATCTCAAATATAACTCAAACAAGGCGTTCACCCTCTCAATTTGCTCATATGTCTGTGGGTGAAAGCTAGTAGAGAAATGTAAGGCTGACCCCATAAGCTTTAATAATCCCGACCAAAACTTTCCTGTGAAGCGGGGGTCTCGATCACTGATGATGCTTTGTGGTAAGCCCCAATACTTAACCACATGTTTGAAGAATAGCTTGGCTATCTCCTCAGTTGAACAATCTTTGGAGGCAACAATAAAAGTGACATACTTGGAAAATCGATCCACCACAACAATGATGGTGCCACATCTTTCAGATTTGGGGAGAGCCACTATGAAGTCCATGCTGGCACTCTCCCAAGGATGGGAATGAGTGGGTAATGGTTCCAACAGACCATTAGGGTTTGATTCTCCACTTTGTCTTGTTAACATACAAGACAAGTCTTCACAAAGAGTTTCACTTCGTCTTTCATCTAGGGCCAATAGTAAAAGGCTTCCAACAAGGGTTAAGTGCGACGTTGGCCAGGATGTCCAGCCCATAAGGAATCATGGCATTTCTTAATAAGGTTCCTCCGTATCTTTCCCCGCTTCGGAACATACACTCGTCATTTGGTGGTATAGAGTAACTCATCCTCTATCCAAAATATCTTGGTTTTTCTCTCCTTAGCCAAATTCTTCAAATTCTTGGCTAGGGGGTCATGCTCTAAGCCTTCACGGATCATTTCTAGTGACTCTCCTTATACACTAGTGATGTGGGCAAGCTCACCCTTTCTACTAAAGGTGTCGACAGCAACATTGGCCTTGTCAGACTTGTACCCCAAGACATAGTCAAATTCTGCCAAGAAGTCTTGGCACCTAGCTTGCTTTGGGCTCAGTTTCTTTTGATTTTGGAAGTAACTAACGGCAATGTTATATGTGTTGACCACAAATTGGGAGCCGAGTAAATAGTGTCGCCAAGCATTAAGGAAATGAATAATGGCAATCATCTTTTTCTCCTGCACAGTGTATCACCTTTCAATCTCATTGAGTTTTTGACTCTCATATGCAATGGGGTATCCTTCCTGCATAATAACTCCTCCAATGGCAAAATCTGACGCATCTGAGTGCACCTCGAAAAGCTTAGTGCAATCTGGTAGGGCCAAAACTAGTTCCTCTATGATGGCTATCTTCAGGTCATCGAAGGCTTCCTGACACCTTGATGTTCACTCCTATGTTCTGTTTTTCTTAAGCAAATCGGTGAGGGGAGATGCTCTTATAGAGTATCTCTTTATAAATCTTCTATAGTAGTTGACAAGCTCAAGGAAAAATCGAAACTCGGTAACTTTGGTAGGAGGAATCCACTTTTTGATAGCCTTAACTTTCCCCTCCTCCATGCTGAGTCTTCCTTCTTGGATTTTGTGGCCAAGGAAATAGACTTCATTTAGTGTAAATGAGCACTTCTCCTTCTTGACATAGAGTTGGTTTTACCTTAAGACACAGAAAACAACTCTTAGATGCTCCACATGTTCCTCAAGGGTAGAACTATAGATGACGATATCATCTAAATAGACCACCACAAATTGATCAAGATAGGGGTGGAAGATCTTGTTCATGAGTGTACAGAAGGTGGCTGGAGCATTTGTGAGGTCGAAGGGCATCACTAGGAACTCATATGCCCCATATCGAGTTACATAAGTCATCTTCAGTTCGTCTCTTTTTGCAATCCTCACTTGATAATATCTCGACCTTAGATCAAGCTTAGAGAAGTACTTTACATGGCCCAATTGATCAAACAAGTCAGCAATCAAAGGAATGTGATATTTGTTTTTGATGATTACCTTATTTAGAGCTCGATAGTCGATGCACAGCCGCAAAGACCCATCATGCTTCTTCTGGAGTAACACGGATGCCCCATATGGTACCTTGGAGGGTTGAATGAATTTGGCATCAAGTAGCTCTTTAAGTTGCCTCCTTAGTTCTTCAAGCTCCGGAGGTGACATGCGATAAGGTGCCTTGGTGGGTGGTTTGGCGCCGGGCTCCAGTTCAATTTGATGGTCCACCTCTCTTCTAGGTGGTAGTTGCTTGGGCAACTCCAGTGGCATGACATCCTCATAGTCATTGAGGATCTCTTAGATCTCCTTAGGTAGAGGGGAGGAAATCTTCACTTCAACTTCCTCCATAGAAGCTAAGTAAGACACATCTCCCTTCTTCCAACCCTTCTTGAATTGCATGACAGACAAGAGTTGGGTGGTGTTTGGCTTAAACACAGTGGATATCATGCATGGACCACATTCTAAGATGCACACTGAATTATAGTGGGGAAGAGACACTACATTGAACTGTCTCAAGAACTCTATCCCCAATATGACATTGAAATCATCCATGAGGGCGATATAGAAGTTCACTTTCCTCTTCCAAGTGCTGAGTTGTAGCTCCAACTCATGAGTACGTCAAGGGGTCTGGCCTCGAAATTCATGGTCTTCAACCATCCTTGACCCTTCTTGAGAGAAATCCCTAGCCGTGTGACCTCTTCTTTTTTGATGAAATTGTGAGAAGCCCCCGAGTCGACCATGGCATGACCGTTGACAAATACCTCCACAAACATCAAAGACCCATCATTGGTGGTTGGCTTGGTGTTTATCTTGAGTGAGTTGAGAAGTTGCAAATATCCCATGTGCGACTTTTCTTGAACTTCATTTTCTTCAAACATAGCATTGAGGGCCTTCCTCTTAGGGTAATCTCTAACCCAATGCGGTACATCATAAAGGAAACAAGCATCCTTTGGCTTCTTGTCTTTGGAATGATCTTTCTTTTCTTCCTTTAATGTTGAAGGCTTGTCTCCCCGTTCTTTGATCTGTGGAGGCTTGGATCCCTTTGCTTCCTCACCTTTGCTGTGATTATCCTTCGAAGACTTGAGCTTTGAAGAGTTGTTACTCTTGTGATACTCAAATCCTTCTAAGGTTTCTACCATTGTCAAGGCGGTGGAGATGTCGTTGAACCATGACGCTTAAGCTCTTGAGCCACCCATAACTTGAGGCCATCAATGAAGTTGAAGAGGAGATCTTCCTCGTTCATGTTGGTGATTTAGAGCATGAGGGCAAAAAATTCCTCGACATAGTTGCGGATAGAAGATGTGTGCTTCAACTCCTTCATTCTCTTTCATGTATTCAAAGCCACATTCTTGGGATAGAATTGCCTCCTGAGTTCCTTCTTGAACTCCTCCCAATGATGGTGCAAGTACCCTTCTTTATCTCACTGTGCTTACGACGCCACCAAGTACCAGCAAGATTAGTAAGGTAGAGAGAGGCAGTGTGTACCTCGACATGCTCATCTTGCATGTTCAAAGCTTTAAAGTAGTGCACCATGTGCCATATGTAGTTGTCTAGTTCTTTGGCATCCCGCTTGCTGTCGAACTCTTTTAGTTTGGGGGTATCCATCCTTAGTGTTGCCACCATTCCAGCTCCAATGGTGCTTCCGTTGGCCACCGCCCACTTGCATATGGCCTAATCCATCTTGGTCTCCTCCAGACCGACGTGGTATTCCTCCATTTGCTCTTGGGGTTTTGTTAGTTCCTCCAAGACCCTGTCTTGGAAGGCAACATTCTTAACATGTTGTGCCTCGATGGTGGGGTTGACAACGCTCAGAATGGACTCCTTGAGCGATTCAAATTGGCTCTCCAATCCTAGCTCCTCCAAACTTTGCTCCACGATGTCAAGTCGATCATTGACATCCGCTACCACCACCTCCATCCTTGTTACAGTGTTGTCAAAGGTACTCACCTCCCTATGAGATTAATCTCATTCTTCAATCTTGGCCAATATCTTAGTCATAGCCTTCTCAATGCCATCGAGACGAGACTTCGTAGACGAGGTTGAATCCGTCGACCTCTTGCTCTTTCGTGTCTCTTGATGCTCCATGGTAATCTCACTTGGATTCACCATCCCAAACTCGATGCTCTGATACCAATTGTTACGAATTTAGAACTTCTTTACACGTCCCGTGCGACCTTAGGAGGTTTTGTCTCCCTAAGTAAGCCTTATAAGTGACTCAAGATAAGAGAGAACAATTCTAGAGTGAGAAAGTAGAGAGATAAGCTCTAGAGAACGTATTTGCTCTTATTGCTTGGTGCTTTACACAAATAAGAACTTCCTCTATTTATAGGAACCTCTTGGTACAAAAAGAATGGCTAAGATTGTGACACTTGTCACGATCTAAGGGAAAAGAATATTCTAGATTACTATTCTAGAGTTATCTATAAGGTTCTCTTATAAAAGGGTTCTACACTATTCTAGAGTACTCCATACAACTCTAATACATTCTACAAGATTTTAGAATAATGTACAAAGGATTAGGAGACTCTAGAGGGTTGTGAAATTCTCTAAAAAAATCCGGGTGGTGACACCAGGCTCACCCTCCATGTAATAAAGGTCGTAACCAAGCCAATCCATCCTCGTGGCTTCCTCCCCCAACGGGCATCATCAAGATCAACTGAGACGCAGACCTAAACCCGAGTTTAGGCAAAATCGGCATCGGCATAGTGGCAAGAAACTCTACAGGCTCCATTTTAGCCACTTAGAAAATTTCAAAGGCAAGCCTAATGGACCCATTGTTGGCCAAATTTATAGGAGGATCTCATGCGGTAAAAATGGCTTTTAACTTGAGCTTTGATCCTATAATACTAGAGAGCGACAATCTCCAGGTGATCCAAGGAATCGCAAAAGCAGGAAACCAAGAGGATTGAGCAGGAATGATATGAATCGACACCAGAAAAAAAATGGCTTTCAAAGCTCCAATGATGGGAAGTTGCCTATACTATGCGCGCTTGTAATGAGTTAGCATATTGTCTAGCTAAAAACTCTCTAGAATTAGCTAAAGACTCACTTATCTTTGCAAACAATCTTAGTTGTAATCAACTTGTAATCTCCACCATTGATCAATGAAAAGTACTTATTCTTCCTTTTAAAAACAAAAAAAAAAAACTAAAAAACTAAAAACTTCATTTCTTATCATTTTTTCGTAAATTTTCCTCATATTCAAAAGACCTCCTACATCCCATTCCCTATACTTTCCCTCATTTTTAAACAAAATCTTTTACCATTTCTTCTTTATTACTTTATTCTTTCACCTCAATTTCCATTTCTAACCTCCTACTATTATGTCTTTTTCTTGTTTTTAATATTTTCAACTTCAATTAAACTCAACAAATTAAATATAATTATTTATTATGACGACATTTGATTTTAAAGATACATGGGACGTCATTATAAAATAATATATTAAAATCGAAGTTTTTTCATGATTTTTTTTTTCTTTTTGAAGCATATAGTAAGGAGAAATTTTAAAAAATATACTAAGACAAAGAAAGAAAATAAAATCTAAATAAATCATAATTAGAATCGAGTCTTTACATTAGTTAGAATTTACCAAAATACATTACAACTACCACTAACCATGACATCAAAATAATAATCATAAAAGTAGATTGTTCCATTTTGCGTTTATGTCTCTCTACTTCAAGATCTAATCTATGCCAACTCGTTTTGACCTCTATTAAGACTTGTACTTCTGAAGGTTGGTTTTAGTCGGGTCATCATCTTCTTTGCATACTCTAGTATGTCAGGGTCATACCAACTGAAGAATTCGCATGACTACCTACCTTCACAGTTGATAATGAACAAAGAAAAAAACTCACTTTGACATATCAACGTCAAATGTAATTCCTCGAACAAAACAAATACATTGAACTATATGAAGAGATAGATTATGTTACCTCGTAGTTTTGGCAAACGAGAAATTGTCGTCTCTCATTCTCCTCGGTATGCATAGTGTGTCATCATGCTTTAATATCATAGTAGCATGCTGGGTATTCAACGCAAGGAATAATGCTAAAGCACGAGGATGTGGCCCTGCTACCACTAGAGGCTGGCATATTTGATTTAAACTTTTTTCAATGCTTCAGGTTTATACAAACGTTAAAAAATAGAGGCAAAAAATTACCCAACTAATAAATGTGTGTGATTTAATAACTGAGACTCGGGTAGATTTTTCTAAAAGCACATCATGCGAAGGCCAGAGAGACACATGAACTGCTGGGAACCATCAACCCCAGTTGCTGAATAGTGGCCATCTGGGGTTGACTGATTACCCTATCATAGTTAATAGAACTCTGGTCTAACCACTATGAATGATTACCCCACTCATCATAATTGTACATTAACTACCAACAAATCATTCTTAACAAGCAAACAATGGATCATATCTTAGAGACCTAACAAATAGGACTACTGGCTATGAAGGTGTCTAGGTAAACATGCAAATCCCAACCTCAATCAAATAACATGGGTCTTAAATTTTACATAACATCATCAATATAAACATGGGCTTAGTATGTGCACATCACAACCCTCCTACTCTAGACACACAACACTATAGGGGTCAATCAATGTCATGGCAATATACCAATTTCCAACTTAAAAAAACTGGGTTACATTTCACTTCAATGCCACGACAATGCTCAAACAAGTTACAAGGACATTTCCCTTCAATGTCACACCTATACTCAAACAAGCCACTTGATACAAATGAATTAAACCATATAGCAAATTCAGCCAAGCATTATCATTAAGATTAATTTGGAACAAAACAAAAAGCAGCGGTACATTTCACTTAAATGCCACGGCAATACTCAAACAAGTTAGAGCATCTCCATCCGGGATCTCAAAAGCCCCCCACCCCTGATAATGTCAAAAAGTTTTTCCTACAAGGGCATTTCACTTTAAAATGATCTTCTTTAAAGGCAACACAAAATTTTGCACATTTTATGAATCTTCACTTGTCGTGATGTAATTGAATAAAATCAGAAACTTTCTCAATAAGTGTAGTATCAACATCAGCACTTAGTTTAGAACCTAGCAGTTTGACTCACTTTCCAAGTTAACATATAACACAATATTATCTTTGTGTATTCCACAAGTTGGCTTCGAGGACTCAATTCTCTTAATACGTTCTCACTAGCATCTATGATTTGCTAATTAGCATTACTTTCCAACCTCATTTTATGGAAGCCCAATTCTTAGGTAAAGCATATCACTACATAATCTCAACTATTTCAAATCTTAGCTCTTGAGAAAATTTAAGTTCTCATATATTTAGCTTATAAAAAATAAAGGAAGTTCTCATATATTTATAACTTTCAAGAACCTCTATATAAAAAAAAAAAACTTATGTGGAACCAGAGTTATAGCAAAGAGACCCATAACTCATTCAATATGGTAGTCGCATCCCATCAGAATGATCTTCATTGAAGGCAACACAAAATTTTGCACATTTTATGAATCCATCAACTTTTATCTCATCAACCACTTGATACAAATGAATGGGTCCATATAGCAAATTCGACCAAGCATTGTCATTAAGATTTCAAACAAAACAAAAAATAGGGGTACATTTCACAGCCACAAAATGCCATAGCAATACACAAACAAGTTAAATCATCTCCATCTGAGAGCTCAACTAACCAAAATAATTTAAAAACAGGGATATCCTCACTTAATATCAATCCACACCCAAAAGGAATCAATTGACCATGATGATTCATTTCCACGAACAGGGGCGGACCTGTGTACTGTGTAGTCCATTGGGGGGGGGCTATCGCCCCCCCAAAACTTTTTAAAACTTGACTTTAGTATATAGATTATTACAAGACAACCCCCCCCAACCTTGACATTTCAACCCTCTAAATCTATAATCGGAAGTCCAAAAGACTCCAAAGGTGTGGAGAGCAGCCCGTTACAGTGTCACCAACTTACCTATAAATTATAAGTTCAAACCAATGGTCCAAGCCATGAACCAGTCATAGCACATGAGCCCCTGCACACGGAAATCACTTATTAGACTGCAGGGCCACAAGCTACACTCAGCACTGTAACACTCTACAGCAAAATAGGTGGAACCAGACTACTTGTAGTTGTACTCCTTTTATACCGTTGCAGCCTGCTTGTGTGTTTGTTGACCCTGCCCTTGGTTGTTGCCGACTTGCCGTATACTTACACTTTGTCGTTTGATGTAGACTTGTAGTGTTAAGGTTTCAACTTTCCACTTTATCTTTCTAAACTTTAAGTACAGTCTGTGGCTCTGTCGATTCTATGTTTTGAAACTTTATTCATCTCAGACTTAAGTTTTGATTACGCCCAAAGAATAACGCGGTCGTTTGCAGTATAGCTTTGGGGTGTCGATTCCACAGGGAGATGGATTGAGAAATTGAAGAACAGTAATGAAATTAACAAAAGATTAAATGAGTGTGATAAGTAAATTTTAGAGTGTGATGTAAATTAAAACTAAATGAGTAATTTGAAAAGTATAAAAATGAGACGAAAAGTAGAGCGTAGAAAATTCCTTGTGTATTTGTGGTATTCAAATTTATTCTTAATTCATTGATAACTCAATTAAGAATTTTATGTCCAAATTCTTAATCGGAAGATATAACATTAATAACCAAAATTTAAATCACACGTAACTCTTTGAAAAATCATTCTTCGTGCTTAACTCTCATAAATTGTTATCGACATTGAAAAAATCCAACGACGACAATATACCCAAGAGGCGATATTGCAGCAGAGAATTAAATCAATATAGATAATCAATTGCTCCAAACATAATTATAGAACTAATTCACTCAATAGAAAAAGCATGACTGAATCCATAAACGAAATAGATTCTATAATTATTTGAAGACGAAAAACATCACAAATAAATTGAGAATAATAGAACAAAAGAGTTTTAATATTTAAAGACCAAATACATGAATCAAAAATAAATTACAAATACCATCACACACACAAGTTCATCCATAGCCCTCCTTGAGAATTTAGTTACATATATTGAAAATATGCAACAAAAATTTTCCAAGGGATAATATGGAAGAGCCAACCATTATTTTCTTCTCTCTTCTTTGGTTTTTATTTTCTTTTCTCAAGCTCTCAAAATAATGGCTCTTCCAAAGCATCCTCCCACACTAAGCATTGTCTTAGAACACACACCCCTTCCTTCTATTTATAAGCATCCTTCATGCAAGTTGTCATGACAAAATCATCACAATTTCAACTTGTTTTGCCATGTGCCATTCTTGAATCCAAGTGATTTGTGAGTTGTCATTTTGATCATTTGTTTTCCCACCATGCATGAGCTGGATTTTGCTTGTAGGTTGAGTGTTTCAATTTTGCTTCTCTATCCATTAGTTGTCTTGTATGACTTAATATCTTGTGGTCAAATAATTTGTCTTGAAAAAACTTGAGTGCACTTCATCTTGCATATGAATTGATCATTGAATTTCCAAATTGGTGTAGGAGTGCTTGCTGGAAAATATTATGATAACATTTGGATTTGATGCAAGTGGCTGAAAAATATCCAGGAACGTCAAGTGCAGGTGCGTCCACTTGATGGTCAATTTTGTCTTAGATTGAGTGGCTATCTCTTCAAACATAAAACACAAAAGTTATAGATATTTCTCTTACGGTTCTATATCATCTTGAATCAGCTCAATCGGAAATTTGATGAGAGAGTTATGCTCATATTATGAAAAGATGTCAGAACTGTCTAAAATTCCGCAATTATCTTCATTTGCTCCTAATGTCTCCATTTGTGTCCTAAATCAAAATATAAGAATAATGAGTATATTTAGGCATCAAATAATAAAGTATTAAATATTAAGAGAGGAAAATATGGCATTTTATATTCTCATCAATATATTAAATCATGCTTATATCTATTTCAAGATAAATGACCATTAATTTTAATAACATGAGTTATATCCATTATTTTCTCATTTCTTTTAGTATTTAAATAGAGTATTTAGAGTGCATTTTTGTGCACTCATCAAGTTTCTAAGCTTTAAGTTTGTTGTTGTCTTGTTGAGTTGCCCATTCTAAAAGTCTAAGCTTCTGTAACATTCTTGTGACTTGTGAGTTGCCGGTTGCTTAACTTGTCGCCTATCGGTCTTTGCCCATCAGTCTAACTTCTAAGCTATTGTAACGTCACTGGCTCTCACGGTTCTAAGCTATTTTTGTTGTCTTCTAAACTTCTAAGCTTTTGAGTTCTGAATCTCTCGGTTCAGTGGGTTAACCCACGGGACAAGTTTGTTGCTGCTTGCTGGTTTGAGTTCCCTTGCAAGTTATGAGACGCCGAGCCTGAGATGGTGAGTTGTCCCTGGGTCCTATTATCGACGCCGTCGGGTTTAGGCAAAGCTACAGAGGCATCAGGCAACTTGCGGCTTTAATCTCCAGGACCAGGTTTTATCGTTCTCGTCTCTCGTCTCTTGATTAATATATTATATATATTTGTGTAACTGTAGCCTTTGCTGCTTACTTGATTATATATTATTTATATATATAAATAAAGATTTAGGCTTTAGACTAGCAAATCAATATATATATATAGAAAAATATATATAATATAGATTTGTGTTGCTATGCATATATTATAATTTATATATATAATATATATGTGGTCTTGTAGTTATAGATATATATATATATATATATTTGTGCTGCTCGTGTTGTGCATATAATATATATGTATAACTTATAGAAAATTAAAATTTATATCATATAAATTTGTAGATTTGCAGATACTATTAGGAACTTCTCAAATTTATTATTGATTTATAAGTTTTTTTTAGTGTTTAAAAAAATATGAGCAAATCAAGAACAATCGATTCTTTTTTAAAAAAGAAAGACGTAAACAAGTCGGAGAGTGATATAAATATACATTTAGAGGACTTCGTAATGACGGAACATGATGCTTCTACAAATGGTGAGTGTCCCTCTAAAACTTCAAGAATGCAATTTGAAGAGATGGATGATACCAGTTTGGAACGTGACACCTCTATTATTGATGAATGTCCCTCTAAAATCTCAAAAATACAATTTGAAGAGATAAATGCTACCTGTTTGGAATGTGATCCAAGATTACGTCTACAAATATGGAAATTTCTTACTAACATACAAGATGAGATACGACGTACTTATCTTAAAAGTAGTCCATATCAACCTAAACTTTCAGAATATCCAATTTCAGGAATAGGCAATCAACGTCATCGATTCCAATTTTCTTGGTTCCAAAAATATTCAAATTGGTTGGAATACTCACCTTCGAATAATGCTATATTTTGTCTTCCATGCTACATTTTTGCTAAAAAATCAACTGACCGTCTAGGATCAGATGCATTTACTAATAAAGGTTTTGATAATTGGAAAAAAGTGAATGATAAAATGAATTGTCCTTTAATAGGACATGTGAGGAGAGATTCAAATTCACCATATAAAAATGCTGTGAAATGTTGTAAAGATTTAACGAATCATTCAAGACATATTGACAAGCTAGTTGAAAAACAAATATCACAAGAGATGGAGAATAATCGATTGCGGCTCAAAATTTCAATAGATAGTGTTCGATGGCTAATATTCCAAACAGATGCATTTAGAGGTCATGATGAAAGCTCTGAATCAAAAAATTAAGGTAATTTCATTGAATTGATAAAATTTCTGGAAAATTATAATGATCAAGTTAAATGAATTGTCTTAGAAAATGCTCTACAGAATGCCAAATATACATCACCCAAAATTTAGAAGGAAATTTTGTATATATTTATAAATAAAGTGCGAAATGTGATTCCCGACGAAATCGGGGATGCCAAATTTTGTATTCTTGTTGACGAAACTCGGGATGAGTCTAAAAGATAATAAATGACTATCATTTTGAGATTTGTTGATAAAGATGATTTTATTAGAGAACAATTTTTTCATATTGTGCATGTCAAGAATACTATGGCACTAACTCTAAAAAATGAGATATGTACTCTTCTTTCTCATCATGACCTTCAAGTTGAGAATATTCACGGTCAGGGATATGATAGAGGAAGTAATATGCATGGTGAATAGAATGGACTATAAGTTTTATTTCTCAAAGATTATCCCTATGCATATTATGTACATTGTTAGGCTCAAAAACTACAATTAGCTTTAATTGCAGCCTCTAGAGAAGCCAAATATGTTCATAAGTTCTTTGTACATTTAACATCTATTACCAATATTGTTGTTGGTTTTTCTAAACGCAATGATGAAATACAAGCTACTCAAACAGCTGAAATTGAAAGTTTGATTGCTTCCAATGAGATTGAAATTGGAAGAGGGGTTAATTAAATTTGTACACTACAAAGAGCTGGAGATACTAGATGAGGATCTCATTTTTAATCTATTTGTAGTTTGATGAGGATGTTCGGTACTACTTGCACAGTTATAAATACTATCTCAAATGAGTGATCAAATTATTCTCAACGTGGTGATGCTGAAGCGGCTTATATGATATTGACATCTTTTGAATTTATTTTGATATTGCATATGATGAAAAAAATAATGGGAATCACTAATGCACTTGCCAATCTTTGCAACAAAATTTTCAATATATTGTGAATGCCATGAGTTTAGTTTCAATCACAAAAGTACTCATTCAAAAGTTAAGAGATGATGGATGAGAGTTTTTGCTTATTGATGTTAGATCATTTTGTAAAAAATACCAAATTGATATTCCTGACGTGAATGACCAATATATTCAAGAAAAATATCGTCGTCAAGTTGAAAGTACAACAATGGAGCATCATTTTAAGATTGATATATTTACTACTACAATAGGCTTTCAGTTGTAAGAATTGAATAATAGATTTAATGACCAAGCAATAAAACTTCTTATTCGTAGTGCTGCTTTAAACCCTAAAGGCTCATACAAATCATTTAATATTGATGACATATGCAAATTGGTTGAGAAGTTTTATCCACAGGATTTTACTAAGTAAGAAAAATTCCTTTTGAGAATTCAATTGTAGCACTATGAGTTTGATGTCTTAACGCATCCAGATTTTTAAGATATGTCTACATTATCTTAGTTATGTAAAGGACTAGAAATTTCAAAAAAGTTTAAAATTTATTATTTGATGACAGGTTAATTCGACTAGTCTTAACTCTTCCAGTTTCTACTGCTACTATTGAACGAGCATTTTCTGCAATGAAACTTGTAAAAACCAGATTGAGAACTTGAATGGAAAATTACTTTCTTGTAGATCATTTGCTAGTTTATATTAAAAAATAAATTACCGAGAGTTTCACTTCAGAGATGATAATGAAAGAATTTTATTCCATGAAAGATCATCGTTAAGCTTAACTTGAAGAGAAAATTCTAAGTTGATCGCCCCCCAATCACCAAATCCTAATTTCGCCCCTGGAGATGTCCCTATGCAATGACCCTACGACGAATCGACTAAGAAAAGAAATGATAGAAAGCATAGGAAAGAGAAAACAAGAGAGAAAGTCTTAAAAAAATAAGAGAAAGAAAAAGAAGGAATAAATTAATAAATTAATGCTATGATGAATGAAAATACATAAGAGTCTAGAGAGAGACTCAAGATTCAAAGGAAGATCCAAAGAAAAGAGAAAATAGTAAGAATGGATGTCATGCTAGGTATGATGTGTATGTCATGTATGATGTGATTGAATAATTGTTTACAAGTTGTTATTAGCCGATTGTAGTTTCTGTTGTTGTGCTTGCCTGTTTGGTATTTGCTTGGTATGTTTCTCTACTTACTTGGTAGATAATTGCTTGCCTGTTGATGGTTGTTTGTTTGTTAATGGCCTAAAAAAATTATTAAGAATAAGGACTTTCGATTTTTAAAAAAATGCAGGCGACGTAGGGTCAAAGCTATGAAAAAGAGTGTATGTATTGTCTTGTAAAAATGTATAAGTGTTGATTACATGATTGAAAACCTACTTTATTATATTTTAAACGGTATGAAATAATATTTATTGAGTATTCGACTCATTTTATTTTTTTTGTGTATTTCTCCCCCACATAGGAGTGCGTAGCAGGAAGCAAGCAGTCCAAAGGAAAAAGCACGACAATCTAGGCTTGTATGAAGGTCATTTTGATTTTATCAATCAAATGTTTTTTGCTGTAAAACAAAAAAAAATCCGTCTCATTTTCTAAAATCGTTTTTGGAAAAAGAAAAATCACAAAGTACCACTCCACCCTCTCGAGGGCAGGGTCATTATAATATAAGTCATTCAAAAACACCAAAATCATTTTGTACATTTTTCTTTCGAGGAACTTTGTCTTTTGCATCATTATGTTATCCACGCTTCAGTTATATCTTAAACTCATCTATTATTGTCTTGAAAAATTATCCTTTAGGGACTGCAATCCTTGCTAAAACATTAACAGCAGGAATATGTGATTTTACCACACTTATAGTGTTAGTAAATATATTCAATAATTAATTTGCAATACTTTGCAAATGGATAATTTTTTGAATTTCTAGTTTACATTCATTTGTAGGAAAATCAAATTGAAACAGAGTTTTATTTTTCAAATTAATTTCTTGGTGTGCTTCAGGCATCAACTTTTCGTTGCCCAATGCTAGAAAAATGAATTCGTCAATATGATAATTCTCAAAACGTACTTTAAACATATTTCCTGTAAGGGGCTTAAGATATCTGATAATAGATAGAAAATCAAAACTAACATATATCCCAAGTCTACGTTGAAGACCTATCTTTGTACGTAATGGATGTGCAATTGGAACATATACAGTACATCCAAAAGTACAAAGATGAAAAATATTTGGTTGTTGACCAAATGCAAGTTGTAATAGAGAATTTTTGTGATATGCAGATGGTCAATCTGAATCAATGATGTTGCATGAAGTATAGTATGTCCCCAGACTGAAACATGTAGTTTTGATTTCAGAAGTAAAAGTCTAGCGATTAGCTGAAATCTTTTAATCAATGATTCAGTTAAACCGTTTTGAGTGTGTATATAGACAACAGAATGTTCAACATCTATTCTTATTGACATGCAATAGTTATCAAAAATTTGAGATGTAAATTTACCTGCATTATACAATTGAATAATTTTAATTAGATAGTTAGAAAATTATACTCGTAATTTTCAATGGAAAGCAGACAAACATGTGACTATAAACTTGATGCATCAATTAAAATCATAAAATATCTAAATGATCCACTTGATAGATGAATATACCCATATATATCCCCGTGAATCTTTTGTAAAAATGATGGAGATTCAATAATAACTTTTGAGGGAGATGGTTTGATAATCAATTTACCTTAAGAATAAGCAGATCATGAATACTCATTAGGTAAAATAATCTTTTGATTCTTTAGTAGATATGCATACGAATTATCAATGATTCATCTCATTATTATTGATTCTGGATGTCCAAGACGATCATACCAAGTCATAAATACTTTGAGATTAATGCACTTTTAATGCATTACCACATATAATTTAATTATCCTCACTTTTGCATAATACAATCCAGAATAGAGAGCAAGAGAGAGCATATAGTTTTTTTAATACGAGCTTTTGACCCAAAATTATTTTAGTAATGAGGTGATGCTCTTTAGTGCCTTCATTGATGATTTCAATATAATAATCATTACGACGTATATATTTGAAACTTAAATAAATTTCTCTTAAATTGTGAAGAAAATAGAGTATCATTAATATAAAATTTGATGTCATTAGACAAAACAGTATAAACTCTTTCGGAACTCTCAATTAGATTTGATGAACCTGATACGGTATGGACATAGGTTTTGCTTAGTGTTGTATTTTGAAAATCTTTCTCATCTTTAAGAATTATGTAAGTGGTAGCACTGTCAGCCAGACATACATCACTATCATTCATCTCAGAGATAAAAAATTTATCAGTATAATCAATGATTTTATAAAATATATAAACTTCTAGTACTAAAAAGAAACATAGCCAAATATTAAAAATCTTTACTATTATATATAAAAGCATAGTACACGTGAATCGAGTGCTTGGTCGTACAACATGTACGTGACTAATGTCCAGTCATACTACATTTATAGCATACATATTCATCTTTTCATGAAAAATTATTCTGAAAATTTTTACCCTTCTTTGAGTTCAGTTACTTGGTGATACGATACATTTATATTATTATCCCATTTAGTGTTGTCAATCTGGGACCTACACTTCTATAATTTTTTCTACTACATTTGCACATTCGGTTTCTTTGAAGTGATGTACTATTCACTTCTAGTAATGATGTAAATCCAGTACTACAAACTTCAAATAATGATGTGTAACCAGTAGGACATGACTGATGATTTATTAACAAAAACACATTATTTTGCTCAACTACTAGAAGACAAGATTAAGGTTTAAAATATTTATTGAACTTTTACTCTTAATATTATTGCTGCTAGAACACATTGGAGATATAAAAAATAGTATGTATTCTCTAACATATCATCACCAGTGACTTTCTTATTGTATACTTTTAATTGTAAGCTAATTTTAAAAAGTACAAAATTATATTTACTAACACTTTTAAAATCTTGTAACTTCAAGTAAAACTAGTCATAACAAGATTTTGAGAGGATTACAATCTTTTGGTGCTCATATCTTTCTCTTAAATCATTTTAGAAAGTAAGGAAATCTTTTACTGCGAGATACTCAGCACGATCCTACAGAGATGCGTGATTTTCTTCTTTAATTGTATTTTTCAGGTTTATCGTATTTAGATAGATATTATCAAAGATCCAAAATAAATAATAATAATATATTTTTTTTTCAAAAATGTCAAGAATAACAAATTTCAATTTTGTAATATTTGACATTTTTTACATATATAAATTACAAAAATAAATATGTGTATTTAAGAAATATATTCATAAAATTATAAGAATAAAAGTAGATTTTTATCAGTAATAATTAGCAGTATAACATTTTATATTTATCTCGATAACTATTAGTAATTTATTAAAAAACTTATTTGAAATAAAAGACCACTAATTTTAGAATTAATAGGATCTCGTGCTGATAACATGTTATAAAATTAAAAAGAAAATGAAACTATAAGAGAATTCATGTATCTCTTTTATTACTCAAATATGAGAAAGTTAGAAAGAGTATGAACCACAATTTTTAATCTCGTACCGTACTGGCCGGTATGGCTAAAACATGCTATACCGGTCGGTTCTCTGATACATATTATAGGGTCATACTGTTTCGGCTAAAATATCGGCCGTACCAACCATTTCGATCAATATTTCAGTTGATATCAACCGTATCAAATTTCTCTATTTTGATTTTTTTTTTATCTTTTACTTTAATTCATACTAGACTAATTATATTTATATATTTTTATATATAATTACTTATATATTGATTATTATTTTAAAATATAATTTATATATGTATTTATATTTTTTTTATGTAGACTATTTTAAAATAATATACGAAATAGTATTGATACTATCTTGACTGTTAAGTTTACGGATACCGTATTTAAAACATTGATACGAACCGACGAGTGCTGACGTGGAGGGCGATTTCATCTTAGGGTTTGTATTCTTGCAAATCGCTGCCACCGGGGCCCTAAAGGGTATCCTGGCACTGCCTGGACAACCGTGATCCTTCGCGGATATGGTGGTGCAAGCTCCTGCTCCTCTACCGACTGTTGATATCCCGTTGAGAGCGCCGAAATCCATTGGAAGGGAGACGTATGTTTATTTTTCGAAGGAGGAATAGAGAGATTAGCAGAACCTTTGAGGTTTTCATTGATAATGAAGTTTCTTCGCCAACAGCCTTCTCTTGATGTGATCTGCGCATTCATCCGTAATAGATTGGCTTTGCGTTGCAACCTTTTGTTTCCAGTATGAAGACGCCAAGACATGTTTTTCTGGGATTTGCGAGAGAGGAGAATTTTTGCGAAGTGTTTGCTCGGGTGGTTTGTGACGTTAAAGGTATTCCTTTTCGCCTGTTCAAATGGCCTATTGATTTTTCTGAGGAGGAGGAACCATTCAAGGTCCCTGTTTGGGTGGCATTGCCGGGTTTAGCACCAAATTTCTACCAGGAATCCTTCCTTAGAAATATTGTTTTACCAATTGGAACTTATTTGCGATGTGATAATAGTACGAGGTGTGCTACCCGCACAGAGGGGGCAAGGTTGTGTGTTGAAATGGATGCATCGGTGGAGCCACTTGATGGAATTTGGATTCGAATTCCTTGGGCTCCTTCTAATCGTTATCAGCCTGTGGAATATGAGACTCCGCCGGCTTTCTATTGTGTTTGTCATATGCAAGGGCACAATGCTAGCAAGAGTAAAAAAGGTGAAAAGATTAATCGGAAGGGGGAGATGGGAAGACAGGTTTCTAGCAGGGGTTGGCGTTGGGAGACGAGAGTGAGTAAGGAGAGAGTGGTGGGAATTTCTGATTTACCTTCTTAGGAAATATCAGATACAAAGGCGAGGGGAAGGGATGATGTGATTGTTACAACACATGTATTTTGGGAATGCTCTGGTCTGAAGACTAATGAATTGAGGATATTGGAGGTATTGGGAATCAAGAGGAAGCAGATTTGGTGGGAACAAAAAAGAATATAGAATAGGAAAAAGAAAATGATAAAGAAATAGATATTGTGAATGATGTGGAAGAAAATTCAGTCTTTGTTGTTGAAGAAATAGAAGAAGGGGAAGTGAAGTTGGTTAAAGAAAAAGATGATGGACTGGTTTATTCAGGGGATGTTGGAAAGGGTGGGTCCTCTGGTTTGGGGGTGGTTATTACTGAGGGCTCCTCTGTCTTGAGGGTGGTTGATAAGGATGAGTTGCAGGAGAATCCTTTACTGCAGGAAATTGGTTCTGATGTACTGTTGAATGAAACACAAATGGACCAAGGGGTTGGAGACGATAATAGTGACAAGCAGGGAGATTACTTTTTGGAACCTGAAAAGGAGAGTGAAATACAGTTTGGAAAATCAAAAAATTGTACATCTAATAACGATTCAAAAGGAGTATGTGATGGTGGAAAAACTGTAAGGGTCACTCAAAGTTCCTCTAGGGCTCCTTGCAAGCCCTCTCGATTAAATTTATGATTTTTACACTAATGTTTTGGAATTTCTATGGGCTAAATACTTCAAAAAGAAGGCTACGGAAGTAAGTGCAACAGTGTAAGTTAAATTTTGTAATGTTGGCGGAACCTTTTGTGTTGGAGTCAAAGATTGGATCGCTGAAAAATTTTTTAAACCTGGAGAACAATTTTCGAGTCAAAGTTTGGGTGGTAAATTATGGTTGGTTCGGAAATCTGATTTAGATTTTGTTATTTTGACTGCTAGTGCTCAGCATGTCACTATGTCCTTTCCTTTTGATGATAAGCATCTATTTATTTTTGTTGTCTATGCTAAATGTTCTTATCAAGCACGTAGAGAGTTGTGGCAGTGTTTAGCTCAAGATATTCCAAGTGGGGTTGCTTGGCTTGGTATTGGTGATTTTAGTGTTATTCGGAATGAAAATGAATGTAGGGGTGGTAGATCACGGTTAAGAACTGCAATGGGGGAATTTAATAACTTTATTGAGAATTCTAAGTTATCAGAGATGAAGTTTGTTGGAAGTAATTTCTCTTGGCATAATGGGGGGGTTTAGTGCGAAGTTGGTCTAAATTAGATCAATGTTTGATGAATGCTAAGGCAGTGGAATTGATACTTGATGCGAGACTTTATTATCTTCCAATGACGACATCAGACCATGCTCCAATGGTTTTTGATTTCAAACCTGTTAATTTATGCTATGGACCATCATCTTTTAAATTTCAACAAATGTGGGTCACACATGTTGATTTTAAAAGGGTGGGTGGTATTAGAGAACTGGAATGAGGGCTCGGAGAATAGGGGTCTATTTGGATTGGCTAGAATATTAAAAAATCTGAAGGTTGCCTTAAAAAGCTGGAACAGTCAAATTTTTGGTAGAACTGATCTGAGGATATCTGATTTGAAAAAATATATTGAAGGATTAGAGGATCAACTACAAACCAGATTCTCAGTAGAAACAGAGCAGAATATGTTAAATGCTCAGGAGGAGCTTGATTAATGGAATCAATGTGAGGAAACAAGGTTGGCATAGCAGGTGAAATTGAGATGGATTGAGCAGGGTGAGGCTTCGGCCCAATTTTTCAAGTCTTTTGCTTCGATGTCTAAAACCATGGTTTTAGAGATGTGACTTAGGGATGGCAGGTTTATGAAGACACCAGAAGAGAAACATTTGGGGGCAGTAGAGCACTTCCAAAATTTCCTTCAAGCTAGGCCAAATTGTCCTTCTCCATATTTGTCAAGTGTAGTTGATTCTGAGATTTCTGAGGAGGAAAATAATTTGATTTTGAGACTCCCTTCAATCCAAGATGTTAAAGAGGCTATGTTTTCTATTCCAATTGATAACAGTCCAGGACCAGATGGTTTTAGGTCGGGTTTTTATAGAGCATGTTGGGATATTGTGGAGATGGATGTCATGGAAGTTGTTAGAGATTTTTTCAAGGTATGCCTTGGCCTAAGTTTTATACAAGTTCTTTTATTGTGCTTATTCCTAAAGTTGCAAAGCCTTGGAGTTATGATAAGTTTCGACCAATTAGCTTATATTCTGTGATTTATAAAGTTTGCTCTAAGTTTCTTGTCAAAAGGATGTCACCAATTTTGAGATGGTTAGTATCTCCAGAACAAGGAGCCTTCGTACCGAGCCGTAATATTTTTGATAACATCTCTTTGGCACAAGAGATGATTCATAATATTCATAAATTTGTACGGGGTGGAAATGTAATGATTAAAGTGAATATGATGAAGGCTTATAATAGTGTAGATTGGGAATTTTTTTTGCATGTGACGAACTCATTTGGGTTTACCAGGGGAGTGTGTGAGCTTATACAGAAATGTATTACAACACCTTGGTTTTTGGTGGTGATAAATGACACGGCAAAAGGTTTTTTTCCAAGTGGTCGTGGATTGCAGCAAGGTGATCCACTTTCGTCACATTTATTTATTTTAGTTGAAGGGATTTTGTCTAAAATGTTGAAAAAGAGTTTTGGTTCTGGTTTAATTAAGCCATTTTGGCATCCTAGAGGAGCTGCTAGATGGCATCGTTTGTTGCGGTTGACTGATTTTTCTGAAGGCTCATTTCCAGTAAAATACTTAGGGGAAAATTGGGTGGCTGGCAACATAGGATTCTGTCAAAGGGTGCGCGGCTATTGCTTTTGAAACATGTTATTTCTAGTATGCCACTTTACTTTTTATCTGTTGTGCATGCGCTGAAAATGGTCTTGGCAAAAATGCATCAGATTATGAGTAGTTTTTTCTGGGGCTCTTCAGAAGGTAAATTGAAAAGAAAAGGGAAGTCTTGGCATTCTTTATGTAAGCCAACAAGTGAAGGTGGTATGGGGTTGAGGAGTTTGGAAGAGACTCAAAATTCATGATTTATGAAATTTGGGTGGAAAATTCTAACTGAATATTCTCTGTGGGCTAATTTCTTTAGAGCCAAATATGTTAAAGGAAAGCACATTTCCTTGGTGGATAAACAGAAAGGATCTCTTTCTTGGAAAAAGATAATGCGGTTTGTTCCACAAGTGCTGAATAATGTTCAATGGAAAATTAGATGAGGAAACATATCTTTTTGGAGAGAGAAGTGGCTTGATGGTGGCCCTTTGGTGAATGAGTTTTCTCAGCCAAGTCAGCCTTTAAAAATTTGTGATTGCCGAATTGAGAATGGGTGGGATGTGGATTTATTAAGGAACCTGGTTGGGGATAATAAATTGGAGGTTATTTTGGAGAAGTTGGGTGCGGCAAAACAGGGCAAGGATATACTGATTTGGACTCCTAATTCTGATGGTATTTTCTCTTCAAAATCTGCTTGGGAATGTATTAGAGTTAAAGCTTCTAAGTTAAGTTGGTCGGAGTGGATTTGGCATGGAGTCCTTCCAAAAAAATATTCCATCACTATGTGGAAAGCTTTAAATTCATGTTTGAGTGTTGATGAACGCATTTGTAGATTGGGAATACCTTTGGTCTCTAAATGTTATTGCTGTGATGGGGGTTCTTTGGAAGATCAAGATCATGTGTTGGCCACTGACAGGGTAGCTAATGAATTATGGCGTAGAATTTCTGTAATTATAGTCATGCCATTTTTTGCAACTAGAACATGGAAGGAGCGGGTGGAATTATGGTTTAGACGTGTTGCTAGATCTTCTCAGAAAGGATGCCTAATTGGTGTCATTCCTTCTATTGTAACTTGGGCTTTATGGATGTGGTGTAAAGCTTGGATGGAAGGAAGGTTAATTCCAGTTGATGCCTTGTGGATCTTGGTTAAAGCTTCTATTTCGTGGGTTGGTTTGAGACTAAAAGCTAGTAATAAAATGAAGATCCCCGGATGTGCAGGTTTTGAAAGAGCTGTCTATCCCGTTTATAAAACCAAAACAAAAGAAGATGACAGTAGTGAAGTGGTTCAAGCCAATAGATGGGTGGGTTAAATTAAATGTAGATGGAAGTTGTCTTGGAAATATAGGTTGTATGAGAGCAGGTGGGGTTATACAAGATGAAAATGCTAAGTTGATTTTAGTTTTTTCTAAGGACTTAGGAGTTAGGACAGGGTACTAATAATGGTGCGGAGATGTTGGCGTTATTGCATGGTTTACGGTATTGTAAATAATTGAGATTGATGAAAATTGAAATTGAGATGGATTCTCAGATTGTTATTAATTGGCTGGAAAAAAATAAATGTCATATTTGGTACCTTGAGGAATTTTAGGAGGAAATTCAAGAAATAATATCAGAAATGCAAGTTGTTTTTAGGCATATATTCAGAGAATGCAATGAAGCTGCAGATTGTTTGTCTGGACAAGATAAAATATGGACAAGTGTTGGAGATATTCCACATTGACTGAAAGGTACCTTAAAAGTGGAGAAATGTGGCCTTCATTGAGAATTTAGTTGCAGGTTTTGAATTCTGGAATAATTAGATAATTTAGTTGAAGGTTTTGAATTCTGGAATAAGGTTGTTTAATGTTACTGATTGATTGTTGATGGTTGGTTTGGTTTTGTATAGACTCAGGAATGTTTTTCTTCATTTTGGCTGGGGTTTGGATCATTGTATATGTTTATTTTCCAGTTTTTTTTTTTTTTTTTTTTGTTGAATAAGTTGGTCTCTTGTAATCATGATATTTTGCCGCTACAAGTTAGGATATTTTTAATAAATTTGAGATAGGGACTACTATTTGACATGTAGTCCTCACTATTTGTAATATATATATATATATATATATATATATATGAGAAAAATGTACGTACAATAAAACTATACGCCATTTATATAGGCCAACATTTAGGCGGTTAAAAGTGGAGCTTTATGGGTAAGTAATTGTTACTGTATGCCAGCCAGTGATTTGCAATAATATCAGTAGGACTGTACAAATTGGTCGCATTCCGACTCGACCCATTATTCCGTTAAATACCGACCCGTCTTGCCTGACCTGAATTTCCGCTCATGCCGACTCGAATACCCGTGTTTTTTATTTAAATACTTTTTAATTTTTACTAACACACAGACCCCCCTCCAGCTCCATGAAGGTATCTTCGTTGGATCTGATGCCAGCCATCATTAAGGGCAAGTTCGACCCCTCCAACGTATCACTCAAAAAGAAAACATGAAGAAGAAAACATGGGGGTTTCTGGTGTTATTACACTCCATCTTACTTCCTCGCAAGTGCAATAATATAACTCCGCCCTTCTCTCCTACCATTCCCTCTTTCTCAGCGTCTCTCATAATTTCACTTTCTTCGGTTTACTCTTTACATATATCTTTCATTGAGATCCGGTTCGACTCTCTCATTTTCCGCCGTTCCGGGTTCCGGTGACAGTATCACCTCTGTTGTATTCCGAGCTATGCAATCGTCCTCCAACTTCGTGAAGGTATCTCCGTTGGATCTGATGTCGGCCATCATCAAGGGCAAGGTCGACCCCTCCAATGTATCACCCAAAAAGAAAACATGAAGAAGAAGAAGAAAATGATGAAGAATAAAAGAAACGGGTAATCGGCTTATCGGGCATCGGTAGATCGGAATTGAAATTTTATTGGGTCGGGTTGAAAAATGCGATATCGGGTCGGGTCGGATCGGATCGGATCGGCTGAACACCCCTAAATATTAGTCATCCAACCAATCAAACTCATCCGTTTATATACAACATTTATTTTACGATTCCTCCAGGCTCCATATTTGACAAAAAATAAGGGTTTAGACTTCGTGACTTCTTTTTTTCTTTTAATTTCAAGGAACTTTATCAATTACATTAAAATTTAAAATAATATTGAATACAGTTATAAATTATATCTGTGCAATATATTTTTTGAAAAAGAAAATTTATTAAAAATTAATTTTTATTAAAGTGTCATGTTTATTTCTTATTTTTAAAAAATACACAATTTATTTTACAATTACCAATATCATTTTTATTATATTGTAATCGCAAGCTTTCATTAAAAATTGTGGGAAAATAAAACAGTCCCACCAAACTTGAAAGAGTAAACCTTGTCACCAAATGGGTGTAAAATTTTTTTACACCCATCCAATAATATAGTGCCATGAAAGCATTCTAAGGAAACCCAACTGTAGATCGACGATCCAGCCCCCCTCCAATCTATTGCATTTGATTCTCCTATGATTCTCCTTGCCACTGGTGAGCTTCTGTAATCTCCCTACTTGCCACCGACGACAAACAATGGCCTTGGTTCCACATCTTTGACGACGAACAAATACCTACAAATCCAAACAAGGTAAGACTTACATTTTCTCTTCAAAATCTAGAAACTCCATGGTCCTCAAATTCCGATTTATTATTTAAATACTACTATTGAATATATTTGTTTAGGAAGTGCATCTATTTGGAAGTGTTTGAGCCCAACACCAAATTTATTTATTTGAAACTCCATATCCACTATAGATTAGGGGTGTTGATTTTGTCTTATGTGTAGTTGCAAAAACTAGTAACTTGGTATTTTGAGATGTACCCAAAACATTTATGATCAAGTGACGGTAGTTTGGAAGCTTTGAGCAGGGGAGACTTTGTATTCAATATTCAATCTCTATTGTTTCTCAATCTTAGACCTCATTCCCAAATGAGTTATGGTTTCTTTGGCTCCATTTTAGTTCTCATATTTTTCTTCAAATTTTTGGCTTCTCTACAACCCAAACAGGCAACACAAATGGATTCTTTGTCTTTATGTTCTTGAGAAAGATGGGTTTGACTTCTTCTCAAATTTACAATTTCTCCTCTGTTTGCTCATGCTAACGAGTTTTTAGTGATATCAAAAAAGAAAACGTTGTGCGATACAGTGAAATCGGGGCCTTTGTTAGTTGTCTGCAGCAAGTAGGGAGATCGCAAGAGCTCATTGGCATTAAAGGAGAATCGAATGCAATGGACTGGAAGAGGCTGATCAGGTGAATGTAGTTGTAATTTCGGTTTTCTTAAGAGTGCCTGCACAACACTATATTATTAGATGGGTTTAAAACAAGTTCTACTCAATTTTAAACGTTAATGTTATAGGTGACGCTGTGGTGCAGTCGGGTTGTACCTCAGCGTCTTTGCAGCTCATCTCCTAAACCCTCCTAAACTCCTATAATTTGTATAAAAATACAATAAAAAAATTAGAAAACACAATAAAATAAAAAAATAAAAAAAAATATAATAAAAAATACAATAAAAAAATAAAATGAAGATAAATTTTAAGAGAATTCGGCCAGACCCAGCCCCCTCCGCCGTTGATGGCGGTGGGCGACACTGCCCAGCCTATCGGGATCGGAGGGAGCTGGATCCATTTTCGGGTTTAAGGCCACCAAGGGCACACCGGAGGTTGCCAGGGCTCTCCATCGCAGGGGTGGGGTCGTCGGCTCTCTCAGGTCTCGATGGGTTAGGCGATGTCGCCCACCGCCACGAGAAACGGCTGGGGCTACAAAGGGGGGGTTCGGTCGGACCGAATCCCAAGATTCCTCTAATGTTATTCCCCCAAGTTTTGACCTAAAAAATATGGTACATTTTCGAGGACTTAGGAGTGCAGGCCATTATGATTTGCCAAACTTGAGAGGTCCACACCACGAAGTAGCCTCTTACGACTACTGTCCTGTTTGAATTCAATTTTATTATTATTATTTTTTAAATTTATATATAAATATAATAAATAATTCCATTTTATTTTAAATATCAAAAAAATAATAATATCAAAAAAATAATTTTAATAATATTTATACAATTTTTTTATCTTTTATTTAAAATCATCCTATCCTATCCAATTTTATCTAAACTCTAGAAGGACCATTAATATAAGTATTCTTATTTTTATTCCTTTCAAATATTTTATCAATATTCACTTTTATAAAAATACTTTTATACCCAAAACAAAAAATCCCAAAATACCTGAGAAACAAACACAAGTTTGGTGAGAAAATTAAATCACGCGAAACAAACACAGCAACGGCTCAATCATGCCTACCCATTTGCTCAATATCTGTCTAGAACTCAAAATCGAAAGGGAGAAGAAAGAAGACGACGCTGAAAACTGATAGGAAGAAGAAAAAGAAGATGAAGATGACATTCAAACTCGAAAGGGAGAAAAGACGAAGACGACGGCAAGAAGAAAGAAGACCACATGGGATAGGGGCAAGAAGATGAAAAGTTCTACGGGCAAGAAGATAAATGAATTTTAAATTGTTTACCTTCTTGAATAGTGGACCACTACCTGTAGTGGCAATAAGAGGCAATACTGTAGATCTCTTTAAAATACAGTATAAAGTAAAGGCTCTGTTGGACATGGATTTTAAGTAAATTCTTCAAATTTACGGGAAACTGTATTATACAGCCTCCATTAGGAGTGCTCTTACATGAAGACTGGAAACTCATCGATCAGTCAGGATGGTATTTTGGTTCAGGAAGAACTATCGAAAATTACACTATTATGTCTCCAAAAGGATTAATTTACACTGTAGTGTTTTGAAAATGACCCTTTAGTAGGGGTGGGCAGCGGGTACCCGCACCCGCTGCCCCGCCCGTCTTCCGCCCCGCCCCGCATAGCGGGGGCGGGTTACTCCGCCCGATGAACAATAACGGAGTAAAATCCACCCGGTATTTAGCCAGATGATGGGGGCGAGGGCGGTATACAAATGACCCCGTCCCCGTAAGACCCCGCCCCCGTCCCGCATATATTAAATATTTAATATATTATATATATATATATAAAAACCCAGATGACTTAAAACGGCGTCGTTTTGTCATCTGGGTTTTTTTTTTTTTTAATTTCCTTTAATAAAACGAAGCCGTTTTATATAAAACGGCGTCATTTTATATAAAAGCTTCGTTACAACCCCCCAGCCCCCGACCTCATCGACACATCTCTGAGTCTCTCTCTCTCTCCCTCGTCTCCCTCTCACTCTCTCTCTAAAATCGCAGAACCCTAGCCTAAAATCGCCCCATCAGCCACGCTGTTGCAGCCACTCCGCCGTCGCATCCCCACTCCGCCGTCGCATCCCCACGCCACCCTCGGCAAGAATCCATCTCCTTCGTCCCCGAATTTCTCCGGTTTCTCCCTCTCTGATATTCCTCCAATCTCCACCAAGGTAAGTGATTCCATTTCACCTAAACCCTAATTTGAAGATTTATTTCGTTTTGATTCTTGAAAACATATGGAAATGGAGAAGTTGATGGAGGATGGGTTTGGTGTTTGTGAACCGTGTGCTGTGGAGGCCAATTGTGCATGTGTTTGAACTGTGAAGTGTGATTGTGTTGGATTATGTTATTGTGTTTAATTTATTAAAATTTAAATTGTTGATTTGAGTTTATTTTATTATAATTACAATTATTTGATTGTGTGATTACATCATTACAATTATTTTTATGAGACACCCGATTCCATTTCGGTTTGAAGATTGGATTGAAACTTTGAAGAATGGAGTGATCAGTGAAGCTTTGCTGCTTTTATTTCATAATATTTCATAGTTTTTTTTTTTATTTTTAGATTGGATGTAATTGAGAGTGGATGGCTGGATCATGGATGCCTTGGTTTTGTTATATGAATCTGAATGTACTCAAAGTCTCAAACGATCAACCTTTGAATGTATTTCATAGTTTTTTGTTGAGTATTTCATAGTTTTTTGTTGAGTGGATGGCTAGATGCCTTGGTTTTGTTAGATTGGATGGCTGAATGTATTTCATAGTTTTTTAGATTGGACGTAATTTAGAATGTGTTGAAGCTATCTTTTGTTGAGATAATGAAAATTTTGGTATTTTTTAAGGTTTGAAGCTTTGCTGTCCAAATTGTGCAAACATCTATAGCTAACATTTTTATAACATGAAAAAAAAAGTGCAAAACATAGGTCCAATAAAATGTAAAACAAGCCAAACTAGTCCAAAGACTCCAAAATTACTCAGAAAGAAAAGCAACAAAAAACTGTTATTTTTTTATTGCTGTCCAATGGCGTCGTTTTATAAAAAATAATTTATACACAATATTTTTTATTACATTTTCACAATAATATTTTAAATAAAATATTTTTTGTAAAACACTTTATAAAAGGAACATTATTTTATAAAAGCATCCTCATCTTATAATATTATTATAAAATATCTTATATATTTTTTTGATAAGTGTATATATTATAAAAATATATGGTGAGTATCAATATATTTAATACTCATCAGACTATATGATAGATTAATTAATAATAAAAACAAAACAAAAACCTATACATTCATAATAGATATTATGTAAATTATAGTGCAACTTAAGAATAATTATAAATTTTATTTACAGCCTCACATAGAAGATTGTGTGTATAGACTTACTGATATATGAAGATAAAAATAAATAAAATATTATTATAACTTACAAAATATTGAAAATAATTATCTAGGCTTGAGATTTGAGTCTATGATATTTTGTATGACCATTTGTGTTGCATTTATTATAATTTCAGATTTGTTGTAAGTAAATGGAAAGTCCAGAAGACTCTAGTGTGAGCTCCCCGGAGGGAGCCTTGGGTACCTCCGGCCCTAATCCTAACCCTATCCCAACCACTACCACTACTACTACCACTACTCTTAACCCTACTAGTACTCCCCTTTCGGTTGAGACCCCTGACCCTACTCCTACCACTACCACTTGCCCCGCCCCCAAGCAGTCTAGCAAGAAAGTCCCATCCATAATTTGGGCTCATGTCACCAAGATAGAAGGTGGTGACCCCAATGATCCAAAAGCCAAATGCAACTATTGTGGAAAAATTTATGGGTGCCACTACAAGAGACATGGCACTTCCCAGATAAAATTGCATTTGGAGGAACAGTGCAAGAAATCCCCAATTTTAAAATCTTTGGTAGAGAAGACCCAATCCAGGCTTGAAGTTGGATTTAAAAAAATGGGTGAGGAAAGTAGTGGAGAGTTGGCATTAAAGGGGTACACAAAATACGATCCTAACGAGGCTAGGACACACCTAGCTCGCATGATTATTATAGATGAGATGCATTTCCAAGTGGTTGATGGGAAAGGGTTCCAAGCTTATTCTAGGTACTTGGAACTAAGATTTAATATTCCTTTTCGCCACACGGTGGCAAGAGATGTTAAAAAACTTTATCGGTCAGAAAAAGAGAAGTTGAGGGGTTTATTGGCGGGGGAGAATGTTTGCCTCACCACTGATTGTTGGACTTCTTGTAATAATCTTAATTTTATGTGTATGACTGTGCATTGGGTTGATGGGGGTTGGACATTGCATAAGAAGATCCTTAAATTTTGTCAAACCACTGATCACAAAGGTGAGATGATAGGGAAGGCCTTAGAGGCCGCTATAAGAGAATGGGGGTTAACTCGGGTTTGTACTTGCACGGTTGATAATGCCGGGGCTAACGATGTTGCAATGAGACATCTTAAGATTCTCATGAATAATGCGAGTAGAACAATTTTGGGTGGGGATTATTTGCATGTGCGATGTGCAGCACATATTCTTAATTTGATTGTGGGTGATGGCTTGGATAAGCTTGGTGACTCGGTTGCTCGGGTCAGGACTGCTGTGAGATGGGTCAGATCTTCTCCTGCTAGATTGGCTAGGTTCAAAGTTGCTGCAACTACTGTGGGTATAACATGTAAAAAAGGTCTTTGCACTGATTTGTCTACGAGGTGGAACTCAACCTTTTTGATGTTAGAGGCGGCCCAGGAGTATAAGTTGGCATTTGATACATTGGGTAATGAAGACATACAATATGTCAAGTATTTTGATGAAAAGTTAGGGCACCCTTTGTCTAATGATTGGGAGGTTGTATCTATTTTTGTAGAGTTTCTGAGGGTTTTTTACGATGTTACTAAGGTTTTATCTGGTTCTTTGTATCCCACGGCACATCAATTTTGTCAACAAATAGCCAAGGTGAAAGAAGAATTAGATGATATTGCAGCGGGTAGTAACACCACATTGCGGGAGATGTCTAGGACCATGATGGAAAAATTTGACAAGTATTGGGGGGAAGAGTTTGATTAAGCCAATATCTTGTTATATGTTGCATGTGTCCTTGACCCACGGTTTAAGGTGAAAGGCATGGTATTTGGGTTGACTGATGCAATTGGCAAGGATTGTGCGTCGGCCGTTGCATCTCGGGCTCAGGAAACGCTTGTTAGATTATTTGATGAGTTCACTATCTTGAGAGGTGGTAGTATTGTAGCACCTACAGCCACAAGTATCCCCCCATCAGGTGCAGATGCTAGACGTGGAAAAAAACATAAAATGGACTGGGGTGACAAGATGGAGTCGACCCCCTTGGATTTTATGGGTTCCACCACAGATGCCCAGTCAGAGGTAGACAGATATTTGGCATTGGATCTCCATCCATTTGTACGAGATTTTGATATATTAGTTTGGTGGAAGATGAATGTCCCCAAATACCCCGTACTTTCAAAGGTTGCTCGCAGTATCTTGGCCATCCCGATCAGTACAGTAGCCTCAGAGTCGGCCTTTAGCACTGGAGGGCGCGTATTAGATCCTTTCCGGAACTCATTAGATCCTATCACTGTTGAGTCTCTGATTTGTACACAGAATTGGATCACGGGTGCTGAAATTCATATTCCAGAGGTTCTTGATTTTGATCCGGTTGAGGCCGAGGACGAGGCTGCTGATCAGTCTGGATCTGGTAAATTGTCACTTGAATAAATATTTACATTATTTTATATTTATTTAATTAAATTTAATGTTACAGAGATTTTACATTTATTTGTTGTAACTTGTAGCGACTGTGACGCCAACACCTGAGACACCATCAACAGCTACCTCTGCTGTAGTATGACCTACCTCATCTACCAGTCCCTGTCCATCACCAATTCACCATGGTTTGCACTTTACACAATTTATTTTACCAATTTTTGTTTACATTTATAATTTTATAATATTTGTAATGTTAGTATCTAATTATTTTGTAATTATTGATTATGAGTTTTGACATTTTCTATGACAGTATCATTTTGTATGTCAATTGTCAACACATCTTCCAAGTTAATAACACAATTTAATCTTGGTTAGTAACTTAGTATTTTTAATAAATTTTTTTTTCATGTTTATAACTTATAACTTTATATTTGTACTCTAATTATTTTTTAACTTATTATTGCAGGTTAAGATTAAGGCCCAACAACCCCACAGTCTCCATCCAAGTTTGTATTACGGCCCAAAATCCAATCACCAGTGTCCAACGACCAATGTTATCAATCTTATTTCTTATGATCTTGTAAATTGTAAATTTGTAATTGTATAATGCTAATAGTTAATGGCACAATTTGTAATTTTGTATTTTGTAGTATTAATTTGTATTATTGTAAATTTGTAAATTGTAATAGTTTAGTAATTAGTCTAGACTTCTAGTAATCTTTATTTTTAAACTTTAACTTTTACTATTTTTGACTTTTAGATTTTTAGTGATGTTTTTTTTAAATGACTTTGTCACTTTAGACTTTAGTAATGATAAATACTTAGTATTTAATATAATGATATTTGTTATTGTGAAATTAAATCAGGTTTGATAATTTTCTGGATAAAAAATGGCCAAGAAATTTGATCTGGGCCGAAAGGCCCAAAACTGTTCATATGTGGGCAGGCCCAATAGGGGGCGGTAGCGGGAGGCGGGCGGAAGGAGCCTCCCCCGCTGGCCCCGCTACAGGGCGGGGTACCCCGCCCCGCCTACATGGGAGCAGGGTGCGGATTTTAAAGGTTGATCCCCCGCCCAGGCGGGGGCGGGGGCAGTGATAGGGGGACCCCGCCCCCGGTAGGGCGGGGATCACCCCTACCCTTTAGTCATGAGGGTCAGTAATGTATACTTTTAAAAATGAAACTTTAGTCACAAGTCTTAATAAGAGTGTCTCCCATTTTGCTCGGAATCTCCAGTCCATCAGTTTCCCTCACGGGCAACTGAGAATCGCAGGATATAATGAATCCTCTGTTGCCCATATTATCGAGGATACAGTTCAGTAACTGATACTTTGTTGACACTGCATGATATTGATTTGCTTGTATATTGATCCACCTCCTGCTCCTTTAATGGCGGTTTTTGCTCTGTTCGACTATGAAGCCAATACGCTGTTTGATTCGGCGATGGCAAAGGAACAGAGTAACTGTTTAGCATTAGAACTACCGATGCTATTGTCGGCCTGTCGGCTGGATCATCCTGTACACAAAGTAGTCCAAAATGGAGACATCTAATGACTTCATTAATCGAGTAAGAATCTCCCAAGGATGGATCCAACAAGTCCAAGGGTGTTCCATCCCTCCAATGTTTCCATGCCTCCACCAATTGGTCAAAAAATGTTCTAATGTTATCCTTCCCCCCCAAATGGATGTGATGATGTTTGCATTAAAATGAAAAAATAAAATCAAAATATTTGGTTCATACTCACATAGCTCAATAGGTGTACAGCTCCATCTGATTGAGAGAAAGAACTGATCTTTTTGCCACTTAAAATCTCTAGAATTAAGACTCCAAAACTATACATGTCGGACTTTACAGAGAATTTTCCATGCATGGCATATTCTGGGGACATGTAACCGCTACACCAGCATCATTGATACACCAATGTTAGTTATAATACATGCTAACTTGGTACCTAAAAAGTGTAAAGCATGTGGTCCCTGTTTCAAAATTACTTTGATGCATACAATCTTGATTCAATGAAGATTGGAGTGTCTATGCTTCTCTAACTTGAAAGAAATTTCTAGTAGTATATTAGATGGCCTTTTTCATTTTTTCCCCAACAACACTTACTTTTCTTCAAAGAGATAATGAATTCACAAATCTACATTTCATATTTTGTAATAGAAATAAACAAAGATTCATAACTCACAATATACCGGCAATCCTAAAGGTCTTTCCCTACATTTGATCAACCCCAGAAATATTGGCCATGCCAAGATCAAAGATTTTAGGATTCATATCCCCATCTAGCAACATGTTACTGGCTTTAAGATCACGATGTATGATTTTAAACCAAGAATCTTCGTGAAGATAAAGAATTCCTCGAGCAATCCCTACAATAATCTTGTAACATCTAGACCAGTCGAGTTATCCTTTCCTTTTAGGGTCTACACATTCATTTGAACCAAATAGCCAGGGCTGAATAATTAAGGCAAATACATATTGAACTAATTCAGTCAACTTTAAAATGAATAATGTTGTCCAGATGACTAACACAAGAGGGGGGGTGAATTGGGTTATATTAAATAATTAATACTTATAAACCAAATATACAATATAAAATATTAACAGAATATGAAGCAGCAGGAAATATAAAGAGTAAGAGTAAAAAAAAGCAAATTCAGTAAATTAACGAGGTTCAGCCCCACTGCCTACATGCTCGCCTCAAGCTACTCCTTGAGGATCCCAAATTCACTATTCAATCTTTTTCAGGTGGAGATAGAAACTTATTACACATTTGATCAACAACGTTATAAAGAATCCGTGTAGAACACTTTCTACACTTGCAATCACCTCACACTTAATGATTCAACTATTTCTTGTATAGAACACCTTCTACACACATAAGGGTAATACGCACCCTCTTACAAATACAAAAACTGATAATGGGTAGGTTATCAAAATACACTCCTCAATAAGTGAGATAAAAACAATACAGCGCAACCTATAATTCTCTCAAAATGAATAAGAATTAAGGCTCAAAACTTTATAAAAGAGAGAATGAGAGTTTTGAAAGAATGATACAAAATTTAGCAATAGATGTGTAAGCTCTTGTTGTTATGATTTTGCAAAACTCAAGTGAGCTATTTATAGGCAAATGGATCATACTTAATCATCTTCCAAATTCAAATTTTGATGAAGTCATTGCATATGTCATTCAATTTTCAAAATTCAAATTTTTGAATGAAATCATTGTATATGTCATGCACATGTAAAATATGATTTTTGAAAATAAAGCTTTTATTGAGATCATTGCATATGTCATGCACATGCAAAATATAATTTTCCAATTTAAAGCTTTTAATACTTTTAAAACTTTTAATGATGTCATGCATATATCATGCTTATGTCATGCATAAAAAAATGCAATTTAATGCTTTATGAGAAAAGATTAATTTTTTAGCCTTAATTTAATTTCGAATTTTATCAAAAGATGTATAAAAATAATCTGAGTTTCATTTGTAGACTTGTTCTTTTATGCTTGATGTGCGTTTCGCTCTATTGCGTAGATAATTTGAGCTTGAGACTTGAATTTATTTGTTATCATCAAAATCTATATGTAGATAAGAAATTTAAAACCTTGGATTCAACAAATACCCAAAGATCATTAGAGAAACAAAATTTAATCAATTGGCTTCTTTTAAGTTTTACAAAACTCAATATATTTGTTGACTAGCAAACTGCAAACAACGCCCTACTTGAGTGGATTCAATACTCTGATTTCTTTCAACATTCAAGAAGTTAGTATTACGCATAAAAGAGACAAACCATAAAGAAAATAGTCAAGGCTTTTGTTGGGAACAAATTCGTAGACAAGTATCTTCTCCTCTCCTTCCAAACAAAATCCGAGTAACCTTGCAAGATTTCTGTGTTGAAGCTTGGCTACCAAGACAACCTCGTTTTTAAATTCATCTGCTCCTTGCTTGGACCATTTTGGCAACCTCTTCACAGCAATTTGTTGTCCATTAGTAAATGTACCCTGGCAACATATTTTAACTAGACATTAGAATATTGTACCCCTTTCTATTCTTATAAAACATCAAAATCATCAGCATTATCATGCTTTGCATCCACTAAATTAGCTTCAATGAGTAGAATTCTCACAAAAAAAGTACACAAACAATGAGAACTCATCCTTACCACATAAACCACACTAAAACCACCTTCACCTAATTTGTTATTAACTGATAACCCCTCTATTGCAGCTTCAATTGTAGCCAAATCAAATTGCAAGGACTCTAAAGTGGTAATAGTATCCGTAGCTCCACTTTCGTTACCATTTTCCTCTTATATATACTTTGTTTTTGCTCTCTTACTAAGGAAGCAGTAACCCATAACGAATAACACTGAGACAGAAATAGAAGCAACAACGGCAATAATGGTCGGCAATGAGATTCGACTTTTTCCTGCATAAACAACAATGGAAATCTATCAATTATTTTTGCCGACCATTAATATATTGGCAAGGATAGTGACCTAAGTTCTGAAGTTAAAACTACTAAGTCGCCATGTGGAATAAGAAAACCAAGTGCCTGTTTTTGGTATCATCAAGCAATGTTTTCCTAACTCGTTTGATGCTTTATTTGTATTTAGACTTTTAGCCTAAACACACTCTCAATCATTTAAATAAAAGTAATGTTACTCTTCATTCTTGATTTTATCATCCTGATCAGCTACAATGTGGCATATTTTAAGTGGTTGTTCCTTCAAGTGACTGGCATATAAAATCACTCATTATCAGAGCACAACTCAATTATCATCAATACAGCGGGCAACACTTACACTAGGTCAAATCCTAATAAACCTTTCGAATTTAAAGTCTTTTGAACCCAAAAGGCCATAAGTACCACTATTGTTATTGGGAATAGGCCGGTCAACAAACAGAAAATATGAAGTGACATAGCAGATGCAGCAAGAGAAATAAAAACAAAAGACGCAGGACAGCAATGGACACCAAGATTTGAAGTGGTTCAGCTTAACACAAGCCTACGTCCACTGTTGGGTCTGTCTCAATGAGTCCACTATAACAATAAAGATGGAGTACAGAGATTATATCATGTAATTCTTACACTAGAAACACTCAACTTCTACCTTTCAGTTGCAAAGATCTCTTTCAAACCTCTCAAACCATTTACAAATGCTCTCAAGATCAGAAATCAAAACAGAGAAAATAAGGAGCTTCTCACAGCTACAGCGGTCAAATAAACGCGAGTCTTCTTATAAGTCAAATCTCGCTCGAGCGAAACACTATTTCAAAAGGCGCTAACCCTGGTACAGAAAACATTAGCTCGAAGTGAAACCTCGTGTGAGGTCGAGCGAATGTCTAGGGTTGACTCTTGCTCGAGCCGCATGTCGAGCAAAGTCTCTATCTGGAATCTCGCTCGAGCTGGATGTCGAACGAGAGTCGAGCGAACTCTCTGTCTGATGCCTCGCTCGAGCAGGATGTCGAGCGAGGATTGAGCGAAGTCACGAGTTAAGACTCGCTCGAGCTACCGCTCGAGTGCGGGTCGAGCGACGATTGTCATTGTTGGTGGGTTGAGAAACATTTGTGGCCCATCTTATCTTTCGGCGGTATGGGTAAAGACAGGGTGGTTGGGGATGACAAATTCAAGGATGAGGAAAGAAGAAGAAAATGCCCGACTTTTGCATATGTTAATTACTCGGTGATATCATCTGCCAAGGTCCAACATCTTCATCTTGACAACAACCAAGACAAATATAAAAGAAAGCAAAAATCACCAAGTTCTAATTATAATTGTGAATTGAGAAACCAACTTTACCCTCTGTATATTGGATTCATTTCTTTATTCTCTAAGAAAGAACAAGAAAAGAATTAAACTTTACCAGGTGGTGGAGTAGGCCTTGCCCCCGATGCGTTTACGCTCAGGTAAAACAGGTGCATATCGTACCTAACAATGTAGCTAGGAAAGAGAACTGAAGTGTTTTCCTTTCCACCACAGCAACTCGACAAGTACGACATCGTTATACAAAGGCATCTATTGCAATCAAAACCCGTCAGATCCAACGTGCACTGCACTAGGGTGTACATGGTTTGGGATGCTGTCAATCTGGCTTCTTTCATTCCAAACTTCTTAGCCCCAGACCCAAGATCTGAAATCCCACTTGCCAACTCGTTGAATGTTGCGCTGAGAAGCTCGCCAAGCCGGCTTGCATCCGAAATAATCTTATTGCCCGAGATGAAAGCGGATGGGTCAACGGCCGCACTGGAGAAGATATACCGGCTAGAGTAGCAAAGCATGCATTCCTGGTAATAACCAACGGAACCTTCGTTCTCGGGGTAGTGCGGGACAAGGTCTTTGGTTGAGATGGAAACACAATCATGGCAAGCGTCAGCAGGGAGGTCACCGCGACATAGGAACATGCCATAAACGATGTCCTCAGAGGTTCCAGATGAGGCAGTAGCATTGTAGAATCTGGAAGGGCGGGTGGTGTTGGACGAGAGATAAGAGAGGAGGTGATTGAGGTTGAGTAGGTAGGTGGTGTCGGGGGTGGTGATGGTGTTCAAGCAGTCATGGTGCATGTAAGTTGCAGCCGCTTCAGTTATCGTTTGACTAATGATGAAACTGATTGGCAAAGTGAGAGAGACAAAAAGGCTCAAGCAAAAGTTGAAGGAGGAGAGTAACTACAAAATCCCCAGTAACATGATGACGAACCGCTTCTAAGCTAGCTCCTTACTTATGCCGATCGCTGTTCTAAGGTTAAATACATGGAATTGTTGATGTTGTTGTTTCAAAAAAAAAAAATACAATGTATTGTTGTCAGCCTATCGAAGTTGACTGCTTTTGGATGAAGCAAAATTGGGAAGAAATACTTGAAGAAGATGATGATGTGATCTTAGTCAAGGCTAGGGATATGCGTCCATCAATGTTAGATTATTATTATTATTATTATTTGAACAAGTAAAATTTCATTAAATTAGGAAACTTGATACAGAGTAAGGGTTAGGGTTTTTCGACAATATCTCAAAACAGGAAACTACAATAAACAGGAAACAATACAATGTATTGTTGTCAGCCTATCGAAGTTGACTGCTTTTGGATGAAGCAAAATTGGGAAAAAATACTTGAAGAAGATGATGATGTGATCTTAGTCAAGGCTAGGGATATGCGTCCATCAATGTTAGATTATTATTATTATTATTATTTGAACAAGTAAAATTTCATTAAATTAGGAAACTTGATACAGAGTAAGGGTTAGGGTTTTTCGACAATATCTCAAAACAGGAAACTACAATATAAAAGTGGTAGAAAAAAGAAAATAAAAATCAAATTTATTTGAGATTAAAAATTGATCTCTACCTTATCCTACCAGAGGACGTTGTTTTAACTAAAGAAGGAAATAAAGTGTTCGCAATAAAGCGTACTATGAAGCCACCGTGGTTTTTCTGCGTGAAGCGGTAAAGATGGCGGCTGCATTGTCGCTTCATGTCTTGAAATATTTATTGAAAATTCCCACAATCCTTTTCTCTAGATCACGGGTTAAGGAAAACGAAAATATAGGGAAGAGACAAAAACTGTGCCAGATTGCCAGCGAAGGACCCTCGGCGGCAATGGCGCGTGACAAGGGATGTAGCATGGGTGGCTTGATTCAGAGGATCAAAGGCTGAAGAAACTGCCAGTGGCGCTCGTGGCAACCAAAGCCACATTAGGATGTTAGAAAACGCGTGCGACGCGCACGGTCAGAGTTGTGCGTGCAACAAATGCGCATGTCAGAAAAGCGAAGTTCCTCCCATGAACTTGTAAATCGGCGGTTGAGAAGGCTAAAAGCCAGCGCGTGGAGGTCTGCGGTTGCCAGAGAACAAAAGATCTGTAACACCCCGCTCCAATGCCCTTTTTTTTTCAAAAGATTTTGATTTTATATGCGTAAAAAGCCCATTTGAGCTTTCGATGATTATCATTATTATTATTATTATTATTATTTTAATAAATATCATATGCTCAAGATTTTTTTTTTCTTATGATGATACAACTTATCTTTTTTTGATATTTTCATTTTTCGTTAATGTTTGTTATCTATTTCAAATAGCTAAAGTTACAACTCTCGAGTCTCTTTTCCTCTTAAATTCTGAAATCTATTTTTATTGATTTGATTATTATTATGAGCTATATGTATTTTACAACTCCATTTTTGGGAGAGGATTCTTTTTAAAAGAAAACCTTAGTTAATACTAACCCTCCCCCACGTTTACCATACCATGCATTTCATGTCTCACAGTTCACAATTTTGTTTAGTTACAAACCTTCCACCAATATATATGATTCTCTAAAGTTTATCTAGGGTTTTCAGCAGCTTTATCTACCACCACTTTGGTCAAACAGCCATGTATCATGCATTACAATTTTCTCTCATTTTGAATTTCTAACTCCCCACGATTTCTGTGATTTCCGTTTTAGTTTGTCACACAAAATCTCCCGCTCAACAGTTTTGATACCCAGAATCCTCCTTTCATTTTACTAAGTTTCTAACCACATTTCTGTTGATGCCACGAAAATCGGCTAATAGGCCAGGATAGGAAAAAGAGTCATTCCTGACCCAATAGTTGGGCTTCGTTGGTTGTCATTTGGAGCCCCTAGCGAGACTCCGATACGGCTGTATGTACGTGGATAGTAGATAAATAAATGGAGAGATACATAGTATTTACGTAATTTGGCGGAAAGTCTACGTCTACGGAGGTTTAAGGAGGAGATTTACTATAATAAGTATTTTTACAGTCTCTCATGGCTCACACTATATAGGAAAAATATACATGAATCATCTAGCTGGAGCCCAAGTACTTATGAGAAGACGATCTTGGAGAAGAAGTCGGCCAGAGAGCGAGAAAGCCTTCATTTGATAGCTGCCTTTTTATAGAAGCTTTAATCTACAGTGGTTGGATATTCTTCCTTGCGTGTGTCAGTTTACTTGTCCTCCACCGTTCAATTCACCTTGGTTGCACACTTCCCTATGCACCTGCCAGTCCTCTCTTTATCCCATCATGCCTCATTTCTTGTCCCCTAGTGTGACAGATGGCTCGCCTGGGGCCTACTAGTAGATTTTCTCCCTCATAGAACCCACAAATTTTTAGCCAAGGTACTTTGGTGGGAATTCTAAAATATTCAAAAATTGAGAAAATGGTGGTTCATCTTCCAATCATGAGGTAAGAAAGACATAAAAACATGGATTACACATTTTATTAAGAGAATATCGTAATATGTCGATATTCCAAAACTTCCGATGGAGTTTAGTGCAAGTAACCGTTGGTGGGCGAATTGGCGTGCAACGATGCCTAACCCCACAATTCACAAGTGGTCACTAGCTGGTAAATCGGGTTTGCAAGTGACCAATGGCAGGCGAATCGGCATATGACGAGAGCGCGATTCTCCAAGATAGCAAGAGACAAGCTCAACCATGTACGTGAGAGCGTGGAGCTCAAGCGAGACAGGAGATGGACTCGATCGCGTACGAGGGAGCGCTGAGCTCTGAGGTAGTAAGAGATAGGCTCGACCGCATATGAGGGAGCGTGGAGCTCCGAGGCAGCGAGAGATAGGCTCGACTGCGTATGAGGGAGCGTGGAGTTCCAAGGTAGTGGGCGATAGGCTCGACCACATATGAGGGAGCGCGGAGCTCCAAGGTAGTGGGAGATAGGCTCGACCGCATACGATGGAGCGCAGAGCTTCGAGATAGCGGGAGATAGGCTCAACCATGTACGAGGTAGCGTTGAGCTCCAAGGTAGCAAGAGATAGGCTCGACTGCGTACGAGGGAGCGCAGAGCTCCGAGGTAGCGGGAGATAGGCTCGACCGCATACGAGGGAGCGTGGAGTCCCGAGGTAGCGGGAGATAGGCTCGACCTCGTATAAGGGAGCGCTGAGTCCCGAGGTAGCGGGAGATAGGCTCGACTACGTATGAGGAAGCGTGGAGTTCCAAGGTAGTGGGCGATAGGCTCGACCATGTATGAGAGAGCGCGGAGCTCCAAGGTAGTGGGAGATAGGCTCGACCGCGTACGAGGGAGTGTAGAGCTTCGAAGTAACGGGAGATAGGCTCGACCGTGTACGAGGTAGCGTTGAGCTCCAAGGTAGCGAGAGATAGGCTCGACTACGTACGAGGGAGCACAGAGCTCCGACGTAACGGGAGATAGGCTCGACCACATGCAAGGGAGCGTGGAGTCCCGAGGTAGCGGGAGATAGGCTCAACCGTGTACAAGGGAGCGTAGAGTCCCGAGATAGTGGGAGATAGGCTCGACAACATACGAGGGAGGGCGAAGCTTTGAGGTAACGGGAGATAGGCTCGACCGCGTACGAGGGCGCGTGGAGCTTAGAGGTAGCGAGAGATAAGCTCGACTGCGTACGAGGTAATATGCGGAGTCCCGAGGTAGAGGGAGATAGGCTCGACTGCGTACGAGGGAGCTCAGAGTCATGTGTCGCTGCTGAGTAAGTGAGTGCCTGGCGAGTGTGCTTGGATATGAAATCCAAGTCTCGAGTCCTAGGACGAGCGAATCGTGGGGAGAGGCATGGAGCCCTGGCAATCTCGCGATTCGTGCATCGCCTAAAGGTGTGAGGGCTTGGCAAGTGCGTTTGGATATGAAATGCAAGTCTCGAGCCCTAGGATGAGCGAATCGTGGGGAGAGATATGGAGCCTAGGCAATCCCGCAATTCGTGCAACGCCTGAAGAGGTGAGGGCTTGGCGAGTGTGCTTAAATATGAAATCCAGGTCTCGAGCCCTAAGATGAGCGAATCGTGGGGAAATACATGGAGTCTAAGTAACCCCGTGATTCATGTGTCGCCTGAAGAGATGAGGACTTGGCGAGTGCACTTGGATATGAAATCCAGGTCTTGAGCCCTAAAACGAGCGAATCGTGGGGAGAGACATGGAGCCTAGGCAACCCCGCGATTCGTGTGTTACATGAAGAGGTGAGGGCTTGGAGAGTGCACTTGGATATAAAGTCCAAGTCTCGAGCCCTAGGACGAGCGAATTGTGGGGAAAGACATGGAGCCTAGGCAACCTCGCGATTCGTGTGTCGCTTGAAGAGGTGAGGGCTTGGCGAGTGTGCGTGGATATGAAATCCAGGTCTTGAGCCCTAGGATGAGCGAATCGTGGGGAGAAACATGGAACCTAGGCAACCCCGCAATTCGTGTATCGCCTGAAGAGGTGAGGGCTTGGCGAGTGCGCTTGGATATGAAATCCAAGTTTCAAGCCCTAGGACGAGCGAATCGTGGGGAGATTCATGGAGCCTAGGCAACACTATGATTCATGTGTAGCCTAAAGAGGTGAGGACTTGGCGAGTGCGCTTGGATATGAAATTCAAGTCTCGAGCCATAGGACGAGCGAATCGTGGGAAGATTCATGGAGCCTAGGCAACCCCGCGATTTATGTGTCGCCTGAAGAGGTAAGGGCTTGGCGAGTGCGCTTGGATATGAAATCCAAGTCTCAAGCCATAGGACGAGCGAGTCGTGGGGAGAGACATGGAGTCCAGGCAACCCCATGATTCGTGTGTCGCCTAAAGAGATCAACGTATGGCAAGAATGCTGAGCTCATCCTGCTGCAACGGGTGTGTTGTCGCTTTATGCTACAAAAATATACTTTCATTAGTAGAAAAATGAATTCACACGCTGAGTGATACCAATTGGAGATCTTGAGTTGCTGCATTTAATTTTTGCAAAACGAGTGGGTGTTGCTTCCGAGCTTGCGGGAGCCGTGTCCAAGTTTGTTCATGCATAATCGGTGTGTAAAATCTGCTAAAGCCAAGCTTGTTTAAGCAATCGAGTTTGAGGTTCCTTGATCCAAGTTGGTGAGTGATCTGTCCAAGCAATCAAAAGAGAAAATATGCGAGTAAGAAGGGGAGACTTGCTGTATATAAATCCATGAATATTTTTTGAGCGGGTAAGGAGAGATGCGGTTGAGCTCGAGGGAATGGGAGCTATCCGATGTGGCAACTCGGTGAGGTAGTGGGGCGAGCTAGTGCCCATGTGTGAGCTTTGGCGAGCAACGTGTTGTGAGTGTTAGGCGAGCAACGTGTTACGAGTTGGCAAGCCCGTGCAAGTTGGTGAGATGTGTTTGATTCTCGTGCATGGTAGTGTCCGTGAGTGAGGCGAGTGGTGTTCTGGCAAGAGGTAGTCTGGCGGGCTGGTAAGGGTGGTCTATTCGAGAAGTGAGCAACATGTGGCGAAGTGGCGAGTTGTGTGCTATGATGGCGAGTCCTGAGAGTGCAGTCCTGAGGGACCTTCTTGAGTAATTATGGCGAGCGCCGAAAATGGGTTGTCTGGCTGCGTCCTGTGTAATGCGGCAAGGGCGTGAGCCCGTGTGTTTAATGTATGGTGTGTGTTGTGGTAAAGGGTGGGCTAGAGCCGCGAGCTGTGAACAGTGTGCTTCTTGTGAGTCCTGAGTGCGGGTTGTGTACAAGTGTTAAGAGGTGGTGTCACGGGAGGTGATTGGCGAGCCCCATGAATGAGAGACGGTTGGGCGAGTATGCACTATGGAAGGGTGCTCATTCTCAAGCACGTGTTATCCCTGAGTGGTGATGACGGTTCAGGCGAGTTTCGAATCGCGAGAGGCATGAGTGTGTAGCGAGCCTGTAGGGTGAGAGGCAGTTGGGCGAGCATGGTGCCCGTGTGTGCCATGTGACTGGGCGAGCACAAGGCGAGTAAATGGCTTGAGACGAGCTATGTGAGCCCCTGCTGCCACTAGTGAGCTGGGCGAGTTGTCCAAGAGTCTATGAGGTGAGGGTGGTTTGTCCATGCATGAGGTGGTGGGTTGGCGAGCCGAGCCCTGTGTTCCTGAGAGGTGGTTCAGGCAAGGTGGGTCCCAAGTGCAAGGGGCGAACTGGCATGGAGCGCCATGGATAGGACGTGAGAGTTGGCCAAGTGAGTGGATGGCGAGCCCATGGTGGGGGGCTATGTCAGGTGGCCCTCTTGGAAAGGTTGCCAGCTAGCGATGCCCCCCCAGCGATAGAAAGGGCTGGAGATCTCCCTGGTGGTCGTCGGAGCTCCAGCTGAGGTATGGTGGCCATGGGCAAGTACCAACTCTCCATTTGGGTGTTGCGGCCTAGGAAGGCTGCCTCCGGCAGGTGGATGCTTGGCTTCCACCTTGCCGGAGACAGAAAATCCTGGCGGTCACCACCTGGGTGGCCCGGGCTCACGGCACAACACTGTGAGCCTTAGGTTTTCTAGCCGGCATGCATGCATGTGCTACTGTGCACGTGTTATGTACACGTGCATAGTACTTAGGCATTTACTTATTTGTGCAAGTGTGAGGCGTAGTGCCATTCCAAGTGTGCAGGCTAAAGTGTACAGTGCCATTCTAAGAGTGTGCATGCAACTACTGTTCATGTCAACTGTGCACTTGTTGAGCCCAAAGTATGGGATGAGATGTGTACTGAGCACTATGGATCTGTGCCATCATATTTGTAGTCCAAAGTGAGGCAATTATTGCAATAAAAAAGTGGCTTGCGCCACTTTCATGTGATGAAGTAAAATAAATATTGAGATAAGGTATTTGACGAGTCCTTGTTGAATGAAGGAAAACAAATTAATTAGAACACTTATCTTGGAGGTGCTCTTGCTTGTATGGTAAGTCGCCCAGTGCTCTAGAAAATCATCATTTTCCCACCTCCAATTTAAACATCCCAAAGACTGCATCACTGTTGATGCCACGAAAATCGCCCAACAGGCTAGGGTAGGGAAAAAAGTCATTCCCGGCCCACTGGAGCGAGTTGGGCTTCGTTGGGTGTCATTTGGGGCCCCCGACCAGACTCTGGTACTGCTATACGTACATGAATAGCAGATAAATAAATGGAGTAATACACAGTATTTACGTGGTTCAACAGAAAGCCTACGTCCATGGAGGTCTAGGGAGGGGATCCACTATAAAAAGTATTTTTACAGTTTCTCATGGCTCACACTATACAGGAAAAATATACATAAATCATCTAGCTAGAGCCCGAGTCCTTCTGAGAAGACGAAAAAGATGATCTTGGAGAAGAAGTCGGCTAGAGAGTGAGAGAGCCTTCATTTGATGGCTGCCTTTTTATATAAAAGCTCTGATCTACATTGGTTCGATATTTTTCCTTGCGTGTGTCAATTTACTTGTCCTCCACTGTTCAATTCACCTTGGTTACACATTGTCCTATACACCTGCCAATCCTCTCTTTGTCCAATCATGCCTCCTTTCTTGTCTCCTAGTGTGATAGATGGCTTGCCTAGGGCCTACTGGTAGATTTTCTCCCTCACTTTCTACTTTGTTTTCCTGCACGTATCCAGTTTCCTCATTTTTATCTCTAGGGTTTCCCATTTTTTATCTTCATATATAGAAGAGTAACTACCCTCTTACTTTAGAAAATACCACAGCCACAGCCTCTATGGAATCTCATAGGCGAAAACTCAATCCGACATTCCTACCTCCTAGCCAAGCACTGCAAAACTATTCCTCCACCATTGTTGCAGCATTGCCTTGGTGCACCTACATATAGCCATAGCCTAGCCTCCATGTGAAACCCATCTCCCTGCACAGCAATCAGCAGAGGCTGTACCAACTAGTGATGCCGAGGGATTTCTATCACCACCCCACCTTTCGAAGCCACCAAAGTTTTGCCCATGCACGTACTGCCCTAATCGTGCGCGCCACCCAGAACCTCCCTATGACCACCACCAAAAAACTGAAACAATCCACCTACGTAAACCTCTGTTTTCACACTAAAAAACAGAGCAAATTTTGCTTCAAACCATGAGCCATGTTTGCCACTGTTAGGTGTCACCATCCACGGTTCGATTAAGGCCTTCAGCGCTGACAAGAAAGCCCCCTAGGTCCACCGTTTGCCACCTCACAGTAAGCTACCCATGACAAGCTCTCTGTTTCGCTCTCCCTCGACTTATTTTTCCTCTCCCATCGTGTCTCCTATCTCTCTCACTCATCAGTATTCAGTTGTGCATCTTATCGAAAAACCACTCCTATTTTACTTCATCATTTTTGTCCCTATTTCCGCCGTAACAGTGATGTGTCTCCCCCAGTTGTGCCATGGTATTCATCCACCTGGTGTCGTCGGCATAACCTCCACCACCTCCCAGCCCAGCGTGCCGCTCCTTCTCTTGGTGAGTATGAACACCCCTGCCGCATGGTTTGATCTGAAAGTTTCAAGCTTCAGTTGTTCCTTTTTGTTTTCTTGGGTCACCTAGGAACCATGCACTGAATGTTTTATTTACTAAGAATATCCTGCCTTTTAAGTGGGTTTTTATTTTGAGTCTGATTTTTATTTTGGGAAGGTTTTATAATAAATAAATAAAGATGTGAATTTCGTAACAATAAATATTTTCAAGATATGAATTTTAAAAGGTGTATAGTAAGCACAAAATTTACTTTTTGAAACCTTTAGTAGAGACTTTTGAGTCTATTTTCGAGTTAGCAAAAATTATAATTTTTCCACTTTAAAAGATTTTAATATAAATCTGTTATTTATTTATTTGCTTTTTGGGCGTGTGTAGCTTTTATCTATTTTATACTTTATTTGAGAAAAAGTATTTTTAAGGAAAGTTGTGTCGGTTTTGTTTCTTCTTTTAATACTTCAGTAAGAAATTAAATGGATGTTAAGGATTTTGGAGATTGATGATATTCGTCAAGGATGGAGAATTTTAGGTTTTTGAGGAATTAAAATAAGATGATTTGAGCTTTTCAGACTTTAATGTTGAAATACGTGATTGATCAAAAATTTACGAAATTACATAATTATTTTATAGGTGATGATTTATTTTGTTCAGCATTATTAAGGATATCTGAAAAACTAAGTAGTCCAGATAAGCAGGATTCATATGCTTAGTTTTAAACCCAATGTAGACTAAGGTTGACTTTCTGAAAATTTGCATGTTTTGTTATGAAATGAGAACTTAAGAAAAACCAACCTCAGTCAGTTATTTGCATTACTCATGAAACTTATATGAAAGAAAGAAAAATGTTTCTGTCATGCATTGTGTAGATATGAGCTTAATTTTTGTCATATTGTTTCTGAAATATGAAAAATAGCGATATTGAAAATCTGAAAAAGTGTGCATTGATTTTATAAAGATGTTCAGATTCTATTTTATTTGTAAAAGAATAATTATGAAAATATTCTGGAACTATGTGTTATTTTGATATAACTCTAAAAACCTTTGGCATGGTATACTGATTATGTCTCTGCTCTGCTTTACTTTGCTCTGTCTCTGCTATGTTTGGGTTAGTACCAACTTCTCTGTTTTTGAGTGCATCCATTTTGAAAACAAAGTGGTTTATTGTGGACTATCCTGTGTGTACACTCGGGGCTCCAAGAACGAATAAGGGAAAGTCTCACATCTGTCTCTACCTGGTTTGGCCACCGAAATTAGTACAACCCTACCATAAGGGTTAAACATGGTCTCTGCTATGTAAGATACTATGTTTTGATATGATGATGATGCTTAGTTTTGTTATGCCAAAATATTATATATTTCTAATTATTTAAAAATTATCGCTCTGTTATGTTTGAAAATATGTTTTGATCTGCATGTTAACTCTGAAGAATATTTATTGTTTTGCATACTGAACTAAGTAAAATGCTCATATTTATATTCTGGTATATGTCATCTATTTACTGAGTTGTGGTTAAACTCATCTTTTATTTCTAAATATTTTTCAGATGAATTTAGATATTTCAATGGAGAATCAGATTATGAAGCATTGGGTAAGAAGACTTAAGAATGATAGATTAAACATAGAGAATTATATGACTATTGACAAGATTTAGTAAGAAAATATTATTGTATTCTTGTAACGTAGCATTTCTGGAATTGATGACGTTGAAGAAAGTGATTTTAGAAACAAGTTTTATATAATATTGGAGAATTTTGAGTTTTTAATTATTTTGTTGAAATGTGAGTTAAGTGATAAGAAGTAACTCTCCGACCCCTATAGGACCGGGGCGTTACAAGATCGGCAAGAGTTGGCTCGGAAAATGGAAATAGGAAAACTAAACATACCAAATGAAAAAGGGAAAGGCAAGGACAAACTAAAAAGTAAAGCAGAGGGGGAGGAGGTGGTCAGAGCCTAAATTCCGACTCACTCCCTCCCGGAAAGAGGCTGAAAATGCCTAGACTCTTAGCCAGAAATCGCTACTGAAAGAGAGAAAGCTTTTACGAGAGAGAAGCCTGCAAGCCTCCCATCAATGTTAGATTAATTTGTTACCGACTCTTCCACTAATTTCCACCTTCTATATAAATTCCTTTTATTCGCTTGCAGTCTGCTTTTGTCCATAACTATTATGTAATGTTAGTTACGTTATTTACTCAAAAAGGTTAATGAGACACCAACTCAGTGCATACCAAATGTTAGACAGACTGCTCTAAAGGAAAACTCTGTTTTGATTCCTTATGTTTTGATTCATTCTGTTTTGATTCATTTCTAACGTGCCTTTACAATCCTTATAAGTTATATAGATGAAACTACAACAAAATTCCTTCCACAATTTTCGGATCAATTGCCACTTGTCCTACCAGACTTTTATTCTGTTTTCTACAATATTTCTTGCTATTTTGCTGTGCCTTTTTAGGCGCTTTTGAGACTGCAATCGACTTATTACGTGCACTGGTCCTGCTGCATTCTTCCTCTTGCATTGCAGAATGGTTGGTTGAGTGATCTTCTTCCTTAACAAAGGTTAAACATTGATCCACATGACATGGGAAAATAATTTTTGTGCAATTGCCAAAACCCAACCCCAATTAGTAATTACTTCATCTGCACATGATGATTACCATGGAAGTTCATCAATGAAATATGTGTAAAGTTATTCAACGCATGCAGTTAATGAGACACCAACTCAATCAATCTCATTTCGTCTCCCAACAGAACTACGACAGATGACATTGTGGGCTAAAAATATCATGTTTCATTCATATACGAAGCAGTACCATTGTCAATGAGGAGCTGTGCAGGGTAGAAAATGAGTTTTATGTACCCTCATCTTACATATATGGAAGGGAGATGTAAGACGAGCCTTTGAGCTCAATAATCCCAAACTTGTTTGGTGATCATTCCGTATCCATTCAGACATTCTAACAATATCTCAATGTCAACTAATAGGGAAAAATACACAGTTTTCTCAAATTACTACCAATTTCTAAGCACTCCTAACATATTTAATTTTGGCAATCCCTCTCAGACTAAAAAAAAAAAAAAAACAGAATTAAGTCAAATGACTCCATTTTCAATTAAAAATATAATATTATTCTATTCAAATTATGTTACTTTATAGACTGAGAAAGTAGAAAGTATAAACGGAGAAAGCAGTGTTAAGTCCAGTCAAGGAACCTGCAGATGGGGGTGGAAGAGCTGGCGTGGGCGTGGGTATCGTAGTTACCGTCCGGTAAACAGGGTACAATTCGTACCTATCATTACAACTGGGAAAATAACTCTTCTTCCTTGCTTTCCATCACAGCATACAGGAAGACGACCGATAGCTGCCTCAACTTGAAGATACCTCTTGCAATCGGTACCGGTCCTGTACTTCTTAGCACCGGTCGGGAAGTTCGAGGCCCGACTTGCTAAGTGAATGATCGTCGTGTTCAGCAGCCGATAAATCGGTCCTGTTCGGTGATGTTCTGACTGTTCCACAGATAAACTCCAGGCCTTACCGTCGCGTTGGAGAAGATAGACTCGTTGGAGTAGCGAATGATGCACTCCTCGTAATTTTACTTCCTCTGTCGGAATATCACCATCCTTTTCTTTGGACAACAGGTAGGTATTAATTTAAGGTAGCAAATGTATTTCCTCACAATATATGTAACAAGCCGTTCCGATGCCATTTTGCTTTCTAAAATCTTTGGTTTTATATGTAAAAAGTTCTTTTGAATTTTGAAATAATAATAATTATGTTATAAACGAACGTGGGCCGCCGCCCCCCTGTCCCACCACTAAATTATGTGAATGACCCTACCACTATTATTTTAAATCTGCATAGTGACTTGCATAGTAATTTCAACGCCTATAAATATGGGCTTCAGTTGTAATGAAATTCATAAGAAAATATAGAGAGAGAAAGAAAGTTTCAGTTCTTAAGAGTTTCTTTTCTCTTGCAATAGTAGTAGTTTTCTTTTTAATTTTATAACACGTTATCAGCACGAGGTTCTACCGATACTGAAACTAGTGGTCTTCTATTTCAAGTAAGTTTTTCAATATATTATTTGCAGTCCTTGAGATAAATATTAAAGGTAATATTGCTGAATATTACTTGATAAAATTTTATTTTTATTCTCATGATAATGTGAATATATTTATTAAATTCACAGATTTATTTTTGTAATATAATGTCAAATATTGAGATTTATTACTATTGACATTTTTGAAAAATGTTATTTATCCAGATCCTTGATGAGATCTATTTGGATATGATGATGAACTTGAAAGATACAATCATAGAAGGAATTCATGTGTCCCTGAAGGACCGTGCTGTGTATCTCATGATGAAAGATCATCATACTGTGTGAAATAAATTAAGAGAGTGATATAAACACCAGAAAATGTAATCCTCTCAAAAGATCATTATGATTTATTGCACTTGAAATTGCAAGATTTTAAGAGTGGTATTGAATATTCTGCACTCTTTAAAACCAGCTCAATATTAAAATTATACAGTGAAAATATCACTGATGATGATATATAAAAGAAGACATTATTTTTCATACCTCGAATGTGCTCCTGCAGTAGCAATATCGAGAGTGAAAGTTCAACAAATATTCTGAACTTTTGTTTTGTCTTCCAGTGATTGAGCTAAATAATGAGTTTTTGTTACACCAGTTACGTCCTATTAATGATATCGAATTTACACAATTCCCAGAAGTGAATGGAAACTAAGGGCGTAGACGTGGTAGAAAAATTATAGAAGTGTTGGTCCCAAAAGCGACAACACTAAAGATGATAAAAATATATTGTATCACCAGAAGTGATCAAACTCAGAAAAGGGTAAAAGCCATCAGAATAATTTTTCATAAAAAGATGAAGATGTTTGTCATAGATGTAATATGACTAAACAGTAGTCACGTACCTGTTGTACGGCCAAGTACTTGATTTTTTTATACTAAGTTTTTATATATAAGCTTATTAATATTTCATCATGTTTTGAAATAATGAAATATCGGTGCCTGAAGCACGACAAGAAATTACTTGGGATAAAGTCCTGTTTAAATTTGATCCTCTTACAAATAAATGTGAACCAGAAGTTTAGAGGATTATTTATCTGCAAAATGTTGCAAATCAATTACATGATATATTTACTGACACTAAAGGTGTTGTAAAATCATATATTACTGCTGTTAATGCTTAAGCAGGAATTGAAGTCCCTGAAGGACGAGTTGTTAAAACAGAAATAAATGAGTCTAAGATACACCTGAAGCGTTGAAGACTTATTGGTGCACAAGAAAAATAAAAATCAGTGCTCATGAAGAGACCGTATTTTCTGTATAAAATATAATCCTCCTGAAGAGGAAACCTCCTGAAGAGGTAACTCCTGAAAAGAAAACTCCTGAAAAGTATAACTCTTGAAGAGAAAACTCCTGAAGAGTATAAACCTCCTGAAGAGGAACCTCTTGTCGAGGTGTTTCATGAAATGTTTTCCCCTGAAGAGGAACAATGAGATCTCAATACATTTCATGAGTACTGGAAAATTTATGGATAGAAATAAAACTGTTGTCGACAACATATATGATAACACTTGATATTACCAGAAGTAATGAAGAAAGTGAGCCAAAAAATCGTCGAAGAATGTCGACGTAGAAATGATTGGCCAAAATGTAAAGCAGTTATTAAAACTGATTTAAACTCGCTAGTGAAGCGAGATGCATTTGGACCTGTTGTCCAAACACCAAAGGGTGTAATATTTGTCAAATATAAATAAGTATTTATACGAAAGCGTAATACGAAATGAAATTGTGCGGTATAATTTGTCGCACAAGGTTTCCAGTAGAAACCCGAGCAATTATGAGAAAACATATTTCCTTGGTATGAATGCCATCACATTCATATTTTTAATCGATTTGGTTATTACAAAAGGATTAGATATGCAGTTAATGAATGTGGTCATTGCATATTTATAAGCATCATTAGATTATTACGATACTTGAAGCATCTAATCCAAGTACATTTAGGAGTATGTACTTTATAAAGTTTCAAAGATCTGTATATGGGTTAAAACAATCCGAACGCATGTTGTATAATTGAATCAACGAGTATCTATTGAAAGAAGGATTTAAGAATAATCCTATATGTTCATGTGTTTTATCAGAATCCGGATTCGTCATTATTGCAGTTTACATTGATGATTTACCTTGTTAGAACTCTTGAAAAGATCACAAGGGTTGCTATAAATTCAAGGAATGCATTTTAAAAGGAAAGATCTTATTATTCAATTCATAGATGAGTTACAAGAATTTGAGACTTCTAGCCTTATCTCTCAAATGCATTTGCTTTTCATAAAGCAACGTACCATCCTTATCTAAAGGATTAGGCAGTCGAAATGAAGATGCAAGTAATGATTTAGAATCCTTATTCTCCTGCTTTAAGTCTGCAATTTTTTTGTCAGACTCTTGAACGAGTCGTTGAAGTACAGAAACCTTCTCGTTAAGCTCCTCAATCTCACGATTTTTGGATTGTAATCGGTTGGAAAAGCCAACAATAGAAGAGGAGTATCAGGTGCCGAGAGTCACCAGCTCATAAACAGCTTCACGATCTGACTTATTAGCCAGATCATTTGCTTGCTGCAACATTGCACCTGCGGAAGATGCAGGATCAACTTGTAATTGAGGTGAAGGATACCTCATATGTTGATTGTGAGAAATAGTAAAAGGAAATTGATGAGCCATTGGAAATTTGTAGAATAAGAATACAAATATAGATGAATTATAGATATGAGAAGAAGATTTGATGTGTACTAAATGAAACTAAAGACGGTTCTTATAGAAATGGAAATAAGAACAAGACAAACCATCATCTCTTCAAATCTCACTTTACAAGATATGCTGGATGCATAATTTCAAAAGCCAGCGAGATTAATTACAGCTATCCCTATTTTCTTATAAACGCTGAACCTCTGCCGTTAGCTGCTGTTGTTGACTTTGTATCTGAGCTCTTTCTCGTTCCAGCTCTTCTACTCGTGTTTTCAGGTCACGAGAATGCCAGTCTACAAGTTTCTTCAGCTCCTTGTTATCTTGTTTTAAATCTTTATTTTTTCTATCTTTAGTTGCAAGCGTTTGATGCAACTCAGATATTTGATTTTTAAGATGATCAACCTCACTCGTTCTCGCCAATAGCCTCTGAGACATGGTTGTAAGAGAGGCAGCATATTGAGCACTGAGGGTTCTTGATGCTGCAACAATTTCAGGATCAGATTTACTAGATAGATATATCTCTGCTCCTATCATGGTGTTTACAGCCTCAGGAGAAAATATAAGTGGTTGAGGTATAAAAGGTTTGTGGTTTAAATCTGGGACATTAGAATTTCTATCAGACATAATATCGTTCTGGATGAACAATAACTGAATCTATGAGGAATGCGAGATCTTTTTGCTGGAGTAAACCAATGGTAAAATTGGTTATATTTAAAACAACAACCCGAAACCTTCAAATCTCTTCAAGATCTCGTTTGTCCACAATGTCAAGCGGATTTGATTTTCCGCCGAACCGATAATATTAAATCTCAAAGATTTTACAGCTTTTATCATACATAGATGGTTTCCAATATTATTTCCGCCGTATATAAACAAGTTCTTCCTAATAACGCCGAATGAGGGGGAGAAAATTTTAGATGAAAATATTATCATACTCTCTCTAATGCATTATTTAGTTGGAGATCGTGTTTGAATTCTTAACTTGTTATATATACTGAAATCATATTTGCTTATTACTTGAAACACTAACGCATATTATCAGGGGGAGTTTAAGTATTACTGCAGGTATCAGATTTCTATTAAGTTTGTCAACCAGATATTATTTTTCATCTTCAAATCACTTAGAGATTATTGCAATTCATGAAACAAGTCAAGAGTATATTTGGCTGAGATCAATGACTCAACAATTTTATATGAAGATAATGCTACTTGTATCGCTCAAATCAAAGGAGGATATATCAAATATACGATCAAGTGATAATCTAGCAGATTTATTCACGAAGACATCACCAACTGCGACATTCAAGAAAATTGTGCAGAATATTAAAATGTGAAAACTCAAAAACTATTGTCATGCACTTTCCAGGGGGAGTAAAAGTCCTGAAGACTTGTGCTGATTGTACTCTTTTTCCTTCGCTAAGGTTTTATCCCATTGGGTTTTCCTTTGCAAGGTTTTAATGAGGCAATCTTAAAGCACTTGTGGATACATAAAGAGACTGTACTCTTTTTCCTTCGCCATTGGTTTTTCTTCCCACTGGATTTTTCCTTGGCAAGGTTTTAACGAGGCAGATTCTTTATGGGTGGTCATTCAAGGGGGAGTGTTATAAACGAACGCCGGCCGCCGCCCCCCTGTCCCACCACTAAATTATGTGAATGACCCCACCACTATTATTTTAAATCTGCATAGTAACTTGCATAGTAACTTGCATAGTAATTTCAACGCCTATAAATATGGGCTTCAGTTGTAATGAAATTCATAAGAAAATATAGAGAGAGAAAGAAAGTTTCAGTTCTTAAGAGTTTCTTTTCTCTTGCAATAGTAGTAGTTTTCTTTTTAGTTTTATAACAAATTATTATTATTATCTATATATACTTTAGAGGCCAAAATTGTTTTTACAAGAATCTAACTTATTATATATATATATATATATATATATTTATAAAAGTATTTCAATCGTTTAGGGTTGTAACTCTAGAGTGGGTTTTTCTTTAAAATTCAGAAATCCACGTTTTATTTTATTTCTATTATATTTTACGCAGCCCTTTTTATGGGGGATTTGTTTTCTTCAAGCATCATCATGAGTTTTTCATCCATATTTTTCTCTTGAGCCGATTTAAGATTACATTTTGAGATTTAAAAAGAATTTTTAAATAGTTAAAAATATTTTTAAAGAAAAAATGACATATTTGATAACTTTATAAAAAAAATATTTTAATTGGTTAAAACATCTGAAAGTCAATTTTCTCAAAAAGTACTAAATTAAAATTTTTATAAAAAAAACTCATGTAGATAACTATATATTTTTAAAAAACTATTGTAACTAAGTCTAAAAGCGCTTTAAACATATAAATCTCTAACAATAAATGACAGTTAAAGACTCAACATTCTAGAAAGATGGGGCGTTCTGATATCTAGACTTGTGAGAGGATGTGAATAGCTGTAATAATTCTGAAATAGACCACAAATATCCCCCCCCCCCCAATTGTTTGAGTAGCTTGTCCATCATCCTTAACTAATTTTTTAATGAAATTGGTTTCTTTCTTTGGGATGTACATCGGTAAAAAAAACTTAAGAGTTTTTATCCCATTCCCTAAGCCATTTTTGTTAGGCTCTCTATTTCCACTTAAGGTTTCCTTCCTCTAGTGCTTTATTAATATTCTTCTGGGTCAATTTAATAGCAGAGTTTGGATGCCCTCGATTCCCCTTCTGTAGGTCAGTTGGTAATTTGTATCAGGTCTTTAGCAATACCTGTGAAGACCTAAACCCACTTTCCTTCATTGTTGGAGCCCATCTTTGCATATGGAGAGTCACTATTTGGCAAAGAATAACTTGTTATTAAAGAGCCTAGGGAGCTAACATGCTACCTACACTATTTTGTTGCAGTTCTCATCTAGGTCCGAGCTAGCTTCAAACCTAATGGGTCTATCATATTGGCAATTAACAACCTAGTTTCCATCAAGGGTGATCAAAATGGGACTATCATCAGAACTTAAGGTAGGTAAAGTGATAGCTTTGTAGTAAAGGAACATGGCTAACGAGGTAGCATTACTGAGAACTCTATCAAGTCTCTCTTTCACAAATGCCTATCCAAATCTCCCATTTGACCAAGTGAACTTGTCACCAATGTAGCTCAGGTCACACAAGCCACATGTTTCGAGAGTGTTCCTAAATACATCAATCTGAAGTTGTGATCTAAGCGGGCCTCCAAATTTTTCTCCAAAGCTAAGGATCTCATTAAAATAAATTGTTTATTACAATGGAAAAATTGGTCGGTACAAGTTGGAATTGTAGAGTCCAACAACAGATTAATGAATTAGATATATCTAAGATAATAAAAACACTTATTAAATATCTTTATAACACCAACGAGTGAAGAACAAAAAGCTTTCTCGAAAGAAAATTTTCAATTAAAAACATCAAGCCTTTCAAAACAATCAAATACAGTTAGAGATAGGAGCAGTTTCATATCAACTGTTTGTCGTGACTTCCAAGAAGAGATCATTTTTGTAAAGACAGGTTTCATACATAGCACTCAACCAAATACAGGTGAAGCATCTGCGGCTGTAATGGCTCTCCATGAGGCAAAAATCAAGAATTTGGAAAACATCATTTTGGAAGGAGATTCCCAGGTGGTCAGCCATGCCATTCAATCCTCCTCAGCCAACCAAGACTAAATCATAGATCCCATTGTTAGAGACATTATTCATTTGCTGAAGAACTTCAAATCTTGAGAAGCAAAAAAAAAAAATCATCGATATTGTAATCGATGTGCGCACTCTTTAGCGTAATGGGCATCTTCTAAGTAAACGCTTGGTTGCATTCTCTTATCCTTATCCTTTCGTGTTTGTTGCAATTTCATAGTGGTAAAGATCTTTCTAGTAATTTGTATTGTAATTATAGTTGATACTCTAGATATTTGAATTAGGGTTTCCTTTATTATTAATATTATCATCCTTTGCTTAAAATAAAAAAGCCTTCCAAAACAATCTTTTGATAGTAAATCAGAAGAAGAAGGGGCTCGTATTTGTTATTTCCTTGATAAAAATAATTGTAATTGTAACAAAATCATTAATGTTTTTTAAAATATGAAGATGTTATCTTAGAATAAATTGGTAAAATTAATGATCCACAAGAAAGAAAAAATTATTTAGTAAAACTAAAAGATACTTTTGATACAATAATATGCTGTGAAGATCGATTGTCTCTCTCTCTCCTCCATCGCCTTCGCACTACACCATCATCATTTCCATCTGATTCTATATCGTGAAGGTAAGTTAATCAATTTTAAGCCTTTTTTATAGTTATGGAAATTAAAGGAATGATGAGATTGTGTATTTGTAAATTATATGTTGTGGAGATCGATTTGTGCATTTATTTTGAATTTTTTTATTGTATCTTCTGTGATTTTGTGGCTTTATGAGTTTGCATTGGAACCCCAATTTGTTCCAATCTAAAACCCATAATTATCTTTGGGGTCTCAAAATTTAGGATTTAAGATTGGAACTCTATATTAGTTTAGGGTTCCAATTCAAAACCCTAAATTAACTTAAGGGTTTTAATCAATTTGTTTAGGGGTTCCACTATTCTAGATATCACTTTATTTTCAAGCTCCTTGAGTATATGTGCTAAGTTTGTGAACAGAAAAACGAAAGAAATCAATATGTGACTTCACAATATTAGACCCTAACCCACCATTGCCATTTGTCATAGATTTGTACAATTTGTATTGTTCTTTAATTATTTTTGTATTTATATATTTTTTTTGGTATCTAATTGTTTTTATAATTTTACTGCCATATGTGCAGCTCAAGCCTCAGTCCTAATCCCAAGCTCAATGACTAAAATTCAAACGATATATTTTTCAATTTCTCATCCTAAAAAAAGAATTCTCATATACTCTTGGATAGTCAGAATGTCAGATTTTAATTTGTAATCATTTCAAGAATATGTTTGCAATTTTAATTTTCTTCTTCTTTATAATTCTAATTTATCTTTCTATTAAATTGTTAATGTTTTAGGTTTTGTGATCTCACGACTTACATTCCCAAAACAAGATTTTATGGCTAGAGTCACGCCAAATTTCAGAACAGCTACTTGCTCTTAGTAGTTAGTTAACTTAGTTCAATTATATTAAGTGATTCAGTTATTTGTAGTATTGATACAACATCCTTCTTAATTTGTATTATTGTAATATCTTAGAACTTAGGAATACTAGTAGCACTTCATTTTCTATTAATTTGTATATTTTTATTTTAAAATTCATTTCTTTGTTATTTATATTTTTTTTTTGTTAATTATTGGGCCCAAAATCATCAAGAATCTGGTTCGGGACCATTTTGGACCCATTTCAATATTTCTGGACCATTTTGGGCTCAAAAATAGTTTCTAGGCCCATGACACGTTTGGGGGTGTGGAAGGGAGACAAATGAGGCATCCGCCCTGCACACCAAGGGTAGGTGTCAGGAGTGAAATCCCCACTCTCGACCCATGTGGGGTGAGAGGCGGAGAGGGAGCTACCCCATATCGTATGATGCAGATAGCACTCATAACAAATTTTTAGCAAGCTTTCAAACCGTTATGTAAATTAATATTGAAGAGATTAAAAAGGAATCTACGTCCATGGACGAAAAAACATATTGATATTATGAAACAAATTAAGTCTCGTGTTAGGAAACTACCATGCTTAGGACTCTGACGTCCTTATATTTTTAAAATCATTGAAATTGATGCATTTGATATTGGTTATGGAGGAATTATGGAGCAAAAATTTTCAACTGATTCATAATATATAATTTGATTCCCGTTCATGATGTTGGGATCCAAAAGAAATACAAAACTACTAAAAGAGAAATTTTAGCTATTGCATTATGTATTTCAAAATTTCAAAATGATTTATTAAATCAAAAGTTTTGCTAAGAATATATTGCAAATAACCAAGAAAGTTTTGATCAAAGATAAACATATTAATGAGGAATCTAATTTTCTTCTTGACTTTCTATCCCAATAACTCTTACAGAAAAATTATGTCATCTTCAAAGTCAAGAGTAAAGTTTAAATCTTTTTACGCAAGGTCACCATCTCCTCCTTATCCTTCACATTGTCCTTATACAATTTCAAAACCATGTACAGTATTGAGAACATTACTACAATCGATTAGGCCATCCTATAACTCATTCTCGCCATTAGTCTCTCCAAAATTACCAACATATTCAGAAGTTGTTTCTCATTCTTCTTCTACTCCTCATATTATTAATCTTCTACTCTTATCTCAACCCTTTGTATGTTAAGATTCACTGGCATCTAGTCTTCTCTATTGAGTCTGAAATCTAGCACCTGTTTGATTTCCAAAAATTACTAGATACCTTTCTCTTGCTAGATTGGCACTACATTCCACAAAATATTAAGAAAATCCACCATTTTTATGAATTTATATTAGTAGGTACATATTCAATTATTATTACCAGAATCCTTTATTCTCATAAAACTCAACCTTCTCCACCTACATTTTCAATTATTCTTTTTCATAAAATTACCATTAAAGAAGTGCTCACCTTAGAACAACGGGAAAAAAATCCTTATTTGACAAAGAAATTTTCTCATTGTTATGACCTTGCCATATTATGATTATTACGATTACCAACAAATATTGACAAAAGTATTTTTAAAATAAAACAAAATTTTGTGTCATTCTTAATTCCTCCTCTTTGAAAAATTACAAGAGATCTAGACACCTCCACAATAGTTTTTACTATAGTGGGATTATTATGGACCTGAACCTCTTCTTTTTCCTATCCATCTTAAAGAAAGTTTTAAAATTTTCTTATCACAAAATGATTATCCACCCACATTAAAATATTGTTTGTCACATCTTCTTTTCTTATTCAAAACAAAATCAAACTAGATTATAAAGTGAGAATATGTTATCAAATCTCATTCCTCTTTCAGTACCATTATGTTTTTAACCTATCAAGTTTCCGTCAAATAGTGAAAAAATATAATTATAATCATATCGTAACAAAATTTTCAAAGATTACCAAAACCTTGAAGTTTTAGTCCAACAAAGTAGATTTAAGGCTCAATTAAATCCAATTTATATGTGCGAACTTTACATATTCTAAAATAGAAATTAGTTCTTTAAATTCTAAAATAACGTTAATGAAATCCAATGGATAGATTCGAAAATTACCTTCCTCCCTCAAACAAAATTATCGAGTAATTGAAAGAAAGCTAATAATTTTTAGGTGTTTTTGAAAAATTAATTATTTTTTTAGAAGTTGCAAGCCTACTGGAATAATCACAATCTCATCTCTAATGAGTCCATGAATTGTCATTTAGAAGATTATTATTTGGTGCCAATGATTGCCTACCTCAATTTTTATTTTTAAAACAAGCAAATTTTTATTAGAAACGGAAATGATGATATATGAATAAGGGGTGGAGTTTTCAAATAAATGCCCCAGTACAATAATTACAAATAAAAGTGGCTAAAAAAGGGGGAAAATTGATTTTAGGACTAATTTTTTTGTCCCTACTAGGGGTGTGCAAAATTCCAACCATTCCAATTCCGTTCGACTTCCACTTCGATTCTGACTCTGATCGGAGTTCGGAAGCCGGAGTTCAGAGTCGAAGTGGCTCCTACTTCGAAATCGGAGACGAAGCCCAGTGGTGTTCCGACTTCCGACTCTGAACACTGATTACTTATACCTTATATATTATATATTGTAGTAAGAGTACAACATAACCAAGTGGCCTAATGATTGAGGCGTTGTTTTGTTACCCTAAACTCCTGTGTTTGAGTCCCCGCCCAGTTCTCGATTTGCAATATTTTTTCTTCTAGAAAACCATAAAAATGCTGCCATTTTCAGTAGCTATATATTAATTTCTTTCAACTTTCACCCTAATCCTACCCATTTCATTTTCAGCATTTCCTTTGGCAGCTGGCTCTCTTCTCTATTCCCCCTCCACATTTCCTCTCATATCTTCGCCCTCCGGCTTCTAATGCCTCCCCACCCTACCTATTTAGTGCAAATTGATGTCACAGAAATAGTCACAGTCACGGAAATGCCAGAGAGTTAGAGCTATCATTAACCTTTTTCTCTTCATAAATCACAAGATTTCCTACTGCTATTGGTGGTTTGATTTTATGTGGAGATGATTTGATATTCCCTAGTACAAATCACAAATCATTGACTGATGTTTTGTTTTCTTGTCATTTTCCGCAAGATTTTCTTGATGTTTGGTTTGGTTTTTTATTCTATTGGTGCCGGTGGTTTGTTTTGGTTTGATTTTGTTCAATGGGTATTTTGACAATTACCTCCGACCTCCCGACTCTAACTTCGAGAATTTTGAAAACTCTGACTCCAGTCAAAATCAGAGTCAAAGAAGTTTTTGACATCTAACTCTAGTCAAAGTTGAAGGTTGGAGGTTGGAGGTCGGCATTCTAACTCTAATAGAGTCGGAGCCCACTCCTAGTCTCCATCCATGTTCTACAAAGAGGATGTCGTCTTAAAGACAGTAGTTAGTATATCTATGAGACTTTAGAACCACTGTTGGAGGCGATAAAAGTTATGAGTACACTACAATTTGTTATTTTAAGATATTTTTTGGAGAGATTCATAATCCATTTTTCAATATCATCAATTAGGAAAAATGATTATATAGTGAAAAGTATGGCATTAGATGAATTAATCTACAACCGGTCATCTATCTTCCCACACACCTGTGGTTGCAAAATAATAACAATATTTCACTCAATTTTTAATTTTTATTTTAAATCATTTCATCTCAATTTATTATTCAAACCTCACTTAAATGATATAAAAAAGATAGATAAAAGCAGGAAGAGATCTAACCATGGAACTTTTATCTAATAAAAGAAAAATGCAATGATTGATAAATAATAATTTCGGTGTATTCTATGGCGTTTGGATACAAAGTTAGCTCATCCGTACGAAATGCATCTCAAAACTTTTCACCTTATATTGCTGTCCAAACATAGCTTAAATGTATTTGATATTAAAGTCTTATTTGAATATTAAGAGTCACTCATCACATTGTATCGTATTTCAATATTAACAACATAAATATAAATATTTTTGAATTTTGAAATTTGAAATTTTTTTAATCTAATCATTACTTAAATATTACAACTTTTCAAAATTCTAAAAAAAACATTTTCAAATAAAAAACTATATTAGAATAATATATTAATCTTATAATAATTTTATTTAAAATTTTCTCTCTTACTTTTCAAAATTTCTTAAAACCTATCAATTCAAATAATTTTATTAATATTCACATATCATATCATCTCATTTCACTATAAAAATGAAGATTAAGTGTCAATTTGCAATTGGATTGATATTAGCATAAACGTATTTTACATTTCCTTTGCATAATATGATAATTAAGTAATTGATTTAAATGAATATACAAAATAAAGAAAGGTGTTCCAGCTATAAACATATATTATAAAAATAAATTCATGATTCACATGAAGTTATATGATTTGTTAGATTTATTTTACAATGAAAATAAATTTATAATATAATATATTCTATTAAATCACATCAATTTATAAAGTTAATTATATATATAAAAAAAAACTATAGCTAAAACATTCATCCGTACTTAGAAATATCTCGTATTGTTCTTTTTGTTGAGTGCAATGGACTTTCTCCTTTTTCTAACAAAAATCTAAAATAATTCCTTTACAAAAATGAAGCAAATACTTCAATAATGAGAGCTTAATTATCATGCGGTATAGGTAGGCGATGTGGTTCGTACAACAATAGATATTAATGTCAACATTATTGTATCATAATAAACCTAATTAGAGTGATAGCTATGCAGCATAATCTAACCCGATCGGTTTTGAATGGAACCCGTAACGATATGCTAAAAACCTAGATAGTAGTCGAATTAATGCATTCAGAATGGCTATATGAATAAATATACAGGTGGTTGTAACATTGCTTCGTTTAGGTACTGTTGATGGTGATTTAAAATGATCTAAATTAATCTCTACATAATAGTTGTAATTAATGCCTAAATTTGTATAACAGGCTGAAAGGGGGAGAAGTGGTTATCTTTTACCCAAGATAGTGATCCGGGCATCAATATGGTGATCTTCGCTTTCATCTATAAAATAAATAGTAAATAAGTAAAAACTTTTGTTGCATACAATTACTTTAGCATATTCTTTATGTACTTGACTGATATAATTGATCAAAGTAGTTATTTTATTTTAAAAAAAGTGATACATCTAATCACATTAGTAAAGTGATAAAAGAATATGCAAAAATAATTGTGCATAAATCTTTGATAAGCAAATAGGAATTAATAAAGAGGTACAAATATTAACATGGTTTAGCCTAAATGCTTACGTCCATGAGTTGTTTGGAAGTGAAATTTACTATAGTAAGTGATTTTACAATCTTTCATAGCCATATATATCTCACAATACAGTGAAATAATTTAATTTAAGCATAAAAAAGTTGTGGTGAGTTTGGACGTAGGGACTTGGGAGCTTCTCTAGAAAGCTCTTGTTAGATTTGTGTGAGATCTACTCCTTGTATAGAAGTCTATTTTCTTAAAGTGATTGAATCTAAGTTACTTTGTGAAGTTTTTTCCTTTTTAAGAGTTTGACTGTATTTCCTTTTAGGAATCTGGCTGTATTTGAGTTAATTTGTCTTATTTTTTCTTAACTTTGTCTCTTAACTTGATTTTCAACCTTATCTCGAGAAAATTTATAAAATCCTGATTTGATCCCTAGGATCATATATAAGTGTTTTGTGAATCTTATTGAGATATATATGAATGTATAAAACAGACTGAGACAAGTGTTTGAGTTAAATAGGTAGAAATATGTTTTAACTTTTTACTAGAAATTAAACTTTTTCCTTTTTAAGAGTTTGGTTGTATTTCATTTTAGGAATCTGATTTAACTTGTTTTTATCTCTTATTAACTTTATTTCTTAACTTGATTTTCAATCCTATCTCGAGAAAAATTATAGAATGTTGATTTGATCCTTAGGACTCTACATAAGTGTTTCGTGGATCTTATTGAGATGTATATGAATGTATAAAATAGATTGAGATAAATGTTTGAGTTAAATAGGTAGATGTATATTTCACTTTTTACTAGAAATTGAACTTTTTTCCTTTTTAAGAGTTTGACTTTATTTTCTTTTAGGAATCTAGCTGTATTTTCTTTTAGGAATATAAGTTAACTTATCTTATTTCTTTTTAACTTTGTCTCTTAGCTTGATTTTCAACCTTATCTCCAAAAAATATTATAAAATACTAATTTGATCCCTAGGACCCTACATAAGTGTTTTTGTGAATCTTATTGAGATGTATATGAATGTATAAAACAGATTAAGACAAATGTTTGAGTTAAATAGGTAGAGATATGTTTAACTTCTTACTAGAAATTGAAAAAGTAGTAGATCTTATAAATTATTGACTTCAGATAGATTCAAGTATTATTTGGATAGTGTGAAGATATAAGATGATTTGTAAATAACAATAAAATTATTTGTAATAATAGTGAAATATTTGAATTAAGAAAAATGATGCATCCACCGAGAATGCATCCCGACAAAAGCTACTATTAATTTTTTTTTTAACTTCATTATTAAGGAAGTGTCTTTTAATGATTTTGTATTTTTTTAAATATTCAAATGAATTAAAAAATACTTAAGAAACGCGATATAAAAAAACGCATATTGCACTTCTAAATCCTTGGAGTCATTTTTGGTATATTGCACTTCTTAATAAATATTCATATTGCACTTCTTAATGCATATTTTTATTCTACTTTCTCTCTCTCATTACTCATTTCTTCATAACAAGTATTATTTTCTATTTTCTCATCTTTATTCGCACAATTCACACAGATCTTAGGGTTGAGTTTGAACCAATTTAGATTTTTTTTTTTAAATATTTGATAAATTTATAAAAAAAAATTATTCAAGCACCTTAAAAAAAATTAAAAATCTACTTTTTTTTTTAAAGCATCGAATTAAAGTCGTTAAAAAATCCTATAAATAGTATTGAATTTTTAAAACACTACCGTAATCATTTTAACTGTATGTTTATTAAGCAGAAAACAAATTTTCAATAATAGAATTTTTAATAAAATTTTAAACCAAATCTTGTCTATAAATTGTGTTTATAAATCATATTAGTATCGTGTCAAGTTATGACTATTTGATTATATGAATCAACTTAAACATGATTTATTAAGCTAAATGTGCTAGACCATCAAATCCTAAAATGACATATCTTAATAGGAGGCCATGTCGTATCACCTATTTTAAACTCGTTTAATTAATTAGAAATTAGTCAATACATCCAAGTCATTTCAACCCATTTAATACAAATGAATTAAACTAACTTGCATAACCTATTACGTTTTATTAACATAATTTACATAAAAGTTAAAATTTATATTTATTAATAATCATAATATCTTTTTGATAAGTAAAGTAATCATAACATTTACATAATAATAATAAGACTACTTACTAACAAAAAAAATCAATATTTTCAACAAACATGAGCATAGATCAAGAATTACAACATCAATAATAAAAATATAAGCATATTAAAAAATATCAATATTACAATCCAACAATAATAAAATTATAAATTTGTAATAAAATTTAAAAATATTATTGCATGTTGATTTTTGATTAAGTGAATTATTGATTCATTATCAACTCATTTATAAATTATGTCTCAACAAGTCAATTCATTTTGATTTAGCTTCATTTGTATTTGAAATTCATCTCAACTCATCTTTATTTCATCATTATATTTTTATAGTTTTTTTTATATAAAATACAAATTTATATACACATTTTTCAAATTTCAATACACATTTTTTAAATTCTAAAATAATAATAATATTAAAAAATAAAGTAAATTTATCTCAATTTATCTCATCCCTAAATCCAAACGAAGTTTAAACTCATTTATATCAAACTTAAATTTGTTAATTTCATATTTAGATTCTCGAATGATGTCACATGTTACAACCCTTACTCAAAAGTCATTAAATTTCACTTCTCCTACTTAAACGGACCAAAATTTGCAGCGTAAAAGATGATGTCGGTATTAACTCTCACCGCAGGGATCCAAGGTCTTATTAAACATGCACATTAATTTAGTAGCCGAACTTTTGGGTGGAGTGGTTGGCTTTATCATATTGAATAAAAAATCAAATTGTTTTGATGTTAACTAGTGTAAAAATGCATATTATATATTGTTTCAACATCGATATATAGAGTGAACAAAGAAGCTATTTTCCTTGAAAGGCGAATAATTAACTTGTAATGATCGTGTTTACAATATTACGAGGATAAATGATAGATTAAATAGTTAAATAAGATTTTTTTTAATGCTTTTTATAGAAACGGAAACAAAACCTTAGTTATCATCTTTTTAATTATCAATATAACGTTCTTTCAATTATTACAAAAATAAAAATAAATACTAATGTTATCTTTTAACCTATCTCATCATTTTTTGATATAATAATAAATAGAGTAATGTTATAGGTGCACGGGCCCTTGTATATTTTGCAAAATTAATGACGTAATAATATTGTTATATCAATCAAAATATTTTAAAAAAAGATATTAAAAAAATAAAAAAAGATGAGAGGGAAATAAAAAAAAATGCGAATAATTAAATTAAAAAATACATAAAAATAATATTTATATAAAATATGTACGCAAAAAATACATAAATTATATACAAATAACATTTTTGATAAACATCAGAAAACACTATTACGAGAGAACAATAATAATCTTTGGGTATTGTTAGGGGCCGTTAGTATGCCCCCTTCAAATGCCCCGTATGTCTTAATTTTTATTTTTTTACATTACTTTTTAAATACTTTTAAATATTTTAAAAAAATAAGAAAAATTTATAATATTATTAAACAATATTTTCTTAATTATTAAATAAAAAAACAAACAAGAAATAAAAAATAAATGAAGTGAGGCACAAAAGTGAGACCTGTCACCTTCATCGGATTCACTATCATTTTCCATAATCTTTTGTCGTCGATCATCATTATGCGTCTCTTATATAGAAAAGTAATGTTATATCTTTATACTTAAAAAGAGTCTATCTATTAATAAACAGTAAATCTTGTTTAATTTTGTTTAACATTCATATTTCCACATTTGCTCTCTAACTTCACACGGCAACCCCTCATATATACCTAAAATGCCCTTTCAAGATACCTACAGTAAAACAACCCTCCCGATTTCTAGCCACATAACATGACTTACTCAGAATTCTCTCCCAAAATACACGAATTCTAACCTCTCGCCCACTCGGAATTCTCTCTCAAAATGACCCTTCGCTCTCACTCTCGCTCTCGGTCTCGCTCTTCTCGGCCACGCCCGCACCATCTACGCCTCACTTCCGGCTACAACCCCGCGAGCAGCAACCACGGTAAGGCAGCAGGAAGACCACCCTTCGCTCTCGCTCTCACTCTCACTCTCGCTCCCGGTCTCGCTCTTCTCGGCCACGCCCACACCATCTACGCCTCACTATCGGCCACAACCCCCCGAGCAACAACCACGGCAAGGTAGCAGGAAGACCGGAATTTGGAACTGTTAAAGAACCTTCCGCCGATCTTCAATCTAGAGCCTAAGTTCTCCCTCTCCCAGTCGATCTTCTCGCCGATCTTCAACCCAAACCCTCAAATCACACCGCCGATCTTCGTGCCGATCTTCCCTCTCCCAACCGATCTTGCGATGAACAGCATTTCACCATTCGGCAAAAACCCCCTTCTTTACGGCGTCAACCTCAGATTCTCTCCACGTTTATTATTTAATTTTTTTTTTAACATCTGAATCTAGAGTTATCTATATTTTGTTTATCGTTTGTATTATTTGGTTTAATTGTTGATATTTTTTTGTTAGTTGTGTTATTTGCATCCGGTTGTTTTTATTGTTTCATGGTGTGATATTTGTCTCCATAAGGGTTGTTTTTGTCACACCCTGCACATCCTGGTGATATATTATTTTCTGGTTATATATTATTTTATTTTTGAAAATGGTTTGGTTTATTTAATTTCAGAAATGGTTAGGACATGTAATTTTCTTTATATTTTATACTGTTTTTGTTCTTTGAAGCATTAATTTGAGTAGCATTGCGTTGTGGGTACAGTGTTTGTAGATCTCATTTCTCTTCTTTTTGTGGGTTGTAAAAATAGAGAATGCTGGCATGAAAATGCCTGATGACTAAGAGCTATAATTATTTAATAGTAGATTGTAGTGCTATATGTCTAATGCTCAATGTTTCAAACAAGAAGCATGTTTGGAAAGTTTGATATGTAGGAGTGTTTTATGTGTAGCTTTAAATAGGAGCTCAATAGCTTATAGGAGCGTTTTATATGTGGAAGTTAAATATAAAGAAGTGGTTTTGTTCAGATTGGTCATTATCAATGAGAATGGTAATTCATAAGCTTTTGTTTCTTATGTTACTAACTAATGATTATTTTATACTGTTTTTGTTCTTTGAAGCATTAATTTGAGTAGCATTGCATTGTGGGTACAGTGGGTTGTAAAAATAGAGAATGCTGGCATGAAAATGCTTGATGACTAAGAGCTATAATTATTTAATAGTAGATTGTAGTGCTATATGTCTAATGCTCAATGTTTCAAACAAGAAGCATGTTTGGAAAGTTTGATATGTAGGAGGTCAATAGCTTGTAGGAGCGTTTTATGTGTAGCTTTAAATAGGAGCTCAACAGCTTATAGGAGCGTTTTATATGTGGAAGTTAAATATAAAGAAGTGGTTTTGTTCAGATTGGTCATTATCAATGAGAATGGTAATTCATAAACTTTTGTTTCTTATGTTACTAACTAATGATTATTTTATACTGTTTTTGTTCTTTGAAGAATTAATTTGAGTAGCATTGCATTGTGGGTACAATGTTTATAAATCTCCTTTCTCATCTCTCTGTGGGTTGTGAAAACAGAATGCTGGCATGAAAATGCCTAATAATTGAGAGCCATAATTATTTAATAGTAGATTGTAGTGCTATACGTCTAATGCTCAATGTTTCAAACAAGAAGCACACTTGAAAAATTTGATATGTAGGAGGTCAATAGCTTATAGGAGCATTTTATTTGTGGCTTTAAATAGGAGTTCAATAGCTTATAGGAGCGTTTTATATGTGGCTTTAAAGTTAAATTTAAAAAGTGGTTTTTTTCAGATTGATCATTATCAATGAGAATGGTAATTCATGAGTTTTTGTTTCTTATGTTATTAACTAATGATTATTTTTTTATTGATCATTTTTTGATGTAGGAATCTGAAATGAGAATGGTAATTCATGAGCTTTTCTTTCTTTTGTTACTAACTAATGAATATTTTTTTATTGATCCTTTTTTATGCAGGAATTTGAATCCATAGATGGTGAGTATTATAGAAAGCAATTGGGTCTCACTTGGTGGATATGTACAAAGAGGCTTATGACAATATGTTTTCTAACTCACAATTGAATGCATCCAACATGTATGTCAGTTTTATAAGGCTACTTTCTTTTATTAGAGCTACATAATCCTTAGAGTTATTGTTCAATAAATGTGCACCACATATTGATTTATGTTTGTAGTATAACTATTCTAATTTTTTTTCACTTATAAAAAAGTTTAACTATTTGCATGTCTCTTAAAAAAAACAAAGAAAGAAAGTGAATGAGGATCTTTGTAACTGGAGTTCAAATTGGCTGTAAAAACAACTTATGCTTGTTAATAGATAGGCTATGTAAGGGAATATGCATGACGCCCCTGTTTTTCATTCACAAAGCAAGTCTATTATGATGCTGATTATTGCTGCCAGATTATCAGATAAACCTTATTGAATTCAATTAAAATTCAGATTAGTAAGATTAATTAGTAGTGATGATTGCTGCACTTACTGTTCTGAGTAAATGATTAGTGACATTAAACTTTAAAGGGACTTATAGGTTTACTATGAGTCAATGAGGTTTGTTTAACAGCAATTTCTTAACCTCCTTTCAGCGGAACTTACACTAAAGAAACCTTTATATGGGAATTACCCTACCAAGTATAATTCCTTTGATAGAAATATAATGTTTAACAACAAAACAAAAAGTCGGATTAGGATATAGCTTCTCCAGGCCAAACAAAGGTTACAAAGTATTTTATTATACCCCAAATTGTCAACTAACTAAAAGAAAGCATACACTAATTTCAAATATAGACATAATATATATAAAATATTTAAGTGAAGCTAACAAAATAAAATAAAGAATATAAAAGGTAATACCACCACCTTGATTGCAAAACGTAATAGACACACAATAGGTTGAAAAAGAAATGGAAAGATCCTTCACTCTCATATAAAGTATAAGTCTTCTTCTTCACCAACAGAAACCCATATTATAATATATTAATAAGAAAACTTAATAGAAAAGAAAAAATGCATAGACAAGAAAAGCAAAAAAAAAAAAAACAAGAGAAACATGTGAACCATTCATGCATCCACCATTTAAAGTCCAAATTGGTTTTCATTTTTGCTCAATATGTATATATTATTTTTGTTAGATTTATGTCAGTTTTTTTCACGTTCTCTCTTTTTTTTATCCAATACATCTTCTGATACATCTTATCATGTTTTTAGCAAAATGATTTGTTTCAGCTATTCCAGCCATTTGGGGTCATTACTAAGCTTGTGATGCTTCATGCAAAAAATTAGGTTGTGAAATAACCTCCATGATAGAAGCGTTTGTTCTTTTTTTTTTTTTTTTGCCTTTTTTGTTTGATAATTTTAGATAACTCTTGGGTCTGATACATTTTTCTGCCTTCCATGATTGCAACCTCTTATACATGCGAGATATTCCTTCAGCAAGCTGGCTAAAGTGAAGGCTCAAGTTTCGAAAGTCAAAGGCGTTATAGTGCAGAATATAAAGAAGGTAATACGGCTTTGTTTTCTCTTTGATGTGTTAGCACCAAAGACTTGTAATAAATGTCCATTTTAAAGGTTATATTTATATTTTCATTATGTGGAATCTTTTAGTCTGGACCCTTAGTGTTCATTAAAAAAAAGTGAAGAAAAAAGAACTCAGATAGGTTAAATTATTATGCATCTGAACAAAAATTGGTTTTAATTCTTGCTTAGCTTGAGATTTTATTCATGTTTTAAGCATGTACAAATAGGTTTTCACTCTTAACATACGTTCTAATTCATTGCTTAAAACCAATTTTTATTAAAATTCTAAAACCTGTTTCTATTTATACAAGAAGCCTATTTAATATACATATATGCTTGCATTATAACAAGTATAAATCACATATCTTTTTTCATACACAGCCATTAATAATATCCATAAGTAATGGAAATGTTGCTTTTCTGCCTTTCTTATCTTTTGAAGAACTTATTCTCTACTTTTCTATTTCATTTGATACTAAGACATAAATCACATTCTCTTATAGCCCATATATGTAAGAGTTTTTTTTTTTTTTTGCTAATTCTTCCACCCCTTTTGTTTATCGTTTGTGTTATTCAATTCCTCCCTACCAGTCACAACCCTGCGAGCAGCAACAACCGCAATGTGAGTTTTTTTTTTTCTCTTGTTATTGCCTATATATTTTTTATTCTTGGATCTGAAATTTGAATTTTTTGCTGTGGATTTTTATTGGTTGCAAGGTCTAGAAGAAGAAATACTAAATGACTTGCTTCAACTATTCCAACCATTTGGAATCATTACTAAATTTGTGATGCTTCATGCAAAAAATCAGGTTGTTGATTAGCCAATACGATAGAGGCATTTGTTTTTTTTTTTTTTTTGTGGGTCTAATACATTTTGATGCCTTCCATGCTTGCAGCCTCTTACCCATGCTAGATTCTCCTTCAGCAGTCAATGCTTTGCAATTATATGCCAATGTTCAACCAAACATAAGGTATATACGAATGGTTTGCTTTTGTTTATGCAAATCTTTTAGGAAGATATTACATTTTTAAATTTCAATATCACATTATAAGACATCTCTTTTGATGTTTTGGTTAAGGGAGAGGAATGTTAATATCAACTTTTCATGACATCAAGAACTAACAACAATAGATTAAAATACTCAGAAGATGAGGAGATGGGGTTGGTATATTCTTAAATGATATTGACTATTGAGAAGTCTAATTCGTTTGACTCGTTGATTTCTACGGAAGAAGCTAATGAATAAAAGAACTGTTCTTGACAAAATAACTTTGAACTAATCCAGATTTTTCTAAAATAAATTTTAATACGTCGATTACTTAGCTGGTTCTATTTTATGGGTCCGCTATACTTGGGCTATGCCTTTTCAGTTATTCAATAAAATTCTTGATTACTGATAGAAAAATATTAAGGAAAAATATATGTCTACGCTTACCACCATGATAGTGATAAAACTGGTTCTTGAATGTTGACTGCATTTAATATTGTTTTCTCCTTTTTGAAGTATATCATATTTTTTCTTGTAAAATAGCATATTCATTTTAAATTTTATAAGTTACCTTAATGCCAAAATCATCTTTCTTTATTTTCTTGTGTGGCTAATTTGGACGAACTTCTATCAGGTTTAATATATCTAAGGAGTTTAGAATTTTTCTTAAGTGATCATGGTTATTGGTTATGTATACTTGTAATTCTATTACTTGCTTTTGTTTGTGAAACAAGCTAGAGCCATTTTGCATGGCTCACTATAGTTGTGATGAATGCAAATTCCAAAAAAAACATAAATATTGGTTGTTTGGTTAATTTTCGGTTTAGTTTTATGGAGTTTTTAATATTATTTGTATCACAGCCATTTGATGATTGGTTCCTACTTGCTTTTGTAGGATGTCAATTCTATTTTGGAGATCTTTTGTAGATGAAATTTTGTTTTGCTAAGATCTGGTGTTTTATATGAATGATTTGCAAGTTAAAAATTTGTATGTATGTTATACTTGCAGAAGGAAAATCAATTAAATTTGCTAGGAAAATAAAAGTTTGGTTTGTTGGGAATGTATTTAGTATTGATTTTCTAAGGTTTACAACTTTTATTCATAAGAAATAAATGCTCTTGATTTACTTATAAATAAAAACAAAAATTCAATGGATTTCAAGTGATTGTATTAAAATAGGTGCTCAACCAACCAAACCTATTACTACTTTAGTTTCACCTCACCCTTTGTGATTCTAAAGGGTAGGCCTTGAAACTCAATGCATTTCACAGTTTTTTTGAAACTCTCTTTCTAGGATTCTTTTTAGAATTGTTTTATAACTTTGATTAGTTAAATCTGGTTCATGACAGAGAAAATAAATACTTGGACCAATTTTAAAATATTCAAGTGGATGTGTTGTTGTATGCTTTGTTTAAATAGTAAAATTGGGTGAGCGACCTTCCCTTTTGGAGTTTTATTATGATTTGCTTTGATCATTATTTTTTTGCTTTGATTTTTAGGTTGTTGCTATGAAGGTGAGGAAAGGTTGCTTGTCGGCGAGTTTATGCCTAATGAGATGGTCTAAACATCTTTTCCGCTGTAAGTATACCTCTTTGGTTCATCGTGTATTGTATTCTACTTTCTTATTTAGTTTGAGTAGATTTCTATGCTACATTTATATGTTTATGTTTATAATATAGATGGGTTTTATCCTCTATCTGGTTTCTATGCTACATTTGCAAATTTCAAAAATTATTATATGATGAATTTGGTCAGTCATCATATATTTATTTCTTGATATTATCACTTGTTTCTTTTTTAGCCATTAGTTGATCCATATTTGAATGGATTGGTTGGCGAATCTAGACAATGAACCATATATGCAATCTATCTCAAAACTCAAGTTTGAGTTTAAATGGAAGAAATTGACAAAAGATCAAGGGAGCTAATCTATAAAGAGGTATGACCATGGAGATTATAGGGGCCTCAATACTACTATTCTTTATATTTTGATTTGCATTGTTCTCTTTCCATTTCCATTTGTTATGGTGTAAAACTCAAATCATGCAGATCTCAGAGTACAATCCACAAATGCTGCAATAGTACCTAAAAGATGCTGATCAAGGTATTTTACAGTGCAGATCAGAGTAGTTTAAGGCCGTTATGATCAAGTAGTAGTTTACGGTCAAAGGTTAGATTCTGATCCTATCCTAGCCATGAAAAAACTATTAAAATGATTTTTAAAAATAGTGGTAGATTTGACCTTTTAAAACTTTCTGTTGCAGGATTTTTCTTATGTAAAAGGATTGTATCATTATTTCTTGTGACATGTGGTGGCTATTGAATTATAGGTCAATGATTTTAGCAATTATAACTTGCTAGCAATGCAAGTTAATATTAAGCAAAAGCATAATGTGGATGCCATTGTACTAAGGTAATACATTTTTTCTTTTTTCTTTTTTCTTTTATCTTTTCTCTATTGTGCTAAGATAATACATTTTTTTGAAATTTTATGTTAGATGATTTTTCTTATTGGTAATGCATTTATCTAATTTCATTGAATTTAGTTTCTTCCAGAGAACTTTATGATTATGCTATTCCATTATGATGGCAATATGAATTGGTGGTGGGATCTCGACTGTAGTAACAAGACCATACACATAGTTGCTCAGAACCAAACAAAGTGGTAAGATTTAACCACCAGTAATTGGAGTTTTTTTTTTATAGGTACTTGGAATTTTAGCATAAATGGTAACTTGTTGGTTATAGTTGGGGAGTAACATATTTTGTTGGAGCTGCTTTCATAGCATATGAATTTAATTGTATATCGTTTGTTGAGCTTAATTTTTTTAGATTATAATACATGAGACTTGAAATAATGAGCCTTTTAGGTTATGAGAGTATTGTAGGAGTATAACAAAAGGTTTTGTACTATTGAATTTCTACATAATATCACTCTCAGTCTTCAAATCTGGGGTCAGTTCTGAAAAAAACCATTAGATAACCATTTTTTTTAATATAATTTTTTCAAGTTATATTCTTTATTCCATGCCTTAGTTAATGGTTGTCTAAGTTCTGAGGTCAAATTATGACTTCTTGTCTAAGTTCTTTCGGTTGATTATAATTTTAGAAATTTCCTATTTCCATATTTAGTGAGAAATTATATTATTTGGTCTCTTTTAAGTTATGAAAGTCTCTTTACTTTGCTAAAAGCAGTTGTACAGTCCAAAAAGCTCAATTGTTAGAAGAGTTTTTTTAATTGTTACATCTGGTATGTTCTTTTTTTTTTTAATATGACCTGATATTCTTACTAATGTATTAGTTGGAAGATTAAAATAAGTGGTAGATGTATTTTGTCTTGCCATCTTAAAGTTTGTAAATTACTTGCAACTTTTTAAGTTGGTTTGTCACAAGACTTATCCAAATCACTTATGATTTCTTAAGTTGGCTTGTTACAATGTAGATTTATTTTTGGCTGCTAAAAAATATAAGATTGATTGAGTTTGGTGATCGGGCATGAAGGTACTAGATTCTAGACATGAAGTTACGCATTGAAAAAACTAGGGTCATACAATTTTTATTCTTATTGGTAATCCATTTCTAATTTTCATTCTCCATTATTTTCAGCTCGATTGAGTCTGTTTAGTCGGTTGGATTTCTTTGTTCTACAACCAGTAGCCCTAAGGTAACTGACGATGCACTGAATGTATATATTTATTTCAATTTTTAGTTTTGGCCTGTAGGAACATATATTTGGATTGAAAAGATTTTTAAGGAGTCTAACTTGAAGTAATGTCATGATTTATGTTGGAAATATTGATATTTATGATGTCATCAAGATATTTCTAGATTTTAAACTTGAATATATTATTCATTTTCTTTCAATATTTTCTTTATATTGGCACTATTATATTTACTTTCATTCACTATAAATTTTTTTTTACTAGATATTTTTATTTTTTTAAATTTATTTTATAGTGATACGAGACAACTCCTAATTCTCTTAAATATGTAAGAATACGTGGATTACTTAAACTCACAATATTGGTTGTACAGCTATAAATATTCACAGAAGGCCATGAAAATATAAAGGCCACAAAGGTCACCGCATGGAAACGAGAGCTATTCAGATTCCAGAACCCTTGAAAAAATGACTTCCTATTTCGCAACTCGCAACAACTCCAACCTGTTCATTTCGTTCGCCACCATCACTGCCATTTTCGTCTTCGCTTCTGCATCTTCTTCTGCAACTGGAACACGCCCGCGACCCTTCAACAAGATCTATGCCTTCGGCGACTCCTTCACCGACACTGGTAACACCAAGTCCATCAGCGGCCCGAGTGGATTTGGCCACGTCTCAAACTCTCCGTACGGAAGCACCTTCTTTCATCACTCCACTAACCGGTACTCCGACGGCCGGCTCGTGATCGACTTTGTGGCTGAAACGCTGTCCTTACCGTACGTGCCACCTTACCGGAACCTCAAGGGGAATAATAATGCTTCCTCCGGTGTGAACTTCGCCGTTGCTGGTTCGACGGCAATAAACCACGAATTCTTTGTTGAGAACAACCTCACGCTCGATAGAACCCCTGAATCGATCAAAACCCAGCTCCTTTGGTTCAGAAGCTTTTTGGAGAGTCGGGGGTACTGTAAAGGAGCAGCATCAGAAGATTGCAGATCAGCCTTTGATGATGCTCTGGTCTGGGTTGGGGAAATCGGAGCGAACGACTATGCATACTCTGTCGGATCTACTGTACCAAGCGATACCATCCGAGAGCTTGCCATCACCAGTTTTACCGAGTTTTTGCAGGTAATTACTATGGGATATTCAAATTACTGTGAATCTATGGCTTGCTTTCCCATTTTCCAAATAATTTGAAACTCACGATTTATACTAGCTTTTAGATTGCGATATTGATTATATATATTTTTTTAAATAATTATTTTTAATTATTTTTATAAAACTGTAAAAGTGATATATATATATATTTTTTAACATAACGCCTCAATAAATGTCTTGCACCGGTAGACATAAATTCTTGCATCTCCTATCCAATGCTCAGGCGTCACGTGTCACCTCGTGTATGAAGCGCGATGGTTAATAAATTAATATTTTATTATTTATTTATTTATTTTATCTCATTTTAAATTTATTATAATATTTTTTTTAATTTTTATACAAAATAAAATATTTACTTTTTTTAAAATTTCAACATAATTTTTTCAAATATTAAAATAAAAAAATATTTTATAATAATTTTTAATTTTTTTAATTTTTATTATATCTCATCTTATTTTTAAAAATAAAAAAGACTTGAGAGAATTGTTATACTTATAAAAGAAAATTATTTTAATCAATTATATAAAAATAATTCTATAAATTAAAATAATTTTATATAATTATTAAATTATTTTTATTATAAAATAAATATAATAAATTATATCAAATCATGTCAAATTATGTAATTTTATTTGTATTAAATTTTTGTGTGGTTATAACCGTCTAATTTGAATAATAATATAATTTTATATAATAGGTTAGAATAATTTTATAATATTTTTTTAAATTAAAATATTTTGTCATAAATTAAATTTTACTGGCGCCTCCCCCATAAAATATTTGTGCTCGATTGGCCTCACAAGAAGAATTATTTTTTTATTTTTTTATTTTTTGAAGCCTAACAAGAAGAATTAAATGCAGAAGAGAAAGTGTCAAGTTTTTCGGTACTTTCTTCATCTCACTTCTGCACTTAAAATAATACTATTGAATCATTGATAGGAAAATGTAAGATCTATTTTAACCAATATTTCTTTAGAAGTTATTACATTATTAAGGGAAAGAATTGAAACGGTTTATATTTAGAACTGACTGAATGAGTTGTATCAATTACATTCTCCAGAAAATTGTAAAAACAGATTACGATATTGATTATATTTTTTCTTAAAAAATTAATGTGTGGTTTCAACTTTATTTTTTTGTTAAAAAAAAAAAAACTAAAAACGCCTCAATAAATGTCTAGGGTTGCCTAATAAATTCTTGTGTCCCCCATTAATTAATATTCAGGTATCACGTGTCACGAGTCACCACTATAGGAAGCGTTGCCTAATAAATTAAGCTTTGGTCAAAAGTTTAAACTCATGATATGATTTTATATAATTCTTTAAATTTATTTTTTTAATAAAATAATTTTATAATGCAATATAACATTGGTACATCTATAAAATAATTATACAAAATAATTTTATAAATTAATATAGTATTATCTAATCTGTTAAATGATTATTATTATATAATTTTTTATGGCTTAGATTTTATCTCATATAGTATATTAATTTATATTAATTAAAAATTTTAATTTTCTCTTTTTAGTTAAAATATTTATTATAAATTACAGAAAATATAGAGAACAAGTTGGTCAAGAATAATTTTTTTACTGTTTTCAATTTTTTATATCCTTAAATATTTAAAAAAATTCATAATATTATGAAAAAAATACTTTCCGTAGTCCATCCTAATGGTAGGAGGATTTAGCAATTTTGTAAAATATTTGTCCCCATTGGCCTAATAAGAAAGAATTAAATGCCGAAGAGAAAGTGTTGAGTTTTGGGTACTTTCTTCATCTCACTAAATAAAACAAAAATGATTATTATTATTTATATAAAGTAAATGTGAGTATATTGAGAGTGAATGCTCTTTAACAATACTCTAAGAAAAATAATCGAAGCTGTCCATATTTAGAACTGAATGAATAAATCGTATCAATTTCATTCTCCAGAAAATTGTAAAAACAACATTTTTTTCTCAACTATTTAATAATTTTATTCTGAATAGATGGTGTATATATGTATATATATATATATATTGTAAAATATCAATTTCAATTGAAATCGAGCCTATTTCATGATAATCGAAAAGCGTTTGGATGAAACATTCGGTTAATGTTTGTAAATGGTAGCACTTGGCAGTCATTGCTGAAGATGGGTGCAAAATATGTTGTCGTCCAAGGTCTTCCATTGACGGGGTGTCTGCCGCTGGCTATGTCTCTAGCTGCTGAAGACGACAGGGACGACATAGGATGCGTGAGGAGCGTAAACAACCAGAGCAACACCCACAACGCCGTCCTCCAGGCAAAGCTGCAGGGCCTCCGGACGCAGTTTCCCCAAGCAGTCATCGTCTTCACCGATTACTGGAACGCTTACCGCACTGTCATGAAGAATCCAACCAAATTCGGGTTCACGGAGAAGTTCAAAGCCTGCTGTGGAACAGGTACCGGACCGTACAACTTCGATGTATTCAGTACATGCGGCACTCCTTCTGCCACTGTCTGCAAAAACCCTTCGCAGTACATTAACTGGGATGGAGTTCACCTCACTGAAGCTATGTATAAGGTGGTTTCCAACATGTTTCTCAATGGAACTTTTAGTCACCCTCCATTCAGTTACCTTTTGGGCAGGAAAAACAGAGCGGGGTGAAGGTAAACCACCATTTACCATTTTACAATGTTTCTCCAGAATAGTATTGCTTCTTGCTGTGGTTTTAAAAGGCTGCCGTTGTAGTAGGAAATAATGTGTGACAGAATCCATTCTCATTAATAAATCTTATGCTAGAGCCTGGATGTTTTTTATTACATAACTGTTCTAAAAAATTCAGAGAATATTTTGAGAATTTTAGATCTGTTAATGGTATATGGTCTGCTAGAGCCTAGAAGCTTTGTTAATATGTATTTGCATGAGGGTGTTTCTCACTTAGTTAATGAACAACTAACAAGAAACCAAATCCAAACCCAATATTGAAAATTTGAAATTCGTAGTAGGAGAGTTGATTTAACCAGATCTTGTCAGGAATCTAGCAGAAAGCGTACAGATAGAGCCACAGAGGGGAGAAATGTGCTCGTGCTCTTCAAGTATGCCAAATACCTGCATCTATACCCATGATCTCCACTGCTCCTCCATGGTAAATGGCTGTACCATTGATGTTATTGTTGCAAAATATATACATTGCTACCAGAATAACGCACCCATTACCAAATTTAGTCCTTTGTAGTCCACTTAGCATTATGGCGACCACCATTAATGAAACTACCAATCTTTGTATTAAGTAGCAGGTACCTCAAATGATCTATAACTTGCCAACCTTTGCAGTCCAGTGTGATTGGGAATGCGGGTTCCCACCGCTAGCTCTAGAAGGGATCTAAATTCCCTTAAAAAAAGGGTATCGGTTGGAAATCTAGATTCCTATGGACATCTGAATTCCCTCCACTTAAGTTTATCCAAACAGAGTAATCTTATAGGGTTCCCATAAATTCTGAAAGATCACAATCCTACAAGATAATCCTCATCAAAACACCCAGACAAGTGGCTTGGCCTTGTAAAACCTAAGGCAAACTCCTTTCATCCAGCTTAGATGGCATCGTTTCCAGGGTTCCACAAGCATTGCCAAAAGTTTGCATCCAGTGATATGAAACTTCTCACCTACTTTGTTTCAACTTTTTCTGTTAAGACTTTGTTTAGATTTAGAGATGAGATAAGATGAGTTTCGAAAGTTGAATAAAATATTATTAGAATATTATTTTTTAATATTATTATTGTTTTGAAATTTGAAAATGTTGAATTAAGATTTGAAAAAGTTGAATTGTTTATTATTTTTGTATGGAGATTTAAAAAAGTTGTAATGATAAGATTGAGATGAGTTGAGCTCATTTTCGAATCCAAATGAGGCATAAATGTACGAAAATCTTTGGTTTCCCCTAGCACTTCTTGGCAACCACTTCTTGCTACAAGTGTACTCGCCATTAGCAATAGAATAGGAAATAAAGATTGAAGAATAATAATATTGCCTCTCAGATAATATTACCTCTCACTCGTATTGAGTTATGTAAAAAAGAATCTGGCAAGTATGTTCTCAAGGTACAATTGTTTTTATAGTGTATAGATTGTAAATTCTGAATACTAACTTTTAGAATGAATAGATGCAATAACATCAGTTATGTTGTTTCAATTTGAATTTAAATGCAATCATTGCTATTTGAATAGGTACAAAAATAACTGTCATAATAATTACTATCTGAAGTGTTAAATGATATGTTTGTAATTAGTATAAGTGTGTGAGAGTATAAGTGTAAGTGTCTGTATTGTATATATATATAAATATATGTTTGTACATCAATAAATAAAGTAAGAAGTATTTTTCCTCCATAAACGATAACATGACAGCAAAGCTGTTGTTTGAAGTGTTGGTGGTTTTCTGAGCTTTCCAATCAGTTTGTGGTGGCTGGCGGGTTATTTGGTAGCGTTTTCAGCAGCCCGTAGCTCTTTGAAGTGTTTTTCAGCCACTTTCCGGAGTTGTCTCCGATACTGGGCACCAAGGGTAGACTCGCTGGCCTTTTCTGTGGTTATCGGCATAGTCATCGCCACCTGAAGGGCCTCTGTCGCCGGCCAAAGGTTGAAGTTCGTTCCGGGTTGTTTGGTTGTAGTTACAAGCTGTCTAATCTTGAATTTGAATAGCTAAAACCTAGATTAAGAGTGTATTCCTATCTGGAATAACACCTGTTTGGTAACACATACAAGGTAAACCTAACTTACCTTATCCTTGGTTAGGTAGAATTTATTCCCGTTTCAGATTAACTTTTGAAGCCAGTATCGCCGAAATCCGAAACAGGCCAAAACAGACTTGAAACAGACCCAATTTCGGCTCTTACAGACCAAAATTTTGTTCTTAGAGCTGTTTACGGATACTTGGGCTAAGTTTATACTTTTTGATCCAATAATCAAGTCATTTGCCAAGAAATGATTAGTATATCAAAGGATGAGTATAATAAGCTTTTGCACACGGATTTCAACGTCCGCATGTCTTGCCTTATCTACTCAAGATCCGTGGATCATTGATTCAGGAGCTAATGAACATCTGATTAGTCAGTCCTCAATCTTATCTAGGTTAGATACCGCGACATCTCAAAAAAGTGTTACTCTCGCTAATGGTTCTCTTGCTAAAGTTACAGGCATTTGATCCACTAAGCTCACTGACTCTATATCCTTGTCATCTGTTCTATATGCTTCTAGTTGTCCCTTTAGTTTGCTGTCCATCGGTAAAATTACTCAAAGTCTTCGATGTTCAGTGACCTTTTACCCTTCTTAATGTGTTTTTCAGGATCTCAAGATAGGAAACAAGATTGGTACAGGGCATGAAGCTGGTGACTTGTATTATCTTGATGTTAAGCAGTCACCCACTCTAGCCCTTACATCCTCCTCGTCATCTGCTTATGAGTGGTTTGAAGCGTCAGGTCAAGAATTTAGGAAATGTGTCTCCCGTTCCTTGTGAAACATGTCAAATTAGTAAACAACGTCATGTGTCTTTTATACCTCGAATTGATAAAAGAGCCTCGAATCCTTTTGAATTGGTTCACTCTGATATATGGGGACCAATCAACATTGAATCAAACACATTTCAATATTTTGTCACATTTATTGATGACTACTTTCGTGTGACATAGGTGTTTCTGATGAAGGCAAGATTTGAACTTCTTTCTATATTCAAAGTGTTTTGGAAAGAAAATAAAACTCAATTTAATAAAAGAGTTCAGGTTTTGCGTTCAGATAATGTTAAAGAGTATCTATCTAGTGCCTTTACTACTTAAGTAGCAAAGGAATTGTTCATCAAATTTTATGTTCTTATACACCCCAACAGAATGGGGTGGCTGAACATAAAAATCGTTATTTGTTAGATGTAACTCGAGCACTTTTAATGCACATGTATGTTCTTAAACGATTTTGAAGTGATGGTATTCTTACTGCTTGTTACTTTATTAACAGTATATCTTCATCAGTTCTCGAAGGTTCCTATCATCTCTCCATCTTGTTTACTTCATCTCCATCGTTTATCCTTCCTCCAAAAATATCTGGGTGTGTTTACTATGTTCATAACCTTGGTCCGAGTTTTGATAAGCTTGATCATCGCTCTACCAAGTGTTTCTTTGTTGGTTATTCTCAGACTCAAAAAGGATATCGTTGTTATAATCCTATTCTTAGACGCTAATTTATTAGTGCTGAGGTTATCTTCTTTGAGTCCATACCCTATTTCTCTGACACGGTCTCGAGTGTTGAGTGTGATCATCTACCATTACCTACTCTTACACTTTCTCCTCCTATTGTCGGTCCTCCACCTCCAGCCCCTCCCCCCATTTCTTTACAGGTTTACTCGCATCGTTCACAGATGCCGGCTTCCATGCCTTCACTAACCGTGTCTCCATCTTTGGATCATGTGTTACCTAGTACTTCAGACTCTCCACCTATTGCTCTCCTCAAAGGTACTCGATCTTGTGTTACGGGACATCTAATTAGTCAATTTGTCTCATATCATGCTTTATCTCCTCCATTCTCATGTTTTACCTCTCAACTTTCAATACTTTTTGTTCCTAAGATAGTTCAGGATACTTTATCTGATCCGGGATGGAGGACAACCATAAAAAATGAAATGGATGCCCTTCATCATAATGAGACATGGAAATTTGTTCCACTACCACTTGGTAAGCAACCTGTTGACTGTAAATGGGTATATACAATCAAATTTCACTGATGGTTCGGTGGAACGTCTAAGAGCCCGTTTGGTTGCTAAGGGTTATACTCAAACATATGGCATTGATTACGATGAGACTTTCTCCCCTGTTGCCAAAATTTCCTTTATTCGAGTGTTGATCTCTCTTGCTGCTAATTTAAATTGGCCTTTATTTCAATTAGATGTTAAGAATGCATTTCTACGTGGCGACTTGCACGAAAAAGTTTATATGGAGCAACCACCTGGGCTTGTTGCTTAAGGGGAGTATTGAGGTACTGTATGCAAGTTAAAAAAGATATTATATGGTTTAAAACAATCTCCTCAAGCATGGTTTGTGAAGTTTTCTGATGTTGTATTGGCATTTGGTCTCCATAGATGCCAAACAAATCATTTGGTATTTCATCTATATAGTGATGCAGGTCACATTTTGTTGGTTGTATATGCGGACGGCATTGTAATTATTGGGAGTGACTCTGTTGGAATTGCTAGGTTGAAACAATGTTTACATGATCAGTTTCAAACAAAAGACTTAGGCAAGTTCAGGTATTTCTTTGGAATTGAAGTCAGTAGATCTAAAGAGGGTATCAACCTATCTCAGAGGAAATATGTACTTGATCTTCTGAAAGAAACTAGCATATTGGGTGCACGACCTATTGACACCCCTATGGACCCAAATCGTAAATTCTTGAAAGAGGAATGAGAGTTGTTTTGAGATCCAAGTAGGTATCATAGACTTGTTAGAAAATTGAATTGTCTCACTATCACTAGACCAGACATCTCTTATACAGTGAGTGTACTGAGTCAATTTTTACAAACGCCTAGGGTCTCACATTGGGATGTTGTAATTCATATTCTTCGTTATCTTAAGCGATCACCTGGTCTTGGATTACTGTATTGACTAAATAGACATTTTATGGTTGAAGCTTTTTCAGATGTTGATTGGGCAATATCTCCTTCAAATAGAAAATCTACTACTGGATATTATACTTTTGTAAGAGATAACTTGGTTACATGGAAAAGGAATAAACAAGCAGTATTAGCTTGGTCTAGTGCAGAAGCTGAATACAGGGCAATGACTCACAGTACTAGTGAGTTGACGTGGTTGTAACACTTCCTTCAAGATATTGGGTTTCTAGCTCCTATCCCTCTCAAGTTATTTTGTGATAATCAAGATGCAGTGCATATTGCCTCCAACCCTATATTCCATAAGAGGACTAAACATGTAGAAATTGATTGTCACTTCATTCGAGATAAGATATTAAGTGGTGACATTGCTACACCTTTTGTAAAGTCTGCTAATCAATTTGCAGATGTGTTTACTAAATCTTTGTGCCGGAGTCGGTTAAAACTTATTTGTTTCAAGCTGGGTTTATATAATATATATGCCCCGGCTTAATGGGGAGTGTTAAAGGATATGTTTGTAATTAGTATAAGTGTGTGAGGGTATAAGTGTAAGTGTCTGTAATGTATATATATATATATGTTTGTACATCAATAAATAAAGTAGGAAGTATTTTTCCTCCATAAACGATAACAATAATTGTAACTAACAGTTAATCATAACTGTAAAAAATATTATCAGACACATTATTTCGTTTACAAAAAGAATTTCGTCACTTGCAACACGTACATCAATGCGTTGTTTGCGAAGTACTAAGTGTGCCTAAAGCATTAATGCATCTATGTGTCGTGCATGCATGCCGCAGTTAGTGCTTGAGCCTCACATTAAGTGTCATTGCCAGAATGTTTCTACCATTTTATTTATTTTATGTATAGTAAAATCTATTCACTTATAAACCATTATATTTTCCTATATTTTCAATGTGAGGTTAAGAAAAATAATACATTAGAGAGAAATTTCAAAAAATTGATAATTTTAAAAGTTGGATATAATATTTGAAATGATATTTGAAATAATCTAACACCTGCAAAAACACAATCAATTCAGCTAGGTTTTACAAATCTAGCTATAACACCCCGCTTTCCCATGGTTAAGAATGAATTTTAGAGAATCAGAGTGCTACTATTGACCTTGACTTTAAAATTTTATTTTTTTTTAAAAAAGCTCCTGGTGCAAAGACTTTTTATGATAAATAAAGTCAATTGTATTAAATACTAAAACCTTAAAAGAGAATGCGTGAAAACATTTATTGAAAATTTCTTGACTTTGTACTGTAAAAAGTTAAAAACCATGACTTAAATTCTCTATACATAATCTAGGCCTTTGCCCCACCTCCTTAGACCAAGTCTCGTCTTGAAACTCCAACTAAATAATTATTTTGACATGGGGTCATTTAAAAACGTAATAAAATAAAATGAGTCGAAAATTTAATAACAAACTCATCATAATGTAAAAACATATTAAACATAAGGTTTTTGATAAAAATATTTCATGATCATTCATGAAATGCTTATTCATATATATGCTTATGACTAATAGTATTTCATGATCATTCATGAACTATATTATGGTGAGAATTTAAAAACATAATCATTCATATATATGCTTATGACATGCATGATTTATCTTGAATTATCTAACTGATTTTACTTATCTTACTAGTCCACACACTTAACCTTGTGAGTAAGATTGTGCACTAGTCTTACATCTTGTGGCCACAAGAGAAACCACTAATAGTATTATAATATATTATGGTAGACTATGCTTAAGTTCGTAACTTGCACATTCATTTAGAAATCGCATTAGTATCATGCATTTAAATAATCGTCTTATTAATTGTTCTAAGTTTATCTTACACTTAATCTTATAAAAGCTTACATGTCTTATGCAATGTAAGATGCATAATACATATTAACTATAATATGCAGAATGAAACATGATCATAAATTATGATGAATGATTTGCTTGTAGATATTATGACATGCGTGGTACATATACATTAGTTTCCAGATAACTAACTTTAATAGTAATATATATAATTAGCTAATGTATACTAATCCTAATTTATGATCAAGCTACTTACCTCATAGCGTTGATCCAATTTGGCTTATTAAATAAAATTTAAATCCAATAAAATTATCCATCTTGCATCTTTATTAACACTGGATCGGGTCGTTACACCTGTAGAGCCAAAATTCTTTTGCCCCGACTCCCACAACTGACCTATTTTTCACACAATATCGAAACTATATCCTTGTTGAATCAAAGGTTTCAATTTTCGTATCTACGTGTAGATTTTGATGATAACAAATAAATTCAAGTCTCAAGCTCAAATCATTTACGCAATGAAGCGAAGTGCACATCAAGTATAAAAGAACAAGTCTACAAATGAAGCTCATAGATTATTTTTGTACATCTCTTGATAAAATTCGAAATTTGATTAAGGTTCAAAATTTCTCTTTTTTCTCATAAAATATCAAATTACTTTTTTCACATATGCAAGATATCTTTAAATGTCTTAGTTTTAAAAATTATGTTTTTCACATGTGCATAACATCATCAAACAATATAATTTCGAAAATTATATTTTTTATATAAAAATTTGAATTTGTAAGATAATTGATTATCATATTTGATATGTGCATATTTTGTTTGAAAATCTTGAAAGGTGGTTGTGTGTTTTTTTTACAAATGTAAAAGGTAGATGATTTTGTTTGAAAATCTTAAAAGGTGGTCGTGTATTTTTTTAACATATGTAAAAAGAAGATGATTTGGTTTGAAAAATAAATCATACTCATTTTGTCATGTATGAAAAGTAAAAGATTATGTTTGATTTTTTTGAAAAATGAATAGAGTTGTCTTTAACAAATGTAGAAAGGAAATGTTTTTATTTGAATTTTTTGAAAAGTGAATAGTGCTCTTATTTGATATATGAATCTTTTTAAATTTGAAATTAAAGACTCATTTGCCTATAAATAGCTCATTTAAGTTTTGTAAAAATCACAACAAGAGCTTACACATCAATTGCTAAGTTTTGCATCATTTTTTCAAAACTCTCAATCTTCCTTTTCTAAAGTTTTGAGTCTTAATTCTTATTCTTTTTAAAAGAGATATAGGTTGCGCTGTATTGTTTTTATCTCATTCATTGAGGAGTGTATTTTGATAGTCTACCCACTATCAAGTCTTGTATCAGTGAGAGGGTGCGTATAAGTCTTGTGTGTGTAGAAGATGTTCTACGTAGGAAATAGTTAAATCACCAAGTGTGAGGTGATTGGAAGTGTAGAGAGTGTTCTACACGGATTCTTTGGAGCGATGCTGCTCAAATGTTTAATAGGTTTCTATCTCCACCTAAAGGAGATTGACTTGTAAATTTGGGATCCTCAAGGAGTAACTTGAGGCGAGGACGTAGGCAGTGGGGCTGAATCTCGTAAAAATACTGAATTTTTTTTTTCTTATCATACTCTTTACATTTCTTGCTATTTTATATTCTCTTTATATTTTATATTTTGTATTTGATTTATAAGTGTTAATTTTTATAATATAACTCAATTCACCTCCCCTCTTGTGTTAATCATCTGGGCAACGATTGGTATCAGAACAAGGGCTCTATTATAAAATTAACTATCTGTTAAGTTAATATCATATGGCTAACATTGCAGCTACTTTTGCTAAAAGTCAATCCAGTAGTCGACCTCCACTATTTTGTGGAGATAATTATACTTTTTGGAAACTAATAATTATATTTTTTGGAAACTAAAATGAGAATATTTCTTCAATCTCAAGGTCGAGAAATCTGAAAATGTATTGTAAATGGGTCTTATATTCCAACAAAAACTGTTGATGGAGTAAAGGTCAAAAAGGAAGAGGAAGAGGAAGAGTTTGATCGCAAAGACAATAGACTTTATACTGTGAATGTAATGACTATGAATTTTTTATATAATGTTCTCAATGGTAATGAATTTAACAGAATAATGACTTGCAGGACAACAAAGGAAATTTGGGACAACTTGGAAGTAACCTATGAAGGAATTTCGCAAGTCAAAGAATCAAAAATTTATGTTCTTACGCATGAATATAAATTGTTCAAAATGAATGATGATGAATCTATCTCTTCTATGTATACTCGTTTTACTAATATTATAAATAGTTTGACATCTCTTAGTAAAGTTTATTCTAGTTTGGAGATAGTAAGGAAAATTCTCAATTCCTTGCCAAAACGTTGGGAATCAAAAATAAAGGTGATTCTTGAAGTTAGAGATCTTAAAAAACTCGAAGTAAATGAACTCATCGGATCACTTATTACCCATGAGTACACATTGAAAAGAGGAAAAAAAAAAGGAAAGTAAAAGAAGAGTTTGGCACTCAAAGCCGTTCCTCATGAAAGTGAAAGCGATGACGAAGAGATTGCAATGATCACAAGATTTAAGAGATTCTTGAAAAATAAAACTCCTCCAAGGAAACCTTTCAAAAAATCTTCCAATAAAAATACAGGTAAAAATGATTCAATAATTTGTTATAAATGTAAAAAGTCAGGACATATCAAGGTAGATTATCCCCTGTTAAAGAAAGATTGATACAAAGGTAAGAAAGTAATGAAAACTACAAGGGATGATGATTCAAGTAGTTTAGACAGCGACACGAGCAATGAAGAATCTGCAAATTTTTGTCTTATGGCTAAAAATGATATTGAGATAACAAATTTCGAAAATATTGAAAATCCTTCTTATGAAGAATTATAAAATGTTTTAGAAGAGGTATATGAGAAATTTGAAAAATTGGGTATCAAGTATACCGCATTGAAAAAGAAAAATTCTACTTTAACAAATGAAATTGATGTTTTAAGAAAAAAAAATACAATTTCAAAAGATGAAAATGATGAACTGAAAAAAAAAGTGACTGATTTAGAAAAGATTGTTGAAAACTTTACAAATGGAAAAGGAAACTTTGAAAAACTTCTTGGTAGTCAAAAATGTGTTTTTGATAAGGTAGGCTTGGGATACACGCCAAAAGAAAAATTCAAATCTTATAAAAAAAAAATTGATAAACCAATTAAATCAAAATTAGATTTTCAAAATTTTTTTCATAAAAATAGATTTTTCAAAGTAAAATATTATTACAATTACTCAAAGTTTTCAAATATGTCATATGTTATTTGTAATTTTTGCAATAGAAATTGTCATAATTATCATGCTTGTCCTATTAGAAGAAAACATATAATAACTATTAAAGCCATATGGGTACCAAAGAATCTTTTTTTTTTAATACTAATAAATAAAAGACCCAAAGAACTTGGGTACCAAGATTTTCTTTAATTGATTTTGTAGGTATGTATGAAGTCTTCTACAAGTAAAAGTAAATGGTTTTTAGACAACGGATACTCAAGATACGTGATAGGAGACAAAACTAAATTCATTGATTTCACTTCTAAAGAAAAAGGATGCGTGATATTTGGAGACAATTCAAAAGGGAAGATCATGGATAGAAGGAAAGATCATCAAGACTTAGTACAATATGCAACCAAACAGTGGAACAAATTCTAAGAGAACTTTCACGAGGTGTAAGTGCTCGATCATATCTTTGAAATATTTGTAATCACACGACTTTTCTATCTCAAATTGGACCCAAAATATTGATGAAGCACTTATTGATAAATCATGAATTCTAATTATGCAAGAAGAGTTAAATTAATTTGAAAGAAATAATGTATAGACACTTGTTCCTAGACCCAAAAGTCATACTGTTATTGGAACAAAATGAGTTTTTAGAAATAAGAAAAATGAGTCTGGAATCATTACTAGAAACAAGACTTGACTTGTAACCCAAGGTTTCAATCAAGAGGAATGAATTGATTATGATGAAATGTATGCACCTGTCGCAAGATTACAAACTATTCGAATATTACGTGCATATGCATGTTATAAAAATTTTAAATTTTTTCAAATGAATGTTAAAACTGCTTTCTTAAATGGTTTTATAAATGAAGATGTATATGTTGAGCAACCTCCAGGTTTTAAAAATCATATTTTTCTTAATCACATTTTTAAACTCGTAAAAGTATTATATAGACTCAAACAAGCTCCTAAAGTTTGATATAAGAGGCTTAGTAGTTTCTTGATTGAAATAGGTTTTTCAAGAGGAAAGATCGATACAACTCTTTTTATCAAATATGAACAAGATGATATTCTTCTAGTTCAAATTTATTTTGATGATATAATATTTGGTACTACTAATGAAAATATGTGCCAAAATTTTGTTAAGAGCATGTAGGAAGAATTTGAAATGAGCATGATAGGAGAACTTAATTAATTTCTTGGATTGCAAATCAAGCAAGCAAAAAGTGAAACATTCATTAATCAGTTAAAATATATCAAAGAGTTACTCGAGAAGTTTGAAATGGAAGGTGCAAAGGTAATTAGAACACCAATGAGTCCAACCACCAAAATTGATAAAGATGAAAGCGGTAAGCTAGTTGATTCAAAGGTATATCGAGGTATGATTGGTAGTTTATTATATTTGACAACTATTAGACCTGATATTATGTTCAGTGTATGTTTATATGCACGTTTTCAATCATCTGATTGCAGTCAAACGTATTTTTAGATATCTTGCCGGTAGCACTGACTTAGGATTATGGTATCCTAAGCACACTTCTTTCGATCTTATTAGTTATTCAGATGCGGATTATACTGGTTACAAAGTTGATCGAAAAAGTATTAGTGGAACATGTCATTTTTTAGGTCATGCACTTGTTTCATGGTTTAGTAAAAAACAAAATTTTGTTGCATTATCTACTGCTGAGGCAGAATATGTTGCTGCAGGCAGTTGTTGTGCTCAAGTTCTTTATATCAAGCAACAACTTGAGGATTTTAAATTTATGTACAATCATATTCCTATTAAATGTGATAATACTAGTGCTATAAATCTTTCAAAAAATCCAATACAACATTCTAAAACCAAACATATTGAAATTAGATATTATTTTCTTAGAAATCATGTGCAGAAGGGCGATATTGTATTAGAATTCACTAGTACACATGATCAATTGGCAGACATTTTCACAAAACCCATACCAGAAGATAGACTATACATGATTAGAAGAGAAATGGGAATGATGCATGCCATGAATATCTGCTAGATATTTTTATTTCATTATCTCAAATGACCTACAGAAACTTGAGACATTTAGCCTATCATTCAAATGCATTTGCTCCTCATAGATCATCATGTCATCCTTATCTAAAGGATTAAGCAATCAAAATGAAGAGGCAAGCAATGATTTTAAATTTTTATTTTGTTGCTTTATTTTTAATATTTTTCTGTTAGACTCTTGAACAAGTTGTTGAAGAACATCGATCTTCTCATTAATTTTCTTTATCTCGTGGGTTTTAGACTATAACCGAGTGAAAAAAGCAATAATGGAAGATGAGTATCGAGTCCCGAGACCCACAAGCTCATAAATGGCGTCATGATCTAATTTATTAGCCAAATCAATCTCTTGCTGTTTCATGGCACTTACGACAGATGCAGAAATAAATTGATCACGAGAAGCACTGAAGGAAAATTGACGAGCCATTAAAATTTTATAAAGTGAGAATGAAGATGAACTGCAGCAATGAGAAGAAGATTTGATGCAGATTAGATAAAATTAAGGATTGTTTGTATAAAGATGGAAATAAGTAGAAGACAAACTGTCATCTATTTAAATCTTACTTAATCAAACTTACAAAATATGCCGAATGTATATAGTCAAAAGTTACCGAACTAAACCAGCGAGATTAATTATAATTGTCCCTATTTCTCTCATGAAATGCTGGCATTATCTGTTGATGTTGACTCTGTACTTGAACTCTCATTCGTTCCGATTCCTCTATTCGGAGTTTCAGAACACGAGCTAATTCTGTCAAATCTTTATTTTCTTACTTTAACCTCTTATTTTTTCTACCTTTATTTGCAAGATTTTGATGCAGAACAGATATTTGATTGTTAAGTCGATCAACCTCATTTGTCATCACTAGTAATCTCCGAGACATGGTCGTAACAGAGGCAGCATATTGAACACTGAGAGTTTTTGATGCTGCAACAACTTCAAAATTAATTCTACCAGAAAAATGCATCTCTGCTTCTATCATGGTGTTGACAACCTCAGGAGATAAAATGACTAGTTGAGACGATTCTTGATTCAAATCCAGAAGATTATTAGACGAAATTTTCTTCCGTCATTCTATGGTTTTGGATAAACAGATACTTGATCAATGAGTAATGTGAGATTTGTTTTAGCATTCGGTGGATGAAAATGGTCATTTAAACAGAAATCGAAAACTTTCAAATCTCAACATATCTTATTTGTCAACAACATCAAGCGAATTTGAATCTCCTTCCGCACCGAATTGCCAGAACTAAACCTCAAACTTTTGCAAGTTTTGTCAGACATGCATGGCTCCGCACCGAATTGCCAGAGTTAGATCTCCGACCTTTGCAGGTTTTGTTGGACACGCGTGGCTCCGCACCGAATTCTCTACAGTCTCTACTAAGGCACCGTTTTATTTGTCTATTAGTTATTATAGGAAGATGTCTTATTGAGCTAATTATGATTCATTTTTAATGATGCCAAAGGGGGAGAAGTTTTAGACGTAAATATTTAGATTTTTAACTCTGATATATATGCTGGAATTATGTTTATCTATTACTTGAAAAACTAACGCATATTCTCAGGGGGAGCTTAAGTATCACTGCAAGTCTCAAAATTCTACTAAGTATTTATCATCATCAAAAATGGGAAGATTGTTGAATCCAATGTTTCAAATTTCGTATTTACGTGTAGATTTTGATGATAACAAATAAATTTAAGTTTTAAGCTCAAATTATTTACCCAATGGAGCGAAGTGCACATCAAGTATAAAAGAACAAGTCTACAAATGAAGTTCATAAATTATTTTTATATATCTGTTGATAAAATTCAAAATTGGATTAAGGTTCAAAATTATTCTTTTTTCTCATAAAATATCAAATTATTTTTTTCACATATGCAAGACATCTTTAAATGTCTTAGTTTTGAAAATTATGTTTTTCACATGTGTATAACATCATCAAATAATATGATTTCGAAAATTATATTTTTTATATAAAAATTTGAATTTGTAAGATAATTGATTATCATATTTGACATGTGCATATTTTGTTTGAAAATTTTGAAAGGTAGTTGTGTGTTTTTTTGACAAATGTAAAAAGTGGATGATTTTATTTGAAAATCTTAAAGGGTGGTTGTGTATTTTTTTGACATATGCAAAAAGAAAATGATTTGATTTGAAAAATAAATCATACTTATTTTGTCATGTATGAAAAGCAAAAGAATATGTTTGATTTCTTTGAAAAATGAATGGAGTTGTCTTTGATAAATATAAAAAAGAAATGCTTTTATTTGAATTTTTTGAAAAGTGAATAGTGCTCTTATTTGATATGGAAATCTTTTTAAATTTGAAATTGAAGACTCATTTGCCTATAAATAGCTCACTTGAGTTTTGCAAAAATCACAACAAGAGTTTACACATCAATTGCTAAGTTTTGTATCATTCTTTCAAAGTTCTCATTCTCTCTTTTCTAAAGTTTTGAGTCTTAATTCTTATTCTTTTTAAAAGAGATATAGGTTGCGCTGTATTGTTTCTATCTCACTCATTGAGGAATGTACTTTGATAGTCTACCCACTATCAACTCTTGTATCAGTAGAGGGTGCATATAACCCTTGTGTGTGTAGAAGATGTTCTACGTGGGGAATAGTTGAATCACCAATTGTGAGGTGATTGGAAGTGTAGAGGGTGTTCTACACGGATTCTTTAGAGCGGTGCTGCTTAAAGGTGTAATAGGTTTCTATCTCCACCTAAAGGAGATTGACTAGTGAATTTGGGATCCTCAAAGGGTAGTTTAAGGCAAGGACGTAGGCAGTGGGGCAAAACCTCATAAAAATACTGAGTTTGCTTTTTTTTACACCACTCTTTACATTTCTTGCTGTTTTATATTCTGTTTATATTTTATACTTTGTATTTGATTTATAAGTGTTAATTTTTATAATATAACCCAATTCACCCCCCTCTTGTATTAGTTATCTGGACAACAATTCCCAAGTCTTCAAAGAACCCACCTATGCGATAGAGACTTTGCTATCCTATCAAAATAAAGCCTAAGTTTCATAATGGTTATCAGTACCAAGTGATCAAATGATTGAAACATATATTTAAACCTAACTCATAGATCTCTATAAAGGTTTCTCGTGGTTGGTCTTTCCATGAAGAATTCTCCTTCTTTATCTCATAGATCTCTATAAAGGTTACTTGCATCCGCTTGAGGAAACCACAAGCTACCTTCCCTAAAAACAGAGGATTTCTCAAGGGTATGATCAAGTTCAGAACTTTCTACTGATATATAAGACATGGCAAATAACTTAGCAATCAACCATTAGAAGTATTTCTTGTAGTAGAAAGAGCATTCAGTGAATGACATTCTACCATGGAATAACTTAGCAATACTATGAAGCTTGAACCATATTTTGATTAATCACATAATACTTAAAATTGCATAAAATTTAAGAAAAATGAGTAAGGATGAGAAACACATTTCTTATTCACATTGCATAGCTGTAAACTGGCCCATTGGATGTAAAATATGAAAGAATAAAATTCAACTCATTTTAGCGTTTTCTTCATTAAACCACATCTATGGTATCTATAATTTTCAAAGTAGAAGTTTTGAGTCACATCGTTCAGTAATTAAATCTGGAACACTTTGTTATTTCCTGAATAATGTTTGGTAGCCTTTCCTCTAAAATAAATTACAGCAAGTAATCGAAGAATGTCACATTAAGAAAATTCAATAATCATTTTATAAATAGAATTGAAATCTCATGGGTTTGCAACAAGTTTAATTTTAAAAGCTGGACAACTTGCTCGAAAAGCTTGCCAATACTCAAAGAAGCAGGATTAACACCACAAACGGGTAACCCCCAAAAGGAAAAGGGGGAATCAGTTTATGCTGCTTATCTTTATATTTGCATAATCATGAAAGGCACCGGGGAATGTGTGAGCTAGTTCATGCCTAACACTTTAATGCTCAAGTAAGCTGGCTCCTTATTGTTTGACAAACTAGGGCTACTTACACTATCAGAGAGTATCAAGAGTGACTTCAAGAAAGAGAATAATAATAATTTAAACAGTAACCTTGCAGTGTTATCCGTGTCATTTGACCATCAACCATTCAACAAATCAAAAGTGAACTTAAATCAGAACATTGGCTATTTGACATGCAAATGAGCTTCTCTCTATAATGCAAACAAGACAGCCTAGACCAGCCGTGTAATCTTGGCAAATAGGAACACAAAACACTATCTCATGGCGGAAGAAGTGCAATTCAAAAATTAAAAACCTGGTCTTTATTCAGAGGATGTGCATTTTCCCACCCCAATATCAAGTTGAATAAAATCTCTATGTGAAAACCTCACCAGAAACTATACAGGTGGTGATCAGCCTTTTTCAGTTTCTATGCATCATTCTTCATGTCTCTCAGGGTTATAACAAGTACTCGTAATACATTAAGAACAGAGCATCTGGGATATCCCTAGGTAGTCTGTTTATATAAAGACTGAAGCGCAACATATCCTCTGATAGCAAAGATTGAGGGTCAACCACATCACTACCACATGTTAGAACCCACAAGTCTCCCGAATTCACTCTTTTTAAACTTCCGCGGCAAAATGGGCAAGATTCCGACCTTGCATTCCTGTAACATATAGAAAGTAAAAACAAAGCAACTGTTAAAAAGCAGTGCTTCTCTCTGTTATCACAAATGAATGGACCAAATTAAATAATAGGAGGAAAGTTATAAGGTCCTAAGAACCAGCTGTGATAACAGTTGATGCACATGGCATGGCAGCAATTTGGCACAACCATTTTAGTGCAAGGCTCCAAGCAGATTCCACACTCATCTTCTCTCTCCAAGTCCACATCTAAAATCTTTCTCTTCTTTTCCAATTTCTTATTGACAAACATTTCAAAGCAGCTATCTTCCTCTTGACTAATATCTGACTCTGAATAGTTGCCACTAAGATGCTGAAGAGATGGTAATATAACAGCTGCAGTTATAGGTCACAGGATGCATCATTAAAGTGAAGAACAAAGTCAGCAAAATAAATATTATGCCATTAATTTTTTTTTTTTTTTGGACATTGAAACATTGGATATCAATATCAATATCACATCAATCTAAAAATGTCACATGTAAATACTAAAAGCATACAGATGTCCTTTAAAACTAATCGCTTGTGTGAACAATATCAAATCATATCATATCATCATGGTAGCAAGGAGGTTCATTAATCAATTCTTGAAATCATCAAAAGAAACTATCCCATATGACAGATAAAAGGACCTTTTTCTACAGATATAAGATCTAATTTGTAACTTTGTGAAAATGCAGACAATTTCCTACTCGAAATACCCACTCACAGAAAAACATAGTAAAAAACGAATTCAAGATATCTTACATACCGTAGAATTCTGTAATAGTAGCTCTTCTTCCACACGAAGAGACATTTGACTTCCCATCAGGGTGTACCTAAAAAAATTGAAGATTCACATAGCATACCAAATTTCAAAACACGTATAAGTGTATGATAAATGATGTAGGTAGGGACGATAGGATCAATACTATATCGATATCGAGTTTTTCTTCTTTGGAAAGTGTTTAGTTAAGTCAAGGCAAGAAGCGGCGGAAGTGGCACAATATAAGTGACTTTCAATTTGCATGGCTGACATATAAACTCACTTAAAATGCACACATTACGCGATGTGACTGGGAATAACAAATCCAAGATAAAGAGCAAGATCTCTCTCTCTCTCTCTCTCTCTCTCTCTCTCTCTCTCTCTCCCTCTCTACATGCAGAATAAAAAAACCAGATTTGAAAATATAGACAAATACCACTGAAATTGCACTCATAATGCATAAACAAGGAGTTGTGAAACTAACCTTATAGACAATTATATGAAAAAGTCTTAAATAGCCTGAATGTAGACAGGTACATGAGCAATCCATCCACTGAAGCAAAAACAGTAAAATGGGTGCCAAATGATGGTAGACCAACTTCATTTGAAGGCAAGCACCACTCTTGCCTCGTGGAATAGAAGCTGCCCTGCATTCATATTCAAATTCAAACCCATCAAAAGATTATCTGAATTAATAGACCATATCTTCGTCTGCTAATTCAATTATGCAGTCTAAGGATCTATTGCAGCCCGGAACTAATCCTAGCAAATAACTTACAAAGAAGAAAATCAAAGCCGAGCCAAAATATCTATCCCAATGATAAACAAAAGGACTTAGCTCTTTCTTTTAGCATGCCAATTATTTTCATAAATGTTGAACAGTAACGTGCACCCACATTGCCATTTTGTTTTCAGTATCCATCCTTAAAATGTTTGTGGCATTTCTGTATTTGAGTTATTATCCAAAGGAAAATGGCGGAAAATAAAAGGGAACTTTAGAACGAAATACAAAAAGAAGCCAAACCAGAAAACTAGACTAAAAAATATAAATAATTAAAATTAAGCCCTTCAAAGATATCCGGGGTATCCAATCTCCGGCACGTGTCGGCCTCAATACAGTAAAATGGAATATTGAACCACAAAATCAAAACTATATTAATTAGAAATCAAAAAAGAAACCCCCAAATATAGAAACGGAGAGGACTTACAGCATGTTGGCATGCTGAATATCGGCCTCAAGAACTTTAAGGGAATCTTGGTAAGAGGGTCTAGCGGCAAGTTGGTGGTAGTAATCAAACATTTCCATCTCTTCTCTCTTTCTCTCACTTTGGACTCTAAATTATGTGAAGATGAACAGAGAGAACAACCCAGAAAGTGGGTGGGTCCTATGTAACATAAACACTAGGGAGAATTATTGGGTGGTTGAACAAAGAGGCGCAAAGAAAGGGCTTTGTGGGGGAATCCCAGAGAAACATCCGGGTTATCAAAAACCTTACTTTCATCAAACACTTCGTACAATCACAGAGAGGAAGAGATTTTGGTCTTTCCTGTTGTGGTGCATTTGAAATTTGATCACTTTGACTTTCAAAGTTCAAACGCCTGCCCTTTTGATTGCTTTTCTTGTTCTTTGGTCGAGTGGTGGTGAGCAGTTACAATGTATTTTTTTGAAAGGAGCAGTTACAATGTTTATCCAGACAAATCTTTTCTTTAATCAGAGGATCATTTGCATATAGCCTAACGTATATTAATAGAAAAATGGCCGCCTTGTTTTTTTTTTTTTTTTTTATCAGAGGCCATCTTGCTTTGTTTATGGATATTATAAGGGAAGTATTTGCGAGAAGATATTTATAATTGTGAATTGTATGGTTATTACGTAATTATTTTTTTAAAAAAATTAATAATATATGAGATTTACTTGAAAAAATGAACTTTTTAAGAATAAATTTTATTAATTTTTTAAATAAATATACAATATTTATACACTTCACAACTATAAATAGAATTATTCAATATTTTAAGCGGATGGACAAAGGAAAATGTCACTTTAACACCACATGTATAATCATGAATTCATGATTCTTAAGAATTATCCTTATAATAAACTATTTTATCGTTTTTCTTTTTATATTTAATTTTTATAATTTTCAACATGCTCATAATTGAAACATTAGCCAGAATTGTTATATTGTAAGTATAAATAATATTTCGTTTTATTTAAAGAAAAAAGAAAATGAAAACAAATCTTTGGGTTAGAAAATTCACAATTCAAAAATATTTTTATTAATAGTTGTGAAATATAATTGTTAAAGAATAATGCTGCATCTATTTATAGTTTTACTTATAAAATTTATTTTGTTAGTTATATTTTAAAATTCAAATTTTGAATTTCATAATTTTTAACATATTAATAATTGATATATGAATAAGTAAATTTTTTTATATACATTTTTCTTAATTATATATAGCATTTTCTTTTATTTTAATCACATCTATACTTTTTAAAAATCTGATGACCTAATGACATATGATTGATTCTCTTAATAAAAATCTGAATTTAAAATATCCCACTCAAAAAAAAAAATGGCATCCATACTTCAGTTCGTTCTTCAACTCGAGATGGAAAGTTATGAAGTCTTTGAATTGGAAATTTGATTTTGAATTATTATTATTTTATTTTATTTTTTCTGCAAGGCCAATGATCAAATTCTTGCAATAATAGGGAGAATCATGGGCCGGACAATGGGGTAATTATGACCAAAACGGGCCTACGAAAGCAAAGGCCGAATTGAGCCACGACAGGAAAGAAATAAGTGAACAACTACCGCAATAATATACATAATTTGTTTAATTAGTTAAGTTACAAAATAAAGCGAATCAATTATTGCTATAAAATGACGTTGTTTAATGTAATATATTAGATTTTTAAATACTTTTTTTATTATAAAGTAGATTTCATATCTCAGTCACATGAGATATAAGATTGTTTATATAAAATCTATTTATAGATATAACACTTTCCTATTTCTCCAGCTTTACTGTGAACTAAGCAATTGTTCTTGGGTTCTTATACACACAGATGAGTAAGTGAGGAGGTACTCTGTGGAATTAGTAGTAAATTGGGATGAGATTTTTTTATTTTTTTAAAGAGAGGAATTTCTGAGAAGAAATTTGTAATATAAAGAGATGCATAACAAATGAAGAATTGGTGAGTAATTCCACAGATAGTTGATGGAGAGTGAACTTCTTTTTTTTTTTAAATCTTCTCATCTTCAACCTCATTTTCATGGATCTAATAAATTTTATTGGTTTAAAATCAAAACTGTGGATCTAATAAATTTTATTGGTTTAAAATCGAAACTGACTACTTAAAATCGACGACTGTTATAAAATTATTTCCTTTTTTTTTGTGTTCACTCTATCTACTCCCACAAAAAGAATGTGGGTAAGACGAAACTCTTCAAGAGGTTCTCGTTCGAATATATCATCATCATCCCCTATGCAAAGGTCCCTAATCTTATACTTCTATGATCCAGATTATTTACAATCCAGCACACCTGTCTCTACTTACGTAGAAAAAATAAGTAGTTGCAGTTGAGAATGAAATCTCCTATTAACTCTTTTTTTTGGATAAAAAAAAAAAGAGATTTTATTAATCCACGTGATTAGGCAATGCCTGAGTACACATGAAGTACACAAGTAAGAGCTTAATTACAAACTACGTGCTATGGAAAGTAGCATAACATTTATTAAAACTTGTTCCATTCAATCTCCTACTGACTAAAAGAAAAAGTGTTGAACCTCTTGGTAGTTTTGAAGGATAATAATCAGACGAAATTTTAATACTAATTTCAAAAATACGATACAAAATTGTGTTATATATCACAAGATAGATCTTATCAGTCAAGAAGGTATTTCACCATGTAAGGACCTTCAAGCTCATATCCCAATTTCCTATAATAATGGCGGGTTCCTACGCCTGAAATAACAGCTATTTTTGTTGATCTGTGCTCCCTCCTTGCAATCCGCTCTGCCTCTTCCATCAAAAGTGTACCATATCCCTGTGCAGAGCATAAGAAAGAACGAGAAGTCAGAGGATTAACAAATTTAAAAGGGAAAAAAGTAGAAGAAATTTTATTGGCCATACACCACCAAGACAAGGCACACGCACATACATCATACATACTTATCCTTGTTTATAAATAGAAATGCAGCATCAAATTGCAATGGTATGAAGTGGCTTCATGTTATCCATTTTTATTAAAAGAAATTCTATTTGCAGTCCTATTGATATATGGGGGCAAAAGCCAAAAACAAATCATTTTGAAAAGGATATTATTGTAATTTTAAATTTTTTTAAAACATAATTGTATGAGCATGAGCAATCCTTATTTTAAGACTGTATGTAATAACTCTTTTATTAATAGTAAACGCCCAGGCTCTACTACATTACCTGGTGTTGTAGCTTCTCAGCATCCCGACCATGAACTGGAACAGCAGTACCATAAACATGGAGTTCACGGACGATAGAGCACTTGCCCATGAGTTCTGGGCAAGTAGTGTTCCTGCCACATTTTCGCAACCGCAACAACCCAACAAGTATATCCTGTGCCCAGCCAGTGAATGAAAAATCAAGGGAACATTATGTCTGAGCAATCTCACAAGCGGCTTCAACATGATCATATTAATGGCAACCAAGCCCACAAGATACATAGGATTATTTATCTAAGAGTCACTATTGCACATTACAGAAATGTCGAGTTGTGTAATTCACCCATAGCTGCTAAATGCAAAGACCAAATCAGTCATTGTAGAAAGCAGTACAATCATTAACGAGTTTAAATTAAAATCCTAGAAACGAGCCATACTTGCAAATGACTGGCATAAAATGACGTTAGCATTTGATAAGGGAAAAGTTAATAGGGCATGCATGAGAGAGGGAGAGAGAGGCATTTCAAATACCTGGCGTGTATCTTCATATGACAGAAATGTTTCCCAACCTTCATTGGCTGAGTAATCACGACGAACAAGTTCCACTTCTTCTGGCTTAATCTTGTTGTGAATATCCTAAAATCATCACATATTTTATAATTATTATTATTATTTTTTTTTTTTTTTTTTTTGCATTTCATTGCACATTGCATTCACATATAATTATTTGTCCCCTTACCTGGATCCCAGCTTCTCGTGTTCGAACATCACGGCATTTCAAACCCAAGTCATCCATCCTAGCTAACGCCAGCTCCCTAAGATTTCCTTTCTCAACACCAGAGGTAACCAGAGGCATGGGAATATCCCGCTGAACTCTATAAACACGTGTCCATGGGGGTACCATGGCTAGGATCCTCGCTACAATGTCTACGAGTTGCTCAGGAGGATAATTTCTATACCTGCAATCGGAGTTGAATAATTTAAATTTCCCAACAAATAAAACACGACAAACTACGAGATTATGATAAACAATTTTCTTTTGAGAGAAAGGATTGGAGTCTTGAGACATTGATTTTAGACCTAATATCAGGATATGGCATATCTCCAGTTGGCTCCGTCTCTAAATGACCCATGCCCCAAAAGAAGGGTTTGGTGGAAGGAAACACAATGAACGAGAACATCATACCTGCCAGTTTTCCAGAGCTCATAAAGCCCAGTTCCACGGATTACGAGAGTGGGATAAATTTTAAGCCCATCTGCTCTGAATAAAGGGCTCTCAAAGAACTCTCGAAAACTTTCCAAGTCCCTCTCAACCCCCACATTTGGAAGATCAGGCATCATGTGTGCAACAACCTAAACAAAAAATATGCAAATTAAAAGACAGAAAACAACATGAAAAGGGGCCGGGTTACTCTTGAAAATGTATGATTAGCTAGTTATTTTTTGTTCTATAACATTTCCCCTTACACAGCCCATGGTACACTACTTATTGTTGAGGGCTTGTGCACCCCCGGGATTAGTTGGGACACTGTTTCCAGACACCCGATGCCAATAAAAAATAAATAAATTTCAGGATATAAGAGATTATATGGAACTTGCCCTATAGAGCAAACAATATGGTGAGATGTGCCACCAGGTGAGCTAGAAAAAAGGTAATGCACTTCTTGCATGCTATATCAAGAAAGAGCACAACAGTTTTCAAAAAATATGTACAAGAAGACACTTGTCAGCTGCTGATCATATAAAGTCTGAACTAAGATCAATTATAGCACACCTTGAAACCAGCATCCTTGGCCAGACAAAAACAATCAGCAACAGCAGCAACCGTATGTCCTCTATTTGTGTCACGAGCTACATCCTCATATGTGCTTTGGACTCCAATCTCCAATCGTGTACAACCATATGAAAGCATTTGCCGCAAGTGGGGTCCAAGGCAATAATCTGGCCTCCTGACAGATTTAACAAGGGTAGAAAACCATTATTCTTTTTTTTTTTTTTTATGATATGAGACAACGAAAGCTTCTTGGAAATAAAACCAAAGTCTTCATTTCTATGATTACCAAGATGCATGAGCATTCTGACACAAGTAAATTATATTTGAAAAAGAATGTGCAAAGTCATTTCTCAAACAGATATTCAGCCATTTGTCTCCCCAATTTCGTTTTAATGTGCAACATGAAAGAACCCAACATACATGGTTACCAGGAGATAGATCAGTATGAGCACCCATTCCACCACTTTTTTAGTGGATAACTATTCCACTAATAATGAGAAAATAGATTACCATATAGGTGCAGACTCATATAAAACTTCACCGCCACAATTGGTCGAAAGTTTTTTCTTCAAGGTTAGAAGGTAGTGAAGGTGAGATTGGTCCAAAGTTTGCCTACATAGGTGAGACTGGTACAATTGGTCCACAGTTTGCCTAGCTTTACTATGTGAGATTGCCAAGACATTGTGGAATGAAGTCTTTGCTCAGATGAGATAGCTTGGGTGACACCAAGACAGGTAAACGACCACCTAGCTTCTTGGAGACATTTAGGGTAATTCTCAGATTGCATCAATATAGAAGATGGTCCAAATATGGTTATGGTGGTGTATTTGGAAGGAGAGGAATGAAATAAGTTTTGAAGCTCGTGGTTAAGGGGTGAGCTTAGAAACTTATTTTTCAATAATTTACTCCATTGAATGATTGTAATTGATTTTCATGGCATGACTTTTCATGAATTCCTTGTATCGCTAAACTAGCACGCTTAGGCATTGCACTTGTATATGTCCCGTATACTTGGGCTCTTGCTTGTTCTTATGATCAATAAAATCTTGTTTACCAATCAAAAATATTTTCTTCATCCTTTTACTTTTGTTTTTTCTTTTCCTATGTAGTTAGACGATACCCTTATTGCTTATTAACAAAATTTAACTCGTCAAACTTTTTTTGGATTACCCGAGGTGCACTTGCGGAAAACTCCTTGCTGAGGGGCCTGTATATCTCTGTGATTAGTTGGGATACTATTCTCAGACACCCGGTGCGAATAAAAAAATTGCTTACATTAAGCAAATCAGTTGGGAATCATTGAAAACTGAACATAACATGCCAAAAAATTGTTTAGATCAAGCAAATCAGTTAGGAATCAATGAAAACTGAACATAACAAAAGCCACATTCAGCATGCAAGAGAAACAATTTACATATCAAACAACACATACAGTAACTTACGTTTCAATGGTCATGCCAATACACTTTGTGGCACCATGCTCAGAGTATGCAACTGCCTCTTCAACATTAACAGAGGTGTGTCCTGATAAAGCATCATGTAGATTCCTTATAAAGTAATCACGGTAATCTGCAGGCAGTGACATGAAAGTGCCGCCCATCAATATGAACTCAACCTGAAGAAATATAGACATTACTTATAAGCAGGTGAAAAGTATGTTATGAATTATTATCACCTTTTAGTTAGCATAGGTGTAAAAATGAACTTTCTAACCAGTACAGGCCAAACCTTATCTACACTGTGACCCAAACGCTTGAGCTGATCTATTCTGCTCCTAGCCTGGACATATGGGTTATATCTGTAACCACAAATGTTGAAAGTATAAACGGCTGTCATTATAAGATCTTTTTTATTACTTGATATTATAAAGGATTTTATCTCAAAAAGAAATAAGCAATGAAGACTACAAATGCATGCTAACCATAACTGGATTTAGATCCAACCAAATTCTAACTGAATTTGGCACCAGTATGATCGAGAACCTCTGCCGCTATAATATGATCAGGTCATCACACCCGTAAAGAGTCATCAACAGCTTCAAAATATTAATTTTTCCCATGTCCATTAATCCCACCTAATGATACTTTCTACTTAAGGTTTGAGAATTACTTCGCCTACACATAAATCTTAAAACTCTTATGTGTTGGGACAGTTTTCTTCTGAACTGAATTCTTAGTTGACTTTTTGCTGAGCCAAAACAGACGTTGTCATTGCCAAGTCAGTGTCTAACTTACCTTTCATAAAACATTTGTTAGATGTAGAAGTTCTCTAAGGTTTTCCATATGGTATAATTTCACTATCAATACTGAGCTATGTGCACGAGCAGAACCAAAAGTTCAGGAGTCTCACAACTTATATAATACTAATATGCTGGGTTCAAGACCCATTTGGCGTGAGTGCAATTTAGTACGCCACTTAACTAATGCTAGCATAGTTTATAAAGGAGCACAGGTTTATCACAGTTCCGTTCCAACAAAAGCAGTTTTAAAAAGAACCCAAAAAACGAATAAGAAATTGAAAACCCTACCGTGCCCTAATTGCGCGCATACTAGTGGGCTCGTATCCAGTATATGACTGAGTGCTATACTCGAAGTCCGAGTCGGGCCCCCCGGGGCAGTACACGCAGATATTACCGGTGGTGGCGATGTGGGGACAACGGTGGGGCTTCGACATGACGGCAACAACGGCAATGCCCGAGGCGGTCCGGACCGGCTTGGCTCGGAGCTTGGGGAGCAGGGACTCGCGGTCCGACTCGGGCAGCGCGGCAATCATCTCAACGAGCTTCGGGGCGCGCGAGAGACCGTACTTACGGCACGCCGCGGACTTGAGCGCGTTGAGGTCGACGTTCTGTCCCTTGCGGGAGAGGTCCACCATGGAGTTGACGATCTCGGCGATGGCCCGGACCCGGGCCTCCTCTTCAGTAATTCCGTAGGCTTCGAAGCCGCCCCGACCCGGTCGAGGAAGCTTTCTGGACTCGGCTGCCACTGTGGTTGCCATAGCTACAGAGAGAGGTGGAGCGCGCGCAGTCCCCTTTACAGAGGAGTTCTGCTATGGAGCAGCCTATATTTTAACACACTGAACACACCGGCCGACGTGTACACGGTGAGATAGTTTTAAACAAAATAAAATATATTTTTAGATATTCTTATACCTCGTTTGGATCGTTTTATTTCAAATTTATTATTATTTTCTTTAAAAAATTTATACAAAATATAATTTTTAATATAATTATTTTAAATTTCAATAGATTTTTTTCAAATTTTAATTCAATTTTTTTAAATTTTTAAATAATAATAATATTTTATTTAACTTTTAAAACTCATCTCAACCCATTTTATCTCTACTCCAAATTCAAATGGAACCTTAGAATATTAGCAATGAATATTTCAAAAATATTTTTAAAAAAATATAAATTTATATACATAACAAAAAAAATTTCATCATATTTAATTAAAAATGAGAAGAAGAAAATAATGAGAAAGAAATAAAAATTCTTTTTGTTTAACTTTTAATAGTAACGTTGAAATTTTTTTGATATGTGTGTAAACTTGTACTTTTAAAAAGAAAATTTTGAAGAATCTATTACTAAAAGCATTACCATTTAATTGACTAAAAATTTTCTTCAAAAAGTATAATTTATAAATTAAAAAAAAATTGAATTTACTATTTACTTTTGAAATATGAAAATACTTATATTCTATTTTTTTCACTTTTTTCTCCTCACTTTTGATCAAATATGATAAGATTTTTTTTTAATATGTATAAATTTGTCTTTTTTTTAAAAAAAATTTAGTCAGTCCAATGCTAATTATCTAATACTCTTTCAAGCTATCTAGAAGCTTCTTTCACATAAACCTTTTTAAATATAAAATAAAAAATAATTAAAATATATTTTATAATAGATGGGCAATGAATTTACAAAATGTGAGACTTTTCCTTTAAAAAAATTTTAACTGGAATAATGAAAATAAGATTCTTTGATTCAAGACCTAGTAAAAATAGAGCAAATCCCCACTCCCAAGGATTCGAGCAACGTAAACAAGTTTCTACATTGTTTATGCCTTGCATCTTTAGAAAGAATGAAAGCCATCAACAAATGAAGGACAAAAATCTTGGAATCAAATGAAGCTAAAAATTCGAGTATATTTATTGGGCTTAAAGGGAAAAAAAAACATGTATGTATTACCTGTGCAGATTGAAACAGAGAGAGAGGTGAGAGAGATTTCTTATTACAGAATGTGAAGTGTGAGGGAGAAGAAAAATCAACAGTCCAAACCTAATATTGATTACACTAGGGGTAAAAGGGGATGTGATGGAACCAGAGCATGAGGGTCAGGAAAGAGGGCTGGTAGATGTATGGACACCCGGACAAAAATAAAGAAAAGAAATGAACATAGGTCAACTGACACACGCAAGCCAAAAACTCCTATATAAATATCTCAAACAGACGGATATTAGGGATTCTCTCTCTCTCTCTCTAAGACAGACTCATGGCCTCATCTCCAGTATCGCCTTCTTTAGTCTTCTCAGTGGGATTCGAGAGCTTTAACCAATGATTTTAAAGTATAAATATATATATTCTTTTCATTGTACAGAGATTCATGAGAGATTGTAAAAATATTTATTATAGCAGATTCACCTTCCCTAAACCTCCGTAGACATAGGCCTTATACCGAACATGTCTATCTCTATTTATTTATCTGCTATTCACGTATGTAAACTGCACTAGAGTCTTTCCGGGGGCCCTAAATGACACCGAACGAAATCCAACTCGCATCAGTAGGCCGGGAATGATTATTTCTTTTGCTCTGGCTTGTTGACCGATTTTCTCAGCGTCAATAGTGACGTTGTCTATGGAATCTGAGTATCTTCTAAGTTGGAGGTGAGAGAATGATGACTTACTGGTCCACTGAATAAATCGCCAAACGTGCAAGCAGTGTTTTTTATGCAAATAGCGCCTCTTAAATAAGTGTTTTCCATTCCTATTATTTTTGTGGGTATAAAATGTGCCAAGATGAGAAGACAACTTGCCACTTTCTTGCACGTGGATAATTTTATCGAATTTCTCTCATTGGGCCCCGCCTGCACTCCTAGGCGATTACAACAAAACATCCCCAATTATTTTTGACGCTTAGGCAAGTGCTCAGGACACTTTCAACCCCAGGTCACCAATGGGCGAATGTAATGTAGAGGGCACACGGGACTGCACTATGGGTGCATGTCCACACCCCACATGCAGCGTGCATGCAGAGCTACTATGCTTGTGCATAGTAGCTACGTAAACCTCTGGGGACGGCATTCTGCACTAAAAGTGCACAGTGCCAGCCCACGTCCCATGCATGCATAGTTATTGTGCATGCATGGGAGGATACTATGCCCATGCACAGTACCTTCTTGGTGCTGTAGGTTGGGTCGAACCCCACTGCATCGTGTGCCAAGCTTTAATGGGATGCCGGCGGTCACTACCTTGACCATCGACAGCCTCTGTCCCGAAGACTATGACTCCTGTTCACCGGGGGTCGTGGGTGATAATGCACGGGGGCACAGGTGTGCCTCCCTAAAGCTCGCGGCATCATGATGCGAGCCCTGTACGTCTGCCGGTGGTTAGTACCTTGATTGTCGACAGTTTTTATCCCTAATGAGCTGAAGATCGGCTAGTCATTCCATTAGAGATGCTCATGTCGAGAGACTCGGGAACTTGCCTTCACGGGACTCCCTCGGGCCGAAGGAGGGGAGGAAAGAGACCCTGGCACCCACCACAATGGTCTCCAGCCTCTTCCGTCCCCAACGACACCAATGTTGGTCAACATGTTGAGACCCCATAAAAAATCGCTTATGGTCAAGGCCCTAGACACACATGGACATCCGAGTTGCATCACTTGTGAGACCAACTACAACATTGGAGGACTTCCCTAGGGGTCCTGATAGTGCCCTAGGAAGTTCAGAAGAGACACATGAGTCGATTAGGACGTGGCTCACTTGTTCCCACTTGACCGTGCTACAACTAGGCCTAGACAGCACCTCGACATTGTCGCTGACAAGCCTTGACAGCCCCAGCGTGCCTCAACATGCCCATTAGTACACCAACAACACCACCAGCAGCCCAACGGTGGCATCAGCATGCCTACACAACAACTCAGTGCCCTAGCAGCACCCATCAGCATGCCCAGCTGCCCACCAGCATGGCCAGCAGGCAGCCCCAGCATCCATCACCCTGCCCAACAACATCAGCAGCCCATCAATATGTCGATAGACATGCCATGGCCCGCACTTGACAGCATAGCATGCATGCCATGGCCCCTGTTATGACATGCCCCTAACGCTCAGTTGCACGCAGTAGGCATGCCATGACCCCTACCATAACATGCCTTTGGCAACCCAATGTAAGGTTAATGACATGCCTTAGCGTGCACCAGCAGCACATGACCCATTGCATAGCAGCGTGCAACACAGCACGTGCATGCCCATTGCATAGCAGCCCAACATGCACAACCATGTCAGCATACCAACAACCACATGCACCTAGCCCAGCGCACCCCAGCAGCATGCCAGCGTGCCCATGCCAACCACTCACCCTGCCAGCCAGGCAACCATGCCAGGCCATGCCATTAGTAGCCCATGAGTGCAACCCAACAGCTCCAATGCCTTTGCCCCTTGCTTGGGCCATGCCAATCACACGCATGCCACCAGGCCAGCCACACACCAACAAGCATGTCAGCCATGTCAATCATGCCCATGGCCCATGCCATGGGCTAGCCAAGCCCACTATGGCCCTTGCATGCCACGACCACATGGGCTAACCAAGACCATCTCTTTTGTTTTTATTTATTTTATTTAATTAAGTATTTTTCAAAGACCTTTGGGGGATTTTCACTTTTTAAGCTTTATAAATAAGATCATATGCCTCTTAGTTTACATTTTTTGATCATTTGTCAAGACACTTTGTGTGGGAAGCGTGTAGCTTATCTATCATTTCGATACTTTTACACTTGGGCTCTTTGGGTGCAATTCGTAAATTCCAAAAAGAGGATTAACACCTTGCAATTCGTGAATAAGTATTGTCTATTTTTCCTTATTTGATTCATCACCTTGCAATTCATGAATATGTGTGAATCGTTTATCTATCCATTTATCTATTTGAGGTTTCCTTTCATCTTGTGCAATTCGTGAATCAAATTGATTGTGATCCCGTTATCTATTTATTTGAAATTTCCTTTCAATCTTTGCGCAATTCGTGAATCAAAGTTGATTGGTTTCTCCTTGTGTTCTTTTGAGTTACCTTTGTGTATGTTGTGAAGTATTGTTACTTGAAGAGCATTGTGAAACTTGAAGGCATTCATTGCGTTCTTTGTATTCTTCAAGTTCTTCATGTGTTCATCTATTTTCTTGGATGTTCATATATTTTCTTGAAGATTCTCATCTCCTAAACACTACATTCGGCCAACCCTAAGACCCCCACTTACCATACACGCTCATTTTACTTCCCATAGTTGGCCATCAATCACAATCCCACTTACCAAAGTCAAACCACTCGGCCACATCAATCATTGCCAAATCCGAACACCACTAGTCATATTATCCCCACCATATCTTTTCATATATTCCTTGATTGGTCAATGATTTCTGAATTGACTCAATCAAACCCAAACGCAATCTCAATAAACCCATATTCGGCCACCACTCAATCTAATCCACTCCATCTTCCAATTAAGAATATCTTCCTACCATATAAGACCACCTTAAATTGAAAATTTAATATAGTCTTCCAATCAATTTTCAATCATACACAATCACCCATCAATCACTCACAATCCAATTCCCAAGTCAATCACCTACGAATCAACCTTTCATAGATAGCCGAACCCCTCATTCCCTTCTTACACTCAATCAAATCCTCATCATTATTTGATTGGTCAATCATTTCCTCATTTGGCTCAATTAAATATCCCACCTACCACAAAAAGTTATATCCGGCTATAACATCACTTGCCATAGCCAAATACTACTTGCCACCTCATTATCAATCAAATCTTTCCACACTTGGTTGATTGGTCAATTGTTTCCTTGATTGATTCAATCACCCAATTCTACCAACCCAATCATCTCTCAATTATATCAAATCACCATTCCAATTAGACCATATTTGGCCATAGCCAAATCCAATCACCTTCAATCTTTACTCAATCAATAAGATACTCTTACCCATCAACCCTAAAAATCTCATCCTACTCTCCAACCTTAAGCCATCTATTTTCAATCTCGAAATTTTCCTTAATCACAATCCAAATCCTAGCCTATCTTCACCATATCAACCCTAAACATCATTCAAGAGGTTCTAACATCAAGGACAACCTTCAAGCCATTACGAATTGCCTCAAACATACCAAATCATCACTTAGACTACCACATCTCCCTACCAAAACCAAATACATCTTTAAACATCATAACTTCATTGCCATAGGAACTCAATAAAGCTAGAAAATTGTATAAACTAACCAACCTAACGAGTCGTGTTTGATCACTACGAGGAGATGTGCGTGGAGAGGATCTCATTTGTTTGGGGGTTAGACAGAGGCCTTCAACACGGTAACTCCGCTAGGAGTAAATCCACCTAATTACTTCCCACCCAAGGTGGGAATGCATGACCCAGCCCATCCATTACATGGATGGGCTGCCAATCGCCACCATGGAGGCCGCCGACTCTGTTTGCCACCGCCAAAACGTTTCAGGCCCGCCAAGGGTGTATGTTTGTCACCAACGGTGGGTGCTCGCTCAATGCAGCCAAGATGGGCATTGGGCAAACCACGCTTGGAGTCCCTCGCCACACACTCGCCTCCCACTCGGCAACCACCCTCTTGATAGCCTGGGCTCCCCACTTAGGAGATTGCCTGACGTCGCGTTCTGGACTTGGGGTTGGCGAGAGCTTGGCGTGAGGGACTTCGGACTCACCTCCACCAACCCTCGGGAACTCTTTTCGAGAATCCCTTTCAGGAACCCTTCTCCTTGAGCCGAGTTGCTTGCCACACATAGGCGAGTCATTCGTGAAAGACACCCCCTCGCCCCACATAGCCTCGCCTCATGCTTGGTCGCCCGCCTCACTTCACGAGGAACACAAGCTCGCCTCACCCACTTGGGAGTTACTTGCTCATGGCACACTCACCCTCGCCCGCCTCACTCGGGACATACCTCCCTCATCATGCATACATGGAACAGCTCACACTCACGGCAATACCCACTCAGGAGCTCCTGATTGCACACCCACTCATTTCGTTGGACATATACTCGGGAAACACGTCTATAAGGATATTCGGCTGGTATCATTCATAGCATGTGAATTCATTTTCCTACTAACAAAAGCATTTTCTTATAGCGTGAAGCGACAACACTCCCGCGATGATACGAGCTCCATGCTCTCGTCAAACGCGACCGAGCCATCTCATGCAATGGTACGAGCTTTGCACTCTCGTCACATATACGCGATGCTAGGGAATCGCGGGGTCGAGTCCAGGCCTCTCGCCCACTCCTAAACTCTCGCATGCTGATTCATCACGGGGTCGAGGCTCTAGGACTAGGGCCCTAGCTGAGTATATTCGTAAATCCTCTCAATCTCCATCAGCAAAATGATAGCGAATCGCGAGGTCAAGTCCTGGGTTCTCGCACACTCCTAAACCCTCACACTCTGATTCGCCCGTCAAGATGCCAACGAATCACGGGGTCAAATCTAGGTCATTGCCCACTCATAAACTCTCGTACGCCAATTCATCTCCCATCTCCACGCTCTCACGCTTGCAATCGAGTCTATCTTTTGTCATGATCGCGCTTCACTTTCCCATGCTTCCGGTCGAGTCCATCTCCTATCTTAACCAAGCCCCATGCTTGCACTCAACGCCATCAAAAGTTTTGGAATATCAGCGCATTACGACATTCTCATGATAAAATATTTGTTGCATGTCTTTTTTACCTCAGGCTCGAAAGATGCATCGTCATTTTCTCGAAATCGAAAGATGGGATATTAACAGTGAATTTCTACCACCTTCTTGTTGATAAGAATTTGTGGGGTAAACAAAAGCAAGAGAGAAGAAAAAATGTCAAAAGGAAGCATTTCATGAAAATTTTCACTAAAGTACATTTGTTAAGAATTTGTAGGATATTGTAAGAGAGAAGAAAAGTCAATAGCTCAACCCTAATATTGATTACACTAGAGGGCAAAAAGAGACATGATGGGACCAGAGCATGAGGGTCAGGAAAGAGGGTTGGCAGATGCAGGGATAGGTGCATGGACACATGGACAAAAAGAAAAGAAAGAAAGAAAGACAGGCAACTGACACACGTAAACCAAAAATTCCTATATAACGGCCTGAGACAGACGGATATAGCTCTCTCTCTCTCTGACCGACTCGTGGGCCCATGGCCTCTTCTTCGGTATCGTCTTCTTCAACTTTCTCAGTGGGATTTGAGATATTCAACCAGTAAGTTTGAAGTATAAATTTATGTATTTTTTTTCCTTGTATAGAAATCCATGAGAGACTGTAAAAATACTTATTATAGTAGATTCCCTTTCTTCAAACTACCGTGGACGTAGGCTTTACGCCGAAACACGTAAATATCATATTTATCTCTATTTATTTATTTGCTATCTACGTACATAATCACACCAGAGTTTCGTCGGGGGCCCCAAACGACAATGAATGAAATCCAACTCGCATCAGTGGGCCACGAATGATTATTTCTCCTACTCCGACTTGTTGACCAATTTTCTCAACATTAACATAGAGTATGAGCTTTGTTTGAAGGATGTTCTTTGGAAAGTTTTGGACTGTGTGTGTAGGTATAACTTTGTAGATTCCAGACCAAAAGAATATAGATGGCAAAGGAAGAAGCAACAATGGATCTTGAATATAGATCCAAATGATCGAAGCTTTGGAAAAAAAATTATTTGCTTTGTTGTCTCATAGAGAATTACAAAAACGAATGGAATAATAACTTGCTCCAATGAAAAAATAAACCTTATAAATATTAAAATTGGAAGAAAATGTTGAGGAGAATTTGGATTGAGGAAGGCTCGATCACGGGAAGGCAGCTGAACTGGATTTGAGGAACGCTAGGTCACAGACTTAGGGTGCGGGAATACGAAGGCAAAATGTTGGGTTTGGCATTGTGGTCATTTTCTTTCTTGCCAACATAGATGTATGGCTAGTGTGTTAAAAAATATGCTTAACAAAAGAATTTTTCTTATCAGAGAGAACCAAAGAGAAAGTAAAGAAACGCAACTCCGAAGTCCTTAATAATAGCTAAGTAACTTATTCCATCTACAATTGCGGTCTCCTCTGTGTTCTCTTTATTTTTTAAAACTTATTTTTATTTTCAAGTTAGTTATTTTTATGTTCTTCATTTTTATATTATTATTTTAATTTGCAAACTATGAACTTCGGAGTCCGCACAATAGCAATTTGCAAATACAACAAATTCACAGTTTGCAATCAGGGCACAATAATTTTATAAATAGATTAAACAAAATTAAATTTATAAATTAACTTAATTTGATGTGATAAATTATTTTTATTATTAAACAGATTTAATCAAGTTTATAAAATCACATTAATTTATAGGTTTATTTTTATATAATTTTTTATATAACACTTCTTAAATTCATTTATTGAATTTTTTAAATTACCATTTAAGATTATTAAGTCCTTATCTCCTAAGACTCATTGAGTCTTTAATTTTTTGGCTGAAAGATCTATTTTATTATTTAAAAGAAAATACTAATTATACAAAAAAAAAAATTATGAGAAAATTTAATTCCTCACGTATTAGTTTTTAATATGCTAAGAATTCTAAAATTTGAATTTTTTTTTTGAGATTAGAAATTTAAGATTTTAATTTTAGAAGAAAATTAAGAAAATAAAATTATAAATATATATATGATTACTGTTATTTATTTTACACTATATATTAGTTATAATAACATATTTGTTGGAACCAAATTTCGTATTTATTTTTTTTTGATGAAATATTTGCTTAAAAAATAAAAACTAAGGCTTACTTTATTTTTTCAAATAATTTTATTTCGTTTTTTCTCATTATTATTTTTTTTTAATTTTCATATAAAATAAAATAAACAATTCGATTTTTTTAAATTTTAAAATAATTTTTTCAAAATTTAAAACAAAATTAATATTAAAAAAATATATTATAAAAATATATTATTTAATTTTTAACTTTTATTTTATGTTATCTTATTTATGAAAATAAAACACGCCGAAAATTTCGATCTAGCTTGCTCTTCGCATGTTGCGTTTGCTCTATAGTCCAATATAATTTGCCCGCAAGTTTCGTACACCACACACGCGGTGATATGGCATTTATATTTTTTATTTTATAAAAGAGAAATGCACATACTACACACTACATAATTTTTTTTTTTTTACAAATTTTTGCTGAAATTTTTCTTTGCAAATTCTCTACTTATTATTTATATATAAAATATTTATGAAAGAAAAAAAGAAAAAAATATATAATGTATGATGTGTAAAACGCTATGTTTATTTGTAAAACGCTATGTTTTACCTTTACCCATATAGCCCCGAGGCCCCGACCCCCCAAATCAGGATGAAGTTGATTTCAAATTTCTCTCACTCCATGTTCAAAGCTGCAACTCGCCTGCAAGGGTTTTATACAGTTTTCAATTAGTTTCATGTATTTATTGTCTTCTCTCCGTATTCAAGCTACCCCAAATCAGGATCAAGTTGATTTCGAATCTCTCTCACTCCATATTCAAAGCTGCAAGGGTTTTTTTTTTCTTTCACAATTTTCATTATTTTCATGTATTTGTTATCTTCTCTTCATATTCAAGCTACTCCATCGTTTTACAGTCTTCATTGTCTTCATTCTTCTTTTTCTTCCTCCATATTCAAGCTGCTCCCTAGATTTTGTTCTCATGTGGGGGATTGTTTTCCTGATTAACTACTGGACTTTCGTTGGATAGAATATCTGATAAGCCAACAACAAACCTGCTTGAACACAATTAGGGATGTAAGAAAATATTGAAAAATTTCTAAACTGATAAAATGGGTCCGATTTTAAGTAGGTATCAATTCGGAATCGGTTTTTATAATGAAAAATCAGTAGGTACGGATTTGTTTTAAATTTTTTACAATCGGATTGAACCGAATCGAACCGGTTTAATATAATATATATTTTAAATTATCTTTTTAATATAATACGTAATATAAAATATTTTTTTAATTATATATAATATGTTATATATTAGTTTATAATATAAAATTAGTTACAACTTACATTTTATAGCCTAATACTAATAGTATATTACTATTAGTAATATATTTTAAGTTTATATATAAATTATTATACTAAATAATTACATGTGAAATAATGATATAGTAATACTAATACAATTTTATTAAGCTAATATTAATACTATTAGTTATAACTTATAACTATTAGTGAGATAATTATAAAAATTAAACTTATTATAACAAATACTAACATATAATTATTTTAATCATTATAAATAGTTCTAATATATATATTAATAATTTAATAAATTAATATGGACTAATTTAAAATCGAAAAATCAAACTGAACCAAATCAAAATTGGTACTATTAGTTTTTGGGTAATTAGCGCGTAATTGATTTTAAAAAATAAAAAATCAGTAATATCGGTTGGATCATTATACCCCTAAACACAATACGTGCATTTGACCGTCAAAAACAAATTTGTCTGCCTGTGGGGAGTTGATTTTGCATTTGCTCAAAAGCTCATTACACCCACCCAACATAGATCCAAAGCGAGACACCCAATACCAATCTCTCTTTTATATTTTTTTACTTTCATAAAACTTTGTATTTTACCTTACCCTCAAAAGCTCTTAGTCTAGCTAGAAAAATTAATTGTGACCGATGGAGGGAGGATTTTGCTCATGGGGAAGAGGCGATTGATGAGAGTTTTCAATTTATCATGGTCCAAAAATAGAATGGTTGGCATTTGGCTTTGAGCTTTTATGAACTGTTTAGTTAGGATAGGCCTTGAGCCTATTAGTTAGTTAAGAAATGTGAGTATTAATAGAGATGTTGCATTGTAACGAGGGATTAATCAGAACATTAATACAGTTGTTTTCCTATCTCCCTCTCTATCTTTCTTTCTCTGTAGAGGCTAGCCAACCTCAAATTGGCCATTCCCTTTACATTTTCTCTCCTATAACATAACATTCATAAAACGGGTCCATTATAATTGGTATCTAGAGCCAGCAATTCCATGGCGGACGGTATGAGATCAGTTATAGAGACAATCAATTATCTTAGGCTTCAACAAGAACGTCAACAGAAGTAAATAGATGATACAATCTCCATTTTTTTTCAGCAACAAGAAACAGTGAGAGCTGATAAGGAGATCCAAGAAAAGAGGTGCGTGGATGTTTTACAACAATTAGCCAGAATTTCAGCAATTTTAGACAAAAATGTAGTCACGCCAAGAAACAATCAGAAAAGTCCTATCTTTGCTCGGGATTTTGAAGTAAATGATAAAAATCTCATATCTTGCAACAGAATTAACAAGTCAATGGATCACATTGATGAAAAACTTAAAATTCTCCAACAACAGCTACATGACGAGAAGAAAGATTTGGATGAGAAATTTAATCATCTTGAAGATCTATTGCTGAAGTTGTAAGAAGAAGAAAATCGCGCATCAACGAACGAAGAAAAAGAAATAATACACACCAATTAGAGTCCACCTTCTCATATTGTCGTGCATTGCATTACAAATGGCAAACCGACACAAATCGCAAAAAGAGTTCATCCAGACCAATCCATGTCTTTCTCGAATTCTTTCAGACCTCCTACAAATTCTTCCAGAGCGACAAGCATCAGATCCTCCCCCATCCTTCCTAAGAAGGGAAGATTTGGCTGTGAGATGGGATTTTGATCCCGGCAGAAATGAATTACAGTGCCGCATCTTCAACATACAGCAACCCGAAAAAAGAATCCATTTCACTAACGAGATTTTGCTTTACCACAAAAACTCTGATTTCGACAAGAACTTTCTCGGCTGTCTCATCGCCACCTGTTCACTTGCTTTACCCTTCTGTTCTCGTGCAAAATTTTCATCAATGGCTTCTCCATTAAATCAAAACCCGAATAAAAAACTCATATCTAATGCCCAACTTTGAGTTCATCGCAGTGAGCCACAAGGCACAAAGGCTTTCTTGGAAGCTGCGAACTTTCATGAAATTGGTTCATTACAAAAGCTTCTTGGAAACACAGACCTAAAAATGGAGATTCAGATGTACAAGCTCTGCGAAGCCAATGACAAATCGTATATCAAGCACACTAGTAGCGCGCATGGATGGGACGTGTTGTCCTGTGAACCTGGACCTAGTCAAGCTTCGTTTCCATTTCTTGTTCCTTGGAGATTCAATGGCACCGCAAGAGGTACAGACTAGAAGAGCCACTCATCCTCGACGTTCACACGGTGAGAGGGTCGCATCTGCTGTCGGCGACGATGGGGATAGTTCGGGCTAGGGTTCAAGCGTGAAACACAGAAGCTGGAAATGGCGTAAGGAAATAAACCCATCGAGGCCAAGATAGGTTATTGGGCTCAGGTCTTAGGCCTGGGTTGAGTAAGGAAATAAAGGACGAAACTCCTTGTAACAAGTATGGGTTGGGCTTGGGCCTAATCCATTTAACTTTTAATTCAAGTTTGTATTTCATATGTTTTTAGTATTCGGCCTACGTATCAGGACATTAGTGATTTACGCTACTATAAGCTATAAAAAAACCACACATTGAGAACAAGATGCTTTTATGGGGGATGGGATGTCATGGTCCAGAAATAGAATGGTTGGGCTTGGACTTTGAGCTTTTATGTTACTGTTTGATTAGGATAGGCCTTGGGCCCATTAGTTAGTTAAGAAATGTGAGTATTAATAGAGGTGCTGCATTGTAACGAGGATTAATCAGAACATTAATACAATTATTTTTCTATCTCATTTTCTATCTCTCTGTTTTTGTAGAGGCTAGCCAACCTTGAATTGGAGATTCGTATTACATTTTCTCTCCTATAACCAAACCTTCGTGAAACGGGCCCACTACACAATTATGTTCACGTGGGAGAGACGATCGACGGGAGGGTAAGAGGGGTTTCTTATTACTCAGAGGCAGTGGCAGGGACGGACCAATGTTATAAGTAGGGGCGTTTTTCGAAAAAAAAAATATAATATATAAATATATGTAATTATTTATATATATAATTAAAATTACTCTTTCAAATATAAAATAAAATAAAATTGTGACCCTAACAATTTTCACTAAATTTTTACTAAATAAATAAACTAAGTTCTCAATTTTTTTTTTTATGTTTTATTTTTTTTTGAAATTTTATTTAATTATTTTGTGTTGATGTTTGGATTTGTGAATTTCAAATTGACTAATTTCACTTCTTTTATTAGTCATAACATTTATGAATTATGAGATATTTTTTAATAATTAACTTATTTATTTGTTACTTTTAATTGATTATCAATTTTTATAATTGTCAAAATTAATTGATTATATTTATTTAATTTCATTCTAATTTATATAATTATGAGATTATTATATATATAATTTTATAATATATGATTATTATTTTTATATATAGTCACATATAAAAGATATATATTATTTATATTTATATATATTATATACTTTATCAATAGCCTCTTTAAACATTAAATCTAGTTCCACACCTGCTCAGTGGTGACGATTACAGCTCGGAGGCGATTAGAGGTGGGAAAAGGAGACAGTATGGCCACAAGCGGTTCACTGGGACGAGATTTATAAATGGACCGGACTTCTCTTAAACCGGGTTTGCCATATCAGAAATATGGTGGTGTGTGATAAAAAAACCGGACTAGGAATAGTTTTTCTCAATAAGATTTCGATTCTGGAGAGTTTCGTTCATCGTCGTCTTGCAGCATAAGAGAAACCGAATTTTAATGGAGGACGCTTCAAAGAGAAGGAGAGAACTTGAAGCTGCTGTGCTCGATAAGGTCGGGGAAGTCATCTCTGCCGTGAGGAGCGCTAAGCGTGTCGACCAAGTCATTTGCGCGCTTCACTCCCTCGCTGTCCTTCTCTTCCCTCTCGATTATCCCTCTCTTCTCTCAGGTCAGGTCAGGTCACCCCGGCCGCTCACGTATCTATTTACAGCTTCGATTTATTTTCCCGTAGGATTCCTGCAGGCACGCAAACTAAAATTTCCTGAACTTCTCGCTTTAACCGTAGCTAAATCGACTATTTGCATTAGAAAGAAGGTACATTTTCGTGGAAATAGAATCAGAGAAAATTAACTCTGTTTGTTTCAGTAGTAAATGGAATAAGGAACGGGATGGTTTTTTTTTTTGGATAAGAAACGATTTTATTAATAAAAGGGATGGCATCACAGCCAGTTACAAAGCAAAACTCACATACCCTCTTAAGGAGCATTAGAGACAAGGAGATCGTGTAGGTCCATGCGTTAAAATCTATGGCGATGGACCATGTACAAAGAGTTTTAAAAAATAAAATTTTAAGCTCCTCTACAGTTCTCTCCATGTCTTCAAAGGTCCGCCCGTTATGCTCTTGCCATAAGCACCATATTATGCAGATAGGGATCATCTTCTAGATGGCCTTGATATGTCTTGTGCCCTAAATGAATCGAAGGCCAGCCCTCCATAGTATCCAACATAGTCTCCGGCATAACCCATGCCAGATTAAGACTGCCAAAAACCTCATTCCAGAGAATCCTGGCTATCTCGCAATGTAGTAGAATATGGTTCACAGACTTGCCCCCCTGCCGACACAAAAAACACAAATTTGCAATAATAACCTTCCGTTTCCTCAGATTGTTTGTGGTTAGGATCTTTCCCAAGGATACTGTCCAGGCGAAGAAGGCCGCTTTAAGAGGTGCTTTGTGACGCCAAAGCTTTCTCCAAGGGAATTGCAAAATAGAGTCATGAGTAAGAACCCTATAAAAAGAGCGAACATTAAAACACCCTCTCCTAGCAGGTATTCACCATATCCTATCATTTTGATGCATGTTTGGTCTTTGCGAAAAAATAAGGCCAAAGAACTCAACAAAAACCCCCACTTTCCAATCCTGTGCTGTCCTATGAATAGCGATGTTCCAACTAATGCGCCCACCCCCAAACTCCATAACCTCTGTCATTGTTGAGTCTTTAGCACTAGCTATTTGATAAAGAGAAGGAAAAATCTCACATAAAGCTCTATCCCCACACCAGCTGTCCTTCGAGAATTTAATTCTCGTCCCATACTCTAATTGGAACCTGGTGTTCCTCCTAAACAAGCCCCACCCTTTTCTTATATTTTTCCACACTCCCACCCCCCGTTCTGTTGACTTCATGTGAATTCCAACCCTTCCACATACTACCATATTAGCAGGAAGGACAGGAGTAGACTCGGTAGTAGAAGCAGGGTCTTTGATCATCCGTCGATCTAGTTCAAATGGGATTCCTGACTTGAGGTTGTTCGATCGCTCAACGTCGCTTCCCCGTGGGAGTCAGAGTACGTTCTAACGCCCTACGAAGACAGGATCGAGAAATGAATAAGAATTGCTAAGAAGGTCCTAAACCTAGCGACGATTCAAACGAATTTGATCAAGGTCTCACCCCCCCGTCGAGGGCTATGGAGTCACTTTCACTTTAGTTAGGGCTTTGCGATCAATCATTATTTTCTACAATGCCTCAGGTTCCTTGTGATATTTCCATAGCCATTTGCCCAGCAGCGCTTGATTGAAAAGTCTCGAGTTGCGGATACCCAAGCCACCATTCGAAATAGGCTGACAAACTGTCTTCCAGTTGACTAAATGATATTTGAACTCTTCCCCCAATCCACCCCATAGGAAATCTCTTTGGAGCTTCTCTAATCGACCTGCTACACTTGCTGGTATTAGAAAAAGAGATAAGAAATAAGTGAGTAGATTTGACAAGGTACTTTTGATCAGAGTAATACGGCCCCTTTTAGACAGGTATATTCTTTTTCACCCTATTAACTTCATTTCCACTTTCTCGATGACCGTGTCCCAAATCCTGACAGATCTTGAAGCCGCTCTCAGCGGTAGCCCCATATATGTCATAGGTGAAGTAGAAATTTTGCACCCGAGATTACCGGCCAACGAACGTATATTTCGGATGTCTCTTATTGGAACTATCTCAGATTTGTCATAATTCACTTTTAAACCAGAGGTCACTTTGAAACAAAGGAACAATGCTTTCAGCACTTGCACCTGGTTCTGATTTACCTCACAAAAGACGAGTGTGTCGTCTGCAAATAATAAATGAGATATGTTAGTAATGCTCCTAACATGAGTACCAACTGGAAATCCACTTCCAAATCGTTAACTACCAAGGCCGATAGCATCCTGCTGAGAGCCTCCATAACTATGACGAAAAGCAATGGCGACAGGGGATCCCCTTGTCTCAAACCTCAAGAGCTCGGTAAAAAACCTTTTAGGCATCCATCAATCAAGACAGAGAATCTTGCGGTAGTAATACACCACCAAATCCAAGACTTCCACATTTTCCTGAAACCACACCTTCCGAGCAAGTACTGAAGAAAATTCCAATTGACATGATCGTAAGCTTTTTCCATATTCAACTTGCATAAAATTCTAGTGTTATCGGCTTTCCTTTTGCTTACAATGCGTTCGTTAGCTATGAGAACCATATCGAGGATCTGTCTACCTTTGATAAAGGCATTTTGCGGTGTAGAGATTATTTTCCCGATAACCCCACTGAGAAGGTTAGCTAGAATCTTTGAAATGATCTTATACCCCCCCTCCCCCCCCCCCCCCCCCAAAAAAAAAAAAAAAAACTAATAGGCCAAAAGTCCTTGATTTCTATAGCTTTAGGCTTTTTTGGAATAAGAACTAGGAAAGTGTTATTAAGGCTTTACTCAAAATTTTCTTTTGAGATCAACTCTTTAAAAATATTCATAAGGTCCTCTTTTATCACTCCCTAGTAATCTTGGAAAAAACCCATGGAGAAACCGTCTGGTCCCGATGCTTTGTCTTTGATCATTTTACGGATGACCTTGAGCACCTCCTCCTCCTCCTCGAAAACCTTCTCCAAACAAACAACATCCTCCAACCCTAAAGTCTCAAAAGCAAGGCCATCTAAGGTAGGTCTCCAAACCTCTTGTTTAGCTAAAAGTTTCTCAAAGAAATCTACTATGTGACCTTGTATGACTCCTTCATTTTTAATCTCTTCTCCATCGATTCTTAAAACCTTAATATTGTTATATCTTCTATGCGAATTTGCGGTTCTATGAAAAAATTTTGTACAACGATAACCTTTACGTAACCACAAAGCTCTTGATTTTTGCATCCAAGAAATCTCTTCTAACAATAGCAATCTCTCTAGTTCTGAGACCAACGAAGTCTTTCGCCCTGTTTGAACCCTATCTAAATCCTCGATATCTCTCTTCAAACGATTCTTGTTTTCCCCCACATTTCCAAAAGAGTGCGAGTTCCATGCCTTCAGATCACCTTTAAGGGCTTTTAACTTATTAGCAAAAATGAAACTAGCAGTGCCCTGAAAGTGATACGATGACCACCACTGTCAAACCCTATCGATAAAACTCTCCGACTTTAGTCACATATTCTCAAATTTGAAATACCGATGACCACTCCGAAGCCCTCCACAATCCAATAGAATGGGCCAGTGGTCCGAGCATAAACGACCCAAACGCTTCTGCAAAACATCTGGGAAATGACTTTCCCACTCGGGAGAAATAATGAAGCGATCCAACTTAGACCACGTGTGATTGTTTGACCAAGTAGCTGGACCCCCTACTAAAGGTAAATCCAAAAGATTCAAATCAGAAATACTTTCTGAGAATTCTAGGCTGGCTGATCTCACACTCCTATTACCACATGTCTCGCTAGGGAAATGAACGATGTTGAAATCACCCCCGATACACCACAGAAGCTCCCACCAACTATGCACCCCAGCTAGTTCTTCCCATAGAAATCTGCAGTCCACATTTGCGTTTGGCCCATACACACTTGTAAAAGCCCACATAAAATTATCATAAACACATTTAAATGAACAAGTTATTGTGTACCTCCCAATATACTCATCCATTTTTTCCACCACTTTCCTATCCCACATTACCACGATGCCCCCTGACGCCCCTGTAGAGGCCAAATGCACTCAATCCACTTGTATGCCACTTCATAAGCTGTGCACGATTCTCCTAGAAATATGATTCAATTTAGTCTCTTGCAGGTATACAATATCCACTTTCCATTTCCGAAGCAGGTTCCAAATCTGAAGACGTTTATCAGCGTTGTTTAGTCCTCGAACGTTCCATGACATAATTTTTGGCTTCATTGACGGATAGAAAGCCCTTTGCCCTTAACCCTCCCTTTTATAGGGGGGCCCTCCGTGTTCAGAGACCAAGTCAGGCGTCTAAGTTCCCGGCATTGTTTAGACTTCCCCTTATTATTTAGGTTATGATTGGCCTCCATAGCAGTGAACAAAGCCATCATCTGCTCTTCATATCCCTCACACCGAATACCCCTTATGTGTTGAATTGCTAAGATAGTTCTTATAACCCAACTAAAGGATTGATTTGGAACAAAAGAGTTCAGCGGGACAGGTTGAAAATTGTCGCCCAAAGGGATATCCTCTAAACCCGGTAGAGAATATGAGTCCGGTATAATGCATTCATTAGAATCCTCGTCTGAGTTCGTCAACAGATCCTCATAGAGTAAACTCTGGTTTGCCTCTGCACAAAAACTCTGATCCTTTGGTTGGGCTTGCAGATCCTTGTTCATCACCGTGGCTCCCTGTGCACCCGCTTGAGATTGCACATCTTGAGCCTTCAAAACAACAAGGCTGGTCACCAGAAGTTGCTGTGGCATGCTTGGGGTCACCTGAATCTCATCTGAGCTACTCCCTGGAACGTTCAGCGTCTTCTGTTGCACATCCTGAACAATTTCCGTGAGTTGAATAGGCGTGCTAAGAATCACCAGGATCGCGTCGGAGCTGCAGGTCACTGGGATCACATCAAAGTTGCCCCCTGATGCCGTCGGCATTTTTTGTTTCACCGTCGCCTGACTTACACCCACCGGGCCACTATTCGGCACAAACCCGAGTGCTTGCATGTTACTATCGAAAGAGAATATGGGTCTTGGGCTCTCGGGTTGGGGAAGACCCAAATCAGAACCAACTCCAGCTCCTGTGGGTTGATAGATAGCCTGGCCCATTACTGGCTGAGAGAGGGCTGATTCGTGTGTTATATGTTGGATTCAGGAAGGAGACTTGGATTGAGATAGCCCATTCCCACCACTGCCCGAACCATTAGCCCCCTCACCCCCGTGGGCCATGAATTTGGGCCGAGGCCCACTCACTTTTCGCCAAGCGATTCTCCCTTTCCCCTTCCTTTTATTCTTCCAAGCCCCCTTATTAACCATCGGGCCGTTACTTGAGCCTGGGTCCCCTTCTTTAAACTTAGAAGCCTTCGGCACTTTCCTATCTCCCTCAGCAGCTTTTTCCTGAAGTATCCCGACAATTCGAACCACAGTAGCCATGTCGCGTTGCAGGGACCTTAACTGACCTTGTACTTCTAGTAGCATCCTTCTAGTATCCCATCCCATTTGGCTTGACGCGGACGTGTTGTGGGGGTGGCTTGATGCTACCGGCTGTCTAGCAGGCTTCCCTTGGTGCCTAAAACCACTGGGCAAAGACCACCCGTTCTCCTTCCCTTGTAACGGCTCTTAAGAAGAAAGAGCCTCCTTGTAAGATCTCGGGGCTGCCCTCTGCTCACCTTTCTCTGGTAAAGGATAGTAAATCTCGTTACCTTCCTTTGATGAGCTGCCGTAGCCCCAATCCGACAACCTCTCACGGATTTTTCACCATCCCCAACCTTCTTCCCCCTCAGGAAAACATAAAGCTGTCCTCCTTCCCCCTTGGTCATACTCAGAGACCTCAATGAAGCGACCACGAATGTTCGAACAAAGTTGCGCAACAAAACTGCGGTAGCCTTCCCTTGTAGACGAGTAGACCTCCTTCTTCTTTCCCCCTCTTAAGCATTATGCCAGGACCTTAGAAAGCCAAGTCACTGCATTAAAACCCAGTGCAAAAGAGCGTTCACCCTTCCAGTTCTTCTCGGTGATTCTTAATAGACTTCCTTCCTTAGCAATAATAAATCTCTTAGACTCGATTACCACTTCAGATGGACGGCCCATTAATGCCACCAAGAAGATGATACTCTTAACAACTAACAGGAACTAAAACGCATGAATCATCACCGATGAGAAACGGCAAGAGATGCATGCGTACGGAGAGAGAGAGACCACTTCAATCTTAGTACCAAAACTACCATTTCAGGAACTGGGATGGTTTAATAACAATCTGGTGAATGGTTAAGGATTTAGGCCTCGTTTGGTAATAAATGAGATGAGATGAAAGTTTAATAAAATATTGATAATTTTTTTTTTTAATATATATTTTGTTTTAAGATTTTAAAAAGTTGAATTGTTGATTGGATTGTGTGTCAGAGTTTGTGAAAGTTGTAATGATTAGATGAGATGATGTGTAACCAAATGAGGCCTACTCTTTTCTGGATTTTGTTTCAGTTTTGCTTTAATGTTGAATTTTCATGCGAAGTTGGCTAATTTTTATGTACCTTTGGAATTCCAGGTAGCATTGACCAGCGGTATAGAGATCAGGTCTGCGCAATTTGATATGGAAAATTAAAGTTGTGCGTTGTGATCATTCTATTGAAACTTTCATTCTTCACATTTTTTCCCTTGTGATGTGTGCAGGTCCTTAGTGCCAAGGTTCCTCCAGAAGAGGAGAGGTGGGAGTGGTGGCAGGCATTCTACTGCAGTGTTGCATATCCGACATTGGCATGGGTTCTGTTGCTCGGTAATGTGTTTGCCTCACATTTATATTGACTCATACTTATATCATGATTAGGGAGCAAGTGTGGTTGTCTTTCTATCTTTGGCTATACAATATACTTTGTGACTTTGTGCAAACGTATACCTTTTTGATAAGCATCTTTGTGCAAACATATATTCTTATTTATAGGCGACTTTGGTAAATAATAAATCCCATGAAATTAGAAATTTAGCTATACAATATATAATGGGGAAAATGGGATATTTAGCTTTTTTTCCTCTGTTGGAATATGGAAAAGGTTCTCCTGGAAAAGAATAATTGGAAATTTCCTGAGAAATCATGGTGTATCTATATGATATCTGGAATTTCTGGCTTCCCATCCTGGCCAATAGTTTTAGAACTTAGACAAGTTCCATGTTGGGCAAAGAAACACTCACAAGTTGCAAAGAGTTGTGCTACTCAAGTCCTTGGATGCCATATCATCCTGAACTAGAAGGTTTTAACTCAAGATTCTAACTTATATTTTTTTTTCTAGGATTAAATTGTGTTTGACTTTTACATTTGTGCTTGATGAGGATTTGACATTCTTTTTGCTATTTAGGTCAGCATTTTCCTTGTCTCGGGAGTCTTGTGATGCATGCCCCTTATTTCTTTATATGGATTGCTGTTGCATGCAGATGTTGCTTCCAATTGGCTAGATTGTTTCCCCCTTTCAGCACGTGTACATGTCTATGATGTTTTCTTTGTTAGTGGGCTTTCCAGTGAGGTTGTTCAGACCTTGGTTCCTTGTCTACGGCAGAATGCACGTGATGACCATGATATTAATTATGTCCTCTCAAATACTGAAAGGTATATGTTAGATACGCGCTTACATTTCACAGTTGTTGAGACTGCATTTATCTTCCTTCTTAAAATTCTGTTGTTTTTACAGACAACTTTTGCAGTTCAGGTTGCCATGCTTGATTAGAAAATTGATTAGAATCCACCTTTTGTGGTTGTTGCAAATCAATATGAAGTTGGAGGAAGAATCCTGAGGTTTTGTTGGTTGTGGAAATTTACTGTCTGCACGATGCATAAAAGGCTTTATAAAACTGCAGTTCAAAATTGTATATCATGCTATTTCAGCTCTGCATCTATTGTTATTACCAGTTTCAATCCATTTGCAAATGAATAACCATGGTCATTAAAAACTTGATATAGATCTAGTATGTTAAGTGTGTTCCAGTGGAATTTCCTAGGACCTATGACTCCCAGTTGGTGCCCTGGGGAGACACCCTTATTTACTTTATACACATGTTTCTCTCTGTTTTGAGGACATGCTCTCGTTTCATCTGATACATCCATGATACGGTCAGTGGTACTAATCACTTGTGTGCATGCCATACAATAGCGTTCCAAGATAGCAATATAAGCACCAAATTTTTAGGACTTTATGTAGCCATGAATTGTGCAATATCAAAGAAAAGGGCTATCTAATGATCACATTATCTGTGCAGCTAGTTTTTGTGTTGTAACATGAGATATTATACCAAACTAATTGTCAGTCTGTTTACATTTTGCGTGATTATGACAGACTACTTGTACACTGCTTGCTGGAAAATGATGGGGTACTCCAGATGGCTAGAGAATTGTCTCAGTCTGAGGACTCTATAAGTGAACGGACTAAGCCATTTGTAGCTAGGCTTGCACAGATAGTTGCATCCATTCCCGACAAAGCACGATTAAGAGCCCCAGTTTCACTTTCCTCACAGTATCCTTATTTCCTTTTTGCTGGATATCTCTTGGGCTCAAGTATTAGTAATTTATGCAATTGAATGCATTCGTTCTTTCGCAAGTTGAATTTAAAATTACTAATACATTTGAATCTTTTTGTATTTACTTTCTTATTTCTACTAGTCTTATATTGGAAAGGAAAATACTTTAGACACAAAGAGATATCACAAAATAAATCTCACAAACTGATGTGGTTTTACGTGGTTCGTTAGATTGTAAAATTACTTTAATTGTAAAGTAGATCTAACGGATCATATGAAACCACGTCAATTTGTGGGATTGATTTTGTGAGATTGTTTTGTGGCTATAGCAGTCCTCTATTAGAAAAGATTAACCATTTTGCGTCCATGATTAAATTCCATCAAATTTTTATCTCATTGGCCTTAGCTTATCGTTTATTCTTGACAAGAATCCTATAGTTCGTTCTTCAAGCAGATTACCATTCAACTTCTTTCGCTAGCAGAAAAAAATGATGAGAAAGTACCGGATAAAGTGGCTTTCTTCAGTAAAAGTGACGTCGATGATGCTTTGCAATTTGTTGGGGAAATGTTTTCTCGCATTTGTAGGCGTGGATCTGCAGGTAGCTTAAATATATTTAAGTGATAAAATTTGGCATCTGTGTGCTTCTGTGTACGAGCAGAGCATACATGCGCGTGCATCTAGATGTGCATGTGAATGCATGCATGCACTTGTGGGTGAGTTGTGTTTGTGTGCACGAGTGGGTGGGTGGGTGGGTGGGTGCGCACATGCACGTAAGTTTTTTTCTCTAATAAAGTATTGAATAGTATTGTAATTGAGAAAGGGTGGCATTAGATCTGATAGCTCTTTATTCATTAAATTCAGTTAGTACCTTTTTGTTTCTTAGTGACTCTGGTGCACCTTGTACGGGTGATGGGATATGAAAAGGAAAGGGAGGGTTGGCATGCACAGGTTGGGGGTTGGGGGGTAAAGACATTTTTTAATATCTTCATTTAAATCTTTTAGTTATTTGAAAACAAAATTCAATGCTACATATATTTAAGATAAAAGGTCTGAGAACAGTGAAAGTGTACCTTTATGGTCGGTATATTATCATATGTATGGCAATGTGCTTTATGTGAGACTTATGCAAATGTTTTTTGCATGCTAGTGAGAAGCACGACTTCTGTTTCAACATATTGCAGCGCACATGATTGGAAACTAATATAAATAATGGAGTTGTAACACCTGAGTCCCACTTTGGGAATAGGAATAACCCAAATGTAGTGGATAAGTGATGAAGGTAGTCATGTGTGCTAAGTTCCATATTGGCTACTTGCTAGGTCAAGCTGGGCTTTATAATTTATTTTAGGGAAGCTTCAATTTGACTTTTCTTTTTTGGGCAACAGCACAGATGTGACTAGCACTTTCCCTAGATCCTTACATGAGCAGTACTCCTTTTAATTATCATGGTAAAAGTTTCACTATTTAATTTTTCAGTAAACTTAAAGTTTTGTTAATTCAGATCTGATTAAATTGAGTCCTATCTTATCATGAAATTTCAGTTTAGGGTCTGTTTAGGAACACAACTGTTCTAAGATATTCTTGAACTTCTTCATTACTATTAACAAATTATTTCACTACTATGCACAGATCATATAAGATATACTCTTAGGACCCGCTTGGGTGGTAAGGTGATCTCAGGTGATTTTAGGTACTTTTGGAAATCAGACTATACTCAGCATCCAAACACACACGTCAGCCCAACTGAAGTGATCTCAAATGTTTTTCATCACTGTTTTTGACATGAAAAATCACCAACCAGAGAAAATGAAATTTTACTTGGCACCTAACCTCTCTCTCTTTCCCTTCACACAAACCCCTTCATCCCCAAATCCTCTGTATGTTCCTCCCCACTATGCCGTCTCCTATGCATCAACAGCAGTAGAAAGCCTCTCTTTCAGCACCCCACCATTTCTCTCTTTCCCGTCACACGTTCATGCTCTTCTTCCCCAAATTCTGGAAGCTCCTCTGCACAGTGCCTTCTCTGTTCTTCAACGGTAGCACCAGGCTGTAAGCCATTCCTATTCCAACATCCTCTATCGAAAATTATCAAGCTCCACTGTTCATCAAAGCTGCCTCTGTTGACTGGATATGCAAACACACAATAAGAAAACCCAAATCTTCAATCATGTATAACACAATGATCCACGCCAAAATTAACAACAAAGAATGAAGCATGGACAGGGAAACGAGGAACAACAACAGTTGGGACTTGGGTGTATTAATTTTGAAATGCATTGGGAGAATTTCCTTAAAATATTTGTGTTTTATTAGTAAAACATATAAATAAAACAATTATTCCATCACTACAACAACAAATCATTTATTGATGGGATTTACCACTTTTTGAACTTCCTATATAAAATAAAAATATCTCAACTTACTTCATAAATCCAAATACATCTCAATAGAACCCACAAAACCTACTCAAATATCTTTACTCACTATTATTTACAGATAGATTCAGATCATCTAAGATACTATTAGCATCCAAACAGAGCCTAAGTATAGCTGACTAAGTTACGTTTGGGTAGTGAGAAGTGTTGAGAAGTATCTAGCAGAATTGTGAATAGTAGTAAAAAAGTAATGAAAAAGTAATAATAGAATAGTGAATAGTAATGAAAAGTAATGAATAATAGTAAAAAGTAGGTGAAAAGTAATAATAAAATAATGAATAGTAGTGTGGTATTATGAGAATAACTCGCTTGCCAAACGTATCCTAAATTGATGGACAAGTCATTACTGGAAGAAGTTTTGATGTTGGGTGTATTTAAGGACAATCTATGGAAATATTTAGGCCCGTCTATATGAACTTTGCTTGTTTTGGTGGAAGAAACTACCCTACTTTACATAATAAAATGCCGCTGGAAAAGGATGGGACCGTTAAGTTTGTAGGTTGCCTAGGACACGTTTCTACTCTTGACAGGTAATGCCATCAATATCCTTAGCTGCTAACTGTTTCTTAGTCACACCAACTGATTATTCTAGCTTCATTACTTATTTTAAAAAAAAAATTATACTAGCTTTCCTTGAGGGGCTGTCCTACTCTAAAAAGAGTCAAAGACATTTCGCTCTTTGGTTGATTTACTTTTGGGTTTAATTAAGGTTCTCCTATAATTTTCCATTCCATCTTGCTCGGCTGGTAGGATTAAATTTATAACCAAAGTTTCGACTTTCTTTTTATTGCAGATGTGCTTCTAAGTGAAATAGCCCCGCGGATTCTCAGGCATGTTCAGAGCCTTCTATCGTCAGATATCGATTCAGCTGTTATTGATGTATTTGAGGCACACCCTGGTTCTCAGTTTTGGTTGAAGATGATTGAAGCTATCAAGGATGTGTATGCTGTGGAAAGAATTTCGGAGCAGCTTCTGCATCATTTAGCAACTGAACATGCGAGTGATGTTGAAGCCTACTGGATTTTGTGGCTTTTGTTTCATCGAGCAATTAGACATCAAACATCAGCGAGGTCATTGACCATTCTTTGTAGTTAATTTATTTGGTCCTGTGGAGCTGGTACAACACCCCCCCCCCCCCCCCCCCCCGAACAAAAAAAAAAAAAAAAAAAAACTCTGGCATTATTCATCTCTAGAATTTGAAAACAGTACCCATCTGGCCTAGTATTCAAAGGGCATGTTTGGGAGGAGGTGCAGACTTGAGCATTCTAGGTTTTGTTTTACATTAGGGGTTCCTTGGATTACCTGATACATAGTTCTTGCAGGTTGAATCATGTACCCGGGGCTTACTTCATAGGTGTCAGTCCAAAGGTTCCTACTTTAGCAAGGTTCCACGAAATAAAAAGGGGGAATTTAGGAGTGAAAATCGATTTTTTCTTCACATTAAATGTAAACTGAATTGCAGTATGGAGCAATAGGATTTTGTTATTTTCTAGATTTGTAATGCTGCCATAGAAAGCTACCTCCTTGTTTTGATTTTGATATTTGAAAGAATGTGAAGAGCGTTTTGATATGATAGGAGAAATAGGAAGAATCTATTTCCTCTTCTCCATTTGGTCCTTTGACTACATGGCTTGTGTTTGCAATTATGTTATTTGTACACATCGGCATGATGTTATTTGTACACACCGGCATGATGTTGCCTAACGGCATGATGTTGCATGACGTGCCAACACACATCGGCAGGGTTTTTATTGTTAACTGAAGTGGGCATGTATAGGAAAAAATTGAAAACTGCCTAAAAAACTTGGCCATCAGCTACATGGTTTATATTACTTGTCATTTAGGTTTTAGTGTATTCAACATATGCGCATTCAGCAATTATGTTTAGGCTCTATATGAAAGAAACTTCAAGTGCGTGTTAATAACTGAAGTAACTTGGATGTTTTTGTTCCACAACAGTGAAAACATGAAATGTTTGTGTGCATATTTTGTAGTCAATAAAGGTAGATGCATATTGGTGTTCAAATGTTGCCATACATAGGTGGATGCTAGTGGATGCCAGTCAATTGGGAAATGTGTTAAAATATTGTTGATTTCATGAATTAGTGTTTAACCTCAGAGATTATAAAATTCTCCAGTAAGTGTTCTATTCTGAATTAACTCATCATACAGACACAGATTTCATGCATTCTTTCTTTAAATGAGATAGTGATTCTCTCTCTCTCTCTCTCTCTCTCACACACACACACACACACACACACACACACACACACATATCGTTGTTTCAGAAAATACAAACTATCTTGTTTATCTAATATTTGTGGTATTTTTTCAGGTCCATGTTTGTTGACAAATTTGTACTCTGGAAAACATTTCCTATCCGTTGCCTGCGATGGATCCTTCAATTTGCTGTTCTAGAGTGCCCACCAAATTCTAATTCCCTAACAAAAGGTCATAGTATAAGTGGTCTTGTGGACACTTTGCAGCGTCTGCTAGCAGTCTGGTCTAAAAAGGAGTTTGTGCAATCAGCCTCGATGGAGCAACAAACTTGTATCCTTTTTCATAACTTTGTCCCTCTCACTCAAAACTTTCTCACTTTTCTATTGGAACAAATTTGTGTAACAGGACTTTTATAATGCTCCAATAGAAGACCCAAACTACATGGCTTATACTCCAAAGAGTTCTGCTACATATAGTTACTTTTGTGTACTCTTTGCATATTCTATTGATGTAATTGGCTAAAATTATTATTTTATATTAAAAAAAGTGATGCAGTTAATCACAGTAGTGAAGTGCACAAGGAGTTCCCAAAACCGGTTGTACATAAAAAATTTTATATTCCAAAAAGACTAGTTAATGATACAATTGGAGTCTCATTAGTACCTTATAAAGAGTAGAATTTTTTTTTTTCAAGCAATGTGAGATCTTATATACCACTTATCCTTGTCCTTATTATATAGAGTATCACAATCTGCTTCCCTTAAATTCTTAATATGATAAGGATAATGGTAGGTGATATATGAGATCTCATATTATTTGGGAAGGAGAAGTTCTTACTCTTTATAATGTTCTAATAAGACTCTAATTGTATTATTGATTAATCCTTTGAGAGTATAGGTTATATAGTTTGGGTCTTCCGTTGGGACATTACAAATGATATCAGAGTCTATCCTAATTAGAAATATAGGACTTGAGTCATACCACCTGAGAAAAACGGGCCCCGACGAGGAAGTCAGGAATTTAAGGAGAGAGGTTATGATACCCCATATGATAAGGATAAGGATAGGTGTGTATGAGTTTTCATATTGTTTGTGAATGAGAAGTTCTTGCTTTTTATAATGTTCTAATGGGATACTATTTATATCATATGTGATTTGGGCATTACAGTTTCTAAATTTGAACATTAATTTTTTTTAACAAGTAAATTTGAACATTAATTAGAAGGAACGTTTATCATACCTTTATTCAATTTGATTGTTTTGTTACACGCCCTGTCACGTTACAGGAATCTTTTATTAGACATCCGTTTCAAATTCTGTTGCCCCTTAATTTAATTTAGATGTTTCTGCAGCCGTGGGCCTTTCCCTGGAGAAGATGTCTAAAGAGGAGCTGGATGAGACTAAAGATGTGATGCACTTGATTCTTCAAGGAGTTAGCTGTAGATGCTTGTTCCTCATTCTATCTTTTGCATGCCCTGCAGTGTGACTTGCTGGTATTCCTCCTCTTACATGTTGTTTTTATTGCTGGCAGGTAGGCTGGAGAGCCCTAATAATTTAGTTCGCAAAATGGCTAGCAGCGTGGCTTTAGTGTTCTCTAAAGTAATTGACCCAAAAAATCCTTTATACCTTGATGATAGCTGCAGTGGTGACATTATTGACTGGGAGTTCGGGTTGGCTACCCCTGACAAAGGAAATCTAAATACTTCAAATTGCACAGAAAAAGATGTTCTGAAAAGTAAAGCATCTATCTTGGCACCAGAAAGTGACTTCAACCATACAGCCAACAGAGGGATAAGCAACAATGTGAAGAGTAAAAGCAAGAAGTTATCCAAATTTAAGTATGTTGATCCAGATGAGATCATTGATCCTGTGACACTAAATAATGAACTGGACTCTGATATAGATGATGATGATGATAATGCGAGTGAGAATTCTGAATCCTTGAGTGACTCATCTTTACAGCCATATGACTTGTTGGATGACGACACAGATCTTAAAAGAAAAATTTCACAGTTGGTTGATGTAGTTGGGGCACTACGGAAACCTGATGATGTTGATGGGGTAAGACATTTAAGTTCATCAGTCATTTTTTCTCAAAAGATTCTTCTGAGTAAATTTTTTAAAATTCCGCTGTGTTGTCTGATAGATCCACATTCCTCTGCAATTTGCAGTTTTTCGGGGGGTGGGGATTAAAATTTCTCTCTCCTTTATAATTTCTATGGGTGGCAATATGTGACATTTTTTTTTATAAGTAGGTGGTAATATGTGACATGACCTGTTAATCCAACACGAATACGATACGAAATTAATGAGTTTGGGTTTGGCGTTAACGGGTTTGAGTAAAAACAAGTTGACCTGTTAAGACTCGATTCATTAACGGATCGCTAGTAGGATGACCCGCTTAACTCGTTAGTGACCGTTTAGATCTATTAATTTTTTTACTCAAAATTACGATGATATCTTTTTTAACCTCAAAACAGAAATACCCTAACCTTGTTTCATATTTTCTAACTCTCTCTTAAGACTTTCTCTTAGTTCTCAGTTGAGTCAATTCTCGTGTGCCACGATTGCACCCTACACTTCCGATGGATTGTAATTTTGGTGCTTTTATTATTTAGATTGTAATTTTGGACTTATAAGTTAGTTTTATATTTTTGGGAGATAATGTGATCTTAACTTTTATGTGAAATTATGTTAATCAGATCAAATGGATTATTTGGGTAAATTCAATCCATTTATATAACTAGGTTGACACAAGTGAAATGGGCCGTGTTGTGTCGATATATATTTTTATTAATTTATAATGGGTCGTGTCAACCCATTATTTTAATGAGTCGTGGTTTGAAAATTTGACCCGTTAAGCTTAATTGGTCGTGTTTGAGTTGACCCATATCCTAAGATATAAATAACTTGACTCGACATGTATACAACCTGTTAACATGATTTGTCACCCGTTCATTTCTTCCTCATCTTATAAGATATTTTAATAGAGTTAATTTACCAAGTGGTAGTAGTTACCTAGAGTAGTAGGTAACTATTACTTGCAAGCTATTACTTGCAAGCTGAATTGTTTTCTTGATAGTTATTTGCTCCTATTATATTGCAGGTGGAGAGGGCTCTTGATGTTGTTGAAAATCTTGTGCGTGCATCACCTGATGAACTTAGGCATGTAGCTAGTGATCTAGTAAGAACTCTTGTACAGGTTCGTTGCTCTGACTTAGCTGTTGAAGGGGAGGAAGAATCAGCCGAAGACAAGAGGCAGAGAGCATTAGTTGCCTTGCTTGTCACATGTCCATTTGAATCTCTAGATGCTCTAAACAAACTATTATATTCTCCAAATGTAGATATCAGCCAGCGCATTATGATTCTTGATGTCATGACTGATGCAGCTCAGGAGCTTTCTAATGCTAAAACTGTGAAACCTAAACAGCGGACAGGGTCACTCATAACAAGCATTTCAGAGAGTCAACCATGGTTCTTGCCTAGTGGTTCAGGGCCTCCTGGAGCTACTTCCTGGAAAGAGATGTCAGAAACGGGAACTTTACTGAACTGGTCGACTCGTTATGAGAGGGAACTTCCCTCAAAATCAGGTCAGATCAAGAGAGGGAAGACACGCCGATGGAGCCTAAGACCATCAAGTGTACAAGAAAACCAGATGGAATGGTCCCATAATAAGTTTCCTGTGTATGCGGCAGCCTTTATGCTTCCTGCCATGCAAGGCTTTGATAAGAAAAGGCATGGTGTTGACTTGCTTGATAGGGATTTCGTTGTCCTTGGGAAACTCATCTATATGCTTGGTGTTTGTATGAAATGTGCAGCCATGCACCCAGAAGCATCTGCATTGGCTCCCCCTCTTCTAGACTTGTTAAGATCGAGGTACTTGAACTAAGAACCAGCTTTCAATATGTCTTAATGATACGATGCAAACCTAGAGAATGACTTCATAAGAGATGGTAAATAACTAACGGCTAATTAGAAATGTCAATTTGATCTTGTGCTCGAGCATGCATGTGTTTCTGTTTATACAAATGACTTAGAAGTTACAATTGGGAGATTGAGTTGTGGCTCATTGTAATTATTTCATAGCAGGTTCACTTTTTTTGGTGTATCAGATTACTTGTGTAACCATTGGTGGGAAGGCATGCTTTTTTTAACTGTCCCTGAAGATTTGGCGTTAACATTTTGCAGGGAGGTAAGCCATCACAAGGAAGCATACGTTAGAAGAGCCGTTCTCTTTGCTGCCTCATGCATATTGGTAGCACTTCATCCCACTTACGTAGCATCTTCCTTGGTTGAAGGAAATGTTGAAGTTTCTCAAGGGCTTGATTGGGTTCGCATATGGGCCCTTCATGTAGTTGAGTCAGACACAGACAGAGAGTGCTATATGGTAAGCAATAAAAGGCTCAGAATTCATCCTTACTTCGTCATATTCAGATTGATGTCTCTAAAGCTATCTAAGTAGCAAAATATATGCTAAATTGAATATTGTGAAAATGGACTCTGCAAAAATGATTTCTTCATTTTCTAAAGACTGGCCAGTGATGTAATATGTCCAGCAGATTTGTTGAATACCAATATCACTTGTATTCCAATTCTTAATCATTAATGTTCATGAATCTCCCATCCTAACTTAGACCATTATTTAGATGCTCTTATTGGTCCATGATGATTTTGGGTTACTTATTATGAAGATTAAAGAATTCGTTTCTGTTGAGTTTGGTACATTTTCTGGACAATGCATATACAATTTTGCCGTGAAATTTTAATTAAGTTTTGGCTCAAATTGGCTGTGGGTACTGAGGAAAAAACATCATGGCAATCCTGCAAATATAATACAAGTAGTAGTTGTATTATAGGTTTTCCTTTTCTTGCTGATATCATCCCCCATCGCCCAATTTTTGTTTCCTTCACATTGCATTTGCTGTGAAATTGTTCAAAATTAATCTCCATGCCCAATTGACCAATTGTGTACGTTTATCTCAGATGGCTATGACATGTCTCCAACTACATTCTGAGATGGCCTTCCAAGCTTCCCGATCGCTAGAATCTGGAGAAACTACGTTCAAGACAAGGAGCGTTGGTCTCCCTTCCAATCTATCTAAGGAGACAATCAAAATCCCCACTCCCGCTCGGAAAATCGATTTTGTGTAAACAAATGATATTTGCAGCTTTAAAATATGCAAGTTTCGTCCACTTCTTTTTAAAAAATTGGTATAAATGATAATTAAATGAAAAAGAATTATGTTTTTAGTAGGAAATCCCACCTTTTTTTTTCTTTCTTTTTTTTTTTTAACAGAAAATGCACGAAACTTACGCTGTAAAATATCTAGAATTATTAGTTTGTTTATGTTACACCATAAACTCTTTTTGTACAATGCCAATGCTTTTAGTGCCCTCATTTTCTTGGCAGATGCCCGTCTTTGCACATGTTTATGATTTTATCGATCTACATCTTTATCATTGACATGAGTTTTATAGCATCTACATCTTATATTTCTAAAATAGATGAATTTTTATTAAAGATGTCTTGAGACTACCTCACAAGACATCTTTAATAAAAATATGAGCAAGAACAAAGTGTTGCAGCTCGACCCGTAATGCTTCTATACTTCTCTTCTGGAAGAGAACGTTCATCATTCTGTTCAAAATTTCTGGCGCGCGACCAGACGCTGCTGATGGGACATCAACCGCCATGTTTCTTAATCCAGAGAGAGAGAGAGAGAGAGAGAGAGAGAGAGAGATCGTCATATATATATATATATATATATATATATATATATATACCAAGAGTTCCTATTCGAATCATTAGCAAAAATGAAGGATTCCATTACCCCAAATAAATTCTTGCTATAGGAAATGCAGACCCTTCAAAATTCTCAACTCCAATTGGCTTCGTGGAAATTTGATCCAGTGAATGAACCTGCAAACTTCTACTTCTGAACTGGGATCCTGTTGCAAGTTTCTGTTTTCTTTTTTTATTTTTAAATGTTTTTTTTTTTTCGGGTTGGACCCCACTGGCACTCCATCTCTAGAAAGAAGGGTCTGGTTCTTGCGTTCTCCGAAGCCATAGCCCATAGCCATGGCTGCCGCGTCTCTCCAACTCCAACGCTTATTCTCCATCCTCCTCCCCTCGAAACCACCAACAACTACCGGAAGACCACCACCATCGGATCTCCATCTTCCCAAGAACCCCACATCTGGGTGGGTCCCCCTAGTGGTCACCCGGGACCCCACAATTTCCGCTCCTCCGGCTCCTTCAACCTACGATTACGGCGTCGTCCCCACACTGTACCCGGCACTCGCGCACGCGAACACCCTTTTCTTCAAATCTCCGTACAACGTCCAAATCATAGTGGGTGAGAACGAGCCGGAAGAGATATCGCTGAACCGGTTCAGAAGGGAGGTCTTGAGGGCCGGCGTGATCCAAGAGTGTAGACGGAGGAGGTTTTTTGAGAATAAGCAAGACAAGAAGAAGAGGAAGGCACGTCAGGCTGCCAGAAGGAGCCGAAAGAGGTTCTTTCCCCCTTTCAATTTATATATTTATATTTTTTTTAGTAAAATTGCTATCTATTTGAATGCTTTTGAATACAAGCTTTATTCGTTTATTCCTTAAGCGATGTAGTTTCAAATTCATGATATCGCAAGAGTTAAAAACAGAGCAGAAAAGAACAGCATTCCACTTGGTGCAATTAAAACAGAGCAAGCCTCGTTTTGCCTCGGTTTATTGCTATTGAGAACCTATTCTGTGTGATGATCTTGGCCTGTATTTTGGAAGTATTCTGTTTCTGTATCTCTTCTAATATGCCAAACTCAATGTCAGGCGCCCAGAACCAAGAGATCTGACGCAGGCTAAACAGGAAACCCCTAGGAAGAAAAAGAACGATGAAGAAGATGATAACTGGGAAGATTATGAAGTAAATCTTCCATACTGTTGATACCAGATGACGATATCAATGAAGACTCAAGTTTTTTTTTTTTTAAGAGTTTTTCGTTTTTTGTCTCCATGAATGTTCAGGAAAGTGCTTTTGTCAAGCTGCTTGTAGTTCAACCTTTTGTTTTGTAAATTTTATACCGTGTCTATTTGGTGTGCGGAAGGAAAATTTTCTATACTGTTGATATGAAGTAAATCTTCCATACTGTTGATGCCAGATGACAATGAAAAATGAAGTTTTCGAAGAGGCTTTGATTTTTGACTCCATAAATATTAATGTTCAGGAGAGTGCCTTTGTGAAGCTGCTTGTAGTTCAACCAGTCGTTTTTATTTTTTTGATAGGAACAGAGTCATTTCATTAATAAAACAACACACATATTACAAATGTGATTTGTCCAGCCAAACATAATGAGAAACAGAATGAGGAACAGAGTCCATCCACATTTCAACATCCTCCACTTGCCACGCATGCCGAGCTAGATGATGAACCAACTTGGTTCCCCATGCGCATGACGTGTGATCTTGTATTCCTCAAACTGCCTCAATAAACATTTGACCTCTGAATTCAGATTACCCAGCAAAGAAAGTGACGGATCAGTTTCGTGTAAAGCTTGCACCAAATTCAGATTGTCTCTTTCCAGAATAATCTTATGGATGCCCTGATGAGAGCTGAATTGCAAACCTCTGCTTGAAAGTATCTTGCTCAGCTTTGCTCACTGCTAAGACCACCCATCCAGTTTCATCACGAACCACAGCACCGATGCCAGTCTTTTTACAGTCATAAAAGGAGCCATCCACATTGAGTTTGAAGAAACCTGCAGGAGGAGCTCGCCAGAAACAAGTATTCGGCACCTTAGCAGCAGTACACTTTGCCACAGAAGCATATGATTGTTGAAGATCCATAGCTTGTGAGATCACCTGGGCCGGTTGTAGCTTGATGTCCTCAATGACCATTTTATTCCTTCGGTACCAAATAGCCCAGGCTAGCAAGAAGAAAGTTGTAAATGCTGAGCTATATGTTTCACTGAAGGCATCGAAAGTAAGTCAGCAATACCAGGCAAGAAAGACAACCATGAAGGTTTGATATCAGGACATAAAAAAATAGCATGCAATAAATCTTCTACTGGACAGCCACAAAAGCCACAACTTGCCACTTCAAGCACTTTCCTCTTAACCAGATTCTGTTTTGTAGGAAGACCTTCATTAGAAAGTCGCCATGCAAACACTTTAATTTTGTTAGGAAGATGCATTTTCCACAAGTGCTTCCAAAGCCTCTTATCTGACCAGGTAGTGCAACTCTCTGCAGTAATCTGTCTTGCTGTATCGTACGGAAACTTGTAAGCGCTTTTAACAGAAAATATACCACTTCGTTCATTGTTCTGACCTGGGCTCAGAACAATCTTAAGAATATCAGATACTATCTTTGGATTGAAGAGTGCTCTAACACCACAAACATCCCACCAATTGGATTGCCTGTCGATTAGGGAGGAAACCATTGCCGATGGATCAGTAATAACATGCCCAGGGACCTCATACTTCAAGGCTTGGACCCATACATCCTCCCAAATTCAAATAGAGGTTCCATCCCCAATCCGCATTTGACAGCCTTTAATAAGAATCTGTTTGGCTTCCCAAACACCCCTCCAAGTGTAGGAAGGGTTATTACCTAGTCAGGACTCAAAAATGGAACAAGTTGGGAAATACTTAGCTTTATACAAGAGATGGAGTAGGGAATCCTCATTCTTCAAAAGCCTCCAAGTTTGTTTCGCTAGCAAAGCTTTATTAAAAAGTTCTAAGTTTTTGAAACTCATACCCCCCCTTGTATTTGGAATCACAAAGTTTATCCCATTTCAGTCAATGTATCTTTCTTTCTGTTGTTTTTTTACCCCACCCAAATTGAGCCATCATCCTTTCCAAATCCTTGCATAAACTAGTGGGCAATTTAAAACAACTCATGGCGTAAGATGGGATAGAGAGGGCGACAACTTTGACCAGGATTTCACGACCCCCCTATGATAAAATTTTTCCTTCCAGCTTTGTAATTTATTCCAAACTCGCCTTTTAAGCTCAACAAAAGCTAGTGTCTTTGACTTTCCCACTAGAGGCAGCAAGCCTACATATTTCTCATATTGAACTATAGAGCTTCCGCCCCACATAGACATGATTGAAAGCTGGTCAGATAAGGGCACATTTGAACTGAAAATCATTGAAGTTTTCTGTCTATTAATTTTCTGACCCGATGTTTGTTCATATCTATTTAGTAAATTTTGCATATGGCCATAGGTTAGAGTACTAGCCTTACAGAAAATAATGGAGTCATTCGCAAAAAACAAATGATTCAATCTAGGAGCTCCTCGACAAATACAGATCTCGGCCACTGCCTTAGTCATTTTAGCTTGCCTTAGCAAACTTGTAAGACCTTCTTTTCACAGTATAAATAGGTAAGGGGACAAATGGTCCCCTTGCCTAAATCCTCTAGTAGGAGTAAAGGGATTTGTGGTGGAACCATTAACTATTATAGCAAATGAAATTGATCATATATATGTCATGATCAATCCAATCAATTTAGGAGAAAACTCCATTTTCAACATTATTCCCTCAAGAAAATTTCATTCGACTCGATCGTAGACCTTGGACATATCCAATTTCAAAGACTTAAATCTTTTCTTACCCCTCTTCTTTTGTTTTAAAAAATGTACAATTTCATATGCTACAAGAACATTATCTGTGATTAACCTCCCGTGAACAAAAGCAGATTGGGTATTGGATATAATGGAAAGGATAACAGCCTTTAGCCTATTAGTAATAACCTTAGAAACAAGCTTGTAAAGGACATTACACAAGCTAATTGGGTGGAGGTCAGTAGCATGCACAATATTTCTCTTTTTAGGAATTAAGACACACGATGTATGGTTTAAACCAGTAGGGAACACACCACCATTTAGAACTTTCAACACTAAAGTAGTAATAGAAGAACCAAATAAATGCCAATATTTCTGATAAAAGAGAGGGGGCATACCATCTGGTCTCGAGGCTTTGATAGGGTGCATTTGGTATAAAGCAAGGGAAACTTCATTAGCAGTGAACTGTTTATCCAAGTCAGTAGACATTTCATAATCACGATTCTAGCATCGATCCCATCTAGAATATCCATAAATCCTCCCCCAACCGAAGCAGTGAATAAAGAGATGAAATGTGACCTGATAAAATTACCAAGTTGTGATCCTTCCTGCCAAACGCCTATATCATCTCGAAGCTTGGGGATGTAATTAGTTTTCCTTTGTTGAGAAGCCTTGGAGTGGAAGTATTTGGGATTCTTGTCGCCACACTGCAACCATTGAACCTGGGATTACTGTTGCCACATTAACTCATCTCTAGCTAACCATTTCTAAACCTCTTCCTTCGCTGCAATTAGCACACTAGGATCCACATGTGTTTGATCAAGTTCTTGTAAACCTTGTGGATGACTCTTGGCCTGGTTAAGTTATTTTTTGACATGCCCAAATGAGCCTTGGTTCCAAATACAAAGGCTAGTGTTGCAATCCTTAATCCTTGACAAAGTATCAGTCATGGTACCACGCCCTGAGCCCCCTTGCCATTTAAGACTTATAATCTTTTCACACTCAGAGTGGCCAGTCCACATTGATTAATCAAAGCATTTTCTTCACCCTTGTGTGCTAGAAGGCTCCAATAGTGCTAAGCCAAATATGATGATGATTTGAGTAAGAAGCGGAACCATGTATAACAATAGAATTTGGGAACCTATCCATCTAGGAAGATGAGGCTAAAAATCGATCCAATCTTTCATAAACACAAGCTTCTTCCTCCTGATTATTACACCAAGTGTACCTAGGTCCCTTTTGAAAACCAAGATCTAGATCTTGTAACTCACAGTTTCTCAAAAATTTTGAAATTCTTCCATTTGATACTCAGATCTCAATCTCCCTCCCCTCTTCTCCCATTGCTCCAAAATTTCGTTAAAGTCACCACATACTAGCCAAGGCACATTACTCAAAGAAAACAGGGAAGAAAATATGAACCAAGTTTCATACCTGAGGGTATGGTTTGGATTACCATAAATACCAGACAATAGCCATTCATTTCCTGTTGTCGAGTCCTCCTTAATTAATGCATGGACATGGCCATGCGAGTAGTTCACAAGCTGGAGATCAACTTCTTCTTTCCACAATAGCATCAATCCAACACTTCGACCTCGACAATCAACATTGAAACAATTACGAAACCCCAACCTTAACTTTATCTTCTCAGCGGCTTTAAACCTCAATTTTGACTCTTGGATGAAAACAATATCAGGGTCTTCCTTCTTGATCATGTTTAGAAGGGTTTGAATTCCTCGTGGGTTGCCAAGCCCACGAGATTTCCAACTTAAACACTTCATGGCGCCCAGCGGGACTAAGACTCAGCCACCACCGATACTTCCTGTCTAAACTCCTTGACCAAGCCCACGGGTAAGTTCAAAGAGGATTTCTTCAAGACCCTTTGAGCCTCATGCGCCATAGACAAAGCCTCCCTTTTCCTTGTGTTTGCCACCAAAGAAGCCCCCTTAGTGTTATACCCTAACAATTGGGACTTTGGCTTGCATCCTTTCTTTTTCAGCAAAAACTTGAGCTTGTCACTATCAGAATCCAAATGAGGCTTTGAATGAGGAACATCACTGAATTGAGAGGAACTAGAACCAGATAAAGCCATAACATTTGATTCTCATCCACAGCCATTGGGACATTTGGGGTTGAGCCAGCCTTTAACCTACCAGGTGCCTCAACGTGTAACTTCAATTGTCGAGTGGGCAAGAAACTGCCTTTTTGAAATTCACAGAAGTTAGACTCCCACCTAATTGGTTGGGCCTAGCTGCCAAACATTTATTCGTAACTGTCACATTACCTTTCTTCGGCAGAGAACCACTTCTCGGCCATGGCACACGCTCACCACGATTAGGAGAAATTCCATAAGCCTTCTCTCCACTCCATACCGAAGAAGGTGCAGCCTGTAGCCACTGACCATATGGAAAAGATTCAGTGTTTGGCGTAACCTTTTGTTTCCAAAGTGAGCAATCACAATGTCCATGACCAAGATGTCCACAACATTAACAAAATTGGGGCAAGCGTTCGTATGAAAACCGGACCAAGTACTCATGCTGGTTACCAAGGGCTACTATTTTCCTTTGAAGTAGGGGCTTGGTGATATCCAGTGTCACCCAGAGCCTCATATAATCTCCCCAAGCTATATCCTTTTTTTTTTTATGCTTGATTAGTAAATGACACATACCTGACTAAATCTTATTCAACTCAATTAAGGTTTATTAAGACCCACCTATTTATGTCGAGTCGACTCGTTAGTTCAACTTGATTAAAATTCATTCATATATTGATAAATATATACATCTATATATATATACAAATATGTATTATCTAATAATATACGTATAGCACTTTTATAATTAAATATATAATATATAATCTAATTGTTTAAGTGTATATATTGAATATGCTTCATACTTATATTTATAATTTGTAACACTAATTAGTTGATAAGATTTAATAATTTCATATGTTAGTATGTGAGAATTTAATGCCAAATAGAATAGAGATTATTCTGCAGGCTAGTTTCTATAAATAACTCACAAGGAAGATAAGAGAATTGCCAAAAATACAGAGAACACGACTTTGATGTTCAACTCAAAATTATTAAAATTCAAAAATGTTCAAACCAACCCACAAGCTGGGCTATAATGGCTATAAATTGACAGTATAAGAATTTTATCAAAAATAATATCTCATAATCACACAAAAAAATGTAATAAAAGAATAAAAGAAAGATCAGTTTTCTGCCATCTTTATTCTGGCCTGCCATCTTAAGGGATTTTAGCACTATCAACGTACAATCTGATAACTCAATGCTACTTGACTTGGATCCTCATGCATTAGTCACCTTAGGTTGGAAAGAAATCGCCCTCGAGTTCACAGTAGTTTCATTGGAATCCATAAAACAAGGCCTCGAGTGATTCACATTAAATACATCAGAAATCTTCAAATGGTTGGGGAGGCACAACCTGTAGGCGTTATCATTGATCTTGTGTAGAATCTCATAAGGTCCAATATAAGTTTATTATACTGTCCAACATAAAAATAATCACGAGTTAATACCATCCAACCAAAATTACCAACAACAAAGAGTACCTAAGAACGATGAATGTCGGCTTGAACCTTGTATTTGGCATTGGTCTTGTGACTGCCTAACTTCATTTGCTCATGGATGCCTTAAAGATGTTTCGCAATCTTATATGCCATGTGATTCAAATGACCAACACGTGGAATATGGGCTAACTCAAGCACATCAGACAGGTTCTGACCACAAATAGTCTCAATGGACTTAGTTGTGTGGTTCTGTTCTTGAATATGTTCTTGATCTAGAATACCTTTTCAAAATTTGGAAGTGTCAAAACTAGTGCATCTATCATCTTCTGCTTAACTAGTTGAAAACTAGCCTCTGTCTCAAGAGACATGTAACACCCTACTCCCAAAAAAAGTATTTTTAGGGAGCCAGTGTACTACTAAAACTTTTCTTTACAAAAATACACCAACCAGGTACGAACGTTTTCGATTAAATGAAACAATCTTTATAAAAAATTTGTATAGAGTCAGCGGAAGCGTTTGTTTAAAGATATATTGAAATCACTCATATTTAAAAAAAAAAAATTATTCGCTAAAAACCACAAAATAAAACTAATACACTGTCTAGGCTTCTGCATCGCCTCCCTAAGTTAAATTTTGTTAAATGTGCATCCTCATCACCTGTGATATTTTTTTAAAAGGAAACATAGAAATATAGAAATAAAAATAAAATGAGTCGAATACTTAATAAGCAACATATCATAAAAATAATAATAATTAATTTTCATGCATACTCATAAATACATACATGATAGTATGTGCATGTTATTTTCATAAATGCTGAACATGTGTCTTTTTATAAATACTTAACATGAGCTTTTCACAAATCTTTATAAATCTGAATTTGTCATAAATGTTGAAACACGAGTTTTCATAAATCATAAGCTTTTCAAAAAAAAAACATGATTTTGCTTATCATATCATATCGTATCGTTTCATATAATAGGTCGTTACCTATTGTTGACTCCCGTGAGTTAGGGTTAACGAATATAAAAGATTTTGATTCTGCCCATGGCTGCAAGTTGTGGAATCCATACATAAGGAAGACATATTGGGTGTACTACCAATATGTACGACCTGACAATGCAATATGCCTATATATAGGTACCGAATTCATATCATACATGTGCCGCTTACATATCTTATCATATTTGCATACTTATCATATCATAGATTTCAAAAGAAATTGTATACTTTCGTAACATGTCCTGATGTATGCTTCCTCGCATGAATTCATGATCTTTTATAAATAATTTTATCCACTCTCATATAAAATCATGACTTTCCATAAAGAATTTTAATGCATAAAACAAGAGATTTCATAATATTTCAATGGGCCAACTTTTCATAAATCATGCATGTGGATTTTTATAATTTTTTCATGACTTGGGTACATAAAAAGGGGCTTCCAAATGATGGCCATACATACGTAATACTTTTATAAAATATGTTTACCGTACATGCGTGAAAAGTATGATCATGTTACTTTCTTTCTAACGCTGCTTCCTGATTTCACGTCGTATCTCGTAACTTATATGAGACACTAATCATTACTAATTTACTAGATAAATGTCATGGAAAATTCTAATCATTTAAAATCATAATTAAAATAATTAGAATAGACTAAAACTACACTTTTTAAAAATATGCTTAAAAACCCCTTTAAAATAATAGGAAGATCTAAATTAATTTTTGAAATACTAGGAGAATTGACCCAATAATTTATTTTTAAAAACTGGGCCCAATAAGCTTAAAATAAAATTACAAGATAGAGAGGTCCTAAGGCCTAATTAAAATTAGTGACCTGAAAATAAAAAATAAAAAAAAAAAAGCTCGGCACAACATTAAGGATAAAAGGCATTTGGGTTATTTAAAAGAGGGACAACTGATACAACTAAATTTAAAAGAGACCAAAACAATAGAGGAGAATACAAAGAAGCAAGATTACGGGGAGGGCATATAACAGAAGAACTGTGCGCTAGAAGAGGGACTCACTGAGAGGGGTTGATGCGCGATCGATGGGGGTCTGGGGGAAGTCGACGGTAACTCTGATGGGTTCAAGGTGATCGGTGATTTTTGTAGCTTTTACGGTGGTTTCCGGCGTGCAAGAAGATAACTGGGTTGGGTTTTCTATTTTCAGAAGTTTAAAACAGGGGATTGTTTGTGGTATACGGGCGGTTCAAGGTAGCTTTGTTGGCAGCTTCGACATTGCACGGTGGCTGCTTATGTGTAGTGGCTTTTCCGGGTGGTGTAGGTGGAGGTTTGCACTGGTCGTGCATGTGACTATGTAGTGGTTGAGGGTGGTTAACGTGAATGGTTCACTGGAATAATGGGTGCTCAACGGGGATGGATTTCTCGGTAGTTTTAGAGGCGGATGGGAGGTGGTTCGACGAGAGACGTGGCTGGCCATCGGCGAGCACTTTGCTGCTCTGTTTTTTGTGGGCTAAACAGCGTTGCTTGCTTGGTGATATTTGGTGCAGTGGATCTGGGCGGCTATGTCTGGCAGTTGGGCTACTGGGTAGGTGTTTTACGGTGCTAGTTAAAAGCAGGCTGTGCCGTGGCTTGTGCATGGAGGGTGGCTGTGCGTGTAGAGGGCTACGACTTGGAGTTTTACGTGGAGGTGGAGGTTGGTTGCTGTTGTGTGGAGTGTTAGACGTGTGCATGCATGTATTTATAGATGAATAAGTGACCCTAAAGCAGAGACGTGCATGCATGGGGAAGGAGGTTACATGTTTTACTCTGGAGTTTGAAATTGATCATGAGATGGGTTTAAAGTTCAAGTAGAACTGGAATTGATTTTCCTTTATTCAAATTGAAATCCTAAGAGATAATAAGGTATATGGAAGATTTGATAAGGAAAAAAAATAATTTAAATCTACAACTTATCATATAAACACATTTTAAAATAATAATAATAATAATAATTTAATATAAATTCAAATTTTGGGTCGGGATGTTACAAGACGTGAATTTCATTGCAGGAATTCACATCTCTTGAGACAGTTTGTGATATGAGTAATTAAAGTGCTGGAGTTTTTGATGAAAAACGGTAGAAGAACGCCATTCCATGAAAACTCTTGATATCATGCAAGGTCTTAGGTATGGGCTAATGCCAGACCGCATCTACCTTTGGCTGATTTGCATGAACACCATCAATAGACACAACAAAACCAATACAAGTTTCAAAAGTAGTAAAGAAATAATATTTCTTTTGATTAATGAGCAGATGCTCTGCTCTCAACATATCAAAAATAGCTAAGAAGGAATTAAAGTGTGATGCCTATGTCAGACTATAAATGATGATATTATCAAAGTAAACTACAGCAAACTTTCCCATAAATTACTATAATACCTAATGTATAAATCTCATGAATGTATTAGGTGCATTGGACAATTCAAAAGGCATGACCATCCATTCATACAATCCATTTTGCATTTTGAATGTCGTCTTTCACTCATTTCTAGGCTTTATTCTAATATGGTAGTATCTGCTTTTAAGGTTAATTTTTTAAAAGCCCTTAGAATCGGGCAGTTGATCCAACATATCATCCAATGTAGAATTGAAAACTTGTACTTCATTGTGATCCTATTAATTGCTCTACTGTCAGCATGCATACGTCAGGAACTATCTTTCTTCGATACCAATAGGGCAGTAATTATACACGGGCTTATGCTTTCATGGATGTAGCCCCTCTCAAATAACTCCACCACCCGACACTACAACTCTTCAGATTCTTTGGGACTAAGGCGATACATAGGTCAATTTGGCAAACTCGATCCCGGAACAAGGTCAATCTAATATTGAATATCCCTCATAGATGGCTGCCCAGGAGGAAGATCTTCCAGCATCAGGTAAAAAACTTTGGTAGCCACTACTACACCTCTACTTTAAATCTGGACTCATGTCCACTGCACAATTCCCACGATGTAGTAGAACGTCAATCACATCTTCACGTTAGTACCATTGGCTACTAGGGTGGGAATGGTTCCTTCCCGACGAAATGCCAACACAATTTTCTTCCCTTTAATGACAAGCATCTATGGATACAGTATTACACCAATCATTATCAAAACATTTTTTTATCGATCGAAGAAGACATTAAGCATTGCCTATCTAGTGTTACCTCACAACTATTATTCAGTCACGAAAATTTGCATGGCTTAAGATAACAATCTATCTTCAACTATAATTTCTAAACAACCTCTTTAGACACCACATTCTCATAACTGCCACTGTCAATGGTCATTTTGTAGACTTTATTGGCGATTGTGGGTCATGTGAAAAGGCCTCCTACACTCAATCACTCTATGCCCTTATTCACCACATCTGAAATATGTAATTTTATAGTTAGAACTCTAACTCTGCAATGGTTTCTAGGCTGGATGAGGTTCTTGAGGCGAACTGGTCGATTGCTTTGATCGATATTGATCACTAGCCTTGTGTTCTGCTGCTTTTCTATGATGAGTGCAAGTTGGTATACTTCTGAAACTTTCCATAGCAAGTGAAAGCTAAGGATATCTTGCAGGGACTATAGTAATTCCCCTAAATATTGTGCCACAATTTGCTCTTACATTTTAGATAGATCATTTCAGGCTATTAATTGATAGAACTCTTTCTTGTAATTTTCAACTGATATCATGCATTGTCTCAACAAGTGAAGTCGCTAAAATAAAGTTTGAGTATAGCCGAAAGGGAGGAAGTAACCTTTCATCTTCTTTTTCATTTTCTCCCAATTAGTAATGTTGACCTCGCCCTGCCTCATGATGGCCTCAACTGCTTCCACCATGCAGGTGCTTTGCCTTTTAGTTTGATGGCGACTATTTTTTCACTTTGACATAATCTAGGACTTCCTTATAATAAAAAATCTGCTCTACTTCATTTAACCAATCAATGAATCCTTCAGCCTGTGATGTACCCCAAAACTCAAGTACATCCACTCTAAAATTGAGGTCCTCATGACGTTCCACCCGACCACGGTGCTCCTAGAATAGAGCACGATTATGAAATGGGTTTCAAAACTGAAATCGACATCATGATCTTCCATTTCACAATCATCGATATCCTAGTCATTAGACGCTGGGTTAACTTTATAACTTGTTTTTGCAAATCCTCAATCATCACATCCTAAATGCTATGATCACGATGTGGGACTTCTTCGTTTGGAACTTGCCCACGAAAACCATGACCATGACCACCATCTATGAAAACTGATGAGATATCACCCCATGAAAGATTTGCCAAAACTCTGATGCCAAAGCTCAAATGCTAATTGACACAGAACAGGATATAAATTATTAAGTAGGCTAATTTTAACAGATAATTCACAGGAAAAAAAGACAAGAGAATCACCCAAACACAAAATGACTTAATATTCAATTCAAAATGATCAAAATTCAAGAATCTTTAAATTCACCCATAATTCGGGTTGTAATAGTTATAAATCGACAATATCAAAATTTTATCAAAACTATTAAATCTCAATAATCACACAAAAAATAAATACATAATAAAAGAAGTAATATGTTAAACATTTGACCCAAAATTGAATTTAGAATCACTTCCTAAATGATAATTGAAATATTACCATAAAAAATAAAAAATAACTAAAAATGGAGTTCAAATGGAAAAAAAAGTGAATATTGGCCTCGAAAAAGGTTCACACCATAGCTAGATAATATGATGTGTGCGTCAAAAAGATCTTTTCAAATTGGAATCATATACGATGTTTTGATACCTGTATTCAAAATTATAGTCAAAATATCGAAACGTGTCTAAAACTGCTACAATGAGAAAAATATCACAGTCTCTTACCATCTCTGTGCTAATCTACCACATCAAGATAGTTCAGCACCATCAACATACATTTTGACAACTCAACATTATCTAACTCGAATCTTCCTGCATTAAAACTATATATGAAACAGATATATAGTATTATATTATATGTATGTATTAATAATTTATGTAAGTAAGTATATGATATATTGTTATTAAAGATAAATATCAACTATTTATATATATTAATTATTTATAAATGTTTAAGCTATTATAATTCAATAAAGGTTCTATTTGTTGATTATACAAATTAATATTAGATTTTTTTAATCTAATTTATTAATTATTAAATCTTACTAAGAAAAGTAAACAACTCGAGCTCAAGTTGGTAGTTTAGCTTATAAAGTTGAGTTTGAATAAAGATTAATTATCAAGCCAATTGAGTTAAGTCTTCTTGGATGTAGCCCTATTTATAGTCATATATTCTACGTGTATATTATCCATGAGAAAACCTAGGGTCCATTCCAACTTGAAAATTTTAAAAAACAACCCCTAAACATATATTGACACGTAAGGATTTTATGGAATAAAGTTAATTATGCGATTCGATTGATCATATCTCCCACTTGGACTCCCAGCTCTCTGACTTCGTAACCTAGACTTCACTGCTTCCTTCAACTTCATCCTGACACTCCACCCCTACGACAACAAACTAGATAACGGCTTAGGCGGCTACCCAGAAGGAGACAGCAACCTAGACAACAACGACCCTCGACAACGAACTAGATGGCGGCCCAGGCGGCTACCCAGAATAGAGAAATGAATAGTAAGTTTTTGTAAAAAAGACTCAAAGATATTTGGAAAGGAAACAAGAATATTGTTTCTTGTTTGGTGGTTTTTGGAAATTTCCCATTTATGAGTCCCCTCTTATTACAATATATTTGCAATTTATCATTTACTCCATATGTTTTGTTGTCGGCTTATTGGTTTTGAGTTTGTTTTGTTTTCATGTTAAATGATTTCTTTATTTGTTTTGTTGTTTGCAAGTTTGTTTTGCAACGATTTTCACCAAATGGCATCGAATGATAGTGGAACAAGCTAGTCGAAGAGGTCGACAAAGAAAAGCTCGAGTTGTAAAGGGCTGTTGTTTGAGGGAGGACCAAATGTTTGAGTTGTGAAGGGCTGCTGTTTGATGGAATGAGGAAGGACCGAATGAGGGCATTGAAGAAATGAGTGATTTGGTGTGGCCAAACCTAAATTGTGTCTGCTATTATGGGTGACGTTACAGTTAACCCATTGGAAGGTTGTTTTTGTAAGGGTGACAATATATTATACGACCCATTAACTCAATATGAAAATGACATGATAATAATGTGTTAGGGTTTAGTCTTATAGGTTCAGATAAAAATGGGTTGACCCGTTAACATGTGATTACTAAACGGGTTGATAACTGGTCAACTTGCCTTGACTCGTTATGACATGTTAAGAAAATTAAAGTTACAATTATATCTTTATATCTAAAAATAAAATTGTTAGAATTTTAATTTTGATATTTTTATTGTTCAAATTGTAATTTTGGCCTTATAATTAGTTTTATAATTTTTATAGATATTATAATTTTAATATTTATGGAACAATATGCTAAATGTAATTAGGTTAAACATATTAATAATGGGTACATTCAACCTATTTACATAAACAGGTTGAAACGAATCGTATTGTGTCGTGTTAATCTATTTGATAAGATTCACTAATGGATCAAAATGAATTAACACGATACGATATGTTATATTAATGGATTGTATTAGGATTTGAGATTTTGACAAATAAGTTTAATATATCATGTTAGAATTGATTTATATAGTATAATATACATGTTTTGATACGACATGAACACGACCAATTAATATGATTTAATATTCCTATTTTTTTGGACTTTACAAATCCAACCGGACCACAACATCTCTCATTCTAGTTCTCTAAAGTAAAACAATTCCGTAGTTTGTAAAATTTGTTATATTTGATTTGCAAAATCAAAATGTAAAGTTTTTATTACAAATTAAATATAATCATATTAATAGTAAAACGGCGTGAGCAGATCATAAATATGGTATTTTATAATTAAAATTGGAAAACATACGGTTTTATTTAAAATGAGAAGTATTATAGTTATAAAGAGATTTTATGACAAAATTTAAAAATTGACATAATATTATATAATAATTTATTTTATAATATAATATATTAAACTAAATCATATTTATTTTATTAATTTATGTTTATAAAACAATTAGTTAAATATTCTTATTTTCTCGTCTTTTATCTGATTAAATTTTAGAGTAATGTTATTTATTATTTATATATATATTCATCAGGATGTAATATTAAATTATTAAAATTATTTATTTTATTTTATTTATAAACATATATTATGTCTTATTACGAGATGACGAGGAAAAAAAAAAAAAGATGCTGTATAAATTTTTCCAAAATTTTATACCGCAAATGTGGAAATTGGAATGCTTGAGCCATAAGGCAGGAAACTCGACGCATCAGTGCGAAGCATCTGATTATACCCCTCTCCCCACAAAGTACCCACTCTGGACTCTGCCTGCTAGTTCGTGGCTCCTCCCTCAAGGAAAGCGCAGAACCAAAACTCGGATTGCCCCCCTTACTCAGCTAGTCCGCACCGAGTCGCTATGGATAGCCAGGAAGGAACTCAGGAGCTACACCTCGTGCTCGCCCACAAGCTCTTCCTTTTGAGGCACCCGGACGTCCAGGACATCGAGAAGGTCCGCCTTAAGGAGGAGGTCTTCGCCGTCGTCAAAGCTGATGGTAGCTATACGATTCTCACCGAGTTTCATTGCCATTTCTCCGATTCCGTCTCACTTAAATGATTTTTCTTTTACCGCTGTTTGTGTGGTGTAGGTATGGCTCCGTTGTACGAAACCCTAATTTCGGAGTCGGTGCTGGAGAAAGATCAGGGCGTTCTGGACTCGATGCGCGCGAAGATCGAAGAGGAGATCAAGAAGCTTGACGAAAAGTGAGCTTGCGTTTAATTTCAGTACAATTTGTAGATATTTGAATTCTCAAGTGATGTCTGTTCGGTTACGGAGAGAATAAAGTACAAATATTTTTGTTTTGAATATGGGTCTTCATGTTGAAAGCTATCATTGACGTAAACAAACTTTCATATTACGGTTAGTACGGCGATGGGTTTTGGTTCTTTTTGGATGGGAAATATAATGTGAACTTTTCAAATTTATGTTTGGGGGGCAAAACACAGTGAATGATAGATGGACACGGGTTTTTGTCTCTTAATCGTACAGTTCCTCTGCAGTTAAGTGCATTGGTTTTGTTAGCCTATGTATAGGCATTGTGGGGTTTTAGAGTAGCTAATTACTGCGAGTTTATTTACTTGCTGAACTTCCTGTGATGCGAGGGTTTTTCTTTTAATTAGTATGTTATGATGGGATGGTAAGAAGTAAATGGTGGAATATGAGAGGCTATATTTCATGAAGTTGGGAAATTTGTATTTGAAAGTCAAAATGTTAGCTGTGTCTTCCAGCCCAATTGGTTGGGTTTAGGTCCTAGCCTTCTGGGTCAGTTCTCAAAATAGAAAAAGAGTGGAATGTTGATTTTAAGGAGAGAATGGGTGGTCCAACTTGTAATGGGTAATTGATGACCCTATTGTTGGACGATTTTTCAAATTGAGCTGATAGAATAGTGATTTTAATTAGCCTCGGGTGACTTCACTCGCTTACTTTTCCAAAAGAGTCAACTGATGTCATTGCCCACCTCGGCTAGTATGGATGATTTTATGGTATTGATGCTTATGACCTACCCCTCTATGCCCCGTGGTAATGATTCCTTTGGAATTATGACATTTACCACAATGAAGTTGTGCGAAGGTCTAAGGGGGTTTAGTAATTCTTGAGTATCGTGCAAAGATCTGATTTTATTGTATGCTCTTCTTTAGTGAAGAATGAAATAAGGTCAGTTTGTGATTCAATTACGTTGATATGATAAGGTTTGAAAATCTGAACCTAAGTATCTGAATACCTGAACGCTAATAATTCGGCTGGGTTCACTTGCATATTCATCTACAATCCTGAGTTTTCTCTTTTATGAAAGGTTAACTCATTACCTGCCACATTTGTATATAATAGTCGATGTAGATGAATAAAGAATGTGTTTATCTGGAATTATGTCAAGTAATAACACTTGCAGATTACAATAAGTCGGTCTATTGGTTTGATGGAATGGCTAGTTCTTATTGGGATTTAAAGTGTTTATGGATCACTAGTTAATTGGTAAACTTTTTGTCTGTTTTCTTTTAACTCAAGGAGTTATTTCTGCTTGGACTTTGTTCAGGATAGCAGATGCTGAAGAGAACTTGGGTGAAAGTGAAGTCCGAGAAGCTCATCTGGCAAAGTCCTTGTTTTTCATTCGAATTGGTGACAAGGTACATAAGTTTCATCACTCATTGTCTGCTTACACTGGTGTTTAATTTTCGAATCTAACTTTTTCCTCCATGAACTCAGGAGAAAGCATTGGAACAACTCAAGGTGACAGAAAGCAAGACAGTTGCGGTTGGGCAAAAGATGGACTTGGTGTTCTATACACTGCAGCTTGGATTTTTCTACATGGATTTTGATCTAATTTCCAAAAGCATTGATAAAGCAAAGAAGTAAGTTTTGACATTAATTTTTGGACAATGTTTCATGGCTCTGTATTTAGAACTTGAAGTTTATGTTGGAGACATGAGTCAATGAATTGTAACCATTTCCGTATCTGTGCCAGCTTGTTTGAAGAAGGCGGAGATTGGGAAAGAAAGAACCGCCTGAAGGTGTATGAAGGCTTGTTCTGTATGTCTACTCGTAACTTCAAGAAGGCGGCAGATCTATTTTTGGATTCAATTTCAACCTTCACAACTTATGAACTTTTTCCTTATGACAACTTCATATTCTACACTGTTCTTACGAGCATAATATCCTTGGATAGAGTTTCCCTGAAGCAAAAGGTATTCAGCTTTCCCCATTTAATGATTCTAATTTAACTAAGTAATCTCATTTTAATTTTCTGTTTCTGGTTATGTGATATGAAATTTGCTAATTGTTAGGTTGTGGATGCTCCAGAGATCTTGACGGTGATCGGGAAAATCCCTCATCTTTCGGAGTTTTTGAACTCTTTATATGATTGTCAATATAAACCATTTTTCTTGGCATTTGGTGAGTGCACACTGCATACCTAATATGTTCCACAATCTTTTACACAATAATAAATAATTGAATATGTTAGAAATATAAGTTCTACAGGTTTTCCTGCATGGTTTGATTTCTTGTGACACCCATCTACTGGATGGTGTCTTGCAAGCTGAAAAAATTATGTGATATGGGATTTTGTCTGTTTTTTCCATTAATAACTCGTGGGTTATGTTTTGGACTTTACTTTCAGCTGGCCTGGCGGAGCAAATAAAATTGGACCGCTATTTGCATCCACACTTCCGGTACTATATGAGGGAGATCAGAACTGTGGTTTATTCCCAGTTCTTGGAATCCTACAAGAGTGTTACGATTGATGCAATGGCTAAGGCATTTGGAGTTACAGTGGAGTTTATTGATCTGTGAGTATTCTTTTACAAGAATATACTTTATTGATATAAAGATAGGCATAGCCTAAGTACACGAGAGGCGTACATGTGATTTACACCTATTTAAGAACTAGAAACGGTTACAAGGAAATCATGGAAGCTGAGACCATTTAAAATTATAGCAATGACCCACATAAATTAAGGCCTTGTTTATTTTCATAGATGAGATGGGATAAAATGAGTTAAACGTTGAATAAAATATTGTTAATATTGTTTGAATGTATTCTTTTAACCTATCAAAAAAAAGAATGTATTCTTTTAGGAAAACTCTAAATGCAAGCAACAGTTATGTTGCTTGTTTGTTGAGGTAAAAAGGTAGACTTTAATAAAACATTTATATTTAAAATGAAAGATATGACAACGTACTTTTCAAAAAAAAAAGATATGAAAACAACCAATAAGCATGTACAGGTGCGCGTATGGGTGCACAATATTGCTTGTTTGTAGCATTATTCATTTTTTTATTACTATTTTTGTTTTTGGGATTTATAAAAGTTGAATTATTTATTTTTTTGTGTGAAAATTTCAAAAAGTTTTAATTATTAGATAATATAAGATGAGATGAAAAGTTTTGTAAAAATGAATGAGGCCAAATCTTCCAGCAAAAGCTCTTAACTCTTCCAGTTCCAGATTGCTAAATGATAGATTATCAATGGTCATGATCTTCCATATGAAATTTGAGTGTTGAAGATTGGTAATATTTTTATAATCTTAGTTAAAAGAGTTTCATGTTTTCTTGAGGGATGGTGACATGGTGTATGCGATCGAGTTTTTAATCCACCCATTTCTCTTGTAGGGAACTCTCACGATTTATTGCAGCGGGGAAGCTTCATTGCAAGATTGACAAAGTTGCTGGTGTGCTTGAGACCAATCGTCCAGATGCAAAGAATGCTCTTTACCAAGCAACTATCAAGCAAGGGGACTTCCTTTTAAATCGAATCCAGAAGCTGTCTCGTGTCATTGATCTGTGAGGTACATTGGATTTCCATGCAATTTGGAAGCGGCGCCGGAACTTGCGTTTTTACTAGTAATGCAGAACACAAGTCTTCTTTGCCTTTTATTTGATAAATCTGATACTCATCTAGTGGTAGTCAATCTGTTTTCGTTGTCCCAATTTATCAAGGTGTTGAAGTAACTGATTTAAGGCATCAATTCAGTATATCAGATTCTTTTGCTTGTTCCTTTTGGTGATTTTCTTTTTAGAAGTGTACGACTGCTTATGTTATAAGATGTTTTGTCTTTATAGCACTTAAGATTTATTTTTGTTAAGAAGCAAATCGATTAGAAACGATTAGGTTTTGAAGCTTTGGTGATGAGGTCTCATAATCATTGGCATCCAACGTAAGATTCATTTCCTTTCATGGAGTTGCCTCTGGGTCTCTGTCCTGAGGCCAACCCATGAACGTTCGGCCAACTCTTGAAAACTTCCACGTTTTTCAAAATAATCTTTTGGGCAAATTTAAGAACTGATGCAAAAAATCTCTCTTTTTTTTTTTTTTTTATTTTATTTTAAATTTTGTAAGCTCCTGAGGGTTTTTTTTTTGGATAAGTAATAAACTTCTTTATTATTGAGAATATAACAAGACATGGTTCAAGTATACATAAAGTATACAAAGAAAACATGCCTAGTTACATTATATGAGTTTGAACTAAAAAATAAGAAATCATGCATATTGCTTCCATAGGGTACAATGATTGAGAACCAAAATAAGCAAGCAAATCAACTACTTTTGCCTGCATCACCCATTCAACATGCACACGATTGAAAACAACATTTCACAAAACTTGTGTCATCCTACAATACAATAATAGATGATCCACTGATTTACCGTAGGCCTTACACAAACAACACCAATACATCACTATAATATCCATCTTCTTCAAGTTGTCTGTGGTAAGAATTTTTTCAAGAGCAGTAATCCACACAAAGAAAGCGACTTTGGTGAGTGTACTGGATTGCCAAATACTCTTCCACAAGAAAACTACATGTCCTTGGGAAACCAAAATTGTGTAATAGGATTTCACTGTGAATTTCTTGTTGGCTATGTTTCTCCGTTGGAGCTTGTACCCATGCATTGTCTTGTGACCTGTGGAATGTAGCAAGTTGAAAAAATCTGAAATAAGTGGCAACTCCCAGTCATGGTTATCCCTTGTAAAAAGGATGTTCTATTGTGGAGCACCATGATCAAAAGGCAACAAGTTTGCCATTGAAGCCTCCTTGTTTATTGTGATGTTATAAAGTACCGAAAAATCTCTCTCAAAGGAGCTAACTCCATACCAAACGTCTTTCTAAAATCTAATCCTGGTGTCTTCTCCAATCACAAAGTGGGTATGATTTACAAAGCACTGTCAACCCCCTCTAATATATTTCCATAAACTCATACCATGCCTCCCCTTACCACGTTAGTGCACCAACCCCCCTATGCACCTCCATGCCTGGAATCAACAACTTCATTCCATAAAGACTCTCCCTCATTATGGTATCTCCATAACCATTTTTCTAGTAACGCTTTGTTGAAGGTCTTCAAATTATGCACTTCCAAACCTCCCCCAGTAATTGGAGAACAAACTTTATTTCAATTTACAAAATGAAATTTAGTTTTCTCTCCCAATCCGCCCTATAGGAACATCCGAAAAAGTTTCTCCATTTTATTAGCCACCCCTACAAGGCAAAGTGAATATGGATAGAAAATAAGTCGGAATGTTTGATAAAGTACACTTTATCAAAGTAACCCTCCCCCCTTAGAAAGGTACAGTCTTTTCCACCTCGCCAACATCTTTTCTACCTTCTCAATGATCCCATCCCAGATTGCTTTAGCTTTAAAGGTGGCATCTAATGGAATTCTCAAATATTTTATTGGCAGAGAAGACACTTTGCATCCCAAAAAAGCTGCAAGGCTATCAATGTGAGGCACCACTCCTACTGCCACCATCTCAGATTTGTCAAGGTTGATTTTGAGTCTTGAGGCAGCTTCAAAACATCCTAGGAGGGCACGTAAAACTTGGATTTGGCCCTGATTCGCTTCACAGAAAAGTAAAGTATCATCTGCAAACAAAATATGTAAGATCATAATGAAACCATTAACCCCATTACCCACTGAGAATCCAGCTAAGAGACCTCTTTCCACAATTGTCTTCAATATCCATTCAAGCGCTTTCATCACAATGACGAAAAGGAAATGTGATAGTGGGTCCCCTTGGCACAACCTACGAGAACTGTTAAAGAAATCTGTTGGGGTGCCATTAATTAACACTGAGAAGCGGGCTGTAGTGACATAGTGTCGAATCCATGAGATCCATCTATCTCCAAAACTACATCTCCCAAGCATGTAGAAAAGTAAGTCCCAGTTCATGTGATCATAGGCTTTCTCCATATCAAGCTTGCAAAAAATACCCAGTAAACCCTCCTTAAGCCTATAATCCACACATTCATTAGCAATGAGCACTTAATTAACTATCTGTCTCTCCCTAACAAAAGCATTCTGCGGTTTTGAAATGACTTGCCCCATAACCAAGCTCAGCCGATTAGCAAGCACTTTTGAAATAATCTTATACACCCCGCTTACCAGGCTTATAGGGCGAAAGTCTTCAATCTCTGTTGCACTCTGTTTATTCGATATAAGTGCCAAAAATGTCGCATTGAGATTTTTTTCAAACTTTTTGAAGGTGTGAAACTCCATAAACACATGTATAACATCCATTTTCACCGCCTCCCAGCAATGTTGAAAGAAGCCCATAGAAAAACCGTCTAAGTCCATGTGCTTTGTCTTTAGCCATACTGCTTATGATCTTGTGGACCCCATCTTCTTCGTAGGGTCTTTCCATTTATTTTGCACTCTGCGCATCAACAGACTCAAAAGACAAACCATCGAGCTTTGGCCTCCAAGAGGTCGGCTTCGTGAGAAGGTTCTCATAAAAGTTCACAATGTGATTTTCTAAATCAAGGAGAAAAGACAGGACTTGATTACTTGAAGTAAGTGTCTCAATGATGTTGTTACGCCCGTGTGAGTTAACCATTTTATGGAAAAACTTGGTAGACTTAGCTCCTTCTTTTAACCATAAGGCTTTAGATTTTTGACGCTACGAGATTTCCTTCATCAACAAAACCCTTTCCAAATCCGTAACCACAACATTCTTCCTCCCCAATCTCTCTTTAGATGGTTCACTCGTCAACAAATGCCCTTCCAACTCAATGTGTGATATTTCGAATCATCATTACGAATGTAATCGAAATGATCTCTGGATTGATCAGAAGATCCTTTCAATTGGCTAGAATCCGTTACTTGAATGAAACTAGATCTTGTGAAATCATATTGAATATTTGACGATACATTCCGTACCTTACTAAAAAATTGATCCTTGTTTACCAACCACACACTGTCTAACCAAATCCATTTCTCTCTCGATATGTTCCTCAAAAAATCCGAAGTTCCTCCATTAAGGTATTCTTTTGATTGTCAAGGCAACCAAAGGTTTCCATGTTCCACTTCTTAAGGTCATTCTTCAAGGCCTTAAGCTTACTTGCGAGAATAAAACTTGGAGTGCCTGTGAACTGATACAAGGACCACCATTCATGAACCTTCTCAACAAAGCCATCAACATATTCTCGAATTTGAAGTAATGACAACCTCTGTGAATATCACCACAATCTAGTAATATGGAAAAATGATCTGAGCGTAAGCGCACTAACCTTTTTTTGACAAAACTTCGGATAGTGTGCTTACCAAGAAGGAGAAACAAGAAACCTGTCCAATCTCAACCACCCCTATTGTTAGACCATGTGTTCTCCCCCCCGGTTAGAGGGAGATCCATGAGATCCAGATTCAACAAGAACTCTGTGAACTCCTCCATTATCCCAGATATGCAATGGTGTCCCGATCGCTCGCTAGGAAAGCGAGTGATTTTAAAATCTCTACCCATACACTACGATACCTCCCATAAATAATATAGACCCGACAATTCCTCCCATATCCTCCTTCTCTCTCTATCCAAGTTAGGCCTGTAGATACCAACAAAAGCCCATTCCCCCCCATCTATAACATTTCTTATGCGAGTAGCGACCGAGCAAGTTTCAACACAATCCTCTATCATGTCTACCACTCTTTTATCCCACATTACAAGCACACCCCCCGATGCTCCTACCGAAGCCAAGTAGGACCAACCAACATATGTGCATTCCCATAAGCTATGAACAAACATTCTATTCAGGACTCGTAATTTCGTTTCTTGAAAACAAACCATATCTACTTTCCACATCCGCAAAAGGGATTTTATGCATAAGTGCTTGTTGCGGTCATTAAGCCCCTGCACATTCCATGAGAGGTTTTTAGGTTTCATTAACAAAGGTAAGTGCTCTACCCGTCGTTCTATCTCTTCCCACACCACCCACCTTACCATCATAATTGATAGAGCATTGAAGCCGTTTAAGCTTTTGTCTCTCTTGAGGGCAGCTTTCATTCTATAGTCTTCCATAGTCACAATAAGTACCCTGGATTGTTCCTCGAAGCCTATGCTAGACATCCCAAACATAGTATGCAACTCTTCCACCTTCTTAAATAACCAATCTTGATTGGGTGTAAAAAGTAACATGCATAATGGTTCCATTTCTCCTTCCTTAAGGCACTTCCCTTCACTAGTGACTATATGTGAACCTCCATTATCATTGGAAACCCTTGCTCTTTGGCTAACAATTTCCACTTCACCTTCCTAATTGTCACATTGTGATTTCGAAATGCCCCAAGACTTCAAATCTGTTCTGCATTAAGGGCTACCAACAAATGACATCCTCTGCAACAACAATAGCTTGCGAGTTCTCGGCACCAGGATCGGCATCCTCAACAACGACGTCCTCTGCTCTGATTTCTGGAGTACACAACACCAGGATCGGCGCCGAAGTTAGTGGTGACATGTTTTGTGCTGGATCCTCGATGCCTTTATCGGCAACGGCAACAGCAATGCACGCGAGAGCTGGATCCCTCGCATTGAAAGCCCCCTGCTCTGACAACCCTGTAGACGCTGGTAACCCTTCCAACGACATTGTGACGATCGTCACGATAACCTGAAGCTGCGCCAACAACATACGGACGAACCCGCTCGACGATGGGCCTTGGCCCAACTTTTTTCTCTAGGTTCGGTTCCCCTCCAGAAGCCTCTGAGCTTGCCCACTACTATGGGTCATTATTTATTTGCCTTTGGGCTACCTGTTGCAAAGCCCACTGCTATGCGCTTGAATCGACCCACTAGAAACCCAAGCAGACATCTCATAAGTAATATGAGATTGGGCTTTTATGGGAGAGCCTTGCTCCATTATAACTTTTAAGTCCAAACATGGGCCACAGTCCAAGCCCAAGCCTGCGTCACTTTCTACCCATGCCTCAACGCACCGTATCATTCTTGTAACGTTAAATGCCAACTCCACAATCCGAGCCCAGCACACCGTATTATATCAACTAAGTCCTTTAGGATTCTTTGTTTTAGGGAACTAAACAATAAAAAGTCAATCATCAATCGTAGGGAAGACAAGAAGTTGCTCAATCAACTCCCAAGTGATAACTATTACTGATGTTTGCCTATCTTGTTTACTATTTTTTTTTTCTCTAGGTCTTATTTGGCTATAGAAACAGTTTTATTTTATCTCATTATTACAAAATTTTCAAATTCTGATATAAAATATAACAAATAATTTAACTTTTTCAAATTTTAAAATAATAACAAATTTTAAAAATAATGTTCTATTAACTTATAATTCAATTTTTGATATTATTAAAAATTATTTCATCTTATCTTACTATCTAAATGGAAAGCTTAAAAAGAATGAGTACTCTTAACAATCTGAACTGGGCTGGTAGTATGCGAATGCAAGCCAAACTTGTTAGAAAGCTGTTAAAAAGTCCTGTTCGCTTTGATTTTGCTTCTGTAGTGATCAACAAGTCCTCTCCTGAAAAGAAATCAAGATGAAAAAAGGGATAAGACTCGAAATAATATAGCTAACCCTTGAAAATGCAGAAGATCATCTTTATCTTCCAAACCTCAACATCCTTCCAATGACGAAAAGAAACCCGAAATAAAAAAAAAATTAATGCATTCTCTTGTAGCTCATTAGCATAGAATAAAATTTAACAAGCCCACGAACCCAAGTATTGAACTCCCTGTTGAGAGCTAGAAAAGAAGAAGAAGAATTTTTTGAAATTGGGCCTGCTCTGAATCGTGGAAGCGCCCATTGGCGATAAAATGGGCCCATTCCCTAATATATTGATTCGCGCTCTGCCGTGAAAACTCCCTCCCGCGTTTGCGTCTCAGTTCTCACAGAAAAGTTGAAAACCCCTCTTTTTGAACTAAAATCATCCATCTGCCGTTAGAGAATCAGATAGAGAGAATGTTTGGGAGAATCAGAGCGTCGTCTTCCTCGCCGGAGAGCTTGGAGAGGCCGCCTTCCAAGATTCTCAAAGATGATCCTCTCTCCATTTACGGTATTCTACTTCTCAGCTTCCTTTCTTCGGTGGATTGTCTTTAATTTCGAAATTGGTTTATGCTGAATTTATGTATTTATACAATTGGTTTCCTAGAAAAAGAAGGAAAAATGTATGCTTGAGTACTGTGGTGAGTTTCCCTATGATGTCAAAAGGAAGTTTTCTGCATCTTTTGGCCGTGGGTAAATGACCTTTTGTTTGGTTGCTTTTCATAATCGGGACAAACATAATTGAACCCACATCAGGAGGTCAACTTTGATTCTTTTACAAACTCCCACCCCCCCCCCCCCCCCGGGGCGGGTTTTACTCAATAAAGGAAGGAGGCTTCCACATTGTGTCGTTGTTGGATTAAGCTTCTTGTTAGTTGTTTGTTAACTTCATCGGTGATCTCTATCCGAATTTTTCTTGTGTAAGACTTTGCAACAATCTCCCTTTGAATTGACCCAAAAAAAGTTCAATTTCAAAAACACTTGGAGCTTCTTCAATTAAAAAAAAAAACGGTAGAAAAAGAAAGAATGTGGGTATTCTAGAATGATACATGATAAATGGACTTCTACATTTCTGCTTAGGATCTGGATTGGCAAGCAGAAACGCTTATGAGGTCAAATTTGATCTTTTGATGTGAGAGACGAGTCCCAGAAGCCTGGGGTTTACGTTGTTCTATTAGGTATTGGCTGAGAATGATAGTATTATACGTTCGTGAAATGAAGTTTCCTTTTGGAATTTATAACATCATTAAAGTCCTGCAATTCCATCTTTCATCGTATGCTACTACGCGAGAAACAATCTTAAGTCTAAATTTTGAGGTTTATATAGTTGCATCTTATCCACTAGATGGTATTTTTCAACTTATTTAACGGTTAAAATCATGAGCATCGTATTAAAATCATTTCTCCTTTGTTGCAGAGGCTACACTAATGAAGCTCAAATTAGGTTCTCAACGTGAGTTAAGTTCACCCTCCGAGCAGACGGTGCAAACAGAAGTCGATTTTGATTTAAGCTCATCCTGTGCAGGTGCTACCATTAATTCCAACAGTTCTGAAAATACTGCAATCTCCCCCTGTGAGGAGTTAATCGCGAAAGGCACAGAATGTTCTTCCAGAAGTGTTTCGCCCGATTCAGTTGATACTCGTTCGACGGGCAGCATGATAGAGCAACAGAGCAGGAGTAATTCAGTTCTTGACCTCTTTTCTAAATTTATGAATTCTCGAGAGGTTTTATGTTTATCCTGTGAGGATGCCATGCAATTACAAGATGGTAGTTCTTCCATTGTTTCAACAACTTCAAGTGACCGTCAAGCTCTTGGTCGCATGAAACTGGAGATGGATCGGGAATATTGTGTCAGCTCTTTACCTTTCTCCCAAATGTAGGATCCCAACTGGGTTTCTGATCTGGATTACTAAGAGAAAAATTAGATTGTTATTAGGTTAGGTGCTTGATTTGAGCTTGATTTGCTGTTCTACAAAGTTCATCTTGTTCAAAACCCATTTTTTCTGTTGTATCAATGCCCATTAATCATGATGAGGAAATATATAATCAGTGGAAATGAATTCAATTATTCAACTGGTATTGTTGAACATATATGGTTCATCTGGGGATGTATGGCTGTGGCGCAGTGTATTTATTTGCTTGCAAGTTGAATAAACCCAAACCCAAACCAAGACCCAAATATGCATTTTTCTCAGGGTACTGTGATAGGAAATTGCAGGATGCGTAACCTGTGAAACTGACGATGCCATATCAGTTATTATTATTTAAAAAAAAAAGACGCTGAAATACCAAGAGGGAAAACATAACAGAGTGAAGTTTAGCATCTCTTTTTTTGCACCAGTCTTACCATTTTGCACTTATGTGAGACTTTTCTTCGCACATGTCGCACCCCTGTGAGGGACTTCTTCCGTTCGCACCTCCTTGAGGGTGGTTTTCGCCAATGTTTTAAATACCGTACCAGTATCGGTCAAGTCACTGAAACGAAATATTTCGATATCGGTACCATTTTGTGTACCGTTTCGGAATAATTTATACATAAATAAATTATATATATAAATACAATTATAAATTATATTTTAAAATAATAGTCAATATATAAATAAATTATATAGATAAATATATATGTGTAATTAATTTAATCTAAATTGAAGTTAAAACATAATCAAAAATTTTAAAAAAAAAACCTGGAAGGCCAAAATCCGGTACGGCCGAAAAATTGACCAAAACGAAATACTTATTTATCTGTGTCGGCCAATCGGTCGATACGGTACAGTATTTGAAACACTGGTTTTCGTTGTGGGTAGGATCGGACCGCCGTCACACAAGGCACCTCAGGTTCGTGATTGAAGCCGTGAGTTTGGACAGAGAAGTTTGCTTATTTTCCTTTGACTCGGTCCTTCAAGATGGTATTTTGTGCTCATTTCTCTGTCATGTTGAAAATAGGACGTTCAAGATGTAATTTCTCTCTGCCCTGTGTGACTTTTGCCATTGTACTACTTGCTACTCCTGCTTGTCTACCATTGTGCACAACCAGTGAAACCCACTATTTTGGTCCTTTATCTCACTCTAATCTCCTTGACAGACCCATCTTTTGGCTTTGGTTTGTGCTCTCAGCGTTCGGTGCTTTTCTTTTCATTTTAATTTTGTTAAACTTTTCCGTGGTTGCAATGTTTTATATTTGAATGTTTGAGTCTTTGTGTTCTATGAGCGGGTTTAAACTGATCTTGGTTCGATATGGTTTTTTGAGGTGTATTGGTGTTCAATGAATGGGTTTAAACTGATCTTGGCTCAATATGGTTTTTTGAGGTGTATTGGTGTTACTATTGTTGATTCTGGGGTTCAATCAAAGGCTAGGTAGAATTTTTTGATATGCTTTTGTTACATTCAACTTGTATGGTTTGGTTCAACAAAGACAATGTTGACAAGTCATTTTAGCTGATGATATTTTACTTCACAATATTTGAATGTTATCATTATAATTGCTAAATCATTGCCTTATGTTATGCTTTGATTAAACAATTAGAGATACTACAGTTAATAACTATAGCCTTCTAAACTTGCAATTATCCTCTATAGTGAGATTATGCTTAGGCCTAAAATGTTGGGTTGATTTGAAAGGTTATGCAATTATCTTCTAAACTTGCAATTAATAAATCTTTATGCATTTATCTGCCCATAGCTTCAATTGCAGGCCCTTGTAAGAGTTAATGATTGATTGTTATACAATGCATGCAATACAATTTAATAGACTTATAACATGAGATAAAAATAAATAGAAAGGTTGGTCTGATGATTGGTCCGTAGGCGGCACCCTAAAGGAGTTGTTTTCAAATTTTCCACTGATGGCTTGGTTCTACAGATGATTTTTTATTTTTATTTAAAATCTTGACTTTTTCTTTCACATTTTGTACTTTAATTTTCCACTAGGTGAAGGGGTTCATAGATGTATTGACACTAGGATCAGTTTATTTATATGTATCTTGGAAAATATTTTAACATAGCCAATACTCTTTTAATGAATAATAATATAGTATATTACGAGGGGTATCAAAAATATTATCCGCTAAATTTTTATTTCAAGTCCTTCATTATTTTTTATTTAAGTTGCTTGTGTAGGAGAAAAGAGGAAGCAATAGAAATGATGATGTTGGCTTTGTGGGCAAGATGATGTTGAAGAAACAAAATGTTGTGGCTGCTGTTTGAGCAGATAGTGAGGGAGATTTTGGTGTTTAATTTTCTAGGTTTTGGGATGGGTTTTGCTAAGGGGGATTTGATACTTGTAAAGTTTCCTCTGTGTAGTTTTGGGTCACTTTTTACTTGTAAAGTCTCATCTATTTTTTGGCCAATACCTTAAAAACCGACTCATTGTTTTTTAAGGGTTTATTTGTGTTAACTGTTATAATGAAAAAGGTTTATTTATGTTCAATGTTCACAGATTTTGTGTGTTCTTCTTTTGCTTCTTATGAAGAAAATCTGCTATTCTGTTTTCATGCAGTTGGTTTTGTTCATAGAAATGAATTTATGGTATTGGTAAGGTTGTTTGGGCTGGAATATTACTAGATGACAATCATGACATATTGCCATGTAAAAAAAAAACTGTTAAAAATTTCTATAAATTGTTGCTGATGCTAAGTGACTATGCTCAATGACGATGGAGCCATGAAATGGACAGTTACCATTCATGAGAAAGAACCTGCATCACATGGGAGAGAGAAAATACATATTGCAACAAAAAACTCTTGGACGCAGTCTTCTGTTAAAGTAATTTTTAGACACAAAATTGAGACATCAAATTCAATTACTACTGGGTCAATTTCCAATGACCAAAAAGATACATTTAAACTTGTGGAACCAAGCATTAATTACTTAAACTAGAAAACCCATCATAAATACAGAGAAAAACAGAGTAATGAAAAAACCTAAGTGCCAAAGTCCTTTATAAAACACAATATTGTGCCCCTGTAGAAGGGTTTATGTTTGGGTTTGGATTTGAATTTGGATTTGGGTGAGAAAATGAAGCCGACGAAGACCCACTGGTTTCGTGGAGACAACGCCGACGAGACCCACTAGTTTCGTGGAGAAGACACCGACAAAGAACATGAAGATCTTCATGTTTTGTGGAGAAGACGCCAACCGCAACCTATTGTGGGTTTGGACAGAGTGTTAGGATTGCAAATAAGAAATTAACGGAATGTATAGTAAATTGATCTATTCGAAAAGATTACTCTCCAAAATATCTGTAGGCTTGAATAATTATCTATTATTTCATTGATGCAACAATATTTATAGACAACTGACTCTACTAACTTGACAAAATAATTGCCTACTTACGGGGGACTAATTAATTGACTGAATTAAACAACTGATTGGCACATTCCGCCGAAATACTTGGAATCAAATAACAGACCGACACACGACCAACGACTGATATCAGATTAGTTATTTGCAATTGACTAATTCAACGGAAGGAATAAGAAATTAAGGTAGTGGCTTATGGGCCTAATTGCCATGAGATCATCACGTTTCAATCATCTCCGGCCCAGCACCACAGACCCAATTATGGGCCCTGACCCGTAAAATTCACATCCCCTTGAGCAACCTTGTCCTCAAGGTCTGGAAAGGATTTCTTTAATTGATAGAAATCTGTCCACGAGGCATCTTCGGGAATGAGACCTTGCCATTGCACCAAGACCTCGGCGTTAGCCTTATTATTGCGTTTCACCATACGGCGTTGAAGAAGCCTCTCTGGCTCAAGACAGAGAGACCCATTCGCAGTAGTTGGCAGTAGCTTTGTGGATAGGAGGTTGCGGCGACCCAGTTTTGGCTTTAAGCTGGAGACATGGAAGGTGGGATGAACCTTAGAGTCACCGGGAAGCTCCAAACGGTATGCTACTATTTCTATTTTTTCGAGAATCTTATAGGGACCATAGAAACGAGGATATAGTTTCTGATTGTGCTGATTGACTAGTGATTGTTGTTGATAGGGTTGTAACCTTAAATAAACAAAATCCCCAACTTGAAATGCACACTCTGACCTTCTCAATTGGTTTGCCTTACTGTAAGAGAACTGCTCCAATGCCATAACCTGATGCATCACACTGAATGGTAAAAGGTTTAGAAAAATCAGGAAGCACTAAAATAGGAGGTGATGTTACAGCCCTTTTGAGGTCTTGAAATGATGATTTAGCTTCGTCGAACCAAATGAAATTGTTCTTACAAAGTAAGGCTGTTAATGGGGTTGCAATGATGCCATAATTTTTTATGAACTTCCTATAATATCCGGTAAGTCCTAGGAACCCACGAAGTGATTTGAGATAGTAGGCAAGGGCCAATTGAGCATAAACTCTATTTTGGAAGGATCGGCTTGCACACCTTCCTTAGAAATGAGATGAGCAAGGTAATTAATCTGAGTGCAACCAAACTACACTTTGAAAGTTTAGCATAGAGTTGATTTTGCCTCAAAGTTTCAAGCACCAATTTCAAGTGATGAATATGTTCATCCATAGTTTTACTATAGACTAAAATATCATTAAAAAAAACCAAAATAAACTTACGGAGATATGGGCGAAAAATTTCATTCATTAAACTTTGAAAGGTAGCAGGAGCGTTAGTCAAGCCGAATGGCATAACTAGGAATTCATAGTGACCATCATGGGTGCGGAAAGCTGTTTTTGGGACATCACTAGGAAAAACTCGGATTTGATGGTATCCCAAACGAAGGTCAAGTTTGGAAAAGATGGTGGCCACGTGTAATTCATCAAGTAGTTTGTCAACAATAGGAATTGGAAATTTGGCTTTAATAGTCTCTTTATTTAGAGCCCTATAATCGACACATAATCTCTAACTTCCATCTTGTTTACGTACCAATAAAACAGGAGAGGCAAATGGGCTTTGGCTAGGTCCAATAACCCCTGTAGTGAACATTTCTGTGATTAAATTTTCAATTTCAGTTTTCTAAAAATATGGGTATCTGTAAGGCCGAGTGAAAACTGGTTTGGTTCCTTCATAAAGATCAATATGGTGGTCATGAGTGCGGGTTGGTATCCAAAAGTGTCCAAAAGATCAAAATAGATTGAAAAGTGTCCAAAAGAGGCTAGAGTTGGGGGTGAATTTGAGTGGTAGTGGTGGGTAAATCAGGACTCTCAATTAAGTGTAATACCATACCTCTTTTGTCCATTTTAGCCATCTTCCCGAAGTCGTCACCTCCAACCAGTGAGAATGCAGAAGGAGTAAGGCCTTGGAGTGCCACTTGGTTGCCCTTATACTTAAAAGCAATAGATAACTTTGAAAAATCCCATAAAATAGACCCAAGAGTTTTTAGCCATTGAATATCTAAGACCACATCACAACCACCCAAGGTGAGTACAAAAAAGTTTGTGCGAAATTGAATACCTTGCATCTGAAAAACTTCAGGTTGCGTAAGTCCTTCGTTGCGGACAGCTTCACCATTCACAACTTTGACTGTCAATCCCAGTGTATGGCACAGAGGTAATTGTGCTTTAGTGACAATTTTAGGGATCCACAAAATTGTGGGTGCTTCTAGTGTCGATCAACACTACAATCCGTACACCATGAATCGAGCCAATAAGTCTCATGGTTCTTGGGTTAGGAGAACCAACAAGAGCATGGATTAAGATTGTTGGGTCAGGTTCTTTGGCATCGGGTTCCAGGCTGATAAGCTTTGAACTTGTCCCTCCTGCTTCCAACAGATTGCTAGGGCATGGACCCGCATCCTCGTCGAAATCCTCACATTCCATAATGAAAAACTTGGCGGATTTGCAACGGTGGCCAGGGCCCCACTTGTCATCACAATTATAGCATAATCCCTTGTCTCTTCTTTCTTTCATTTGGGTTGGAGATAAACGTTGAATGGGAACCGACGTCTTGGTTGTTGGTTTGGGAAGAGCCAATTGAGGTTTAGGAGAAACCATTGGAATGCGAACAATGCGCTTGAGTGCTGCCACATTTTCCTCTTGCATCTTAGCAATGCAAAAAGCAGTCAATAAGGAAGTTGGCCTCATCATGCGCACCATATATCAAATATCTTCACATAATCCACCCAAGAAACAACTAAGTTTGTAAGATTCAGCTAATCCGTGGAGTTGATTAGAAAGATACTCAAATTCAGACTTGTAAGCTTCTACTGTTGTTGTTTGTCACAGCTTGGTGAGGGCCTCCATAGCATCTTCAAAAACTGATGGCCCGAAACGAGTTAGCAAGGCATGTTCAAATACTTCCCAAGTTGTAAATGCACCAGCCGCTTCAAGTTCCTGGAACTATGTCAAAGCTTTGCCTTCCATATGAAGGAGGCTAATAAAACACGGTGCTTAGGATGTGGTTGATGGTATTTAAAAAATTGATTGGCGCGATACAACCATCCATGAGGGTCAGCTCCATCAAACGTCGGAAACTTCTAACGAATTGTTTTGGTTTGAATGCCACTAGTATCTTCAAATAGGGGATTGGAAGAGTGTAAGACCAACTCAACGTGAGATTCAGTGTCCACTTTCTTGCCTTCATGCTTCAATAATAGTTCTAAATTAGAAGCCACTACTTTCACTTGTTGTGCTAATCCTTCCACAGTTTGTTGCAGGTGTGCTTGTTATTTTTCATGTGTCCTTGGACCTGCTTTAAAGTGGCTAATGAGTCGGCTAGCTGGGAGTAACGAGTACTGACATTACCCTCAGCCATTAATGAACCGGCTCTTGATACCAATGTTAGGATTGCAAATAAGAAATTAACAGAATGTATAGTAAATCGATCTGCTCGAGAAGATCACTCTCCAAAATATCTGTAGGCTTGAATAATTCTATATTGTTTCATTGATGCAACAATATTTATAGACGACTGACTCTACTAACCTGGCAAAATAATTGCCTACTTACAGGGGACTAATTAACTGACTGAATTAAACAACTGATTGGCACATTCCGCCAAAATACTTGGAATTAAATAACACACTAACACATGACCAAAGACTCCCTACAATAATCTGTAGACCCACAACATCTGATATCAGATTAGACGTCTGATATCATATTAATTACTTGCAATTGACTAATTCAACGGAAGGAATAAGAAATTAAGATAGTGGCTTATAGGCCTAATTGCCATGAGAGCATCACGTTTCAATCATCTCTGACCCAGCACCATATACCTAATTACGGGCCCTGACCCGTAACACGGAGGCTTTGTGAGAGGTAGGAATGAGGATAGAGAAAGTTGGAATTCTTGAGAACAAAGTGAGATGCACAGAGTGAGAGGAAAGGGATGCGTTGTTTTGGATTGAAATGGAAATTTGAATTGAAATTAAAATTAAAATTAAAATATCGCCATTTTGAATTTGCCACGTTGGAGCCGGTTTCGCAGGTTACGCCAGGTCGGTTGTGAATAATATTTCCGTTTTTCTCAATGAGATGCCGCTTTGTCGGATATGCCCATGATTGACGAACTTACTATAAATATCAATTACTCCATGGATCACGAAACTTATGATTCTCAAAGTGCAAGGATGCATTCACAAAATATGCAGAACTAATACAGGAAAGTATCGTTTACTACTTAATGCTTTCACATCAAGACTGAAACTTGTTTAGCCTCTGATGTCAACTTGATGAGTAAATTTTCTGATAACTTTTTCTGCAATAGAAAATTCGTTGAGAATTTAAGATTTAAAAAATAAATTAATAACTTGACATTAAAAGTACAGGCGCCCAGAGTGTCTTCAAAACCACATCAGTCAGGGAATTGATCATGAGCGTCAAGTGAAAGATCACTCCCTTAGCCAAGGTGCTTGAGCGGGTGTCCACTGACGTATTTCACCTTCTTTGAACCAGAGAGCTACATACGAAGAACAAAATTATGAGACGGAAAAATTTCATAGCATATTCATCAAGTTATTTGATTATAAATCACGGTTCAAAATGATAACTTGGCGTTGTAGCTAATGCAGACATGAAAAAGAGTCTAGCCACTGTGATGCATGAACTTTAGATCTCGTTTGGTTATGTAGTTCAAATGATATGACATGAGATGTTCTGTTAAAAATTAAATAAAATATTGTTATAATATAATTTTTGTTTTGAGATTTGAAAAAGTTGAATTACTAATTATATTTTGCATGAGAGTGTTCTGTTATTAAATAAAATATTATTATAATATAATTTTTGTTTTGAGATTTGAAAATTTTAAATTGCTAATTATATTTTGCATGAGTTTGAAAAAGTGGTAGTGATTATTTGAGACGAGATGAAATGAAATAGTTTGGTCTTGTGTAACCACATCCCTTAGATTTTGTATGGTGGAGAGAATACCATATGATAGATAATTTCGACAAAGAGACGTGACATTTGCAACTAAAAACCAGATCTTATATGAATTGTCATAGATGGATTTCAAAGATACACATTGACACCGACACCATATTTTTTTTTTTAATATACATATGCGTGCGCATACACGTGTATATTTGCATGCCTATAGTTTCATAATAACCTAGTTCATTATTGTTTTGACCATAATGTAGATCTGAGTTAGGATTAAGAACTCAATGCAAGCTCACTGTTAAATGTAACATGATATTACCTATTTCACGCTGGCCATTTTCAGGGCTGTCACTCCCATGAACCACATTTCTGCCAAAAATTTTCCCCATAAGTTCTTGTCTCTAGACAAGTAATTTGCCATCAAGACAATAATTACCAACCCATATTGATGAAATTAATATACACTAGCTAAGCACAAAAGACTGAAAGTACTAACCTTCCTGTTTGAACAGCAAGGTCCCCTCTTATTGTGCCAGGTTCAGCTTGAAGAGGATTTGTAGAACCTATGAGCTTACGTGCCGATGCAACCACACCAACGCCCTCCCAAGCCTTGCAAAAGAATATCGTGATTGGTGTTGTCAAACAACTTAAAATATTAGAGGATTTTGTACTCATCATTTACCATGTGAATTTTTTGGGGGTTGGGGGAAATACTAAATCTTACCATGCACACGACTGGACCTGAAGTTATGTACTCAATCAGCTTAGGGAAGAAAGACTTTTCCTTGAGATCCTTATAATGCTCCTGACACCAAAAACAATATAGATTAAGTGCATAATAGTTTACATCTCAAAGCCAATGTAAAAATGAATGCTCAAGTGACCATCAAATTAACACCAACCACAACAATAAAGATGAAACCAGGAAATTACAATGTTCTGCTGTTGATTGACCAGAATGGAAACATAAATGAAAGTTTGCATATTATAACAAAACAGAGTCTCCTGTTGTATTAGCCCAAAATCATCACTTCTCTATGAGTTCCTCGGCAATTAAAATGGCATCATGTTCGATCAGAAAAAATGGTGATTCAGGTTATGTTATCATCGGATGCAGTATTTCTTCACGTCACAACTGTTTGCTTTTGTCTTACTTGAATTCAGACAATCTAAACGAGCAAAAAACTCTCCCTTTCTCATTCGCGATATAAAAATGCTGAGTTGGGGCTTATCTATGTAAAACAATAAATTAAATATATGCATCAATGCTATGACAAACCTCTGCCAACTCTTTTGGGCATTGAAAGAGCTTCAAGCCTGTCAGTTTGAATCCCTTCTTCTCTAACCTTGAAATAATCTCTCCAACCTATTACAACTCGACCAAATTAGATACATTCAGGCCAGGAAGAAAACAATAAAAAAAAGCTTTATCGTTCATTGTAAAAGCAAAACACCCAAATGATAGCTTAAAAAGCCAAGAAAATATATTTCTAATTAATTCCCATAATCGAGACAAGAATTGGACAAGAAAATAGAGTTTTTCTTTTTTCTTCTAAGGCCACAATTTATCTAAAATTTTAAATTTTCCACTATGCTCTCCCGACAACCAACATGGCATAGGACTGACTGTTAATAATTTCGGACGAATTAGAGTAGAACTTACGAGTCCACGCTGAACACCGTCTGGTTTCACCATTATATAAGTTTCATCAACTTGCTCCTGCACACACAGCGATACAAATAAAAAGAATTAACATTTCAAATTAAATGGGAATCTAAGAAACTTCGCAAATGCTGCGGAAAATGGCAGAAAACCCAATGGGGTGAAATTTGAAGACACGGAAGGAAGGAAGCAAACCATGGAAGCAATCAAGTGGGGAAGGAAGATATGGGTCTTGGTGGTGGCATTGTGGGAAAGGGTTTTGGCATGGGGACGAGATAGGGAATGTGAGAAAAGATGGGAATTTGAGTGGAATGCAGCCAAGTGGAGGTGGTGGGTGGTGCGCAGGATAGGTTTTTGGGTGTAGGATAAGCAGCAAGTTCTCGGAGTAGGTGAACGTGGAAGAGATGATGAAAGAGATGGACGTCCTCCAAACACAGCCTGAGCTTCCATCGTTTCTCCTATCTCTTTCGCTGATTTTTAGATACCCACGTTTTTAGCCAAGGGGAACAAAAACATCCCTACTTTGAAGTTATTCTCTTGTTCTAATTTTTAATTTCAAATATTCTAGCCATTTTTGGACTAATATTCCTGCTAAATGATGACAAGATCGATTATTAGGCACGGTTGACAAACTGGTAGATGTAGGGGTGATTAGATAGTGAGATAAAAGATTATTAATATTAGTGTGATCAAAATAAATTATTAAAATTTGGTAAAAAGTATAAATTTATATATATAAAAAAAATTTCGTTATATTTTATCTAAAAAAAAGTGAGAATAATAAAATAAATATATTTTTATTTGACTTTTAATTAGTAATTCATCAAAATTTATCAAATTTAATGATTTATTATTTAAAAGTCAAACAAAAAGTACTTTTATGCTATTCTCTCAATTTTTCTTTTCTCAATTTTGATTAAATATGACAAAAAATTTTTGATGTGTGTGTAAATTTGTACTTTTTATCAAATTTTGATGATTTATTTTGATGAAATCAATTCTAATACTTTAAGATAGAATATTTTAAATAAAATTTAAAAGTGGAATGAAATATTATTTTTTATTATTTTTATATTTGAAAAATTAAATCATTTATTATATTTTATATAAAAATTTTAAAAATTATAATAATATAATGAGATGAAAATTCATCCGTTAATTGGATTATAATATTTATGTGTCAATATTTTGTTCTATCTACCTATTCATAAATAAAGTCAAGTAAATGATCCTAGAAATTACTCGAAGTGATTTCCTGACGATCAAATTAGTATGAGAGACTGAAAAAAGAGGGAAACTTTTTCTTATATAAAATTGTCTTTTACCTTTTTCCAGCCTCCATTTTGTAGCTTGTTTGATTAATTAACTTGGAATTATAAGAACCATAAGGCCAACTAGAGAAATGAAGCAAGAAGACTCACCGTCCCTATATCTATTCATCATCTATACAAGAAGTCTTAGCCAAATGCTCATATAACTGAGAGGTAAGAGGAAATAAGAGGGTGTGCAGTATGTAGATGTGGTTTGAGGGTAAATTACTTTTCTTTTTTTTTTTTGCTGACGATTGTATGCTATTTTGCAGGTCAAGAGTAGAGGAGTGGAGGAGATTTTATGAAATATTGCAGCTCTATGAATCTGCTTCTGGGCCTCTGGCCAAGCATTAAATAACCAAAAAAACTTTTATAATGTTCAGCAAAAATACAAGAAGTGATGTCAGGGAAGGGTTAGTCAAGAAGCTGGTACAGTGATGTGGGACAGCAATGAAAGATATTTAGGCCTACCTGTTTTTGTGAAGAGGTTTAAGTATAATGCTTTTTGAAGCATAAAAGAAAGGATCTCGTTGAAGACCCAGTTTTTAACTAAAGACCAGTTTTCGAGAGAAAACTGGTAAGGAGGTGATGATAAAAGTTGTACTATAGGCTGTACCAACATGTACAATGGGTGTTTTTCTCTTACCTAGAAGATTATGCATTGAGATTGAAGGCCTTTTCTCAAGGTTATGGTGGAGCCAAAGACAAAAAGATAATGGTATTCATGGAGTGAAATGGGAAGGCCAAAAGTGAAGGAAGGTATGGGCTTCAGATCTTTGACAAGTTTTAATATGGCAATGCTTGCCAAATAGCGGTGGAATTACTAAAATATCCCAATTCTTAGTGGCCAGAATTTACAAGAATAAATACTATAAGCATTCAATGGTCATGGAGGCAACACTGGACAAATCTCATTCTTTAATCTAGAGAAGTATATAGATAGCAATGGAGCTGATACGGGTAGGAGCAATATGGAAGGTGGGGAATGGAAATGATATAAAGATTTGGAGATAGAAATGGATGCCTACTCAATCTACTCACAGTGTTCAATCTCTTATAACGATGCTGCAAGCTGAGGCAAAAATGAGTGAATTAATAGATGAGGTAAAGAGATGCTGGAAGATGGACTTAGTTAATGATGTGCTATTAAAAGAGGAAGCTCAGGAGGCATAGCAGATAAACTTGTTTGGGGTCAAACTAAGAATGGGAAGTAGTCGGTGAAGAGCTTACCATATGGTCCAACAAATGGTGTTGCAAGCAGGAGGTGAATCTTCTGTTCTAGATGATAAAGATGAGGTGTGGGCAAGGATATAGGGACTAAAAGTACCAGCTAATACAAAGCACATTGTGTGGAGAGTAGTTAGTGATTTATTACCTATAAGAAAAAACAATGGAAGAAAAAGGTTGTAGAGGATCCAATATGTCCAATATGCAAAATGGAAGAGTAAACAGTATCTCATGTAATGTGGTCTTGCCTTGCAGCTGTCGATGTATGGGGTGATACACTAAGTCCTACTGTTGAATGGGAATTTGTGTAGATGTGTAGATCAAGAAGTCATAGATAATGTGGCTGCAATAACGAGGGGCATATGGTACTAGGAGAAATAAATGTGTTTGAGCAGAAGCATTGGGGGCCTAGAATACAAATAGCAATTATGAGGCTTGAGGAATTTTATTCTGCTACTGAAAAGAAAGCAGGTATGAATAAGGGGGAGGGTGGGGGAAGAGAGAAATACCACTAGAAGTGCCCTATGGATGTAGCTTTCAAAGTCAACTTCAATGGAGCTCTTGACATGGGTCTTTTGAAGATGGGAATGGGTGTGGTGATAAGAGATAGTCAGAGGAGGTGGTGGCTGCCATGAATGCTTCAAGAAGGGATGTTTAGAACTCATATGTGGCAGAGGATATGACTTTGTGGAGAGCCATGGTTTTCTGTATGGAGACTGGCACAATGGATGTGACTTTTAAAAGGGATGCAAAGGAGTTGGTCAAGGCTGTGATGTCAGATGAGGAAGAGGACTTAGTGGGGGGAATAGAATGTTGAAGATATTAAGCAACTGAGGCGCCAACACAGCAATTGGAAGATGGCGTTCAGCCATAGGGAAAGTAATGAAATGGCTTATAATTTGGCAAAAATGGCTCTTTTGAATGATGATGAGCGGTTGCGGATGGAAGATATACCAAACAATATATGTCAGTATACTGTAAAGGACAAACTTTGTAACACTTTTTAGAAAATGAAAGCTGATGAATGATTAAAAAAAAAACTTGGATTATATAGCTTCTTTGATACTAACTTGGCTTTCCGGTTGATAATGTGTTGAGTTACTTCTAAGTGGTCAAATTAGATACCCAAGTATAAGCCAAGGAAAACAAAAATCTTTCTTATTGCATAAAATCTCTCCAAAGGCTGGAACCGAAGAAATGGTCATTCAAGGTGTCTTGAATCTCGATGAAACAATTTCAAATTCACGATGACAATTCAGGGTATTATAGTACAGTGTCGTACATCCATAACAATAAATAAAAAATATTAAAAATATAAATAGATATAGACATACAGTTTTAAGTAAGGAGAAAACTGCGGTTCGGTCGGACCGAACCCCCCACCATTGCAGCCCCCGCCGTTCCTGACGGCGGTGGGCTACACCGCCCATCCCATTGAGACCGAAAAGAGTCGGCGACCTTCGGTGTGCCTTTGGCGGCCTTAAACTCGGAGGGACCTGGTCCAAGTCCGAAACGGGTTTAAGGCCGCCACAGGCACACCGGAGGACCCGGCGGCGACGTCGGGGGTTGGATGAGACCGAATTTCTTTTAAAAAGCCATCTTCATTTTATTTTTTTATTGTGTTTTTTATTATGTTTTCTTTATTTTATTATTTTATTGTGTTTTTTTAATTTTATTTTATTTATTTATTATATTTTATTATATTTTTTATTATGTTTTTATATCAATTATAGGAGTTTAAAGAGTGAGAGGAAGTGAGCTGTAAAATGTTGGGGTGCAGCCCGACCGCACCTCAGCGTCTCCCTTTAAGTAATTTGACAAAAAGTCTACATTGTCTATTTAGAGGGTAAATTTACTCTAATATAAGTATGTTACAGACTATTATGATCTCTTGTTTGACTCCATTGTGTATAGAATATAATGATCTCTAAAGCTACTCCATTGTCTATAAAATATAATATCTCTAAAGCTTTCGCCGTCAAGTTGATGAAGGTAAACTCTTTCTCTTGAGCACACTCATTGTAATAGCTAAACTCAAATATAAGTTTTAAATATGACATAAATTTATCTTTGCCTACTTCATTCATATCCAATCACCACATTGGATTATCTATATTTTTATATAATAATAATTTTTTTTAATTGTAAGTTATTTAGTTTAACAATATCTTATCATTCTACCAATAATATGTTAATTAGTATAATATTATAATCCTAAAATAATTGTTGCAACCAAATCATGGTAGGAAATAAGGAAGAAAATTTTTTCTTATTTCCTTTGGCCATCCTGCAGTAACTATCAAATTTGACGCACAATACTTCCTGTAGCAAAAAGTCATTCCCTTTTACATTTGCATAATTCAATAGAACACATTTTGAGACTTTACTAGCCAAATACCCAATTAGATTTGCATTTATATAATCCGATAGGGTACTCTTACCATCGTAGCTACTCCAAAAAATCCTTTTTATTGTGGCCGTATATGTGGTTGGTGAGAATTTCATTTTTATTTCACTTCCTTCTCTCTCTTTACATTTTTTACTTTTCTTGTTATTTTGTCCTTTCCTTTCTCCTCTCTTGCTTCCTGAAGGACGAATCATAGATAGGTCTATTCATCTAGATTTTGGATTTGAAAATCTAAATTCTGGATTCGAATTTTTCTTAGATTTTTTTAGTAAAAATGACAAAATTATTAAAAAATAAAATAAAAAATAAAATCGAGTTAGGCAAAATCCGACCTGGTTGAACATGCCTAATGGATTGGGCCTCAATGCTATTTTGCACATGGCAGATTTACCCCCAGTAATATCTCATAAGGAAATAAATGAAAGTATAATGCGGATTAGTTCATAGTTTGATTAAGGCTTGCTTGGAAAAAGTTTTTATCTCAAATTTCTCATATTATCTTTTCTTATCTCCTTCCTAAATATCACTCAAATACAAATGTTTTGAATTTCATTATTATAATTTTTTTTTTATCACAACTAATTCTAAGGGCAGGCGATAGGATTGAAAACCCTTCTTCCCATATGGTGCGGGGACTGGTCTACCCCACCCGCACCATGTGGGTATACCCCTACCTAGAAATATGAATGCAGTTGCTGTATTTTTCGATCAGTACATGATATTAAAGCTTCATTTGTTTTTAGAGATGAGTTAAAATTAAAATTAAATTTTAAATAAAATATTATTAGAATATATATTTTTATTATTATTTTTATTTTAAGATTTGAAAATTTTGAATTATTTATTTTATTTTATGTAAAAATTTAAAATAATTATAATAATTAAATTAAATGAGACAAGATGAAAATATTTAGAAAAGCAAACGAGACCTAACTCCCCTAATATTTAGACTTTTCTTTGGTGCTATGTCATATGTGTTCGCACACTCAGTGGGCTTGAATTAAGATGTGTCCTCTTTTCTAATGGGGCACTTCTAAATTTGGGGCCTAGTAGATTTATACCCAACATGTTCTGATACAAAACTCATTTTATCCGTCTCCTCCTCTATCCTCCCTTAGTTTAAGGTATTAAACACTTAAAATTAAAATTGATAAGAATTTGAATAGACTTTACCTATTACAAATAAGACAAATTTTGCTCATCATCTCTATACACTATATACCACAATTTCTTTTCACTTTTTATTTATTTATTTTTAACTTTTATCAAATGCATGGTATATAAATGATAAACAAAAGAATTCAATAAGTTTAATAAGAAAAAAATAAACAAAAATAATAATCATAATGGTGTGTCAACGTATGAAGATGATGAATAGCAAAGTATTAAAAGCAAATATATTCACCAGTTATTGAGACATCTATATATTCAAAGACTTGTAGAGAATAATAAGAAAAGTACACAATGAAGAAGGAAGAACTGAAGAACATAAAGTAGCTGACCATAATTATGGTAAACCAAATTCGACACAAGAATCTTTTGGGGCACCTTAGTACCGGGGTGGCGAGAACCACCCCACGGTGGGCAGACTGCCCCTTTGGTGGTTCTAGCTTTTTTTGTTTTTAATTTCATGTCTAAATAATCTGGAGCATCTATGTCGAAAAAGTGTACAACTTTATATATGATAATTTGTGATTAGTGGTTACATGACCACATTATGACTGTAGGGACTCTTTGGACAAATCTAGCTGACTCGATTGCCATCTTGGTCAGCACTGTCCACTAATCAAGTTTTTAAAGTTGTGTTTGGGTAGTAAGATATATTAGATACTTTGTGAATAATAATGACAAAATAATAAAAAAGTAATTATAGAATATTAAATAATAGTAATAATAATATATATTAATAAAAATAATAAATTTAATAAAATAATAAAATAATTAATAATTAATAATAATAAAGTATTTCGCTATTAGCCAATTGAAGGATAGCACCTTGGTTTTTTGCGAGAAGTTGAAGAAGAAACATCATAAGAGCAACCAAGAATTTATGTTTTTGGCAAGGGAAGATATGATACGCTTTCATGGAGGATTGAAAAGTAGTTCCGATATTCAGTTTGAGAACTCCTTAAACAGGATATAAGTTCTTCATTCTCTTAGGGATTAAAATTGTTATAATTATTTATCTACCAATCATTTGATGTCACATGGATCATATCCAAGACCGCATTCTACCAAAGAATTAAGTTAATAGCAATCAATCCAAGTAAAGGTAAAATTAGAGACTGAGAAAAGGGAAATAAAATTAAGGTAATCGGGGAAAAACATCGAGTAGATTTCCCTTATATTAATTGGAATTTTGTTCTCGGATATCCGGTGCCAAAAAAAAAAAAGGCACAAATCCTGCTCTTTTGAGTTGCTTTTATTTTTTTTATTTTTTATAATAAATCTCTGGTTCTTGTTGCACGGGGTGGTTGCTAAACAAGAGGGAAACCAACCCTGCATGATGTGGAGATGATGTATTGATAGATGCATATAAGTGTAAACATGTCATTAGTTAATTAACATGGTTCAGTGAGGGTATGATGGGGAACATGAGGTATGAACATTTTTTAAAAGAGAAAAATATGGAAGAGAGATTTGATATGGATGCTAAAATCACTTGAACTTTTGAAAGAATAATGAAGAGAAATCTTTATGTGGTTTAACAGGTTCTAAAATTGGCATGGATGATTCTATCATCTCTGGACACAAAGGAATGAAAGCAAGAATATAGGACTGGGGAGAGTACATACAAATCTATTAAGGGGACAGATATTAGATTTTCCTCCCTCAGCTTTGGAGCAAGTTGAATCTTTAGCAATTTGATGCAATTCTTTGTTATAGGCTTTTATGTTCTTAACTGGTTTTTAAGGTCAAACCTCGCCATGGTGTATGGTGTTTCCAACAACATCTTTTCATTCATCCAAAGTAATGTTCATCCTCTTATTACTCTCTCTCTCTCTCTCTCTCTCTCTATATATATATATATATATATAATAGTTCTTTATTTAATACAGAAAACTAGAAGTTCATTGGAATATAAGAAGACAAATAGGCAACCAGTTACTTGTAAATGATATTTAAATTCATACAACTTACAAGGGAGGGTTGAAAGGTATAATGAAGAATAGGTAAGAAAAAAACTGAGGAAGGAGCTTTGGGAACTAATTAAGCATATGCATATCTATATTTCCCTTAACATGATAGTGCATATGAAGTACTGAAAGGGCATCTTCTGGCTATGTTTGTGTGTCTATGCATAAGAGGGAGCACAGGCGATGCAAGCAAGCAAGAGAATGGCAAAGGAGGCGCCATCCTCTTCCAGATTGGAGCTGCTTCTCTTGAACTTGCTGGATTTTCCTTTGTTGCACTGCATTTGCTTCTGCAACTGCTGCTGGTGAGATGGCTGTTGCAATTGCTGCTGCTTTCCCTTCATGGATTCTTCTACTTTGGACACCATTCTTTTTATTTCTCTCAAACCCAATTACTATCTATAGATGATTCTATGAGGATATAAGAGAGAGAGAGAGAGAGAGAGAGAGAGAGAGAGAGAGAGAGAGAGAGAGAGAAGAAGAAGAACAGATTGTGCATGGGGGACAGCCATACATGCACCTCCCAAATTTATAGCCTCCGGTATTACCCTAGGGGAATACTATAGCCATTATAGAATTACACAAAAGTAATTCTATAAATTGATGTGGCTTCATGTGATTTGTCAGATTATAAAATTATTTTTATTGTGAGATTATTTTGTGTAATTCTTTTGTAAATGTAGCAATACTCATTATCCAAATGCTCTTGGATACTTAATTCCTCTTACATTTACCAGCATTACTAAATAATCACTAGTATGGTAGTTAGGATGTCCCACTTTATTGCCTCATCAAGTAAATTTCATTAATTAATATTAAGCATATTTATAGTATATAAAGAACTTTTGGGTTCCAAACAAAAAGAAGCTAGAAACTTGAAAAGAGCAAAATATATATATATATATATATCATTGTCTTTGAAAAATATATGTATAAAATAAAGGTATAGCTAAAATGTAGTATATAGCTTATTTAATGAGTGTATATGTCTATGCAATGTACTTAGATATACATGAGAGATCCATGGATATGAACCCTGCACTTATTTGAGAGATCATCTTGCACACATTCATAAACAAGATACTTTCTGCAAGGAAAAAAAAAGCAAGAGTAGAAAAAAGAATTAGAAGGTATATATTAATTTATGAGTAATAAATTAGATGGAAAGGGAAAGGTGAAAATTTGTACTAGTAGAAATAGGGGAACAGGGATGATCAATTATCAATTGTTTGAGGGTGAAGAACATGGAAACTTCCTTATTTGTTGAGACCCAAAGATTAGTAAATCATGTTTGTTACAATCTTGATGTACTTAAATTTTCTTATTTTATGACAATGCATAATAACAAGTGATCAGAAATCGATTTGGTTTTTGTTCTAAGTCACTCATTGTCGAGAAAACCAGAAAACTGCAACATCTAAGTGAGAATAATTACAATTTGACCTTTAAATTCTTATAATTGTGATCATAATCATCAGCATCATCATGACAATATAAAAAACTAAAGCTGCAAGGTTTTTTCAACAGAGTGCATTGGATTCTCTTTAGTTGCCCCATCATTGATAAGTTAATTAGTCTCTTCTTAGCTGGTTCTAAATTGGTTAATAATTAGAATGCTGTTTAGAAACTAGTCTCTTAACATGCACAAAGATTATATAATAGGCAAAGACAATGATTTGATGGTTGGATTTCCGTAAAAAAAAAATAAGTCAGAATATCCATGATCAGTAAATAATGAATAAATAAATGGGAAAAAAATAGAAATAGTAAAGTGTTTAAAAAAAGGGTCTGCTACAATTAGGAAATTTTGTTCAGGAATTGCACAGGAACAAGTTTAAAATTCCACATCAATTATAATTAAAAAAATAAAAGAAATAGAAATAACTATTTGTCCAACACAAACGAAATTGAAAATTAAGAAAGCTGAAACGCTAAACACAATCAGAGATGATCTACAATCCATTTCTTAAGCAATTTCTGCACAAAATTCCTGCACAAATCTATGCCCTAATAAAGTTTGGGTAGGGTATTCCTTGTCATCAGTGTGAGATGTAGAGCCCTTCATGTGCAGAGGCATGTGAGCATGTGAGCATGTGTCCATGTTCTCGTACTCTTCTGATATATATGAGCTCCACTGGGCCCAAGTTGTTTTTCATTCTCCAAGTATTTGTAGCAGATTGTTTTGTTCACCTTCTCTGTTTCTATGTTTTCCTTAATATCTCAACTAGTCACATTAGGCATTAGGTATGCTCTAAAATTCAATTTTATTTCTTGTTAAGATATAAAATAAAATCTACCTCTTTCTATTAGTTTAAGTTTTTGAGATAAGTGGTGATTTCATATGGTATTAGAACAGAAGTCCTAAATATACCCTAATTCTACACTCTATCCCATTTAATTTAATATTTTACGTGTTGAACCTGTTCATTGAAGAGAAATCTAGCCCACGGGTGAGAGAGAGTGTTAAGATATCAACCAAAATCTACATATTTCCATTAGTTTAAGTTTTTGAAACTAGTGGTGATTTCATACTTCTCAATGTACCTGAAAACATTTCATTCATTTCAAAGTTCACAGAGCTTTGAAATTTGAAATAGGTGGGTGTATTGATCTTCCATGTATTCAACTTTTTTAAGTAGTTTGAGTAGATCTTGGCATTTCATATTCAGTTTTCCAAAGAAGTAATCAATCTCACTGACCAGCATTTGGAGTAAGCTGGAAGTTATGTTGATGAGTATATGCATCATTCATGCATGCAGCACATATATGTACTAGAAAAGTAAAAGGTGAGGTTGGGAAAAGAGAAGAGGCCAAGAGGGAGAGGGGTCCAATATATTTGGAGATTGAAAAATAATAAGCTAAGAGGCAATGGGGACCAGGCATGGAATGATGCTTTCTGTGAATATGCATCATTCATTAACATCAAGGTGCCAAAGCTTCATAAAGCTCATGACTAGTCATTGTTGTTACTGATGAATACAAGCAAAAGGAGTATGGAGGGCATGAACCCAGAATTCTAAGCAGGCCATGGCATGAGAAAAGGAGATGTTGGCCATTCACAGAACAAGTCTTTTTGGGTGGTTTGAATCCACTACAGATTTCATGTACAACTTTATTGATCCTATTAATGAACTTTAAGTCCATTAGATTCCATTATCATTGAGATATTTTTTTTATGAAAAATATTCTAGTCATAAAGAGATTATACAAAAATAATCTCGAGAAATGATGTAATTCGTTATATTATAAAATTATTTTTATTATAAAATAGATTTAATGGATCAAATAAAGTTACATCAATTTATGAAATTACTTTTATAATTATTTTGTGGATGTAGCAGTATTCTTTCTTTATTAGTTGTTTGATCGTTCTCTATTGAGAAGTACTTTTATCATCTTGAACTTCATCGTTTTTAGTTATACCAACCGATCTGTCATATTTTAAATGACTTTTCATTTAGGTGGTTAATCTATGAAATCGCTTAAAACCTGTTGCGTCAACCAGTGTAATTGAGGATGATAAAATTTAAGATGAAAAGCAGCATTTTCTGTTCCTATTATAGGGTCCAAAATACTCATGAGCCTTGCAAAGTGGATACATAGAAGTAGAACTGTTCCATGCATTTACATGATAAATAGTCTCATGCCAATAAGCCATTCTAAATAGAATTGTCTGCATACGTTTATCATCTTAAAGAGAGACATTTTTGTGTTATGGCATTCCTGATATGGTCATGAGTTGCAAGGTAGCAATCCCAACTTTCTTCAATGATCCAATTTGGTATCTTAGATTGACTCAATCTGAAAATTCCTTCTTTTCTATGGACCTTCCAATAACTATTATTTTAAAAATCATATATGATACACTTGCCAATATCAAAATAATAATAATTAATAAGTCAAATGATCTTTTGATCTATTGTATCTCTTAAGAGTGAACATATGTGTCATGAATCCATCTAATTGAATTTCGATTCTCTAGAATTTTTGGCTATATTTTGAGGCCTAGAATGAATGATAGATAAATATATGAAATAGATCTTGTATCATTAATAGCTGTCTGACTGAGTTTTTCGAACAGTATTTAATGTTCAATAGATATTACGAGACTCACTTTATGTGTTTATCTATCTTCCACTCTAATTCTTTAAATTCTAATCGAGAACTTTAAGATATATTTATCCCTCTAATATAGATTTCTCACATCTTTAGTTGGTGGCTCTCAATTTCTTCTCTAGTTTGTAGGCATTTGTTAATTAATTTATTTTTTGTAAGAACTTTGATGGGTGGCAACCCTTATATCAAACGTGAAATATAATAAAGATACAAAGTCATGTGGGCTAACCTGTACGAGGGCTTGAGGATTATATTTATCCAAATTATCGGGCCCAATGTGCTGTCAGGCACAATGGAATTTTATAGACCTCAATGAGGAAGAGAAAAACCACCTGTCAGCCATTTCCTAGCAGTGACGCTATTCATTTCAAATTTTTTTTAATTTTTCAACTTCAAATCATTATTTTTAATTTTAGAATTTTAATTAATTTATTTATAAGCAGCCGAACATTTCATTCATATCAAAAGATTTCAAATGAATAGGGTCCAACTAAACAATTTGAGAAATATAAGAGAACAAGAATCCAACCATAGCTCTATATTGTAAAGATGCCATACATTTATTGCCAATTGATATGTAACTTTATTTATTAACCTCCTTACATGATGAACCTCGAAATCATCAAAACATTGTAATAGATTCTTGATTTAAACAAGTAGAGTTTCTAACATTGACAACGAATCTCCATTTGTTTGAAGAGCTTCCACTATTAGTAGACTATCACTTTTGAAAATAATTCTTGAAAATCTCATTTGAACACAGAATTTTAAACTCCACAACATAGTTAATAATTCAATTGCCTCAGGCTCATGGATCACTGCTTCAGGTTTAGTCACAGCCAATAATATCATCCCCTTCCTATTTCTAACTATAGCTTTTATTCTTGCTTTTTGAAAATTAAAAATAGTCCATTAAATTTGGACTGGATTGCATTACAATTCACATAGAAACGCTTCAATTTTATGATTAAATGAAATGAATTTTTCAGATTTTTAAAATTTTTTATTTGTAAATAAATTTATTTTAATTAATTTTATTCTAAAATATGGATTTCTCTATTTATTTATTACTTCGACTCAGAGGCGAAACCATCCTTTAGTTTAAGGGGTTTTGGCCCTCCCAAAATTTTTAAAACTTAATAAAAATCAAAATTTGAAAGGTATTTTAATGAAATAGATTATATAAAAAATTAATATTTGTCTCATCCTAAATTTTGTTTTATAAATTGACCCCCCAAATTAAATTTTTTAGTTTTGTCATTGTTTAAATTGCAAAAAAGTTCAATTTTTTGAATTGTATCTAATATTGCCATTAAAAAAAAATGCTCCATTAACATTCAATTTATGAAACTCCTGAGATAGAGTCTAGGGCTCTTGTGGTATCTACCAGTAAATAAGAATGTATAGACAAGTTTTTCCTTTTCGCATGCGTTTTTTGGCATTGTAGAAATAAAATGATTTTTGAGAAGATCCTGTTATAGCCATCTTAGGTGACAGATTTTGCATTAAATCAAGGGCAATGCTGGGGAGTAGCCACACTCAAGACACTCCCCCTCATATAAACAGTGTCATGTACTGTTCATGATACTGTTTATGTGAGGAGAGTGCACTGAGTGTAATTTCTCTCCCTCATTTTTCTTAAATCAAAAGTGTCCATCACCTTCAACCAGTCATGTCTACAAGATCCAACAATCTTTTATAGAGGGGCAATGAAATAAAACATGAGCAATACTCTCTAAACCTTCAGACATAATTCACATGAGAGGGAGACTGCCACTTTCTCTGCGTTTAATTTCTCTTTTGAAGGGAGAAAATCATGGTAAACTCTTCAAGCAAATAACTTAATTTTATTGGTACTTTCATATGCTATAGTCCCTTCCACACTTTATAACCCAAAACCAACCAAGATGTCCCTGCATTGTCATGGGTTAATAGAAATTTTTGGAGTCTATAGGTACACTTTATTGAGAAACGATCATTCTTCTTATACCGTCAAATCAAAGTATTTGAGTGATTGCTTGGATAATTTTAGACTCATTTTTAATAATAAGATAAGATAAAATAATTTCAAATAAAAACTAAAAATTAAATAAAATATTATCACAATATAATTTGCTTAATATTATTATTGTTTTATAATTAAAAAAATTGAATTATTTATTATATTTTATATAAAATTTTAAAAATATTGTAATGATGAGATGAGAAAATTTTAGTATCCAAACAAGACCTAGAATATTTTAGTATTTCAACCTCTTACCATTTCATCCAATAATTTAGTAATTTACTTAGTGAAAAGTCAAAAACACAAATATTAAAATGAACTTTACAAAAATTAAAATAAAAGATAGGTTTAAGTAAAACAATATCATCATAGTTTGTCCTTCAAAGTCTTATTTGATTAATAAGGTAGAAATAAAATGAGATGAAAATTAAAAATTAAATAAAATATTGTTAAAACATTAATTTTTAATATTATTTTTATTTTTAAATTAAAAATTAAATTATTTAATATATTTAATACAAAAGTTTTAAAAAATATTATAATAAAAAAATAAGATGAAAAAAAAATTATCTCTATATTTATAAGGGACCTAAATAGATTGATCAATTTTGCATTTTGCATTTTTTACTAGATATAGATTTATCGTTAGATTTGGATATTGAGAAATGTTGAAAAAAGTTGTGAATAGTTATAAAAAGTAGATAAAAAAAATAATAAAAAAAATATGAAATAGTAATAAATAATAATAAATAATAATAAAAATATGTGAAAAATAATAATAAAATAATAAATAATAGTGAAATATTTTAAAAAGAGACCCACTTGCAGCCGGACGGGTGGTGTTCTCATTTTTACACCAAGCAAATGAGAAGCTGCCACTTATATATTTCAAGAAAATAGACGGTAGTCTTGCGTGCAGATAATCACTTTTTTGTATTTTGCATTACCCGATCTCTTGCCCTGCCCCTCTCTCTCTCTCTCTCTCTCGACTGGCCATCATACTGCGCTTAAAAAATTTGTAGCTCCCTGTAAAGTTAGAAATGGGCACATTTTTACTCTGATTTTGTTTGTTGCGTTTTAATTTTTGTTTGACTACTGAGAAAATGTAAGAAAGCATGAGCTGATTTTGTTCTGTCATTTTTGTATCTGGAATAGACACCAACCCGATTTCAAGTTTTTCTGTTTGTACTTTTTTTAAGCAAAGGGAGAGTGAAGAGCTCTAAAAGAGACAAAGCAGGAAAAAAGAAAAATATCTATAATCAGAAAATCAACCCTCAATTCTTCTACTAATTTCTTTTATTTACAGACACTTACTTATACCCACATTAAAATCGAAGAGATTAAATTAAATAAAAAAAAGTAAAAAATGAAGAAAGACATACGAATCTTTAATCGTAGGAAAAAAGAAGTTGGAATAATAGAGGAAGAATGGAAGGAGGCGAAACCCCAAAAATGAGAAAAGTAAAAAATGAAAATCAACAAGAAAAATCAAAAGTAAAAAGCGGAAAACAGTACTACAAATCTCTAATCACCAACCTTCCTCCTCAACCTCCTATCTGCTTCTTTTCCCATTTGGCTCTCATGGTGATTCGGTAAATTTGTTTGTTCCTATGTTTGCTAGAGAGCTTGGGAGAAAAGAGAGAAGAGAAAGAAGAGTAGAAAAGATATAAGAGCACTTTTATTATATTGTTTAAAATTAAAATATATTTTTAATTAATCTAATCTTCATTCTAATTTTTAGTCATTTCATTTATATAATTCTCACATTAGAATGGTTATTATTTTTATATATAATAATAAAATAATTAATAATACATATTTTTTAATTATTTATAATTATTAAATTAACTAATTTTATCATATTTAACTATACTTTTTATTGTATGTTAATTAATAATCATATTTTAATTAAATTATGAGTTAAAAAAATTAATTAATAATTATATTATATTTAAATTAAATTATTAATTGATATTTAAAAAATAATTTTTACTTATTCTTCATCTAATTAGATTTTTTTATCAAAGAAGAGAGAAATATGAAAAAGATAGAATAAAATAATAAATATGGTCAATCTAATTAAGTTGCTATATTTGACATTTTATTTAAATTTATTAGGACAAAGGCTAAAAAATTTAGTATTTAAAAAATTCAATATAAAATTAAAATAATTTTAAATATCTAAATTTTTATTAAATTTAACTTTTAACCTATCTAATAATAATCATATTCTAATATATACATTTGCCTATCTGCCGTAAGTATAACAAGTCTATCACGTGTCGTAATTATATTGGCAGGTGTAAAAAGAAATTTGATACCCATCTGATTTCAAGTATTTTCTTTTTAAAAATATTTGAAATTGTCTCATATATCAAATATATGATTAATCCTACATAAAATTAATTTTAAAGAGTGATTAGAAAATTAACTCCTTAAAATAAGATTTATTTTTAATATAGAAATTAAAAAAAAAAGTTGAGAATAAAAAAATATTTTTTATATTAAAATAGACTCTCTATTAACTTCCTTGATTTCATGTAAAATTATTCCAAACGTATATAAGATATAATTTCAGTTTTGGTAAAATATAATAATATATCTTCTATTAACATCTTGTCAATTAATTGGTGTTGACGTGATATGCCACGTGCAGTAAAAAAAAATACGAATTGACCGAGTTGTCGTGTGAAGCATTAAAATAGATAATAACAGGGTTATTATTATTTTTATTTCTCATTCATGATTATATATATAATTAAGGAAGTATTTATTAGTAAAATTTTATATTTTAAAATTTTTTTAATGATTAAAAATATTTTAAAAATACTTAAAATAAAATAATAAAAAATAAAATTTTAAATATATTAGAAGTAATAAATTAATAGTAAAAAAATAATAAACCTACTCATTATCATTAATAGATAGTTGTTGATAGGATTGTACAAAAATTGAGAAACCGACTCAATGTGAACCGACGGTTGGAATATAAAATTGGCCGAAACCTACATAGAACTAGTTGACCGATGGTAGAAATAATTCCAAATCGACGACTAGTTCGATTTCAGTTTTAAACAATATCAAATTATTAAATTGGTTGATTATATATATTATTATATTATATATAAGAAACGATGTTAATTTAGATTTGATTTTTATAAAAAAAAAAAAAACAATACTATTTTGACATGGAATTAATACGATGCCAATTTCTTCTTCTCCTCTCGACTTCTCCTCGTTACTTCTTCTTTTATAAAATTGGCTGAAATCTATGTAAAATGGGTCGGCCAACAGTAAAAATAATTCAAAATTGACAACCAATTCGATTTTAGTTTCAAACAATATAAAATTATTGAATTGGTCGATTATATCGATTATTATATTATATATATGAAACAATGTTATCTTAGGTCCTATTTATCTTCAGAGATAAAATGAGATGAGATAAAAATGAAAAATAAGATAAAATATTATTGTAAGATATTTTTTTAATATTAATTTTATATGGAATTTTGAAAAAGTGGTATACGAATTTGAAAAAGTTGAATTTTTTTATTATATTTTGTATGAAAATTTAAAAAAAGTATAATTATAAATTTGATATGTATTTTAAGTTTTTGATCTCATCCTCAAAACAAACAAGGCCTTAGTTTTGATTTTTATAATAAAATAAATAGATGAAACACTACCATTTTGACTTGGAATTAAGAGAAAAACTTCTAATCGCATACATCCTATAAGATCTTTTTATCGGAATCCAATATCATAATGCCATGTAAAAAATGCATAAAAAAAATCCTAGTCACCCGCATTGTAGGAGATTTGGTTTTGTCAAGAACACCTCTTTGCCCTAACACCCTTCTCTCTTTCTCTGCGCAAGAAATACGATGTGGTATCTCATATGATAAAGATAAGGGTGAGTGGTGTATGAGATTCCACATTATTTGGGAATGAAAAGTTCTTACTCTTTGTAAAGTTCCAATGGGGCTCTAATTGTTTTATTAACTAGTCCTTTTGGAGTATAGATCATGTGGTTTGGGCCTCTATTGGAGCGTTACAAATGGTATCAGAGCCTATCTCAACTAGAAATGTGGAACTTGAGTCGTGCCACCTACAAGAAACAAGCTTGACGAGGACATCGGACATTTAATGGTGGTAGATTGTGATACCACATATGATAAAAATAAGGATGAGTGGTGTATGAGATCTCACATTACTTGGGAAGGAGAAATTCTTGCTCTTTATAAGGTTTTAATGGGGCTCCAATTGTATCATTGACTAATCATTTTGAAATATAAGTCATGTAATTTGGGTCTTTTATTGAGGCGTTATACACGACATATCTTTTTATCTCATTGGATGAAATTATTTTATGCATAGGTTGAGTTTCTTTCTATTCTGACCATTTTGTAGTTTTTTTCCCTAACAATGAAAACAAATTGTTGCCTCTGTCTCTTCCTTGAGCCGCTTAACATTGACACCTAAATTTCCATTTCAGCCTCTTCTTGGGCTTGTTTAGTTTAGCCCTTTTTGCACTTTTGGCATAGTTGTTTTGCAGTCAACAATTGTTGAATTCCACCTTGAACCATATTGGCTGTCATGCTTTCCTGGGTTTAGATCTCTGAGCTATGTATTGTCTCTCCAAGTTTGAAAAAGTATCTGACCATTTTGTAGTTCGGGTCATTGCATTGACTAAGTAATTGTTTGGAACTTGTCGAGAATCTCCAATGCTGAAATTGAATAAATAAATATATACTATTTAGCGAAAATGAAAAGTTAAACACCCTTGTCAAAAAAAAAAAATTGAACCCCCCAAATGTTCACCTGTCCGAAAGACTGGTTGATATACTTCCATTTCAGACATCCCAGCTTAATTTTTTCTTAAGCCCACAGTTACATATACTAATTTGGCAATAATAGCAAGGATTATGAAGAGTTTACCTTGACTTCCACCATGTACTTGATAGTATTAATCTGAAACAAGAAGAGCGAATCCATAAACTAGAAGCAAGAGCTCTTCAGCTCACCAAAACTCTACAACAAAAATACAGACCATTACAAAAATTTCCACTGAAAATTAGGGATTCTCTGTAAATAAAACCCTAATATTCAGGAAAATAAAAGAGAAAGTAAAAATCGGAAAGGATTTGACGAACTTGAATGCCTTGACGAACTCGACGTGTTTCTTGTAGATCTTGAGATGAAAATGAGAGAGAGAGAGAGACGCGCTGCAAGGGTTTAGTTTCGAGAGAAAGGGTGGGGAGGGGGCCAAATCCCTTGCAGTGCACAGATTCTTTTTTTTAGTTTTTACGTGATGGTCTCTGATGTTCTCTACTTATAGGATTGCATCGGTTAGAAGCACTTCCGTGGATTTTTTTTTTATAACAAGGATAATTTCATTAATAAAACGGAAAGCAATTACAGACAATTATCAAGCCATAGCACTTGAGAAACACAGTCTGGAATACAATCCAACCAAACATCAAAACTATCAATCTTAACAGCATTCTTAGCCAAATGATAGGCCACCATATTTCCTTCTCTATAAACATGAGAGAAAGTACAAGAGTCAAAACAATTGCCAAGTTGTTTTAAATCTTGATATAAGACTCCCAATAATGAATGGTTCATGCTATCATCATTGAGAACATCAATGCATAATAGATTATCACTTTCAACCATAATCTTTGGAATTCCTATAGTCACACACTGCTGCAATCCACAAAAAATAGCCAACAGCTCCAGTCCCTCCATATCTTCCATATAATATTTTGCTTTGCTGAATGTGAAAAGTAGACTACCTGACTCATTTCTCAAAACTCTACCAATACCAACTATTTGTTTATCTGAAAATCTTGCTGCATCTAAGTTCAATTTAAGCCAACCTGGGGCCACTTATAATGCTTTACAAGCTGGACCCTAGATTGAATCCGAACTTGACCATAACTTCTCACCAAGCCAAGTGCATTAGTAGCTACACTATTCGGACTAAGCATCTCTCCATCATGCACCAATTTATTTCTTCGAAACCAAAAACTCCATGCTATAGTGAATAAAATTTCCAACTTGCTATACAGACTTCTATTGCACAATTCACAAGCTATATCAAATATAGACTTACAAATATCAATCTTAATCTCAAGTAAATACTTTTTCCACAAGCCTTGAAGGACACCACAATGAAGTACCGCATGTGAAATATCTTCACTGTTTGTTGTACATAACATGCAGGTATCTTCATATATAACATTTTTTCTCATCGGATTCACTGCAGAAGGTAGCCTATCCTTACAAGCACGCCATGCAAAAATCTTTATCTTTGAATGAACTTTCAACTTCCACAAGTGTTTCCATAGTACCTGGTAGTCATGTGTATTGGATGCTTCAGCACAGTGATTTCCAATCTGAGAGTGAATAAATCTGTAACAACTCTTGACACTAAATGTTCCATTCGTTTCATTAGCCCAAATTCTCCTATCCTCCATACTATTAGAACTTGTATTTGACAAATATCAGAAATTAAATTTGGATTGAAGAGAGATCTTAATTTCTGAATATCCCAGACTTTTTCACCATGAAAAAATAAAGAATCAACCAAATCAATATTGATTTTAGATCCACCCACCACTCATTTAGAAATAAGAGACTTATGCTCAAGAATCCATTGGTCTTACCAAATATAAATAGACTTGCCATCCCTTATTCGCCACCTACAACCAGCCAACAACCACTTTTGAGCCTTCTAAAACCTCCTCCAAGTATAAGAGGGACATTTACTCAAACTTGCCTCCATAGAAGTAGTATGTGTGAAATATTTAGCCTTGAGTAACCGATGTAGTAATAACCTATCATCTTGATATAATCTCCAGCCTTGCTTTGCTAACATAGCAAGATTAAATATTCTAAGATCTTGAAATTCTATCCCACCATTAGATTTCTTTTGGTATAATTTATCCCAACTTAACCAGTGAATCTTCCTCTCATTTCCTTTTTGATCCCACCAAAATTTGGCTATAAGTCATTCTAATTCGGTACACAAACTAATTGGAAGCAAAAAATAACTCATTGTATAAGTGGGAATTGAAAGGGCAACTGCTTTTAATAAAATTTCCTTCCCACTCTGAGATAACAATTTATCTTTCCAAGCTTGGAGTTTTTGCCAAACTCTTTGCTTAATAGATTGAAAAGCTCGATGTTTTGATCTGCAAATAATTGTTGGAAGGCCTAAATATTTCTCATACTGCAGTATTTCACAATTACTCCACAACTTCATGACATCATTCTTTATGTTATCATCTACATTTCCATTAAAAATAATGGCTGTTTTTTCTTTATTGACGCGCTGTCCAGAAATAAGTTCATATCTATCCAACAGACTCTGCATTCTTCTATTCTCTTCCACAGTTGCCCGACAAAAAACAATACTATCATCTGCAAACAAACGATGGTTAATAGTTGGTGCCCCTCGACATATTCTAATCCCAGAAATCTCTTTTCTCCTCCCAGCAATTTGCAGTAAGGTAATCAAACCTTTTGTACATAAGAGAAATAAGTAAGGGGTAGAGGATCCTCTTGCCTTATTCCTTTCAAGGGGACAATAAGACCTCTTGGCACACCATTAATTAAAACAGATAATGTAGCAGATGCAATACATCCCATAATCAAATTAATAAATCTTGGATGAAACCTCATTACTACCATAACATATTTGATAAAACCTCACTCCACTGTATCTTATGCCTTACTCATATCCAACATAAATGACATAAATCTCTTTTTCCTTTCTTTTTGTACTTAAGAAAATGTATTAATTCATAAGCAATCAATATATTATCAGAGATAAGACGGCTGGGAACAAAAGCAATTTGACTTTTACTAATCACATCAGGCAAGATAGCTTTAAGTCTATTAGAGATGACTTTTGCAATAAGTTTATAAGCCACATTACACAGACTAATTGGCCTATAATCACCCATTTTAAGAGGGCACTTCTTCTTGGGAATCAAAGTAATATGAGTATGATTCAAAGTAGAAGGAAAAGAACCTGAATTAAGTGCTTGCAACATAGCTGAAGTCGTTTTTTCACCCACAACATGCCATGCTGGCTAGGGGCCTTTGTAGCATCCATTTGATCCAACACTACCTTCACTTATTTTCCAGTAAATTTCCTTGTCAATTTCGAATTCATCGAATCGGATATTTTCCGGGATAATGGTGCCAAAAACTCCAGGGACTCTGCTGAGAAGTCAAGATGAGCTGGTGAAAAGATCTCTAAAATAATCCAAGATGATCTTATCTTTTTGAGCTCCTTCATACCATTGTCCATTACTGTCTTGAAACCTTAAAAAAGAATTTTTCATTTTCCTCTGTGAAGCTTTCATGTGAAAGTATTTACTATTGTTGTCCCTCTCTTTAAGTCATAATGCCTTAGACAGTTGCCTCCACATAATCTCTTGGCGCTCTAACCAAACTTGCACTTTAGCCCTTGCCTGATTCAATTCCTCCATCGATGATGTCCTTGGGTTCCTTGCATGTAAAAAATTCAAAAAATTTTGTGTCTTCCTAAGTTTTGTTTGGACATGCCTAAACCCAGTTTTATTCCAGGCTTGAAATTGAGTAGCACTCTCCTTAATCAGCCCAAATACCCCAGTCATATCAACCTGATTCGTATCGCAACCCCATATACTTTTAATAATTTCATCACAATCCTTATCCCCGACCCACATGGCCTCGAATCTAAATGGCTTTATTTCCTATGGAGAGGTATCTGTACCTTCCAGATTTACCCAGATGGGTGAATGATCTGAGTAAGCTATAGATCCATGATATACCTGTCCTCTAGGAAAGGAACTCTACCAAGCAGAATTTGCAACAAATCGATCTAGCATTTCCCTCACACAGTGTTGCCCCTCTCTTCCATTGCACCAAGTAAATTTAGGGCCTAAAAACCCTAAATCCCTCAAATTAAAATCATCAAGCACCTCCCAAAAAGCAAACAATTGACGATCAGGCCTAGAGTTGCCTCCTTGCTTCTCATGACGAAACATTAATTCATTAAAATCACTCATAACTATCCACGGTTCCTCATTACTTCTACTAAGAGTTCTAATCAAATTCTATGAGTTATGCCGTAAATGAATCTCAGGGAACCCATATATGGCAGTTTGGAACCATTGACCCATATGCAAATTCGGATCTTTAACAACAGCATCAATATGGTTGGGAGAATAATTTATGATAGACAAATCTACATCGTTATCTCATAATAAAGCAATTTCACTCCTTCTACCAGAGCAACTAACAGACAAACAATTTTGAAAACCTAATTTGTACTTACAAGATTCAAATTCCCGAGTAGAGAGTTTGGTTTCTTGCAAGAATGCGACATTGGGAACCTCTCTCTTGACTAAATCACAGAGGGTTCGAATACCATATGGGTTCCCAAGCCCACGTGCATTCTAACTGATCATCTTAATGGCTCCTGGCGGTGCTGTTCCACAGCCATTGCCGATACCAAATTATCAAAATCTTTGTTCAAACTCTCAGGTAAAAATAGAGACATCTTCTTTGGATCACGCCTATCCTCTTCCTCCACGGGCATAGACGATCTCTTTGACCATCCATCAACAATTTCTTCTTCATCGAGCAATACCAGACCCGGATCTTGTATGTTTCGTAGGCTTCTCTTCCATCGTCTTCGTCCATTAAACATTTACTCAGTAGGATTCAATCAAAGCCTTATCAAAGAACTCAGCCCCTATCGTTTAGATGAGCTAGTAGGAACTAGACCTTTGTTGTTCCCCTTTAGAATACTATATGGACTGAGTCACTGGTCCTCCTTTGAGCCAAATTAAAACAGACTCTTAGTTGGGCCCAACTTAGACAGCCCCTTTTGTAAATCCCCATATGCTTTAGTTTGTTGATCCTCTTCTGGGCTTAATGCTTGATTCGATACTGCTAGGCCCAATCTGCTTTGTTGATAATTCCCATCACTTCTTTTCAGAACTACCTCTTCCATCATATGAATCAAAACTTCCACCAGCTGTGTGATGCTCAAAGCTCTCCAGTCATCACTGGATCTCGAGTTAACAGAAGAACCCTGCAAACTGGATACTCATGAAATTTCACCTCATCCGTAGTACCCTGTTTCCCTCCATCATTACTCAATCCCACGAATTTCGAAATGCTGGGTGGACGTTCCTGACATTCATGCATAGTGGGAGTTCTGCCACTCCGATCACCGGAATCCATCGTCTCCTTCGTACTGGACTCCTTCGTTGCTTCCTTCTCCCCCTTTCCATTTCTTTTACCAAAGTTATTAGTTCTCAACCAACTTCTGAATTGAAAATCTAGTTGTTGAGATCCCCTATTCAAAATAAAGCTACAACCCTTCGTACCGTGGACCATGCATTCGAATGAAAACATATCATGAGGAGCTTTTCATATCTAATAGGGATCCACATGCTCTCCTCATTCCACTGAATGGTCCACCCCCTGGCCACTGATTTCAATATGTCTATCACCACCAATACTCGTAAGTATCATCCCCATTCCATGCCTCCTTGGACTGCATCCACTTGAATAACTGACCCAATATATTCACTTATCTTCATTTCCCACTTTCTATTCATACACACCATGGGGAGGTCGTGAAGTTGTATCCAAAATCTCTCTATATCAAACTTCATACTGGTAGGTTGTATATTGACATCCATTGGTTTCAGCACGAATAGGCTATTATCATATAGCCGTGGTCTAGATGACAAGATATGATCTCTCTCCCTCTCTGAATCAAAAGAAATCGTAAATGTGTTATTTTTAATTCATTTGATTACAGGAGGATGTTCACTTCGCCATGCTTTCATCATTGTAGTTTGGAGAACCTATAAACTGACCTTTCGCTTTGTGAAGACCTTTCCAACCGCACTCTTCCTTGCACAACGCCGCAATTCATCATCCAAAGCTTCCGTACCTTCATCTTCTAACACAATTTCATACCTCTCTTCCTTTTGCAAATTTAGGTTCCTCCATTCATCACTTAATTCATCCATGATCATGACCACAACACCCACCAAGAATGGAAAAAAAAGGTCCTTCACTCAAAGGAGCAAAGGAAGAAGAAAAACCTTCACCTCTCTCAAGAGATCCAGAGTAAAAGAAGACATGATTGTACAAAATCTATACATGCATCCATTATCTTTTGTGGAACTAATACACTCCCTATTTCTTCTTCTTCCCTCGACTTCTTCTTCTCTTTACTTCTTCTCTTTACTTCTTCTTTTATGAAATTGGCCGGAATCTACATAGAACTAGTCGACTGATGATAGAAATAATTTAAAATTGATGACCAGTTCGATTTCAGTTTCAAACAATATAAAATTATTGAATTGGTCGATTTCATATATATTATTATATTATATATATGGAATGATGTTATTTTAGTTTTGATTTTTATAAAACAAAATGAAACAGTACTATTTTGACTTGGAATTAATACGCTCCCAATTTCTTATTCTTCCCTTGACTTCTTCTTCTCTCTACTTCTTCGTTCATAATCAACACCATCAATAGCATAGCCCACTGCTCCCCTCCTCATTCACAACAACACCAACAATAAATTAAAGAATCGCATTGATTCACGCTAACACCAAAGCAGTCAGTTTTGCTCCTCCCCTATTTGGTCGATTCTGAACGTCTCAAAAAGCCATCGACGTAGCATCAATTTTGGATCGAAATTGCACTGACGACATTTATATTCATACGTAGTTGTTGATTTGATTCATTAAGTTGATGATGTTACATACACAAAAATATCTAGAGGTTTTTTGTTTTTGTTTCTAAATCTATTGCTTTAGGTTTTGTTTAGATAGTGAAAGAATTTCATCTTATCCAATCATTATAACTTTTCAAATTTTTGTATAAAATATAATAAAAAATTTAATTTTTCAAATCTCAAAATAATAATAATAATATTAAAAAATAACATTCTAATAATATATTATACAATTTTTAACTTTTATTTTACCATTTCATATTTTTTTATCCAAATTGCACATTAACTATAAACTATGAATATTAGTATTTAGTAGGTTTCATTGAGACGAGGATAATATTTTTAGGTTGAGATGAAATTAACTTTTAAAGTTAAAAATGTATGAAGTATGTTAAGATTAGGGGTGTAATCGGTCTAGTTTAATCTTATTTTAGACAAAATTATTTTAGAACCAATCTCGCACTAAATATTCCTAAATTAATACTTCTAATTTTATTGGTTCCGATCTAGTCTGGTTTAATTTTTTAATTTTAATAAAATGCCAATTTGTCATAAAAAAGTATTTTTTTTATAAAAAAAAAAATGGCTTTATAAAAAAGAATCTGTTATGTAAAAAAAAAAAATTGTTGTATTAAGAAATTGCTATAAAACTGAAACTGAAAACTAAAAAATCTGCTATAAAAATCTGCAAAAATTGAAAATAAAAATCTGCATTAAAAAAATATGCATATAAAAATTATTATATATAATATTGAAAATTAATTTAAAAAATATAAACATCAAATCAGTCCGGTTCGATTTCAAAAAGTATAAAACTAGTCCCAAATCAGATTTGGCCAATCTTAAAAAGAAGAAAATGGGTATTGGACTGGATCGGTTCAAAATCGCATCGGATTCACCGGTCTAGGTGGGTTTGGCTGGTTTTCTAATTTTTTGATTAATTTTTAAACCCTTAATTAAGATGATTTTAATTTTTTTTATGAAAAGTTAAATAAATAGTAGATTTTTATCAATAATTAGTTTGAAATGAATTGAATTTAATTTGACAACCAAACACGGGTTATAAGAATTTTGCTTATTGTATTTCTTTGTTTATTGCTTCATATAGCAAAATAATAAAGCTATAAAGAAGTTCATTGATTTCTTAATTATAATTATGTTAATTATTGTGTCTCTTTAATATATAATTTTGATCCTACTTTTGCACCTATAGTCACGTTATATAAGTGACTTAGCCTCTTTTTTATTATTAGGTAGCAGATGACCTCTTTTTGCCATAGTTAATGTTCCAGAAAAATGCATAAAATGTTTCATAAAGATATGCAAAATACTCCAGAAAAATATGAACACTGTAAAAATATATTCATCGGAAGTTGTCATATTTTGATCATTGATGTATGCTTTTAAATAGCGATAGTTTAAAAATAAAGTTTCCAAAAGAGAATTAAAAAATATAAAACAGAATAAAACTAGATATTTGAATAAAAAAATCTAAGGCCGGTTTGGATTTCAAATTCATCTCAATTCATCTAGATTTTATCATTAAATTTTTTTAATTTCTCATACAAAACATAAATTTATATATATATTTCAAATTTTAATACATATTTTTCAAATTTCAATTCAAATTTTTTAAATTTTTAAATAATAATAATATTAAAAAATAAATTAAACTCATCTAAATTTATTTCATCTCCGATTCTAAACGAATCTAAATAAGTGATTTTAAATATACATATTCTTACCACTCTTTTATAACTATCAATGCAATGCAAGAATGCTGTTTTATTAAAAATGAAAATCAAATTTTATAAAACTACCCTTTAAAAGAGTTTAAGGCAATTGTAAATGAGCCATTTGCTCACGGTATTTTTGTGGGAGTAAATAGTAATGCTATTTTAAAGTCTCTCCGTAACACGTTATTTACGTTATTTATGTGGTATAATTTGATGTAAAAGATAAATTTTAAAATTTAATTTTAGAAATCAAATTTTACTATTTAAATATTATAAATGGTGTACTCTATATTTCTCTATCTAGTGTTTTAGTGACTGTGGGATTGGTCATCAATCGCAATAATATACTTCAAGATATAATAATATTTTAATTATGAATATTGATAGGGTTTATAAAGTTAGATGAAAGTACATTTGATTTGGCCTCAGCAGACACTAAAGCCTATCTCAACCTGAATCACTCCTCTCCTATTATCCAAGAATCACTAAGAGCATTTATATTAATTTTATCAAAATAAATCATTAAATTTTTGATAAAAAATAAAAATTTATACACATATTAAATTTTTTTAATTATATTTGATCAAATATGACAAAAAAAAAATGTAGAATAGTATAAAAATATTTTTTATTAAACTTTTGAATAGTAAATCATCAAATTATCAAATAAAAATTTACTCACTTTTATACTATTTCTCACATTTTTTTGTTATATATGATTAAATATAATTAATTTTTTTTAATATATATGTAAATTTATAATTTTTATTAAAATTTATTAATTAATTTTAATGAAACTAATAAAAATATTCTAAAACTTGAATTTAGAAATAAGATAAGTTATGAATAGTAATAAAATAAGTAGTTAAAATGAATTAAAATTTAAAATAAGTAATTGAGATAAATTAAAAATATAAAATAAATTAAAAATAATAAAAGTCAAGTAAAATAAATCGGACCGAAACTGACCCACAAGTTTATTAGAAGAAAGGGATACACCGTGCGAGAAACAGGTTGAGAAAGACAAACGGGACACACGTAAAGATGAGAAGGGATTGTACCAATCGCTTACTGTCAAGACGCCACCTAAAGTTTCATGTTGTATTAACGATGCCACCTCAAAAGTTACGCCCATTAAAAATCATGACTTTGACAATTGTTAGTGTCCTTTAACACATGATAAGGAATATTCTCGCAATACCTTAGAGGAAAGAAAAAATATAGAGAGCATCCAACACTCATCACATTCATTTACATAAAGAACAGTACACATTATATTGTTCATGTAAGTGAGTGTGATGAGTGTTGAATGCTCTCTAGTATTACTCTATAAGAAATAAGCCAAATTATGAATAACCTTCTCTAAACTCTCTAATTCTTCTATAATTCTTTAAGAAGAAGTATTGACTTTGGTCTCTGAATCTTCCTAGATCACTACCGAGCCCACTTTTATCTTTGTACTTGCAAGTAGAAAGATCCTAATCAGAATCGTTGGAGCTTAGCCCAGATGTATAAAAACGTCAGCAAAAACACTTCATTGTCAAATGGCAACATTTATTCAATACAGACGGGGAAACAAAACAAAACTCCTCGTTTTTAATTAAGAACATAACAACCCCGTGGCAATTAATTAAATAATTAATAATTATAGCCAACAACAAGAAGATTATAAGTTAATTACCACCCTAAATGACTTAACGTTCAAATGGCAAATTAGTAATATCCTGTAAAAACTCAGACCTAATTGAGCGATCCCCTCTTCCCCCTATTCTACCCAACAGCTCGGTCATTCAAATTTTTCACGAGATCGATTTCTCCGCCAATCTTCCTCTGCAGAACATTAGCTCTCTCGCTGGAAGAATCAAAGTTAAGGACTGTGTTCAAATGGCGACGTCAGCTTTTAAGTCCACGACGAAGAGAACTCCGATAGGAGCCTCTTCATCATCCACCGAAGACTTTGTATCCTCCGATCGGAGCTCATCTCACCGCCGCTCACGAAGCCTGAGCAGATTCTCGCGCCGGCTACCGGAGACGGCAGCTGATGATTTTGAATACCACGTTCGGGCTCCTAGAGGAAAGTTCGTGAACACGGTGAGGGGCTCGGGGTTCCCTGAGATCAGCCTCGACGACCTCGCCATCGAGTTCTTCGGCTCCGGCGATCGAGGTCGCTCGGGTTCGAGGAGCTCACAGGCAGTCCCTCTGAGTGAGTCCGGCACATCGTCGTCGTCGTCGTCGTCTTCGCAGAGGCGAGGGAGGTCGGTGTCAAGGCAGAGCTCGAAAACGGGTGGAGATGTGAGGGGCAGTTTGTGTAATAGCTCCAGTGGAGGAAGGGTAGTACCGGAAAGTAATTCGAGGAGGCGACGGTCTGTTTCAGTTGTTCGCTGCCAGATTAGCGATTCCGAGGTGAGATATCGCTTGCATTTTATTTGATTTTTTTTAAGTTTATATTTGAACTCGAACGATTTGATTTTAATGAACATTATTTTCTGTTACGAAGATCTTAGCTTCATTGCGCACTTATTTGGAATTTGAATAAGCTAACTTAATTTTCATTTTCATATTCATTCAGAAATAAAACGTATATACTAGGCTTTATTTGAAAATTGAAATAGGATTTGGACTTTACACTGGATAGAGTGCAGTCTTGAATATGTTGTCTTCTATTTCATGATCATCTTGAATTGAATGATTTGGTTTAATTTTCAATTCTTTTACTGATTTATACGCATTTATGTAATGTATGCACTTGGCTTCGAGTGAGATAGGATTAGGGCTTAAAAATAATGAAGTATAATGTTTATCTCACAAAAAACTGGGGTAAATGTAATGGTGTGCCCTTGATATATACATATATGCGCGCGCGCGTGTTTGTATGTATGTAGTGTTGAAATATCTTAGTAGTAGTACTGTAGTTATCATTCTTATGATATCCTATAGGTTTCTCATTTGGGATATCATGAAGTGATAACTTTGACCTCCTCTCTTGATATAATTACGAATTCCAGTATTTTTGCCAAATGAATATACTTATAGCTAAGGCTACCTTGTATAATATGATTACCACAATGATTTTTGGTTGTATAAGACGATATTCTTCAGTAACTCATGAGACTTTACCGTTGAGTTTGGAGGAGATTGAATTTGAATGCATTTCTATGAAAAATGATAAAAGGTTTTATATAACCTGTTTACACATGCATTTTCCTAATAAATTGTGTAAGAACTTTTTTAGTATGTCCAATGTTGAGTTTTATAGATGAACACTATCAGGGAGCATGCTTTATAATTAGTGGAGATTAATTTTACCGTATTGTTTTTCTAAACAAGAATATGTAATTTTTCTTAGCCACATTGAAGTTGGAGAAAATATTTATTTTGCTTATGGTTATATATATTTTTCCAAACAACAGAATCTAGATCATTCTCAGAATTCTAGAAATCTTGCTAATCTGAAGAGTTTTGGGAATGCAAACAACAAAATGCCATTACCCCATAAACTGGCAGTTTCAAATCAAAGACAAGTATTGAGAAGGTCTTTTAGCCAACAAGATTTGCAGTCCCATGATGGCTATTCTGTAAGTCTTTTCCTCTCTTATGGCTTATTCCTTATCACTTTGTTCATCCTTGTTGAAATCTATAAGGCATTGAGTTTGGGATTTTGTAATAGGGAAGCTCACAGACAGAGACAGGCTAATGCTTGGGTTGAGACCACACATACCTTAATTGCCTTAATTTTAAAGTTCTCTTTAATTCTGTAAACGATTTTTTCATCAAACTTGTATTCATAACTGACCTGAACTTTTAACAATGTCTCTAACTTTCAGAGTCAATCTTCTGTCCTTACTGATGATGAAGGAAAGGATGCTCATTCCAGTAGAAGTGGTATGGAGAAGACCACGCAGACATTTTCTGCCCGACATAAGGTTTTGATTTTTATTTATTTTTATTATGTTAGGTGTAAAATGTTGGTTATGCCTGAGTTTAATATTTTACCCAGACCAAAAAGAACAAAGTTATATATTTTCATGTCAATCATTTAATGTGTCAAACTTTTTCATTCATCAGGTAGACCGCCTTGCTTCGGATGATGTTAATGGTGAATTTTATGCAGCAATGCGTGAAGAACTTATAAATGCCGTGGAGGGTATCAGAATGGAACTTGAGCAAGTCTGTAATCAATAAATGCTGTAGAGGAGATTGATGTCCTTTATCCTACATGTGCAAAATTTGGTTCATTCTTTGATCTGTTTGCTGAAACTAATTAGTGCCCCTTGCAACTTACTCAGGCAGCAGTGAAGACGAAAGAATCTTTTTCAGGAAGTGATGATTGCTTGCAACCAAATAATTCCAATGTTCTTCAGGCTGTTTCTTCAATCAGAAAGAACTACTCAATAGTATTGGAGCAGGTAATTTCAAATTATTAATCCTGGTAATTTGACCCTGTGATATCCTTAAATAAGCAAGATGCACACAGCAGAAGCTTTACTATTCATAGTGATTGTTGTTTGGGAGTATTTGAGTGTGTTTATCTTAGTAAATCACTCCTTATTGGTTTCTTGATGTAGATTTGGTTTTGTTGAATGTTATAATTTGTATAACTGTCTAAACTTGCATTGCAGTATTGAAATTCTATATTTGTGCGAACAGTACAAGATCAGATATTAGAGTCCGCTAAAGGTCTGTTTGGTAACACAACTATTCTCAAGTATTCTCAGATATTTCGTGTGTACATGAGTTAAGCCTATTTCATTCATATCAATAACTCTTTCTTATATGTAAAACAAAGTATTCTCAGATATTTCCTTTCCAACATTATTTAAACACAAAACACTTTTCAATTTCAAATATTTAATTTTTTTCATCTAATAATTATAGATTTTCTAAACTCCCAAACAAAACACAAAAAAAATTACTTTTTCAAATTTTAAAACAAAAACAATATTTAAACACTTTTTTAACTTTATAATATTTTTATTAAACCTTTTCTCTATCCTTTCTCAAAACTTAATAAAAAAATTTAATTCAATCGTTTCATTACTATTCACAAATATACTGAGATATTCTAAGTATCCAAATGAACCCTAAATAACTCTTTAAATTGCTGCATTCAGCATTCAGTTTAGACTTGTGTTGGGATGGTTGACAAATGTGTATTGAGTTGAAATTATTTTTTATGTTCTTCATACCAAGACTTTTGGAAGAGTTACTAGTTTGGATTTTATTTGGAGCACTATTTGAAATGTGTCAGCATCTTCATATGTTTTTGTTATTTGGATACCCACATTATAGTTTATAATCTTCTAATATAGAAGACAATTAACGTGGACTGGTGTTTTGCAGACAAGAGAAAGGATATGAATATCAATCGTTGGTTTTACTATGGAGTCATGGTCCTTTCGTTTTTGTGGCATTTGGTATGAAATAGGTTATGACTAGATCAATGGTTGCTTTAGTGTTGGCAAAGGAAACCTAGTTAGTACAGGAACAAATCTGGAATATGTTTGTGTCTTGTGGACCATGAGTAGGGAGATAAATAGATAGACTTTTGAGGAGCATGAGATTTCTGCTGATAGAATTAAGTCTGGAGTTGCGTTTTCCTTTTTGGATGGTTGTAGATGGATATAGTGACTACACCTAATTTTTGGATTTGCTGTTTGTCTTATTGTTACGTAGGGAATACTTTCATGTATAGAATCTATATACTCCCTCTTATTCTTGGGTTAAATTGTACTCATCAAACAGTTATTGATAATCTGTGGGCTTAATCAAGAAGGTAGTACATATTTCTATCAATTTTCTAAATGCTAAGTTGCCTTCCATGTGAAAAGAGACATTTTTAAGTGCATTTTAACTAGCATAAAATGCTGAGGTGATGGATCTAATAATTAACTTGAATTCACAGTCAGAGAAGAGTAAAAAGGATTTGTTGGCCAAAATGGCGTTGGAGGAGCATCGTGATCAGGAGCTGTCTAAGATTGTGAACAAATTGCTTCCTGATCCAAAGAAAACTGCTGTGGAAAAACCTTCACATGCCAGAAAGGTACCCTCTTTTCCTGCACTCTTGCAGGTCTCTCTAATATTTTGATTATATCCAAATAACTCTCCCCCTTTGCAGAGGGTAAAAGCGAGTTGACTTTTTAGTTTATATGTTTTTTGCCAGCGGAGTAATGACAGAAGTAGGATGTCAAAGTGTTTGACTGAGGAGGCAGAGAAGTATATTGAGGACTTCATTTGTAACGTTGAGGATACTGACATTTCATCTATTGATGGAGAGAGAAGCGATACAAGCTCATCTTTAGGAGGAATAATTGTAAAGCCCGAAACTCTTCAAAGTCCAGCCGCTTCTAATCCTCTTCCCGTTGAAATGGATGGGGTGATTCTGCCTTGGTTGTCCTGGGAAGCTAGCAATGATGCTACTCCTCAATCAAGCAAGAGTAAGGCAGAGCCTCCCGTAACTCCAATCAGCTTATGGGATTCAACTCAGGTACTCATTCTTTTCCCGGTTGCGATTCTTTTGGGATGGGGTATTTGAATATGCTTTCAATTTGCATAAATATGCCTTACTCGGTAAGAAGGTGCTGTTTGAATACAAATTTTCTAAAATTTTATATAAAATATAATAAATATGAGAAATGCTATTTCATCCTAAGATTTCTCCCGATTCCAAATTTTTTTAATTTTTTTTTATTAAGGACGTATTTTTTAATGACAACGTGACTTTTTTTCTAAAAAAATTTACAAATTAGAAAATCTATACAACTTCTCACACACCACACATTTTTTATTTTTTACTATTTTTAAAATCTAAAAATAATAATAATAATATTAAAAAAATAATATTTTATTAATATTCTATTCAACTTTCAATTTTCATATAAAATCATTATTTCATTTCATTTTCAATAAATCTCCCACTCATTTTTCTTTGAACCACATTAATAGGAAGGGTCCAGTGCACAAAATCAAAGTAATGGTTCCGCGAGCAGTCGTGGGAGCTGGAGCCCTAGGGTTATTGCTGGCATGTCAATGTACCTAGGGTTAGGAGAAGACGCATGGAGTAGTAAGTCTGGAGAACCTGGTAGTTATGGTAGCCATTGTCGTTCCACTGAATCGAGAGGATTATGCTTTGACATGGATGATTATCTCAAGGTCCAAAGCAACGAAGATTGTCTCTTCGAAAGATGGAACCAAACTCAGAGAATCAATTCAGGTGGTCTTCTACTTTGTAATCGCACGTTTTCCTGGATGTAAATTATAATAATGCCCTTCTTTCCTCACATTTCTACTTTGTACAGATACTTTTTTTGTTTTATTTATTGTTATTATTATTATTTTTTTTTGGAAAGGAAATGCTTTATCTGCCGAGGGTTTTCTCCCGAATGCATCTCCCAAATGATAAAAATAATTTAAAAATAATTTTTTTTAATTCAATGATTAAAGAAGTGTTTTTAAATAATGATATGTTTTTTTTTAAAATATTTTAAAATACCAAAAAATGAATAAAAATAAATCAAAAAAAAAACCAATTTGGTCTGTTCTGATGCTTCGGGCTAGCAATTAGCACCACTCTTAAAAAGCATCCGATTTTGGAGCTTTATTACATTTATTTTGCCAGCTTCTGATTATGGTAGCATATGAGATCCAAGCTACCTTGGTACTGCGTTTTGATTTTTCCTTCTATTTTGGCAAGAGTTAAAGCGGGGAGATCCAGATGGGAATAGGCTACAATGGTAGTATGGTATTTGGTCTTAGAGCCTCTTAAGAGGGGTCTAGATGATTGAAGAGTCGAGGGAATTTAATCAATACAAAAAATGTTGTTGGCCTTTTGGATCCAGATTCATGGACTACCCATGGAAATATAACTATAATATTACTAGACATTGACCTAGTGGGGCCTGATCGTGTACCTACAAAAAGATTTCTGTACATTAGGGTGGAGATTAGTGTTACAAAACCCTTAACATAAGGTTTTAATCTTCCAAGTGTTAATCGGAATCCAATAACCATTAAGTTTAGATATGAGCGATTATTAGAGTTTTGTTCTTTATGTGGATGTCTTGGCCATGTGCACCACCATTGTCCTCTGTTTTACACTAATATTATCGAATGATGTACGACCATGAGTTGAAAGCTGATAACTAGGTCAGAAAGTCACCTTGATCCTTATAGTCAAAAAAATTTCACCCCACAGAATCCTCTAAGTCAACCCCTTCCTTCTATCCAACCAGTTCATAAGCAATACCTGGTAGCACTAAAGGATAATCTAGACTCTCATTGTGTCCCGCAGCCACTTCCTCATCTGGAGCCTTCATACTTGAGCCCATCAATCATATGTCTTAACAATGGAAAAATGTTGGAAAAGCCCTTAGCAAAAATCCACAGTAACTTGGTGTAGATCATTGCCCATTTTTAAAGCATAGTTGGAAAAGCATAGTAACTTGGGCCCAACGAACAACCCACTTGGTAAAGCCCAATCCCTATAGACCATAAGATTTATTTACTCCTAAGCCCTTCTGATCAGGCTTGTATGCTTTGAACCCAATCTCTTTGGACCTACTCCAACCACCCCCCCCCCCCAAAAAAAACACCCAAAACTCAAGTTGTGAAAAAAACTCGACCTAAATCTTTGTGAAGAAATTCCACCTTACTTACCTACCTAATGACCTAGTTTACTTGAGAAAGAGAAAATATGGCATACTCAAACATCTCTCTGTTCTTTTTGAAGGCAATGAGAAACCTAGTCTCACAAGCTACTTCAGGAAAAGGAAGTAGCATGCATTAGACAACTTAGAGGAATCAAGAGTGGAGTTTCCAAGAGCCATTCCAAAACTCAAAAAAGCATTAGGAAAAACTCGAGATTAAGCAAATTCTCTCCATATAAAGAAACATGATGGATTTTTAAATGGTAAGGTATCTCTCTCTCAAGAAATGACTCTTTTCTCCCTCAATCCAACGACCAATGTAGTAAAGTCTATACTACCATCACCAAATCCACGAGGCTTTTGGCTTGAAATTATTGAAGATTAGGTTGTCCTCGTGCAATCAGAACTTTGAAGGCCTACATTACCCTGATGCAATTTTCCAATCTGAAACTCTTATTTTGCATGTAAATTGCATATTACTAATTTTGTATGTCGGTTAGACTTTACCCACGTTATTCACTTTCCCCTTTCTTGAAAGTGGAGTAGGCTTTTGTTTGTGTGGTGTGTTGGTGTGGTGTGTTGGTGTTGATGTTGAACTTATGCATGTTTCCAGTAATAATATTTCTATGTTGGTTTATTCGAATCCTTGTCATAACCCCTAGTTGCTAAATCTTGTGTATTATCCTACTCAACTTGTTAAAAATTCATTTTTGGAATTTTCTTGAGTCTTTAACAAATGTTTTCCTTGACCCCATGATTGCAATAGGTGACTTCAATTCTATATTGAACCAATCTAAAAGTTTGGTGGTAGAGATGTTGCTAGTTCTTCTAATCCAAAAGGTTTGAAACTCTTCATGACTAAAAAAGGCTTCTCTAGACCTAAGTTTACTTGGTTTAATAAGAGGCATGACTTTTTTAACATTAGGGAAAGATTAGATCGTGTTATTTGTAGTTTGAGTTGGAATAATCTTTATCCTAATGCTTCCCTTCAAGTTCTTCCAAGAACTTCTTTTGATCATTGTCTTATCTTATTGGATACTTCTAATGTTCATAACTCCCCTAATTCTTTTTTATTTGAAGAGTTTTGGACGAAATATCCCTCCAATGTGGAGGCTATTAAAAATGCTTGGAACTTTAATTGTCCTAAACTCCTACTTACATTCTCTCTAGAAAGTTAGAAGTTATAAAGATTGCTTTGAAAGATGGAATGTTAACAGTTTTGGTCATATCCAATCCTCAATAAAGACTCTCAACTAGGCCTTAAAGGATATCCAATCCCAAATCCCCACTTGTCACTCCACAGTATTAGAAGAGAATTTTATTCTTAATTTGGAAATCTTCATAAGGAAGAATCTTAATTGAGGCAAAAAGGTTTTTATGTTTTTACAAATTGAATTATGGTTTTTAACTTTTATAAAATTGATTTTGAATTTCAAAAAACTCGAAATTCAATACTTTTATTAATCTTACTATTACAAAATTAATGATTGATTCACATGTGGTGTATGTGGACCACATGTTAGTTTTTGATTGATTAATGTGGATATTAATGCTAAGTGTTAAATAATAAGAGGTTGACACGTAGTTTGTCGCTAATTTTTTAGCGATACAATTAACGAATACTAAATTATCACCTTTGTTACCGCTCTCTCTCTCCTAGATGAGTTCTCTCTCTTTCTCTGTAGACTTTTCCTTTATCCAAAACCTTTCCAATTTCCTAGCCATTCATGTGGCTTCCTCTACCCCACCTTGTTTCCCTAAACAACACCATAGTCTCTTCCACTCCTCATCTATCCATCCCAGCAAAATATCTCCTACCTTTTCATCTTCATTGAGCTTCAAAAAATAACTAGATCCCATCCATTTTCTATTCTTCTCACTTTGGCCCTTCCCATTCTGCAAGATGAAATTGTAAGTTTCAAACATTGACTTCTTAATAGCTTAAACATAAGCTCTCCCCTGAGACAACAACATTTTGGAACCTGCCATGGAAGGAGTTGGAAGGATCTCTAACTATGCTTTGACTAGTAAGCTTATCTCGACAAAACCTTTGAATAAACACACATTCCACTCGATCATCAAGACTGTTTGAAGTTTCATTGTGGGTCTAGTTATTGAAGATTTGGATTTAAATACATATCTGTTCACTTTTCTTACTGTCCAAGCTAAAAATTGTATCTTTTCTCAAAGACCTTGGAAATTGAATTGTAAGTTTCTTACGTATATCAATTTCGTAAAAATTAAAAATCGAAACCTTAAATTGCAAAAATGTAAAATCTTAAAATTGTAATCTTACAATTTTTTTTTTCTTAAACTATGACATTCTTTATTCTTTGATTTTTTCATTTTTGGTGGAAGACATTTAAAACCTGTTTTTCTTTTTTAATCAAAAAGGACCATTGAATTCAATTGCGAATAAGTTCACCATTACATTAGTTTTCCTTCTCTATACTCTCATAAATACAAGTTGGGATATCTTCCATCCAAATAACCTTTGTATCTATAAGTAATGCCTATTTTGCTAGCGTATTTGCAACTGCATTCAGAGATCGATAGACAAATTTGACGCTCACCCTTGATGTTATAGCAGCATCCTTTTTGCATCTTGAACTATGCTGCCATAAGGAAGAAAATCTAAGAGATCTTCATTTAAAACCTTCATTACAGTCTGAGCATCACATTAAAAAATGACTCGACAAAAACCTAGATCTTGACATAATTCCATAGCTCTCCAAAGTGCCAAGCATTCTGCTATGGTTGGGTGATTGACAGACATCCTCTTAGCACAATAGGTAGTGAGAACCTCACACATTTCATTTCTTATAACAATACGAAGACCAATTTTTTTTCTATTTCTGATTGAGAGCTGCATCCCAATTAACCTTCACTTCACCTGCTGAAGGTTTTATTCGTCTATCTTGTCTCAATAGGGGTTTGTTATGAGAAGTATGATCCACCACAGTTTAAGCTAGTTGAAACTCCTTAAGTTGATTTCTTGCTGTCATAAGAAGCTACCCAGGAGGTGTGGATTTATTTTCAAACATAATCAGGCTTCCCCTTAGCCATAAACTTCTCATAATCATTTCTACTTCTTCCATTTTCATCTTAGTTAGAACATTAGTCATCTTCTCTATCAATTTCAGGAAATTAACTTCTGAGGTGCTCCATTTTTTAACTTTAGAACATGAATTAGACATTGTTTGAATCGTGAGATAAGATGAGATAGTTTTAGATAAAAATTAAATGAAATATTGTTAGAATATAATGCTTTAGTATTATTATTGTTTTGTAATTTAAAAAAGTTATATAATTTATTATACTTTATACGAGAATTTTTTAAAATTATAATAATGAGATGAAATAAACTAAGATGATTTGAGATGATTGTGATATCTAAATAAGGCTTTAAAGTGGCAGTTAATATAAGTGAGTGATATATAAACTCGTAACTAGTGTTATACATTCTCAATTATTCTACGCATCATGTTTGATTCCAAATGATCAAGACGATCATGCCAAAACATAAGTATTTTTAGATATAGCATTTCTTGTGCATTATAATATGTGATTCAATTATTTTTAATATTGCATGATATAATACATAAAAGAAAGATGATAGTTTTTCTAGTATGAATTTTTTATCCAAATTTATTGTTGTAATTTAAAGATATTCATCACAACATCATTCGTGCTTTCAACAACATAACCATTACAACGAATATATTTAAAACTTAATTAATTTCTTCTAGAGTTCAAAGAATACAAATCATCATCAATATAAAATTTTGTTCCTTTTGATAACAAGATGCCGGCTATTTCAGAGCCTTTAATTAGGTTTGATGACGTAGATATTGTATTGGTATTGGCTTTATATATTGTCAAAGAGAAAAACTTCTAAGCGAAAAAGGTGCCTTGTGCCGTATATCACCCTCTAATGAGGTCTTGACATGTAGACAATCCATATGACTAATTGTGGGAACTCAACACAAAGGATACATTTGACTTTGAAATCCCTAACATTTGGGGTTTGATTTCCTGAATGTTGAAGCCCTCTCTTCCCAGAGTACTCTTGAGCACAGCCTTACCCTCCCTCCTAACGCCATGCTGCCCCCCAACGATGGCGAAGCCAGCCCGAAGATGACGGAGCCAACCTAGCGACGATGAAGTCAAAAACAACAGAGAAACAAGAAAAAATTGGGTTTTGCATTTTGCCTACTAAAACTCGAGTTTTGATGTCAGAAACAATAAAAACAATAGCAAACCCACTGAAAAAAAAAAGAAAAGAAAAAAATCATGACAAACGATATCTACTCAACAGTGAATTCAAGTTTGGACATGTGTCTTGATTGTGGTCAATGGGTGAATGGTGGTGGACGGCATGTGGGCGCAGCTCGACAGAATCTGGCAACGGAATGGACGGCGCTCGACAGGGGATTGTGGCACTGAAGGTTCAATGGGTCAAAGGAAAAAGGTTTAAGGAGAAGAGAACTAGGGAAAAAAATGGATGAAGCGTCGTCTGGTTAATTCATTTTTTAGTCATAATTAAGTATAATGATCCTAGCTTTTTTATGGTGTAACTTACTGACGTGTTTTATTTTAATTGGTGGGTGGTATATCCCCTACAATACCTTGCCTGTTTCAAAGAGGAACTGATTGTCAAATATTAGAAATTTTTTCATCTTAAAAAATTGTATGTAATGAACAATTGTCTGCCATACGTATTTTCACCAATTATCTTAGAATCGATCAATGCATCAATATAATTTATGTCTTCTTATAATTAAAGATATGTATAAAATTTATTAATGCAAAAGAAAGTTTAACATGGTTTATTAAAGATAACAACCCAAACATAATATAAATAAAATAAAATAATAAAATTAATTATTACAGACATATGCATCACTAATTAAAATATTATTGTTTCTTTAAGAATTTTGAAATATAGTAATGTAAATATAGCTCTTCAAAAGTTTAATATTATTTTCTTTGAATTTCTTCTGTTTGGATCTACAAAAATATTAGAAATATCAAGATGAGTTAGAACTATCATATTTTTGAATTCTTAAAATAAGTTAAATGATCCTCTGGATTTTTGTGGTAAGCAAAACTCATTTTGACAATTTCTTTTTTTCCTTCATACATGTTTGATATTGGTCCATCAAATATTTGGACATACGACAAGTATGTAACTAATGCATTTTTATGTTACACATATGACATATTTTCATATTTCTTTATAGATTTATTTTGCAAGTTTTTTTTTTCATCTTGCTTTGTTATAGTGTGATTCCACTTCTGGTGGGATGAAGCACTTTTCTTTGAGAAATTTTGAGTATTTCTCTACCACGTTTATGTTAGTGACTACAATTTTCTTTATTATGATGAAAAAAAATTCTATTTGCTTTAGAAAATGAAGTAGAATTAGTTAGACGGGATGGTGATTTTTATTTTTTTATTAAGAGTCATTTTGCTCAGCTACTAGTAAACAACGTACAAGTTTAAAATATTTAGTGAACATTCGCATTCGATATTTCTGTTATAAGAGTACATTCGAGGCATGACTATGTTATATGTATCATTGAAAATATATCATCATTGATGACTTTTGTTTTTTTTTTTTTTTTTTACAAAATTTCAAATGTACAACTTCAGAAGCATTTAATCATAACGAGTTTGAGTGAATCGTGATCTTCTGATACATGTATTACTCCTTTAAACTATCTCATATAATCAAGAGATATTTTATTATGAGGTACTCAATTTTCAATAATATTTATACTTAATAGTATTGCATGAGAAGAAAATATTTAAAAACAAACTGACATATATAAGACAAGAATATTCGTCGCATTGACAAGATAATATTATATTATATATAATATAACATTTATCATATCAAAATTTTATAGAATAATTTTCATCACAGTAAACAAATATTAATATTTATAGAATATAAATTTATAGTGGTCAAGAAATGTTTTGTAAATATTTTATTAAAAATTAAAAGAACACAACGGTTTACTAGAGTTTCATGTGGATAATATATTGTAAAATTAAAAAAAATTAGTAAGAGAGTTGAAGAATTATATATATGAAACTAATTTTTAAAAAATTTAATATTATTTCTTGTTGTATTGTATGTCTACTATAAATGCTTTTCAAAATTCAATTTTATAGACATGGTAGGATAAAATATATTTAATAGATACATAAATTTAGAAAATAACAATACATAAATTAATAAAATATATGGACATTAAAAACAAGAATACATAAATGAGTAAGAATTATAATAATTACTCATCAAATACATCAAATGTATTTTCTTATATTTATATATTTACAACAATTTGACTGTTTTGTGTCATTTTCTGTAATTCTTTACTTGAAGATTTTAGTAAATCTTCGTAGTAAAGTTGGGCGGAAATGAAACCTTTTTCTTATCCATTTTAGTTCACTGGTGACCTTTTTTCTTTGCAGGCTCTCCGGCACGCCACTTTCACAGTCCCACACCCAAGGTTACACCAATGCAAATCCTCCAAGTTCCGAATTTCTTTGCCTTCCCTAAAACCCTGAACCCTACCTCCAAACCTCAACACCACCGTGCATGTCTTCCTCTCCAACCTCCCAACTCACTAATTTCCTTCTCCAACCCCAAAAGACCTTCCACCTTCACAGCCAGTTGCCTCGCCTCCGACGAGTTCCCCGTCGACGAGACCTTCATCCAGAAATTCGGCCCCAAAGAAAGAGAAACTGAAGATGAAGCGCGAAAGCGCAACTGGGTCGAGCGCGGCTGGGCTCCCTGGGAAGAAATCCTCACCCCTGAAGCGGATTTCGCCCGGAAAAGCTTGAATGAAGGCGAAGAAGTCCCTCTCCAAAGCCCAGAAGCCATCGAAGCATTCAAAATGCTTAAACCTAGTTACCGGAAGAAGAAGATGGAGGAAATGGGGCTGACCGAGGACGATTATTATCGGAAACAGTTTGAGATCAAGGGAGATATACCGGAGCCTCTGGAGACGGTGTGGGGGGCGCCGTTGGTGGTACAGCACGTGCCGCCCCGGGATTGGCCGCCACGGGGTTGGGAGGTGGATCGGAAGGAGCTAGAGTACATTAGGGAAGCGCATAAGCTGCTGGCTGTGAGGGTGGAGTTGGAGGACTTGGATGAGGAGGTGAGGACGGAGACTGAGGACATCTGTTTGGATAGGTACAGGATGTTCTTGAAGCAGTACAATGAGTGGGTTGAGGCGAATAAGGACAGATTGGAGGAGGAATCTTATAAGGTTTGAGATAGAAACTAAAAACTATTGAACTTTCATTTCGTCTATTTTTCTTGTTGTGTTTGTATTGGTGCGTTATTTTGTAGACCAAATGCGACCATGGTGTTACGATTTCTTTGAAGTAAGGGATGTCGGACCAAGTGACAGTATCAAATTGGAGTGCGGTTTGTGACGAAAATTTGGGTGTACCGCTGGGCGTTTGGGTTAATAATATTAACATTATAAGTATGGTTGAAAGTTTTTCGTAAGTTTTTTTTTTTTTTTTTTTTTAAGGGGGGTGGGGGGGGGGGGGGGGGGGATAATTTTCATCCTTGAGCTTAGAATGGGTGTGAATTTCAAAAGTTTAGGTCTAGTAGGGATGAATTGGTTGAGATTGATATGGTCAAACTGTCTCGAGTTTGCCATAGGCCCGTTTTGAATGAATATGGTCTAGCCGAAATATATTTTGTGAATTTGAAAATTTGTCTCGAATTGCATATATTTGAGGATAATTATGTCAAACATATTTGAAGCATTTGGTTATGGATTTAGCTGGAAGCTTTATAACATTTGAACTAACTGGGAGAAAATAGAAATGGGTAGAGACATGACTAGATTCAGGGGTTTTAAGTTGTATATGGGATTTTTATTATCAGTAGCTGCATATGAGCTTTTTATACTTTGAAACAACAATTTTTTCTAGTACATTGCTAACAAGTTTGATTGGTCCATTTAGGAGACTAATGTGCCTGTTCTTATTGCCTATACAGTATGACCAAGATTACCATCCAGGCAGGAGGAAAAGAGGCAAGGACTACAAAGAGGGAATGGTAAAAATAAGTTGCAAATTCTTTGTTTATTTTCATGTGGATTATGGTGAAATCATGACATTGATCACCATTGTTTCTTGCAGTATGAGCTTCCGTTTTATTATCCAGGACAAGTAAGTTATCTACCTCATTCCCCTTCTTCTAAGCAATGACATTTATCTTGTTATAGAAATTGTACTCATAGGTCTCATCCCAGTGATGCCTAGATAGGCCTGCATCTACCATCAAACTAAAACACTAGAATGCCTTGTTAATCATTTTTCATTGTTGGATGCAACATGCTTTCCCACATATTCAAATAAATTTTAGTTGGTGTGCCATGGTTAAATGGGCCACGATTGTAAACATCATTTGACTAGAACTATCAATATCAGATGCATTTCCTCTGATCTTTATTTTGACTATATCAATTATAAAACTGCCAAATGATATGTGCATTACTTGCTCTCTTATTCGTAGCAAAAATGCATCTGAATACTGTGTTCTATGGATAAGCTTATGTCAGGCCCATACATATACGCAGTGCAGTGATGTTATTTCCTAAACAACATGATGTAGAATTTACAAATTCTGAGATCTGCAAAAAAAGAGTATTGGACATTAATTGTGGAAAATTTATCTGCAGATTTGTTTAGGGAAAGTGACTACTTTGCACCTTTATCAAGGAGCATTCGTTGACATTGGTGGTGTGTATGATGGGTAACTTTAATTCCTTATACTGCTATTTATTACTTGAAGTTTGTTGATTGAACCTGTTATACCTGTAAAAGAAATTATATCCTAAATGGACCAAGGGATCATCAGTTTTAACATTGGAATATCAGAGAGCTGATGGTGAGTGTCTTCACTATGATGAATTAACTGGCCTGATAAGGATACATAGTGAAGACTTGTGACATGATTTTTTCAATTGAGCCGATGAATTAAGTCTTACCTCAATGGCTTAATAATAATGATATTAATCTTGTCGCTTGAGTGCTGTTTGTGTAATGCCCTGGAGTGAGTATAGTAAGGTGGTGAATGGGGACCCACATACTTTGGAAGGAAAAGTTTTTGTCCCTTATAATGAATTTTGAGGAGCTATTTACTAGTTCTTTTTGGGCTCAGATGTGGTTTGGGCTTTGCTTATGCATCTACAGTTTTGGCCATTGAAGTTTACTCAAACCACCAAATCAACAACCAATTGCATTGTTGAAACCAAGAACTAAAGTTGTACCCCTGTTGGCAACAATGCTGGTTAGGGTTATAAATGAACCAATCTGTTGGATAATCTGCTTGGTATTTGCCCAGTTAAACTTGAATCAATCTCGATTTGTTGAAAAAAAAAAAACTCGATCATGAAAGCATGTATCCACTTGATCAGTAAATGAGACATATCCGACAAAACTTGAAACTTGACTTGGCTATGGCTTGTTAAGGCCCTCTCTTTTATGCTCAAGTTGACTCGTTAGCTTGACTTAATTAAAACTCATTCATATATTGATATATATATATATATATAATATACACACCTATGTATATGTATATATATATGTATTAGCTAATAATATAAGCATAAAAATATTATAATTAAATATATAATATGTAACTAATTACTTATGCCTATATATTGAATATATTTTATAGATATATTTTATATTTTGTATAATAATTAGTTGATAAGATCTAATAATTTCATATATTAGTATATGAGAATCATATATGAAATAGATTTATGCTATCATATTATGTTTATGTATTAATATATATGTAGGCATATAATCTAATTAGATATTAATTATTTATAAATTTTTTAAAGCTTATAATTCAATAGAGCATCTGTCGACACCCCCAACTCACGCTTATGATTTAAGATAAACTGAAGCGTCAGGAACATGTAACATAATGTTACATACCCCTCGTTCATGACAATTATAAAATACAATGCACCTATCTTACTAGCAGTATGCAATAAATATCATAGCGAAAAATTCTGTTCTAATCGAATAGGCTAAATAATAAGATAATGCCAAACATCACATGGTTTTGCTAGTGCAAATATTCCAAAAGCTTTATAAAGCAATTGTACCTCAAAAGGAATAGTCATAAATCCATAAATTCCAAAACCACTAGAGATTTCAAAAGACTTAAAACACTTAAACTTAAACATAATTGTCTAATATTCCAAAGAAACTTGACCCAAAAGAGGTCATCACTCAGAGCCCTGGGTCCTGCTGGGTTCGTCCTGTTTAGCACATCTTTCGTGCAGGATCCTCCTAAGTTCCTTAAAAAGTTTTATGATTTGAATCAGAAACTGGTCCACCTCCTCCAACTTATCGTTGCAAAGTATTTCAAGAGGCCCTCAGGGCTCTTTAAGCTCTCCTAAGTCTTCTTAGGAAGCGGTGTCTTGCGCTTACTCATCTAAACCTACAATCACTTCTACCATCCTGAAAAAAGAATGGTAGTGGAAACTACCATAGTGAGATTTCAAGAAATCTCAATAAGTACACAAATAATATAGCATAAGTATCATAGACATATAAACGCAAACACAAAACAAATGCATGAACATGAATTATGAGACTTATGACTTGACTTATGTATCATGTACTTTCATGTAAAAACCTTCTTTCTTTTTTTGACTTTCTTCAATACGTGTTCATAACATTTCATATATTTTCTTGATATTCATATCATTCATAGACTCGTAACCTTATTCTTGTCATGATTTACATAACTTGTATGGATATCTCATGACTCCCCTATACACCGTGTGTTCTCCGCTAATTACCGCATTACTCTACGACACATTTAGTTGAGGTGACTATGTCATATTTATATTTTTATACAGCAATTTGCTTATTTTGCCTTCATCATCCTTGGCACCCACTAGATTTAAAAGCAACCTTGCTCTAGAATACTTCCACAGGAGTCATTCGAGGTCCGTCGACTATACTTCATTGATTAGAAGTTTTTACTCGACTTTAGTTACTTCTAAATGAACAAGGAGTTTCACTAGGGCATTTTCTCGTCTTAACCTTTGGGGTTCTTATAAAAATTCTGGACTCATTTTTTTTGAAATCATTAACCCAAAAATATGAAATCGTGTAATATGAACATATATGCAACCCTTGACTGACTTATGCAAAGCATGTAATCATAGGCATGTGAAACATACATTCATCAATTATAGCTTGAAACATTAGAACATGCAAACATATATCATTTCATGAAAACATAGTCAATCAACCTTGAGAGAATAAAAAGTAGCTCAACCAAAACCTTCAAGAGGGCCAAGGCCGAACCTCTCATGCCTCACAATAGATTATTTCCTTTCATTTCTTCATACCAACTCATGCGTCCATTTAACATTCATCAAAAAGCATCTTTAGGCTATAATAAAAGCCTAAGCCAATTAACTCATAGCATTGATTCCTTCAACAATCATCACACTTGTACTTCAACACTTCAAAACATGCTACCCAAAATATGTATTAAGGCAAACAATGAATTTAATCCATGAATCACCCAAAAATTTCAATAAAATGATCATACTTCCATACATAAGTTAAAAGCATAATTTCTAACTTAAGATTCGATCATGGCCGAAACACATAACTCCCAAAACTCTGATTTTCTTCAAGTAATCATCTCGTCTCAACCCAATCATCTTGGCCGAAAGTTACCAAGCCTTGCCTCTTCCATACTTCCTCAAATAACCACCATAATCCATCAAAGTACTCTTAGATTAAACCCTAAGGTAAAGTCTCAACATTTTCTTGAGAAAATATAGTAATAATCCACCAAGCAAACAAAGAGTAACAACAATAACAAACAAGTTCACACATTATATACAAATAATACCAAAGTTAGGTTAAGACTCAAGAGCATGCTTACAAAAATATCCAAGAAATATAAGTAAGGAAATCTGAAAAATAAATAATGAAAAGATCAAGATTAAACTCAAAATATTTTAGATCTGAAATTTAGAAAACAAATGGGTGTTTGACTAGAGAGAAAATCACCCTTTTCTTCAAAAAAAAAAACCGAGGGCCAAATCTCTTCAATAGATAAACCCTAGTTTTCATTTTTATTTTTAAAGACTCCTTTTGACTCACGAAAATCTCCATTTTTCTTTGTTTTAAAAACTCCGAAAGTCTAGAGTTTCATTTATAGAGAACTAAAATCCTAGTTTTCATGTGGAAGTGTGTGTGTGCGTGCAAAATCATTAAGGCATAGAGTTTTGAAGAAAGAAACTCTTTCAAATCCGTATATGGTGCTTCAAAAACAAAACCACACAATGCTTACCTTGTGTAAAAGATCCTCCAAAAAGATTTGGGTCGAAAACAATCAAAACGGTGACAGAAGAGTGTTTGACTAGTGAGAAAATAGAAGAATGCTCTTGGCCGAATTCTTTAAGAAAAGGAAGGGCCGGATGGTAAGGGAAAAAGGCTCCTTGATTTTTGGCACTACGCTTTTATAGATTTTTCCTTCTCCAAGCATGGTTCAATGCATGTATGACACATGGTGAAATCTTCTTATTTCTTTCTCAAATGATGAGATTTGCATTGTGAAATTAAGGGACACAAGATTTCGACTCCCTCTCTCTCTCTCTCCAAATCTGATAATCATCTCCCCCAAAAAATTTCATTTTATCCCTCAACTCAAATCTAAAACAAAAACTTAAGAAGAGTTCTTTGGGCATCTTACTTAACCCTAGCCTTTTAGCTTGACACTTGGTATGAGGAGGATGAGGGCAACTTGTCATTTCCATGACAACACTTCAACTTCCGCAATCTTCTCTCTCCCACATGCCTATTCATGCTTCAATTCTTATAAAATCCTATCTTTTTGTTTTCCCCATGTAAGAAACTTCTTGGAAGGATAAAAGACCATGTGTCTTATCTTGACACTTGTCTAAAGGAAATCCAAAGGTCACTAAGCGCCTCCACCATGGCATGACCGGCCACTAGGCTTCTTTTGGGCTTTTGGGCATTGTTTCAACTCTTGGGCCAATCCTTACTACACTTCAAACAAGATAGAAGGGTCCAAATCCATCAATTTAGGGTTTTCTCCAAAAAAAGCTTTCTTTCATCTTCTTCTCCCCTTCTCTCATTGTTTTTCTAAAGGCTCCAAACACCTCAAAATAAATAAATAAATAACTCGTCCTATCCTAACATGGATAAATGGTTTTCTCACGTAAGTCTGGGATGTCACAAGTTCTAAATTGTACAAATTCAAGATTAGATTTGTTTTTTTATCTAATTTATTAATTATTAACTTTGATTCAAAACATAAAAATAAACAATTCGAGTTCGAGTTCGAGTTGAGAGTTTAGCTTATCGAGTCAAGCCCAAACAAAGAATAAATATAAATCGCTAGTTTGAACTCGAGTATTTTGAGTTGAACCAAGCTCGGCAAGCCAAAGACCGGCTCGGCTCGGCTCGGCTTGGCTTGATTACAGCCTTAATGGTGGTGTTTGTTGTAAGTTTTTGTCTATTGGACTTGGTAATAATTTGTGTGGTAATTGTGGAGGCTCTGATTTGTCTCACTTGTGTGGTAGCTAATCTGACATTTTTTGGACTACTGCTTTTTTATCTTTTAGTCTATCAGCATACCCCATGGAAGATTCATGGTACATTATGTCTTGATTTATTTCAGGTGGGTTCCCATAAAGGGTAATGATTGGTATTGGATTCGCCATCACATAAAAGTTGGTATGCACGTCATAGTTGAAATTCTGGTGAGTATTTTAGCTGCTAGGCTTGCCCCCCCTTTTTTTTCCTCTTTAGGGATGGTTGTCAATGAGCATTAATCTGGTTACATTAATAAGTTGGTTCCAACAACAATCAAAGTCATTATTGGCTTATGGAAATTGACATCATTTTTATTATTACATGTCATTATTTGTTTCAGGCAAAACGAGATCCTTACCGTTTTCGGTTTCCCATCGAAATGCGATTTGTCCGGCCAAACATAGATCACCTGATGTATGTAATCTTGAACTTTGACCATTCTCCAATTTAAGTATATTTTAGCTAAATATGGATGTGATTCTCTATTCAGTCTCCTCGATTCTTGACATTTTTATATGTACATTCAGCTTTAACAGATTTGACTTTCCGCCTATATTTCATCGTGATGAGACCAATCTAGATGAGTTACGGGTTTGTACCTTTCCTTTTATGGTGTCACTATATATATTCTCTCAACATTTAATATGCCCACTTCTCTTGTATACTTCTTGTTTACATGGGATTTCCCTATTTCATTCATATCAATAAAATTTACCTCTTATAAAAAAACATTTAATATGCCCACAATTGACTCATTATATCTTTATTGAGTAGTTGTAATTCCTTCAATGGCTCTATCATAAGAAATTTATCTTATCAATTTAAATCTTATTTCCTGTCTTCGGTTGGACATTTTTAGGGGGATGACTTTCTGTTGGATGGACATGTGGTATGGAGTGTAGGTTTGAGCTAGGATGTGTTCAAAAAAGAACTTCTGCAGAAGCCTATGAAAAACCATTCTAGTATTCCATCACGCATATTCATGTGTTCTCTCGTTTTTTTTTTTTTTTAATTTATTTTGATTTGCTATAAGTTATTTACAAAAATGAATACTTCGTATATACTTGGACTATGCCTATTCTTGGTAATACAATCTCTTATTAATTATAAAAAAGAAGTTATTAACAAAATGAAAATGGACATTTCTCATGTACCTGGTTAGTGTACAAGAGAAACGGTTGAAAACTAAAATCTAAGAGTACTTAACCTAATTCATAATGAGCTTAGTCTTCTGTGCACTTGAGGCCAGACTATTTTCTCATCAAGCCTTACATTTTGGCTTGCTGCTTAGTTTAGAGTGCGGGGAAGAGGATTTCTAGTGCTCTAGAGTGTCACTTGTGGATACAATTTTTTTTTTTTATGGTTTTGTTTCGTAAATCTTGTTCAACTCTAGGAAGATCTGAAGCAATCGGTTTCCTGTATGTGATTCTTCCTTAAAATTGCAGAAGATTTTGTCTATCAAAATTAATTTTGTTTTTCTACCATGTTTGTATGTTATTTAATTTTTGTCTCACTTGCTGACTGATCAAAAATAATTTTTATCTTGTTTGCTTGCCTTGCAGCGTGATAGTGGAAGACCTCCAGTTCCTAGAAAAGATCCAGGAGACAAACCGGAAGAGGAACCTTTGTTGTCAAATCACCCTTATGTTGATAAGGTATGTTTCTGACTAGGACTCCTTTTCAGAAGTCATAACATTAGATTTTAACTATTGCCGAGAATGATCAATTACCTGTTACTATCATGGCCATGATTATGAACTTTAACTTTTCTGTTGTGCAGTTGTGGCAGATACATGTTGCTGAGCAAATGATCATGGATGATTTGGAGGCTAATCCTGAGAAATACAACGACAAAAAATTATCAGAGTTATCCGATGATGAGGATTTTGATGAGGAAAAAAGTGTTGTTTATACTAAAGCCTATTATAAGAAATCTTTAATACCAAAAATGATTTTGGTGAGCACTAATCTCTTGAGTCATTGTATTGACTTGTATTCTGTTGCATTCATGGACTTGTTATTTATTTTGTCTTAACAGAAAACAAGTGTTAAAGACCTTGACTTGGAGGCTGCCTTTGCTGAGCGTCAGGTAGCTGTTTATCTAAGTTTTTGGTCCTTCTTGATAAATGTTGACTTACCTATTCAACTTATACATTTTATCTAACTGCTACTTTGGTTTCCAATTGCTTTCACGTTCAAAAAGATCCTTATGTATTCATGTCTGGTGGATGCAGTTCCATAACAAACTAAGAAGGGAAGCAATTGGAAGAGGAGAGAGATACAAAATTGCCCAGCTTAGACGAAATATTGAAATGGATGAATATGACTTGATACATTGGCACCGGTCATTTGAGGAAAGAGAAGCTTTGATCAGAGACATCAGTTGGTATTTCCGTTGTTGTTATATATCAAATACTTAATATTAGTGATCCCTAATCTTGTCTGCCATTCGGGTCTCTTCATCATGTTATAGTGCATACAAATTAAGCATTTGTTCCTACTTTGACAATTGGTAACTTAAGATTTCCAATTTTATACATTGTGAATTGTGCATAGGATGGTCTGGAGACTGCATTAACTAAGGCAGTCACTTTTCTCATGAGGAAAGTAAGTGATGTTGACACAGACTTTCCAATGTCTGTTGCTGGAATTAGTTTCTTCTTCAGCATACTTTATAATATATAATATGAATGTATATTGTGTGTGTATGAAAATGAAGCATTGATTTAGGCATATAGTTTTCTTCAATCCTAGTTTTGTTCTCCCACCGACAGAGATCAAGCTTATTATTCAAGTGACATCACGATTATGTGGGACTTGATGTAAGCATAGTAACTAGGTATAGATGCATGCTTCCGGTTAACTCGGTTTGAATTTCCAGTTGGTCTAATACAAGAAGGCGGGAAAACCTGCAATGAAGTATCAATTTATTGTAAAATATATTTTGCTTTGCATTTGCACTGGACTCCCCTCCCCACCTGGGGCTGGTTGCTTTCTGCATCACTATTATGTACCTCTTTCTGCCTCTCATGTTGGCATAGGATGTTCTTTCTGCTACTTATTGAAAGCTGAATGGTTTTCTGCAGCCGTCAAGCACTCGGTCTGCCATTGGAAGAGCCGGGAAGGTACAAAGATGCTAGTTTCTTTGGTAAGGATCAGTATGACCCTTCAAACCCTCTATATCGTTATGACTACTGGGGAGAACCCAAGAACTCTGAGAAGAGCAGACAAGAGCGGATGACAGATGCCCACAACAAATCTATTGTGGGTAAGGGTACCGTCTGGCATGAGATGTCATACGAAGACTGCATCAAACAGCAGATGCAAAGAGAAGCCCATGCCAAGGAACTGGCTTCAGAAGAAACTCATCATGGAGCGTCAAAAGGAGATCATGATTATGAAGATGATGACGACGACGATGATGATGATGATGATGACGACCTTGATTTCAGCATTTTACAAGAATATAATGGTAATTCTTCAAATCAACCTCATGTTAATGGGACTGAATCTTCAATAATTTCAGATGAGGGTATGTTCGAAGATTAATTAATTGGCGTGGCAAAGCATGGTTAAAGTGAAAAGTTAAGTCATAAAATCGTGCAAGCGTAGAAATAGTTTGAGATATTTAATTAAAAGTAGCATGTATGTGTTTTTTTTAATTTTTTTAAATGTTTTAAATTTATTACAGATATAAAAAACAAAATTAGATCCATTTTATATCATCAATCTTCAAAAATAAAGAAAAAAGGCAAAAAGTTTCTTTAGGAACATATTGTTTCTCGATAGTATTTTAGTAATGAGATTAGTCATGTCTCTATACCATTGCTCAAGTTCATTTGTCCGATTCTGAAAAATGGGAATTGGGGTTAAGTATCAAATTGAAATGGATAACAATTTTGAATAAGTTATTCTAATATATTAAAAATCGTATATAATGCAATTCTAGCATTTAATATTACATATAAACGAGTAAAATTTATAAATTCACTGATTAGTAAATAAAAATATGATATGAATCTAAGTAATCTCATTAAAGATGTAATTTATGTACTTTATTTTAGTTGTAGATGTTTTTTTGCCGAGTCCTGCTATGCTGCAGCTTCTTTTTAGTTTTACACCACACTATTTGACATGGTAGATGATTTACAAACGACCTCCCAAAATTTGAAGTGTCATCCCTAAATCCCAACCTCCCCCAAATGCAATCTCCATTCTTCTAATTATTTCTTCTATTCCACTTCTTTCCATAGATCCAACGGTGCTGGTTCTGAATTTTATTTTATCTTTTTAGTTTTAGGGCCTCCTAACTTTTTCTCCCAAATCTTTCCCACTGAAAGTGCGAAAAATTGCAGATGTGAACTTCTACCCAAATCTTATTATCTGCAAAGCACAATCTACCCAAATCTCATTTTAGATGGTCTTACAAAATGGTTTTCTAACTAGACCAAGATGAAAATCCAAACAATGAAAAATCGGCTTGCACTATAATGTCGTCGATGCCTTCGTTTCTTGAGAGAGAGCAAGAGAAATTCTTCTACTCGTTTGACTCCTTTGCTTCTTTGCCCAAAGCTGTAGACTTTGCATCTCTGTGTTTGATTCTTGTCTTGACTGTGTCGATATTACAGAGGAATGTGAAAATATAGCTCCTTTATCATCTTTTGCTTCTTGTTTTTTGTGTTCGGCTTCGTGTGACTTCCATCTTTGAGTTCTCTGGATCTGCAAGAGCTTCAGATGACAAATGTGAATTTCTTCTCCTTACGTCCTGAGACAAACAAAGAATAGACTTTTCTAGAATCCCAAAATTCTCAAATCTTCTCATGTCTCTCGCCAAAAATCTTCAATTGCATGCACGGGAAAAGAATATTATGTATAAGCAAAGAGAAAATCTGAACCTAAGCTGGAATGAAGAAAAGGGAACTCAGAGCTTGCTTTTTGGAGTATATGATTTCATTCTATTTCAGAACCACGTGTAAGATTCGGCTACTTAGTCCCATTTGAATTGGATCGAGTTTGCCAGTATTAAGCGTGTAGAGTAAGATATTTGAATCGGCTTAAGAAAGACATTTCTCTTGGGAATTATATGATTTCATTCTATTTCTGAACCACGTGTGAAATTCAACTAGTTAGTCCTATTTGAATTGGACCGAATTTGCCAAATATTAAGTGTGTAGAGTAAGATATTTGAACCGATTTAAGAAAAACATCTCTCTCTTTTTTTGATGGTGGGAGAGTTGTTTGAATCGGTTAGAATCAGTTTGAATTTGCCTAAATCGATCTATTGAAGTAGGTCATTGAACGATTTAAAAAAGTTAATATAAAATTGATTCGATTTCTGGCAGATTCATTTGGAATCGGCTTCATCGATTCAAATCAAACCATTTTTCAAAACTTGCTTTCAAAATTTATTAACAATTACAAATTACTTGATGATTACTGAAGTAAAAAGACATAAATTGGAGGTGGGCAATGAGGATTATCGTAGGAGCATCCAAGCAAATCTTTCTGACTCTTCAACAGTTTGGTCACGGTAAAAACCCAACATGAATTGAGCTTTTTTTTTTTTTTTTTGAGAAGAGTCAGTAGCCACCCATGTAGCAGTCCCGTCCCAAGTTTATTAATAAAAACTCACTTATAGCAGAAAAATATTGTGGTAACATCAAAACACTTGGGGGTTTGCAAAATAAAATACTATGTACTAATCCAAAATCAAGTGTGAAAAACAACCCAATGCTAACCAATGCTCAAAACCAAATCTAACAAGCCTAGAATAGATACTTTTTTTTTTAATGATTACATCAGTGTTGGATAAAAGATTATTCAAATTTGCCCATATGAATCAAACCCCTTGCAACCCTTCCTCACCCAAAAATCCATTGTTTTATCTTTAGAACCTTCTTTTGCTAAGAAATCTGCCACTATATTCGCTTATCTAAACTTATATTGAAAATGAACACGAATTAGCCGAGCAAGCTCTTTCATTTCTTCCCAATAATCTCAAAGAAACCAATATCTACAAATACCCGAGTTTAACCATGTCACCAATACACTAGAATCCGTTTCCACCACTAAATCCCGCAAGCCTAGAGATTTACAAAGCCGCAACCCATCAATCATTGCTTTACATTCCGCAATTGTGTTTGTTGCATGTCCATAAAAATGAGCAAAATCAGATACAACTTTTCCTTGATAATCTCAAATAACTCTCCCACCATCAACATTCATCTTGAGCCTCCCCTCTACTGGTGGCATCCAAGATATGAATCTTGGTAATTTTTCATGCACTGGCACTATAGGACAATTTAACTCACTCAAAATCTGACTACCATGAAAACCAATTTTTTTGAACTTCTGAAGATGTTAGTAATTGTCGTTAACTGCTAGAATGACTTCCATGCTCTTAAATTTAATTCTTTCCATCCTAGAAGCACAACGGGCCTTCCATGATTCCCAAGAAATTAATACAGGTAATATCCCACGAATCCAACCTACCTGCGTAGTCCCCGATGCTTGAGCCCACCAAAACGTCATTATGCCATCCCAAATTCTGATATGTGGCAGCCGAATATGACAAGCTTGGGCAAAGAACAACCATACTTCTCAAGGACCCTCCCTCCCCTTCACAAAAAAATGTGATGAATTGATTCTTGTTTTGCATTAATACAACGATAACATTTTGAAGCAATCGGAATCCCAAGAATCTGAATAATTTCATCCACTAGTATAGCTCTTCTTCTAACACACCAACATAGAAAATACATTTTTTTGGCACCAAATCCTACCACAACCATCGTTTCCAATTGCAAATTGGACCATACTTTCTAATTACTTGCCAAGCTAATTTAATAGTGAAAACTCCATCCACTAATGGCTTATATATAAACAAATCCTAGCCCTCACGCAACTGCACCCCAACCTGATTAATCTAAAACAATATTTTCAGGGATTATCTGTCTTAATATATCCACATTTGAACCCATATATATCAACACATCATTAACCTCTAGTTTTGGATTCCCTATTACCGGGATAACCTCCGCTAGAGGACCAATTCCCAATCAGTTATCATACCAATAATTTACATTCCCACTTCGAACAATCCAGTGAGAATTGGTAAGAACCATAGGCAACAACTGCATTATGCCTTGCCAAAACTGAGATCCTTTACCCAAAGACATAATTGCTGAAATATGCTTGTCACCCACATATTTGGCAACAAAAAATATAGACCACATTGTATCCCCAATCAATAATTTCCATGCAGACTTCATAAGCAAGGAAGTTTAAACCTCACTTAAATCCCGTATGCTCAATCCACCTTCCTCAACCGGGAAACAGTTTTTTCTCCACGAGATCCGTTTTCTTTTCTTATTATCCGAGTTAAATCCCCATAAAAAGTTTGAAAAAATCCCATTCAACACAGATAAGATACCTTTTGGCAAATTTAGAATTGAAAGCAGATGAATGGGCATAATATTCAAAACATGCTTAATCAGAATAATTTTACCTCCAAATGATAACAGCTTGCGCTTCCATCCTGATAGTTTTTTTTGAACTTTGGTCAACAAAGGATCAAACATAAGAAGCTTCAATCTTCCCACATACAATGGAACCCCCAAATATATACATGGCCACTCTCCTTCCGCAAAATCAGAAATTCTCTTCAAAACATTTTTCCTTCCATACGAGATGTTAGAAGAAAAAAATATTGAAGACTTATGAGGACTAATAAGTTGTCCCGACATGGCTTCATACCTGTGGAGAATCTCAATTATTCTTCGAATAGACACTTTGCCACCATTAGAAAAAAGTAACAAATCATCTACATATAACAAGTGAGAAATCCCAGTCCCCCCATAAGCATTAAAAGTCATAATCATTCCTTCCTGAAATTCCTTATGTAACATACGCGACAACACTTCTTCAGACAGGATAAACAAATACGGAGATAACAGATCCCCCTAACGAAGTGCCCAAGAAGGTTTGAAAAAACCTTTTATGCTTCCATTCAACATGATAGAATAAAATGGAGAAGAAATAGAATTAAAAAGGATATTCCTCCATTTATTCGAAAATCCCAGTCTATATAATACTTCCACAAGAAAACGTCAATTAACCCCGTCATATACCTTAGCCATATCAATTTTTAACATAACATTACCACTACTCACCTTCCGATTCATCCCATGGACTAACTCCTGGGTTAGAGGTATATTTTCAAAAATACTTCTCCCTCGAATGAAAGCTGCTTGTTCAAGAGAAATGATGCGGTCAAGAAAAGGAGCCAATTGAAAAACCATAATCTTGGACAAAATTTTATAAACAACAGAGCAAAGACTAATCGGACGAAACTGACCATAACCCGTCGATTCTTCCACATTTGGAATTAAGACCAGACTAATCCAAAAAATCCATAGCCATTCCCAAGAGATCAAACTTAACAACATCCCAAGCTTGAATAAAAAAACATGCCAAGAACCCATCCGGGCCCGAGCTACTATCAGAAGGAATAGACCAGAGAGCTGCTTTAACCTCATCCATAGAAGATATTGTACATAAAGACTCATTTTCCTCCACTGAAACCAAAGACCCAGCAAGGAAATAGCCTTCTCATCAAAATCAACTGCAGACAATGTAAGTAAATTCTGAAAAAAATTAACTGCACCATCAAGGACCTCTTCGATAGATTCCAATACTTGACCATTCTCTAGCACCATTCTGTCAACTTTTTTATTTTTCTTCTTGGTTCTCATGATAACATGAAAGAAAGCAGTATTTGAATCTCCCTCCGCTAACCACTTTACCCAAGACTTTTGGCAGCTTAAAATTTCCTCCCGATGAAGCCATTGCAAATTTTGTTGTTTACACAATAATAATTCATTTTCGGATTGCTGAGAGAAATCATTACTAATAGCTTGCTAATCTTGTCTTCAATCTCTTTAATTTCTTTATCAACTCGCCCGAACACTTCAAGATTCCACTTTCACAATGCCCCTTTAACAGCCTTTAATTTCCTACTAATTCTCACCATATAACATCCTTCTACCTCCATACTCTAAACATCCTAAATTAGAGAAAGAAAACCTTCCCCACATACGTTGAAACCGAAAAAGCTTAACTACTAATCTCTGATTTTGGAATAGAGACACCAATATCGAACAATGATCTGAAGAAGATCTTGGCAAATGAACAACTCTGACATCTCCAAAAAGATTTAAAAAAAACTCTATCTAGTCAAGCCCATGTACATCGCTTCCCTAATCTTCCGTTACACCAAGACAAACATTGTCCCTCGTAATGACGATCAACAAGGCCACAGTCATGGATACAACCATTGAATTCAGCTTTTGGTCTGAATGCCTGCATAATGCCTCCCACCTTCTCCGAATCATCTCGAATGATATTAAAATCCCCCTACAAACCAAGGAAATCCATTCGCATTCTGACTACACAAAAACCCCCATAGCTCCAGACGTTTAGTACGAAAACAGCTTGCATAAACAAAAGTCACAAGCACACGACAACTATTATGAACAAACCATCCACAAATAGTTTGATTTGACATTGATACAATATCAAATTTTAAATTTGTATCCCAAAAAATTCATATTTTCCCCCCAACATCTGCATTATTAAAAAAATTCGGCAATTTTAACCATCTTGTCCATCTACTACATTTATTAGCTCCCAAAAAAGGTTCTAAGAGTGCCACCACCGAAGGCCGACAATTATTTAAAATATGCCAAAGTCTACTCTTCGACGAAAGAATCCCCTAATATTCCACGTAAGAATGTTCATAATCAATTAAATAAATTTTTTGGAACGAGTACACCGCTCCAGAGCCACTATAGATTTTTCTTTCTTCATCCCTCTCATTTTCCTCAAAGGAACATGCATATCTAGATCTGAATCAAAACACTTAGCAACTAGCTCATTTAGTTCTTCCTCAGGTTCCACATCCGAAACAACTCAAACAATGATATTTTGTCCCTCTTCATCCCCTCCACTCCATCCAGCCTCAAAACTCCCTTCTCTGTCAACCCACCTAGCTCAAATTCAAGAGCTTCATCAATAACTTGCAACGCACTTCTAGGGGAATTTTCTTTCATTTCAATTAAAGACTCTTCTGTTTCCTTCTCAATAATCTCGAACCAATTTCCAATCTTTTCCTGAGAACCATTTTTATTAGTCTGATCCCTTGAGAGAGAGAGCCAGTTGCATCCTTTGGTAATCTACTGTCACGATTTTCTCCAAGACACTCAACTTCATTCTTCTCCACCTCACTAGACGGCAGATCCTCACCATCTGTTAAGCAATTATCTCGAATAACTCCAAACGGTTCCACATAAAAAATAACATTTGACCCCACTTTCAACTTCTCCTGCTTCTTGTGAATGCCAGACAAAATAACATTACGTCACACAACTTGCTGAGATGCCCCCGCACTCTCTTGAACATTCGAAGATGACGATCTCTCTCTATTATCTACTAGTTTCCAAATCTGTTTTACCTTCTCTATTTTCATCTTCAACATTAGCCGGCTGTTTATCCTTAGTCTGTGGCTTTTCCTTGCACTTACATTTTTGTTCTACATGCCCAATTTTTCTGCAATGCACACAAAAAGAAGGCACCGAATCATAAACTACTCTTGAAAATGACTCTAGTCCAATCCCGGAGGACCTAACCAGAAAGCATGTCTCAATAATTTAGAAACATCCAATTCTACGCAAATTCTTGTAGCTTCCGGCCAAGTCACACATGCTGTAGCATTATCCCTCTTCAAGAATTTACCAAGAGCATCTCCAAAACTACGTAACGTAGACATTACAGCCTAACACTAGACATCCATTTCGAGAACCGTCCAGATAGGAAATATATCAAAAAGTATCAAATAAGGTCTCATTCAGACATGGCAGCAACCTCGAACCCAATTAGACCAAATATTGTGAAAATAAACAACAAAAAATATCAAATATAGTCCCAAAACAGACATGACAACAACCTCGAACTATGGAAACACCAACAAGTGACAATAGGCATAAAAAAGTATCAAATATAGTCTCAAAGAGACATGGTAGCAATGCAAAGACCCAAACAACATCAACAAGTAAAACTAGGCATAAAAAAGTATCAAATATAGTCCCAACGTGAGAGGGTAGCAATGCAAGGGCTTAAATAGCACCAACATGTGAAAATAGGCACAAGAAAGTATCACATTTAGTCTCAAATAGACATGGCAGCAATGCAAGGGCCCAAATAGAACTAACATGTGAAAATAGGCAACAAAAACTATCACATTTAGTCCCAAAATAGACATGGCAGCACCGACAAGTGAGAGTAGGCCTAAAAAAGTATCAAATTTAGTCCCAAACAGACATAGCAGCAATGCAAGAGCCTGATAAGCACGAAGAAGTGCAAATATGCATAACAAATATTCAGTTTAGGTCCCACACGGATCAGTAGAAGCACCAAGAAGTTAAAATGAGCATCAATTTTAATCAAATAAAGGTCCCAAACAGACATCAAAAAGCAACACCGTATGGATACAACTCCACACACCAAAATCAATGGCAGCAAATATACATCGAGAACATCAATGTACAAGAATGCCATCGAAAGCCAAATAGAAAGGACATCAATGGCAGCAAATATACATTGAGAACATCAATGACACCAAAAAATATACATAGAGGTACCAAGATCAAGAATATGATAGCATCAATGTACATGAACAACCTAGGTCAGTGTGAATGCCATTGAAAACCCAACAAATCCACTGAGAACATAACCAAACAAAAAGCATAATCAACACAATCCCAAAAACCCAAAGCATCAAAAGTAAAAAATCAACCGGGATCATTTCTCTCAAGAATCGAAAAGTTGAACCATTAAAAATCCTAGATGCCATGGTGATGAGGAAGAGCTTCTCAAATACCAAATCAGGATCAAGAAATTTATACACATACACGGCAACCCTAAATGTAAATTAAAGGTTTGCATTGTGACAAATATAAGTGAAAATTGCATGAGAGAGAGAGAGAGAGGACGGGGTCAAACCCTAAATTAGGGTTCTCTTTTATCTTACCAGAGACGAGTGCGAGGAAGAGACGAACGAAAATGGTTGACGATGGAGTCTCAAAATAGAATAAAATTGCGGGGCTACACAGGGGGGGAGAGAGAGAGAGAGAGAGAGAATGGCGTGGGAGTAACAAGAAAGGAGCGCTAGGGAGGAATAGAGACCCCCTATATATGGAGGACTACTGTTCATGAGACCAAATTCTCTTCCATTTTGGAGGAGCAGATGTGAGAACCAAAATAAGCTAAAACCCATTTTGGCCCCCAAATAAACACAGTTGTACACAATTTTTCTCCAAACTTGTCTACTCATTGAGTCATTTAAGAATTGATCATGTGTCCCTCAATCATGTGAGAAGCACATGTTTTTAATGAAGAGTAACTTAGCAACTTTTATCCTAATCCCAAAAAATTATATCAATTTGAAAAATTATTTGTGTAATTACACTAGAGTATTTTGTTTAAAAAAACATGAGCATTTGAAGGACAACTCTATCCACCATAATCATTCTACTTGATATAATTAATCATTTAATCATCAATAAATAATTAAATCGTCCCAAACCTTTAGACTCCAAAATCATTTAATTAAAATTTATTAGGACAATGGTTTGAAAATGATAAACACAATAGTCGACATAGATATAGATTTCTTGCCTAAGCTAGCAAAATAAACTCATAGCTTATTGTTGGTAGTGGCCACACTAATTTATATTTAGTATTTAATCATGAGTTTGTACCTCTTTAACCGCATTATCCAAAATTTCTCTTAAACAAATATGAAAAAAAAAAACATTTCTCATTGATATACAAACAATTATTTCACAGTAAAATTTGGTACTTATTCTTCATTGCAATGGTGTCCACCATGTCCACGACAGTACATGGTGGCCATAAACCCATGTAGGTTCTCAGTAGTAACGTCGAATATGAAAAATTTTCTTTTCCTTTATACTCTATGGTCTGCGACGGTAGGATTGTTGCTACTAATGATGGGTTTTAGAAGGGATATTGTGATTGAATCGAAACTATTTACGCTAATAAAGGAAGGTAATCTTTTGAACCTCACTGAAAGAAGATGGAAGGTAATGAATAGGATGGTTTTGAGGGCTTCTTTGGTGAGGTGGCTGGCTAAAGCTTTGGAGGACTATCAAAAAGAAGAAAATGAAGTTTTCTACACTATAGTCAGGGAGAATAACCGTAGCTTCATAGCACAGAGGAGTGCGAATGCTAGAGGTTGATACTTGGCAATGGTGGAATATGGGGATGCTGCTAGGCGAGCTTATTTGTTCATCCCTGAAGAGCATAATGGAAATGGCTGGAAAAGGATGGGAGAAGCTTTGCAGGAGTTCAATGAAGAGGAGAGCACCAGAACCAAACCTCCGACGAAGGTTTTGATGGATACCGAGAGAGGTGGGAAGATGGTAGCTCAGGGAGGCGTTGCCGCACGGCAGTGGTCGTACAGGGAAGCTCTGGAAGCCCCTCAAGCCATGCGACATGCAGAAGGTGCAAATTCGGAAGTGGCCTGTCTGCAGGTGGGCGGGGGAGCTAGCAAAGAAGTTGCTGGGACAAAAAAGGAAAGAATTCTGAAGGAGTTGTTCGAAATTGACAACGTGCTTGGTTTTATGGTTGAGAGAGTGAAAGCACTTATACGGTGCGTTGAGGGAGATAAGGGGTTGGACTTGAATATAGACTCGGGTGCTGTTAGTGGGCCATATGAGCAGGCCCTTAATCAAAAGGGAAAAGCGCAGATAAGCTTGGGGGACGGGCTTAAGCCTATGGATCGAGTGGCAAAGGTCTAGAGGAAAAAAATAAAAACTGCAAATGGCCCATTGACCAATGGAACGACCATTGGGCCCTTACTGCTGTCGCCGACGAAGGCTCCGGTGACCATGCCATTGGTGGTCGAAGTCCCGGTAACGGTATCGACGCAGGTAGCTAAAGGTTCAGAGCCGCGATCGGAGAGTTTATCGTTCTCCGTCGTAGCTGAAGCTTGCGATATAGAGAATCATGCACAGACAAAGTCGCCAGTGATCTTTCTGATGGTGGTCGAAGTCTCGGTGACGGTATCGACGCTGATAGCTGACGTTATAGAGCCGCGATTAGAGAGTTTCTATAACCACGACAAGAGAGTTTACCATTCTCTGTCGTGTCTGAAACTTGCGATATCGAGAATCATGCACAGACAAAGTCACCGGCAAGGTTGGAAGAGACTGTGACATCAACAACCATGGTACCTGCATAGAAACAGTCGCCGGTAAGAATGTTTACAGAGGGAGGCCATTTTATTGGCATCTGAAGCTTACGACATTGAGAATGCACTGATAAAGTTGCCGTCAAGTCTGGAAGTGATTGCGAAGCCGACAGCAATGGTACCTGCACAGAAACAATCGCTGAGAAGAGCACTTGCAGAGGAGTCTGGAGTTTTTGACTCTCTTTTTTCTTTGGCTGGGCAGAATCGGTTTGCAATGCTGGGGGATTTGGTCACTCATAGTGACATTCTTGCTTGGGAATCGGGTAGAGCTAAGGATTCCATCAGTTCAGAAGGGGGTGAATTGCAGATGGTCAGTTGTGAAGGGTGAGCCATGATGGGGGAGATGCAGACCCGATATGCATGCTCCCTCCAAGTCCTATTTCTGATCGGTTTACCTCTAGCTGGGTGTTCAAAAAAGTGGAGTTTAGAGCAGTTTTTTGGGTGTCTTGTATTGGTTTTGAAGAACAATTCAAAGCTCTTATTATAGCTATGGAAGACAATAGATCGAAATCCGCCACTAAGAGAAATAGGGAGCTTCAAAGGCTGCATTGCTCAATTAACTATGATGGCAAAGAGGGGAGTAGCGGAAGGAACAGATCAAAGGGAAGGGAAGTCACAGTTGTCCATGAACCTTAAGATCCTCTCTTGGAACGTACGGGGGCTTAATGATCACAATAATCGCCTACGTATTAAATCATTATTGCAGATGTGGAAAGTTGACGTGATTTGTTTTCAAGAAACCAAGTTGCGGATGGTCGACAGAAGAGTTATCCGTAGCTTATGGAGGTGCTCTTATGTGGAATAGTCTTATTTGGCCTCTTCTGAAGCTTCGGGAGGTCTTATTTTAATGTGGGACAAAAGAGTAGTAGAGCTGGTACATGAATGTATTGGGACTTTCTCAATTCCCAATCTTTTTAAAAATGTAATTGATGGTTGGGAGTGGGCTTTTGTAGGTGTTTATGAACCTAATCTAGATGGTGAAAGGAGAAGATTATGAGAGGAATTATTGGGTTTATATTGTTTATGGGAGGTACCGTAGTGTATGGGCGGGGACTTTAACATTACACATTTCCCTAGCGAACGATTGGGAAACTATCGAACCTCCTCAGCGATGGAGGAATTTGCTGAATTTATGTTTGATTTGGAGCTAATGGACCTTCCCCTTGTTGGAGGCAAGTTCACATAGTCCAATAATAGGGGGTGGTCAAGATTGGATAGATTTTTTATTTCTCCTACATGGGAAGCACACTTTCCGGGCTTGCGTCAGAAAAGGTTGAGTAGACTTTGCTCTGATCATTTTCCCATTATGCTTGATTCTGATAGTATTCATGGGGGCCGTCAGTATTTCAAGTTTGAAAATATGTGGCTAGCAGCAAAGGGTTTTGTTGATAGGTTTCGGGATTGGTGGTCATCATATCAGCTCACAGGTACTTCTAGCTTCATTCTTGCAGGTAAGCTAAAAGCATTGAAGCAAGACCTGAAGAACTGGAACATAGAAGTTTTTAGAGGTATTGACAGGCAGAAAACTACCTTATTGGAAGAGTTACAAGAGTTGGAGGAAGACCCTTCAAAAGAGGCGTTGGAGAGGAAGAGTGTAGTGCCGACGGAATTGGAGATGGTACTTTTGATGGAAGAGACCTCGTGGAGACAAAAATCTCAGGCCTTGTGGTTAAAAGAAAATGACAAATGTACGCAATTTTTTCACAAAATAGCTAATTCACATAGGCGCAACAATGTCATCGATTCGCTCACTGCTAGTACTCAAGTTCTCTCATCCCCCCAAGAATTAGAGACATATATTGTGAATTATTATGAGAACTTGCTTGAGGAGCCAACCTCTTGGAGGCCAAAACTTGATGGGTTGTCTTTTGACTCTATTGATACTCAGAGTGTAAGTTGGTTGGAAAGACCGTTTGAAGAAGAAGAGGTTTATAAGGTCATTAAGAGTATGGCCAAAGACAAAGCGCCTGGACTGAGCGATTTTTCAATGGGTTTTTTCAACACTGTTGGGAGATAGTGGAAGAGGATATTATGCAGGTTTTCTCTGGGCTATATGTTTTTGAAAGTTTGAGAAATGCCTCAATGCAACCTTCATTGCCCTTATTCCAAAAAAACAGAGGGTAGTTGAAATTGAGAACTTCCGTCCTATAAGCTTGGTAAGTGGGGTTTACAAGATTATTTCAAAAGTGTTTGTCAATCGACTAAGTTTGGTAATGGGACAAATCATCTCCAAACCTCAAAATGCCTTTGTTCGGGAGAAACAGATACTTGATTCAGTACTCATAGCTAACGAGTGCTTAAATCATAGATTGAAGAAGGGTATACCTGGTATTCTATGCAAATTGGACATGAAGAAAGCATATGATCGTGTGAATTGGGATTTTTTCTTCTACATGCTTCAGAGGTGTGGCTTTGGCATTAAGTGGATCTCATGGATTCCACATTGCATCACCACTGTCCGTTTTTCAGTGTTAGTTAATGGAACATCTGCTGGTTTTTTCAACACTTCTCGTAGACTACGTCAAGGAGACCCTTTATCTCCTTTTCTATTCGTCATTATTATGGAAGCTCTTGGTCGGATGGTGAAGGCAACTGTTAATGGAGGTTTCCTGGCTGGATTTTCAGTGGGTAATGACACTAATGGCTCAATCATGATTTCACATCTTTTATTTGCAGACGACACCATTCTCTTTTGTGATGCAGATCCGAGCCATATTCAAGTCTTACGAGCACTTTTGTTATGTTTCAAGGCTGTATCGGAGCTAAAAATAAATCTTGGTAAATCTGAGATGGTTGCAGTGGGTCAGGTGCCTAGTATCAATAGCCTAGCCGATCTTATGGGTTGCAAAGTGTCATCTTTGCCTATGAAATACTTGAGTCTCCCGCTGGGGGCAACTTTCAAAGCTAAGAGTTATTTGGGATGAGATCATTGAGAAAGTGGAGAAAAGATTGGCTGGATGGAAACGGTTGTATTTTTCAAAGGGTGGGCGGCTCACTTTGATTAAAAGCACTTTATCTCATCTTCCGACGTACTTTTTATCCCTATTTCCATTGCCTGTAGGGGTGGGGTATAGGATTGAGAAGTTATTTCAGACTTTTTTATGGAGAGGCTTGGGGGAGGAAACTAAATTCCATCTCGTTAAGTGGAGTAAAGTTTGTTCTCCAATATCTAGTGGAGGTTTAGGAGTGGCAAATTTGAGAATATTAAATAAAGCACTAATGGGAAAATGGCTTTGGAGATACAATTTGGAGGGAAATTCATTGTGGAAGGAAGTTATTGTGGCTAGATACGGTGAGGCATGGGGGGGTTGGTGTACTAAGGCAGTGAGGGGAGGCATGGAGTGGGTCTGTGGAAGTATATTAAGGGGAGATGGCAGTGTTTCGAAAATAATATCCGTTTTGTGATGGGTAATGACTCCAGAATCAAATTTTGGCAGGGGGTGTGGTGTGGAGAGTGTCCGTTGGAAAGAGTCTTTCCAACTCTTTATAGCATTGCTGTTAACAGGGAGGCGTTGGTGGCAGACTTGCTTGATATGGCTCATGGCATACCCCAGTGGAATATCTTATTCACCAGAGCTAACCATGACTGGAAATTGTCTACTGTTTCAGATTTTTTCGGTCTATTACACTCTATGGAAAGCATAACCGCACAGAAAGATAGGATACAGTGGCACTCGACAGGCCAAGAAATTCACTGTTAAGGCTTACTATAAAATGTTGACTTCCCAAGATAATGTCTTTCCGTGGAAGAGTATATGGAGGACTTGTGCCCCTCCCAAAGTGGCTTTCTTTGTGTGGACTACAGCTCTTGTGAAAATTCTAACCACAGATAACTTACACAAGAGGAGAATCATAGTGATGGATTGGTGCTTTTTATGCAAAAGGCACAGTGAATCAGTGGACCATCTATTAATACATTGTGAGGTGGCAAGAATGTTGTGGAATGGGATATTTCGTAGAGTAGATATTGCGTGGGTTATGCCACCTAAGGTTATAAATATGCTAGTGTGTTGGAGGGGTATTCAAGGATGCTCACAAGTAGTAGCAGCATGGAAGATGATCCCATTGTACCTGATGTGGTATATTTGGTCAGAAAGGAATGCGCAATGCTTTGAAGATAAAGAACGAACAATGGCGGAGCTTGAGAATTATTTCTGCATACTTTACTTCTTTGGTTTTCAGCCATTGTCCCTAATGAAAGCATTGTGCATGATTTCTTTTCATTGATGTAGAGCCCTAAGAATGTATTTAGGCATTTGCGTTTGTATACTCCCCGCGTACTTGGGCTATGCCTACTTATATTCATATCAAAAAAATTTCTTATTACTTATCAAAAAAATTATTTCACAGTATATTTTACCATCTATGTGATGCTACCACTTCATCAAAAATAAGTAAGGATTTTTTATATTTAAATTTCAAATTATAAATAACCATCTTCAATCTAGAACATAGTTGTAAAAGGACTAACGAAAAATGTATCTATCATTACTCTTTGACCAAAAAAAAAAAAGAACAGAAGAAAATCCTCCAATTTTCTGCAACTCAATTACTGCTTCAAGCTAAATACATGGAATGAAATGTAACTAAGGCGTTCTTTTTCTGCCAAAACCTAAAAGATGAAGCTGGCAAGATTGTGGGGCCAGGCCATCTACATCACCATTCCTCCATCAATGGCGAAGACCTGCAATAAAGAGTACGTACACACATATACTTGAACCCCTAAAGAGACGTGTAACTACCAAATTGGTGGCCGTTTACCCGTGTAAGAAAAAATGCAAAAGAACTAACAAACAAAAACATCATATACCAAACATTACCTGCCCAGTAATGTAACTGGCAGCTGGATTAAGTGCCAAGAATTCCACCATTCCTCCAACTTCTTCGGGTTGGCCATACCACCCTACATGGACAGTAAAAAAATAACAATCATGGTCTCCATTGAATTTGAAGAATTTTATTACTAAATTGAAAACAATTGGATGGTAAAATCAAAAGACGTGATCATCATGGAGGATCTGGCTTTGATTATCTTATTTAAGCCACTAGCACACGTCCTAAACAGCATAAACATGTGACTCATACTTTCACAAGAAAAGGGACATATAAAAAAGTTATAATATGATATTATAGTATGCAATTCTCTAACTCTCGTAACTTATTCTCAACAATTATTACAGGTTCATAAAAATGCTCAAATTGCTGGAAGTCGTGACAATTTGAATGATACCCTAAGCTCAGTAAGTAATCTTTTGATCTCACCTAATGGGATAGTCTGCAAGATTTTCTTCTCTATGTCTTCTCCGAGCTTGCCTGTCATATCAGAGGCAATAAACCCAGGAGCCACAGCATTTACCTACGAGGAGAGAAAGCCTTACTTGGTTGCATTAGGCCAAGGGAACTGCAAAGCTGTGGACAAATACAAACTAAAAGAATATGTTTGCAGTCAATAGCACCAGAAGCATATTGGTCTGTCTTGTTAGCCAAACATTTACATAATATTCCTAGATGCTTACATTAATATTCCTGCTTGCATATTCCTTTGCAACACTCTTTGTAAATCCAATTACCCCGGCTTTTGCAGCACTGTAGTTTGCTTGTCCGGCATTGCCAACCAGACCAACAACAGATGCTATATTGATTATTCTTCCCTGCAGAACAAAGAGTAGGCTGAGAGGATTTTTTATATATATATATTGGCACCAGGTGTCCGGAACAACGTCCCGACTAATCCCGGGGATGCACAGGCCCTCGGCAAAAAATTTCTCGCAAGTGTACCTCGGTTAACTCGAGGGGAAAATCCCCCAATCCGATGGTACCTGAAGATTGTTTGCACCTAAGGGGATTTGAACCTTAGACCTAGAGTAGGCTGAGAGGATGTAGAAGCAAGAGATGAAAGAATTGGACAAATAATTTCAACCAAGCCTCATTGCAATTTCAATTGCACATGAGACTGGTAATGTTAAATAATGCCACATACTCTCAATCGAATGCATGAATGAGATGACAAAATTACTGGTCTCTATTCTTTCTCCTTGGGTGGCCCTAGTCACAGTTGTGAGTCACTTTCCAAATTCCACAATCCAAAGTCCAAGAGATGCTACTTCCTAAACAAAGACCTCTACACACCAGCAAACTATCAAATGCAAAGAAAGAAATTGGAGCTGAAAGTAGACCTGGAGCCACATCTAGTTCAAACACCCCAACTAAAGTGCCTGATTCACCATAATCCCCCATAAAGTTGATGCATTGATATTTGATCTACCGGTATTCCCTGTGAGGGTTTCAGTTATAATATTATAAAAAAAACCATTCAGATGCGCTCTTAGTTTGGTTGATGTAGAGGAAACTTATTTGATGAAATTATCTAGCTCTAATGTCAGAAAAGAAAGCCTAAGGATGGATACCTTTCTCTTTTTCATCATAATTTTGGCTGCAGCCTGCAAAATTATTAGCAACTTAGGTAAAATATCAGTGAACTAATATTGTATACTATGCTAAATAATTGGTCTTCTGAATATACACACCTGTGTGCAGAGAAATACGCCAGTAAGATTTAGATCAATAACCTCCTGCCATTGTGATTTTTTCATTCTCATCAATAACCCATCACGAGTTATTCCTAATGGAGTTGCCAAACAGTTGGTAAAAAAATTGCAAAAAAAAAAAAACATAATTTGATAGGTCATTCAAAATTAACCTGCATTATTTATCAAGACATCTATAGTTCCCCATGTGTCAACCGCCTGTAAGCATGGGAATTAAATGACATTAGAATCCAAGCAATAATTGCAACTAAAAACAAACAGAAATTCCATCAACATAAAGAGTAATAGTTTACAGTTTTTATCATCAATTCTACATCCTCTTCTTTTGAAACATCGCCCCCATAAGTAAGAGCTTGGCCACCACATGCCTCAATCTGCAAGAAAAGACATAAGCATTCACGCTCTTGGGTGATTCCTACTCTAAATAACCACTCAGTGTGGTGGCAAATCTCTTCTACACTTACAAGAAAAATTTGTGTTATTTTTAGAATGTCTCAAGGAATAGTCACTCTTAGAGGTTATAACAGACTAAGTATACCCCATACAGTATAATCGTCAGATGCAACCTAAAGAATATACAAATACAACGGCAAGACGGTGTAGAGAGACTTCAGCTCTTCCCCCCAATTTTCACTTTCAATTCTGGTTCACCCTAAAATGAAAAAATTTCACCAAATAAAGACAGAGAACATACATGACTGGGACACATGAGCAATCAAAGATGGAGACAGCACACCAATCATTGTATATACACACGCACAAAAAGAACAAGAAGAAAATGCAAAAACAAACAAAAAAAGAACATACCTCCTTGGAAACTTCTTCAGCTTCCTTTGATGACCTTGCATAGTTTACTAGGACCTGTAATGGTTGATTTATGTCTATTGTCAATACGGGTGATGGGAGTGATACTTACTACTAGAGTTCTTCTAAAATTTGAAAATGACCATGATTCACCACCTTCACCCGTTACAGCATTTTCAGTATAAGCAGCACATAGCAACAATCAGAAAGCCTGACTCATTTGATACATCGAGAGGAGGCATGCACACCTAGAACTTCTCTAGAAGCATAATTTTCTTTTCTTTTTATCACATTTACAGAATAAAGCAACAAATGAAGTATTCTTGTCTTTTTTCTTGGATGAAACAGCCTCACAAAGTGTATATATGTGTGTGCATGTATATGTATGAATTTGTATATGTATATAAATATGTATATATTCGTATATCCACCTACACATATTACTCTATACAATAGTTTCAATTAAATTAATTGCTAAAACTCCCTCCCTCCATCCCTTCCCCTACGCTCAAACGCGTGCATGATTCAGGAATTGTCGTCTCTGAGCCCAGAGAGAGATAGAAAGATGAGAGACCTTACAACCAGCTTTTCCGAGATTTAAAGCAATGGCCTTTCCGATGCCTCTAGAAGCCCCAGTGACAACAACCACCGGAGCTTCCACATTCTGAGCAACAACTACACTCGGTTGCTCAACTGCTGCAACCTGAGCTCTCAAGCCTGCACAGCAACTCACACAATCCGTATGAACATAAACACAAAACAATCACACATATTCTCAAATATATAGTTATATCGATCAGAATAATAAAGCTAAAGGCATACGTAAATTCGAAAAATGGAAGAGAAAGAATACGAAATTATGATTTACCGGAGGAAGAGGAGGAGGTTACGAATCCGAAATGAGAGGAGAGACGAGGCAGTCGAAGTGAGGCGAAGATCGGAGGGCGGAGGCGAGAGAATTGGGAGAGCTTCGCCGGGGCTCCAGTAGAGCTGAAGGCAAAAGCGGCGGCGGCCATTGAGAAATCTGAGAACGAGCGGGGCCGAAGAACAAGTAGTCCAATACAAGAGAGAGAGAGGAGTTTTTTTCCCGTATTATGAAACCTAATCTCAAATTATCCTGGATTTTTTTCTTCCAAATATTAAAAAAATTTAAATCGTTGGAGTCGTCCCGTTTTTGTTGAAAATATGTACAAATTTGGGATCTTAATTTTATTTTAACATATTCTTACAATAAAAACACATATTTGTTTATGTTTACTTAATTATTAACAAAAAAATTAAAAGAAAATAATGTCTAATACTGATTTATATTCAAGTGGGATAGATAAGAGCATTAGCAATGATCTTATTAAATTTTTTCTTTAAAAAATACATGTTTGTACATTTTTAGAGAGTTAATATTCACAAATGAAAAAAATATATATTTTCATTCCATTTATTTTACTTTTTTTCTCTCTACAATTAATCAAAAAGACAGCTACGACATGAATACAATTTCTCAGTGGACTCCAAAAGTGCTAATGGAGGACTGGCTAAGTTGTCTCATATACACAATCACACATTTTTTTAGTTATCAAGGGATCGAATGATTGTTTGCCCTGGAATCTCACGTGCTTTTATGGCAGCCCTATCATTAAGAAATGACATAAATTTCGGCATCTTTTAGAGCATTAAAACTTACAATATTTAGCAGCTGGCTATGTGTAGGCAACTATAATGAGATCATGTTCCATAGTAAAAAATGTGGAGGACCACTCAGACTCTACAAGCAGATGCAAACATTTAGGGATGCTGTAGAAAGGTGTGGATTTGGTGATATGGGGTATACTAGCAATAAATACACCTGGAACAATGAAAGACAAGAGGCAACTTTCACTAAAGAAAGACTTGACAAGGCCTATGCAATACCTGATGGCTAGATGTCTTCCTCAACTCAAGGGTACAGGTCTTACCAGCCCTTAACTCTGACTACCATCCCCTTTGGGTGGTTTTGAACTAGAGTTGGACCAGTAGTTTTAGACAAAGTAAGCCTTTTAGGTTTGAAGGCTGCTGGACAAATAGTTAATCATGTTACAGCATCGTGGAGGAAGCCTGGAAGACTCCTAGGCATGTAGACAACAAAGTCCAATATACAACAGAGGGACTTAGACCATGCCAGCAAAAATTAACCTAATATAGTAAAGAAGTTTTTGAGAAATCTAAGCAACTATTCAAGGCCAAAATGGACCTGCTAGAGAACCTCCGAAACAGAAACACGGGTGACTTGAATGGGATAATTAAACAAGTGCAAAAGGAAATTGATAGTGTGCTAGAGATGAAAAATAGAAAGTGGAAGCTGAGGGCAAAAACCAAATGGTTGAAAGAAGGACAGAAACACAAAAATTTCCCACCAAATTACTTCCCACAGGAAGAAGATAAATCCGGTCACAGAGTTCATAGACAATAATGACCAAGCCACCACTTTAAGAGAAGGTATTAATGACCTCTTCCAATCCTATTACACAGAGCTCTTTTTTACCTCTAGCCCTACTAATCCTACTGCATGTCTGTCCTCACTAGAAGCTCGGTTAACTGAAATACAAAATAATCTGCTATCCAAAGCTTACTGCCAATAGGAGGTGGAAGAGGCCATTTTCAGCATGAATGCACTCAGCTCCCCAAGTCCAAATGGATACCCTGCCATATTTTATCAAAAACACTGGCCCATTGTTGGAAACCAGGTATGTATAGCTGTCCTAGATATTTTAAATGCTAATGCCATAATTGATAGCATAAATAGCACTTACATTGCCCTTATTCCTAAGAAGAAAAATCCAAGGAGGGTGACTGAGTTTCGCCCTATTTCTCTTTTTAATGTACTCTATAAAATTGTCTCAAAAGTCTTTGCAAATGGATTGAAAAAAATACTCCCATCTGTTGTATCAAAGGCCCAATTTGTTTTTGTCTCAAATAGACTTATATCTGATAATATCATTATGGTTTTTGAGGCACTACATATTATGATTTGTAAGGTGACAGGAAAAGAAGGGTACATGGTACTCAAGTTGGATATGAGTAAGGCCTATACCCATGTGGAATGGCCTTTCCATAGATTAGTCCTCACCAAGTTGGGTTTTTGTCAAAAATTGGTTAATTTAGTTATGAACTACATTGAATCAATGCAATACTCTCTTCTTGTTAATGGAGAGCACCAACCCCCTTTCTACCCAACAAGAGGTATCTGGAAAACTGATCCCCTATCACTTTACATTTTCATCTTATGTGCCGAAGTTCTCAGCAATTTACTAAGCCAAGCAAAAGCAAGACAGTACTTACATAGCATCCCCAAAAGCAAGACTTTACCTTTTCTCCCACTTATTTTTTGTCGAAGACTCACTAATTTTTTGCAAGGTCACAATAGAGAAATGGGCTAGAATGATCAATTTACTGACTGAATATAAAATGACATTTGGACAAAGGCTGACTGTTGAAAATATTTCAATTGTTTTCAGTAAAAACACTGCTAGAATAACCCAGAGCTACATTTTCTCTATAGCGGGCATGAGGACAGTTGTATCTTATGAAAAATACTTAGGCTTGCCATCAATTGTGAGGCGTAATAGGTTCAAGACTTTTAAGACAATCTTAGACAACATAAGATCAAGACTTAGCAACCAGAGGATTAAAACTCTATTACTGGCTGGGAAAGAAATCTACCTCAAAGAAGTTATACAAGCAATGCCTACCTATACAATGAATGTTTTCAAGATGCCAAACTCTTTACTCCAAAACATCAATAGCCTCATCCAAAACTATTGGTGGGAACAATAGAAAAATGAGAAAAGAATTCATTGCTTGTCATGGAAGAAGATGGGCCAGGCAAAAAAGGCAGGAGGATTGGGTTTCCGTGACCTGATTTGCTTCAATAGTGCTTTATTGGCCAAACAATGTTGGAGATTCCTCCAATGCCCTGAGTCACTAGCATCCAGGGTTTTAAAAGCTAAATACTTCCCCAACACTAGTTTCCAAAAGGCTAAAATAGGTGGAAAACCATCTTACATTTGGAGAAGCCTGCTGGCAGCAAAAAAGACAATTCTAGATGGAGTTTATTGGAGGGTAGGCACGGGGAAAAATGTTAAAATTTGGAAGGACAAGTCGTTAGCAACACCAAATCTAGCACTAATTACAAGCCCTGCAAAAATCCTCGACCAACAAGCGAAGGTCTCAGAACTAATCAACCCTAATACAAAATCATGGAAACCTAACTTAGTTGCTGCCATTTTTTATGACAGGGAAGCCTTCTTAATTTTAAAAACCCCTATCAGCTCGATGAACTCTTGAGACAAGATGATATGGAGTGGCACAAATAAGGGGATTTTCTCAGTTAAAAGCGCTTACCACATGGAAAAGACAAGGGAGATAGCTACTGCGGGGCAATCCTCGACGAGTAGAGAGGCCTCAGGGTTTTGGAAAGAACTATGGAAAATCTCAATCCCCCCAAGCAATAAGATGTTCCTATGGCGAGCCTATCATGAGGCACTACCTTCGTGCCTGAACCTTTATAAACGCAGAGTAATTCCTGACCCTCTCTGCCCCATCTGTAGTAGGGAGGAAGAGAGTTATATCCATGCCTTGTGGAGCTAAAACATCTTCCTCCCATTTGAATTTACTGGAGTTAGTTGAAAAGCTAACAAAAGTGCTCGATGTGAAGCAATTACAGGAATTTGTGTTGGTAGTGAGGCAAATTTGGATAAAGAGGAACACACTTGTTTTCAACAATGTTTTCGTCCCCCAAATGACCTACTTAGGGGCATAATACTAAAGTTGGAGATGCTACAAGATCTGGCCACCGAAAAGCAGTTCTCCAAACCCTCTAATCACCAACCCTCAAATGATGTATAGAGGCTCCCCCACCAACTGGGTTAAGGTCAATTGGGACGGAACTAGAGATAAAGAAAGAGGAATAATTGGAATCAGGGTTGCGATTAGAGACTTGCACGGATCAGCAGTACTAGCTACCCTAAGAAAGAAGAAGCAGATGACTCTCGAACCACTCCTAGCCGAATCTTATGGTGCCCTAACAGCGACAAAGTTAGCAGCAGACTTGCATCTCCCATAGATTGTGCTTGAAGGTGACTCCTTGTAGGTTACAATAGATGTTCACCGAAAAGAAATAAAAGCTTGATCTAGCTCCAGCATGTACTTCCACAAAGCGAAATTATGTCCTAAGCCTTTTGCACAATAGCGAGTTTCTCCTTACACATTGACAACAACATCAAGCATTGTCTTTCAAAAAATATTCTTACCATTTTTTATTGTACTTTAACTATGGAAAGCACACCTCTTTGCATTTCCTACCTCACTAATTGAAATGATTTTAAGAAATTTTCCTTTAAAAAATAAAAACAAATATGATAAATTTTTTTTAAAAAATGTACAAACTTATTAGTACTCTAAATAATATTTTATTTAGTCAAAATCATTATTAGTACTCTAAGAGAGGTTGACCCAAAATATTTAAAAAAAAAAACTCCTAAATTCACATGAGAAAAACTGTACTAAATAAAATATTATTTTAAAAGATGAAATAAATTTTAAAAATTGAATAAAATATTATTTTTTTAATATTATTGTGATTTTAAAATTTAAAAAAACTGTATTAAAATTTAAAAAACTATATTAAAACTTATATTTTATATAAAATTTTAAAAAATATAATAATAAAATTGAGACAATCCCTCAATCCAAACCGTGCCTAAATCCAAGAAAACTAACAAATGAGTAGAGCGAAAGCCATTGTGTCTCAGCTTTTGAATATTGTACAGTTGCGCCCCTCTAAAAAACTAACAAACGACCGACTACATTTATGGATTTTTCTTTTTATTTTTTACAAAAAAAAAAATGAATAGCTGATATGGTACATCTCTTTCTCTTCTAAAAAAAAACGACCACCCCAAAAACACATCCTCCGGGGCCATAGGTGACCAAGTAATTTTACCCCCAATATTTGAGTTTTATACCACATCCCAATCCAAAAACCAGGTATTTTATCATAACCCACCCCAACCAAAAACCAAACCCAAAACCATGGCTGGCTGCCGATCATGCTTCTGGTATGCTCTATCTTTACTCATCCCAAAGGTTCGATGCGCATCATCAAACAGGTAATTGGCCAGGAAACCTGAAAAGGACGCAGTTTGGTCGAACAGGGTGATCATCATCTTCAAGTCTAGTACCTCAGCTGGTTTGGTATAAAGAAATTTTAACTGATCAATCAACTTCTCCTTCCTCAACATCGTTTGATGGTTCCGGAGTGCTCTTGGGTGGTTCTTCTTCATCCTCGTCGTCGACCTTCATGTACAGTCCAAGTTGTTCCAAGGGGTTACCCTGAAGTTTGAAACTACCAAAACCAAAACCATTTTGAGAATGATCTGGGCTTCTCTCTTCTGGGAAACTTGGTAGATGTTCGTCATGGGCAGCCGTAAGCATTTCTAGATCTTCCATAAATTGGCTGTTTTCATTCATATCGACAGTCTTCTCCATCTGCAACAAGCCAGAAGCATTTCAATAACATTTAAAAACAGGTTGAAGTTCGCTTCTGCCACAAGATGATCTGTCCACCTTCTTACCTTTAGCAATGCCTGGCGGGCAGCTTCTCTCGCTAGTTCCCTCTTCTTTTTAGCTGCAGCTGCGGCATCTGCTTCAGCCTTTCTTCGAAACTCTTCAGCAGCCTTGGCCTCAGCTTGCAATCGAGCTTTTTCTAATCATAACAAAACAGAAAAGAAAATCAATAACTGGGATAGCTTGGTAAACTGATTAGAATCAACTCCAAGCAGGCATGCACATGGATGACACCAAACTTATGTTTGTCAAAGTGCAAACGAGAACCTTCTTTCTGCCGCCTTTCAAGTTCCTCTCTTTCAAGTCGTAATCTTTCAGGATCCCGCTTTTCACCCTGAACCCAGCCAATATGAAATGGTGAATAACAAAATTAAGTAAAAGATGCAATAATTTCTGGATATATGCATCAACGTTAAAATGCAGCAATCCTAGGAGTGCAGCCAACCTTTTCAAGTGCCTTTTCACGAGCTTTAAGTATGGTGTCAGCAAAACGACTCCTCAGTAAAGCTGCACGGTAACGCTTCTCGGGGGAGACTTGACTCTCAGATGGAGCACTCTCCCCTATAATGTTACAGCATGAAGCAATGAGATGATGCGCCAATACTAACAGCAGATAGTTTTCTTCGTGATTTCATGCTTACCCTCTTGATGGTCATCTGCCTCAGCAGACATTGGCTTGCAGTGGGAGTTCTGTTCAACTAGCCCCACCCCATTAATTGAATCTGCACAAGAAATAGGACATCAAACTTTGGCACATCAATCAATTCTAATTTTTCCCAGTAGCATGCAAAAGCTACCACATCATAATCCAAAAATATCCACAGGTCACTTATATCACCTAGAAGCTCACTATTTTCAATTTCTGAATCACCAAGATCAATTTTCTTTTGATCCAATGTTGCTCCAGAGCCCAAGTTTTCCTGCGATAGGAAAAGGACATGAAAAAATTCGTCAGAGAGGGATGAGTTGCATTTATAATATTCCTTTTCTAATTTTTTCAAGATACTCGGGCATACCTTAAAATCAACAATGGGAACTGAGGCTTTAGCAGCATCTGATTCCCTTCTAGATGAACTGCCTGACTCTGAATCTGTCAATTAAAAAGGAAAAAAAAAAAAACAAGATACATATGAGATTTGAAACAAAAAGCACCCCCCCCCTTCCCCCGGGGGGTTGACATTTTACACTAATCACCAACATATTCAAGCATAGATTATGGTGACCACAAGCATATTTAATGTGAAAGGCCATGTAAATTGGTATAAAACCATGCGCCATTCTGAAAGATTATTGAATGGATAGAGAAACTGAAACTTATATTTTATTACCAGTAAAATGTTAGTCTTATGCCTTGCATTTAGTGTTAATAAAACTACCAGGAAAATGACTTAGCATTTAGTGTTAAAACCACAAAAAAAAATGACTTGCATCCTTTTAAAAATTGTAAGACATTCTTTGGCCAATGAGGTACCCCCCCCCCCCCCCCAAAAAAAAAAAAAAACACTTCTCCACTGCCACCCCTCCCTCTCCAGAAAACCAAATCCATTTCGCACGGATATACCCAAGGGAATAGTTATAACCAACATTCGAGCTACAGGTACAAGGCATGGCCAGTAACATCATTTCATGGTCAATCACAAGAAACACAAAGCTCCCGCCGCCGCGGGGAGGGGGGTTGGGTGGGTGGGTTGTGTGTTAAGGCATATAGCTGAGGCCACTGAAGACCAGTGCCAATCAATCAACCAGTTTCCAGCCAAGGTGTCAATGCCCAACAGTGCACTTTTCTGCCTTTTGGGTTGCAGGATTGGGGCATGCTAAAAAAGTACACGACTGAAAGAAAATGATGACAACTCAGTTGAGTTATTATTTTCCATCTCAAGCCCAAAAACTACCTCAGGCAAATGGTGGAAACATATGAACCACAGATTGAGGAGATTCCAGTTTGTAGAAGTATTTTGTTAATTGAAATAGCAGATAATCATCTGGTGTAACAGCTGGTAACATCAAATAAATCTAAGGCCATGACTAAGGCCAAATAGACTTTTACTTCCATGGATTTGAATAAGAAAATAATTCTCGTCACATGATATCACCACCCTTTATTCATCATCATGCAATACATGTTAATCTACCCAACCTCAAACTTTTTCTTTGATAAGTAATCTACCCAAACTCAGAATTCAGTAAAACCATAATCATTTTCGTCAAAGCACAAGCACCACCAAGTCAGAGATAGCTCCCTCCAGCCTCCAGATCCAAGAAAGAAGGCAAGCAACAAGCAACAATCACGTATAGGGAACCCATATACCCTTATTCCAAGTCTGGATGACCAAAATACCCTAAAGAAAAACTTCAAGAACATAAAAATTGAACAGCTCTGCAGTCTGCATCACCAGGCTCGATAAGACAGACTTATAGGTTCCAGTTCCTCCTCCCGTAAACATGGATTTCTAAAAATTCAAATCTCACCAAAGGCATAAAGTTTAAGAGCAAAGCTTCCAATCGAATTTCATTTCAAGACTTTCATTTTTTCCCTTTTCAAATAAAGGTCCATGCAATGAAAGCAAGCTATTCCCAAGCTGAAGTTGAGGCTATTGAAACGAATCATTTTCCCTTCTGGAGGAAAAGTGACCTAGTAGAGAGACATAGTTTGAAGTAGGGCCTCTACTACAACACTGCTTAGACCCTACTACCTAGGCTAGGAGTCATATTCAGTTAAAAAGAATCCCATTTATATCACAGGTTTATAGAATGGCAGTTTAATCTTTGCTCCAGTACACATCAGCAATAATCAGTCTGTCTCTGATAAGGCACAAAACTTTGCAGAGCCACAGGTTGGCTTCAGAACAACGGTGTAAATAAAACCAATTATATTCTACCCATAACACTTAATAATAATAAAAAACTACATTCTACTTATCAAACGAACGAAAAAAACATTTTTTTCAATCTTCAGGACAAGAAAGGTTGAGGCCATGAGCAAGAAAGAAAGACAAGAAGAGGATTGCCTAACAAGTCTGAAATTTGGCATAAGAAATATATATATCAAAACTGTACAGTAATACATAATTTTTGCATCACATCTCAACACAGAATCCAGATCTGAAATGGATAAGCATAGACGTTGAAATACTGCCCTTTCTCCAAAATTTGTAAATTAAGAAAAAGTTGTATATTCAAAATACACATAAACTTTATAAAGTATGCACAGACACGTACCATTGGAGGAAACGCCTGATTCACTACTAGAGCTACTTGAACTACTGCATTTACTGTTTCTATTGGCTGCATCTTTCTTTATCTCAACTGGAGAGTAGCTTGAAACAGGAGGGTCATTACCGCCAATGATATCCACATCCTCATCAACCAAATCATTGCCCGAGAACTCATTAGGAAGCTGTAACAACAAATGTATCACTTATCAGATAAAATTCGATAGAGTTAGTTGAAAATTTGACACAGAAAGACAAACACAAGTTTTCATGAAAGGAAGGTACATCGATTTCACAAGGTTCATCTTTCTCCTGGTTTTTCTGCCTCTCCAGCATATAGTCATCTAAAAGTTTCCTTAATGTGAGCACAGTTGCATCACTAAGATCATCAATATCAATCTCAATCTCCTCCTCATTGGGTTGCCCTGCACTATGTTCCTTCAAGAAATCAACAATGCTTTCAGGCAATTCTGCTAACAAAGCCTCCAATTCGGAGCTCAGTTTCAGCCTCTCTTCACTGGTCATTATCTGCCTAACAGGTTCTAGCTTTATACTAGTGTCATTCTCAGTGAGGAGTTTTTTCCTTTTAGCAGGTGGAATTTGGGTAGTAATTTCACTTTCTATAGGATCACCAGCTCTTAAAGGCACCGATTGCTCATCAGTGTTCGGTGAAAGCTTCTTCTCAATAGCTTTCCATCTCGCTTCAAAATATTTACTGAGCGTTTTGGTCATATGATGGACATCATTTCCAGGTGGGTTGTAAGTCAAGGCATTTGAGAAAGTAAGCCGTACATCTGAAGCAAACACCAATGGGCTTGAATATTCACCTGAATCTATCCTCCTCTTTACCGTGCCCAAATCCATTGGATGTTTAATGACAGTGAAATAATCGGGAATGTTCCACTTGACAACATCAACCGGTTCATTGAAAATCGAAGCATACTTGTGTGACATAACACCATGTAGCAACATCTTACATTTTTCCATCAACAATGCATTTGATGTGTTATCTAATGCAGTCAGTTTCACTGGTTCAAAGAGCCCAGATGAACTCTTTTTTGCCCGCGACCCATTACGCCCTGCAGGAGCTCGCTTCTTACCATGCGGAGCGGATGCTTCAGTTGACCTCCACAAACTCTCAAGTGGAGGCCTCTTTTTTCCATCACTGCAGCTCCGGATATCACTAGAGGGGGATAACACAACAACATTTGAACTCAGACTAGCAACTTTCCTTTGAAGGATCTGGACCTGTACAAGTTCCATTTTCAACCTCAATTCTAATTCCTTTCTTTCAGACTGTGAGATCTTTGACAATGACAAAACTTGCATTGGCACCACAAAACTATCACAACCATCTGCGATCAAGCTAATGCATTTTCTCTTCGGGGCATATGAATCCTCAGATATTGTTATCTCCGTGTTAACCCGTCCAGAACTACCAAACCCTTCTGATTCGCCCATCGTCTCAACAGCATGCCGGTAATCTGGGACAAAAGCAGATGAATGCCCTTTAGAGTATTTCCGTGACTTCCCCATCATTTGTGATGCTGATCACTTCCTCGATTCCTTCTGTCCAGTGAAATCTATGGGAGCACTAGGTGCCAAATGATAAACCTCAAATAACTGCACATATCAAATGGTGACAATAAAAAATGCCACCCTGATCAATCTTAGCAATTTCTGAAATATGCACATCATACCAATATCCAACTCAAGTATCAAATTAAGATACATCCGAATATTTCCATCATCACCCAATTGGGTTGTTTTCCTTTTATCTTAAAAAATGACCTCAAAACAATTCTATGGCCCAATGTAGCGGCACTTGTTCAGTTCTCTTCAATGGCATTTGAACACGTAGAGATTCAATGGCATTTGAACACGTAGAGATGCCAAAAGCTCAAGAATTTGGGAAAAAAAATGTTGGTATAAATAATGATGTTCTTTATTCTCCAGCAATACAAATTTCAAAATCCACAAAATTCCTACTTACACTATAGTTCGTCAATTATCCATTGCGAAAGGGGTTAAGTTATAAATGACGATTGCGACATCCCTAACCACGACAGATTCACTGATCCAATCCAACGAATGTAAACCCCTATACCTTACTAACCACATAAGCAACCACAAAACAAAGAAAACTTCCCTTTCTTGGTCTATCGGCAATCTAGGAACCCTCAATCTTGAGATCAAAATCTCTGAGTGAAATCAATAAAATTTCGGGGAAACGAAAGAATTACGAAAGAAACCTAAACTGGTTAAGAAGAAACTTCCTGAGATCAAAACCCTAGATCGGCAGGAAAACGCCAATCGAAGCTAAAGAAACGGTACGAACCGTACAGGACAATGCGAGAAAAGGATATAAACCCTAGAAAAGCTTCGTAGAATCCAATTCAAAACCTGGATCTCTCGACAGAGCCGTCGAAAATAAGTAGGACTCCAAACCCTAGTCTCAAAACCCCTTCGCTGACGGCCACAGCGAGCGCGAGAGAGAGAGAGAAAGAGAAAGAAAGAAAGAGAGAGAGCGAGCTTGGGGGTGAGATCGCTAGGCTAGTCGCTCCCCTACTTAAAGGCCCGCGCGCCGCAATTGGTTTAATCTCAGCCGCTCATTCTCCAAACATGGCGATATTTGACGTTCAAAATCCAAACATGGCGGCGTGCGTAGATTCAGATCGGACGGTCCATGAAGCTTTTCAGTCGTGCCCTTCGTATCCTGGAAATCATCTTTGCCGAATAGAGGATTCTAGAGGCGCGCTTGAGAGTAACAGAAGTCTTGTACTCGCCCTTGTATGGGACATCACGTGCTCCGTACTTCTAAAGGCGACACGTTGCGTGCTCAATTAGGCGAGTATATGAAAATTTGAAATTGTTTTTGTTTAGAAAGTTGCCTGGGATTAACGGACGACGTGTGTGTCTTGACTTTTACACGCCATGTGTTGCGGCAACGGGACCCACATTTGTCGCCGGGTTCAGAAATATCACTATGGAACTATAGAATCTTCCGTACATGGGGGAGGGAAGTATTTTAATTAAAATTAGATAACATTAAATGAATAAAATAATCACATTTGAAATTAAATATAGAATTATTTTTATTAGAAAATAAATTTAATTAATTAAGTGAAATTTGAAATTTATTTTTATCTATTTTTTTTATTTATAATACTGTCATTTTTCAAATTATCAATATAAGATAATTTTTCTCTCTCATTAATATGTATAACAAGCTTATGGAAAATTTTTAAAAGAGTTACTTAGAGATTTCGATTATGTTCAAAGACCCTCTTTTAAAAGACCCTCCTTTAAAAGGAGACAATGAGCCTTTACAAAGTATTCGACCCATTAGTAAAACTCATTCATGAAGCAATCCATGTGGAAAAAGCGAACAATAAGGATAGATGAGACTCATCATCCTGACGACACCCAATCATTGAAAACTTGCGCAGGTATGTGAGTGAGAGGTACAAATAACCCTCGATCATCTGAAAGTAGGCATAGAGGGATTTAACAAAAAATGATTGTGGAGTAAAGTAAGAAAAGGAACTCAACCACATTAATGTCACAATTCCTCGAACTCTACACTTTATAATGCTGTCATCCTAAAAAGTCACGGCATATTAAAAGATTCTGACTAAGTAAACAATTGAAGTGACATGAACTCTCTAAGGCCAATATGATTGTTCCTACCCAAAAACCTAATATAAAAGCCAACCAACCTTTGGTACAAAAAAACTCTTTTTGAATATTCCTCTAAGCGCATGCACAAATTATTAATGAAATATACTAAATTAAGTATCGAATAGTCTCTAACCCTCACCAAGATTCCTCACTCTGTGTTTTTTTTAAGTATGCAAGTGAAAAATCTAATACCCAAATTGTTGAAATCCGACCTAAAGTATACAAACATGATGTCAACAATCAATATTAATTGTTATAATATATAAGATAACTTTGTTTTAAACCTTCCTTATAATTATATAATTAAGGTAAATCTAATTAATAATTTATTGTGTTTTACTTAAGATCAGTGTTATTCTGCCATTTGAGTAGTACTGCTTAATATGACTGTTAGTGTAAAATGTAATGTTTATTTTTTTCTATTTTTTAATTATCATTTATTATCAGTTTAAAATATTTTAAAAAATGTGAAAAAAAAGTAATACACTAATAATAATTTCCTTAACCATGATGTTAAAAAAAAATAAAAAATAAAATGCAAGAAGTGTCAAAATGAGGTGTTAAGATCGGTGGGCAGAGTAGCATTTTTCTTTGTTATTAGTTTGTTCCATCTTATTAATGAAAAACAAGGCAATGAAAAACAAGGCAAGAAGGGAACGAGGTCACACTATGTAGGCTAAACCATGTGAAGTTCAACTGCAACTTGCCTATAACCATTTCGCAGGTGGTTGGATTCAACCACTCCATGATATGGGCCACTATAAGGTTGCCAAATTTGGTGCCACGTGGTGGCCAAGTTTTACTGTATATTAATATATATATATATATAAATAATGTTCATTTATTAGAATTATATGGACACATACAAGAATTTATAGCAATCTTGTTTAAGTATTGTTTATGATATAGATTTATATTTATAGATAGAGAAAAGTTACACACCAGATGACTTCAAAATCACATTTCACAGACAATCACTAATACGCTGACACATTAACTAATACACTTTCCCCACAATACACCCAATTATACACGAAACTTATCTCTTCTAAACACCTAAACCTTCTCTTCCCTCTCACCCTCTCTGCTCCTCAAGCTCCATAATTATCGGATACGAAGCCCATCGCAATTCTTCTTGAGTACTTAAACCCATCCCAACTTCTCCAGTTGATTAATACACAATCTTGGATTGTCCTTGAGATAAACTCCTGCTTATCTTGTCCATAATAATATCATCTAGGAATTCCATTTTAGTCCCATCACTAAAAAATTCTAATACCAAATTCATCAACATACATGAGTTTTGATTTGATACCTCCTAATTCCTATGAAGGAATCTTATTTGAGCATGCATGTCAGTGCATTCATGTGTGCATATTTTTCATCAATAGCTTGAAGAAATGAAGTAAACAAAGGAGCATTTTGTAGTGAGAAAAATAAAACCAGCTTATAATAGAAAATGTTGTCTATTCCAATCTCATGAAATTGCACATCAACATGCACAATATGAAAAAAGTTCACTTCATCTCACAGGACCAAACAAATCACTTACGAAAAAAAAAAGCAAACCAAGAAACTTGAACAGTCTTAACCTTATGTCGGGAATGCAAGTGGGTTCATCAGCATCACGATGGGATGATGTCAAAATGGGTTCAGGCTTCCATCGACATTGCGATGGGAGAAGAAGGAACGGGTTCAGTCTTCATGTACGTCGATAGTAGAGGAATCGCCATGTCCGGTACATATGGGGCTTGAGGAGTTGAGAGGGTGAGAGGGAGAAAGGGAAGAAAGGGTTCGGGTGTTTAGAATAGATGGATTTCGTGTGTGGACATGTGTATTGTGGGGGAAGTGTAACAGCTGATATGTCAACATATTAGTGCCTATCTGTGAAATGGGATTTTGAAGCAGTCCAGTGAGTAGCTTTTCTCTTATGGATAAGCATCTATATTCAGATGTAATAAGAAAAGGAAAAAATGTATGAAGTCACTTGTGCAGGGATGACATCACGGTTGTAGGAAAGTCATAAAACTTAAAAGGGACATTTTTAACATTATACTGTTGAACTTACACCGGAAAATAATAAGTTCAACTTGGATTTCCTATGCTTATAACTTACCTTTGAGGTATGAGAATATCTTCTCGTACTCGGTCCACAAATTCTACACCACACCCCTAACATTGCAAATCGGATCATCAATTAAATATAAAAACACAAAAACAAGCTCTAGATTCTCTATGTGTTTGTGCTTTGTGGGTAGAAAAATTGATTAAAAAAAAAAACAAAGTAAAAATGATGCAAACCCAAAACTTGAAGAGAGATAGAGAGTGAGAAAGAATGAGTTCGAGGAGAGTGAGAACTTGTGAAGAGAGAGAGAGATTGGTTCAGTAAAAAAGATTTGATGAGAGAGATTGAAATCAAATTTTAAAAAATGTGCGGTTAACAGGCTGTTGCGTAGCAGTGCTCTTGAGGTCTTTGCGAGCACGACAGACATTGCTACAAAGAAAGGTTGCTAGATCCAAAAAAATGGTGTCAACTAATGTGGGACAAGTTTCACCTCCAAAACTCACCTAAGTTAGACCTTACAGTCCTATTTCCTTGATTCAGGCTCAATCTTTTTTTTGTTTGTATAAAAAAGTTCGTACAACATTGTTAGGAAGGAGATATATATCTCATATAAAACCCAAAACAATCTCCTTCTTAGACAATGTGAGAGTTTCTTTACTCTTCCTTATTTGTAGGCCAATATTTTGTCGTGCTCTTATAAGTGGATTTCATTGGATCAATGGGTGAAGCGCGTTGCTAAAAAGTTTAACTCTGATACTATAAAGAAACTCATTCTCTAAAAGATCTTGTTAAGAAGAGAAGAAAATGCCTCATATGAAATTCAAGATAATTTTTTTCATAGACAACATGAGATTTCCTCTAGAAAAACCCTGAAAGGAGAGAAGACAGATGAAGGCTACAAAAAGGTGGCTATGATACCATGCTAAAGTACAAAGGCAAAAGAAAAAGAAAGGAATGAAATAAAAATAGTGATGCAGTAGGGAGCCATATTTATAATAAAAAATTCTATGAAGTACAAGGAGAGTGCAATAAAAATATAATACAATAGCGCAAAATATGGAAGATGGAAAATTGTGAGCAGACTATGGTTTTGGTCCTTTGGAAAAGCAGGCCCCACCAAGCTAACACACTATGGTATACACCTGATAAATTAGGCAAGTTGCCTGCTTCTCCTAGCATTGCCCCCTTCACCTCTAATTCCAGAGTATTGATCATAGTCTAGAGGAACCAAGAGAGAGAGCATGAGTGATCAGCTCCCTCCTCAAAATTTTACCCGCCTGAGACTTTGGAATAGAGTTGATAAAAGAGACACGGCGGATCTTCTTGTATGGTGCGACCTGCAAGCCGAAGTGCAGCTTCTAAAAGTAAGAACATCAAGAAGGTGCAAATTGAGCTTGATAATAGTGGTAAAAGCAATTTATATTTTATTATATAAAGCATCCTAAATGATTAGTATAAAAAGAGAATATGTATCTATTGCCCGTAAGTATTTTTCTACGGATCCTTCCTTGAGGCATACAAGGGAGGATCCTTAGAAGAATAGGTAATAGATTTCGCCCAGGGATGTGGACTATTAGATTGAGTCAATCATATGAAGAATTTGTCTTCTACCGATTTATGTCTCATTAGTCATTACTATCTAGATGACCTATGAAATTGACTAAATGAAACCATCAAACAAGAACCCAAAATCTGCACAGAAATATGACATTTACGAATAACCAATTGAATGACGTTTTACATTGCGAAGGTAGGATAGGAGAAAATAATATGCAGCCGGGAATGATAAGTTGCAAGGCCAGGACACTTTCAAATCTGCATCTTCAAGAGACATTTCATTGTTTGAACATGTACAAGGATTCTAGAAGCTTGCCTGTTTTGCAATGAAACCCATAACTTGAGCCTCCCCAATATTGCTCCCGGGCTTTCTCACCACATATGCCATGGGAATCTGACCTGCTTCTTCATCAGGATACCTGCTTCATAGATGACATGCAATTAAACGAAAGAGATGGGACTAGTGCTAAAAAAATGTGATCCCAGTGCATCTTGTCATGCGAAAATCAAGGAAGCCTATTATAAAATGGAAAGATCCCAAATACTAGACACTTACGGAATCACAGCAGCATCAGCAATTTCAGGATGTGATAGGAGTAAATGTTCCAATTCAGCTGGCGGGACCTGAAATTTGTTAAATACAACGGGATGTGAACTATGTAGAGGGAGTGCAATGACACCTATAACAATCGTTTTTTAGAAAGCAATTCAATCACCTGATACCCTTTGTATTTTATCAGTTCCTTTAGTCTGTCTACGATATAGAGAAATCCATCAGAATTGAAGTAACAAAGATCACCAGTCTTCAACCACCCTTCTGAATCTAAAGTTTCAGCAGTTGCATTGTCGTCCCCAACATAACCTGCAGAGATACCATGATTCTTTTCATCAACCAAGAAGCATTATACTGGTCTTATGAAGCTTGAAAAATAGGTCTACTTATCGGTAGCTGGATAAGATTCATTGAAACCATCATCTAATTGGAGAGAATTGAACGGAGAAACACAAAGGAAAGACAAAGCCGAGACATCATCTGGCTTTTTGAAAATGAATAACTTTTTCTCTGAGTTCAATTCGTAATTACATCATACAATGCCTTTGCTTATACGCTTTCCATAAATCAGTCTATGCCAAGGATTGATAAATTCTTTTGAAGGAACACACGTGTCAAATTCAGTAATGAGGACAAAGATAAGTAAAGAAGGGCCATAAGCTTTAAGAAATTGGCTTGTGAAGCAATATATCCACACTAACTCAAGAAAGCAAATTGGTGACCAAGGCACGTTACTTACTACAGCCCCGGTGAGTAACGTAAAATTGGGGTGGGGTCAGAAAAGAAAGTTTTCCGGCCTTTATGATGAATGCAACAGTATCAATGTTACTAATGCCTGTCTATGTAACCGAGATATCACCTCCAAATCATAAGATTTTAAAACCTAAAGAATGAACAGCTATAGAATGAATGGGAAAATGTTTCACTGCATAACATGTCATACGTTAACTAGTGCACTGAGAATCTTAATTCCAGGTGATGGTTTCAAAATGTTGTCTAGCCCAATGGAATCGAATGCTAGCAGTGGTTAGTCAACGATGAAGTTGGTAGCAAATTTTGTGACCTTTCATGATAGTTGGCCCTCGCAACCACAGCTCTCCTTTCTGGCCAGGCGGTAAGGCCTCTCCAGTTACAGGATCAACTATTTTGGCTTCCATATTTCCAGCTAAGCGACCAACGGAACCATGCTGTTGGGATTCCTCTGCCATCATTCCTGCTGCCCCTCCTCCACTCTCAGTCAAACCATATCCCTAAAACAAAAAATAAGAATAATTAACATTCGATAATCAGCAAAGTTTGCCAATATCCTACAATGATCAACAGAAATATTGTTAACCTTCAATTAAAGTAATCAACACAACTATCCGATTGGCTTGGTGACTTCTATAGAGTTTCCCAAACGGAAATTCATGGGTTCAATTTTTATGCGTGCGATGTAAATGGGATATGATCTGTGCCCACTATTCCATCTCATCGACTTCCTACCAATATGTTCTTGATGCAGATAGGACCTTTCCTACTCAATTTCTACGGGTGCAATGTAAAAGGGATGTGACTCGTGAGGCCAACCCCATTATTCTTTCCCATAAACATCTTATAAATATGACGTTGGTGGGGATAATTCCCCCAGTACCCATGCCAGCAGGTGGAATTGGATTGGAGCAGGCGGGCTCAGTTACAGACCCCATTACCCAGCCCTAGCTCACCAGATTCCTACCAATGTCATTGGTAGGGATAGAAATTGGCCATTGTGAAAAAATACTCAAAAGTCAACACAACAGCTATACATGAGACTCAATTCTTACTGGTGGGACTTAAAAGGGATGTGATTTATGCCCCTTTTTCCAGTCCACATAAGTCTTATCAATATGGCCTTGGTAGAAATACAACTATCCATGATATGGTAAAGGGAACTGATACATACACAAATGTTTTATAAGCTCCATATAACTCATGAATAAAATATTAAAGCAGTTTCAAGTCCAAATATATATTCAGCCATAAATTATTAGTATTCACATTAAACTATTAGTATTAACAGTCTTAAAGATTTATCGAATTATCTAGTAAGGTTAGGATCTAAGCTATGATTCAAGTCGTCTGAATTAAGGCTCAAATCCAATTTGAAGAAGTGCATGCTACTTTTCAACATCTACCCAGAAAGAGAATGTCCATAGGTATATACCATATAGCACTACACGTGAATGTAATTAAGAATAGCAAAACTCTTGTAATGGGATTGGTGGAGATGCTCTCTATAAAATATCCTTTTTGGCCGCAGTGGTATCGGCAATGATTCGGTATTCACATGAACAATGTGTTTTGTTATTGTTCGTGGTGGGCCTCTACGTTTTGCGCGAGCTTTGTACTTTTACCATGTAGGAATTTTCTTCTAGGTTTTTTCTCAGAACTTTTCTTCTAGGTTGCTAGAATGCCCGCTTTCCCACAAACCTTTTCAAGAAAAGGAAAAAATTGTCTGTAAAACTATTTCCTTTTTTTTTTTTTAAAGAAGAAAAATATTTTAGTCAGATATATATAAAAATAAATTTATAAATTAATATAAATGGATATAATACATTAATTTACAAAATTAATTTTATTATAAAATAAATCTAATAAAATTTTCACAATTACGTAATTTATTTTATATAATCTTTTTTATGTATCCGAAATTTAATAATATCATTTCTTATTCCTAGTTAGTTAATTTTTTCATCGACATTCAAGGCTACCTGAACAATGGCCACGTTTGGAAACTTAGCCGCGAATTGCTCGGCGACGTCCTTTCCGAGCGGCGCGCCACCGCTTCCGAGCAGCTGGAGAGAGCTGAGATCGTATTTGTTGACGAAGTCGGACTTGGCTAACGCCACCACGAGCGGTGGCGAAACCGGCATGTAGGTGACTCGGTACTTCTCAACGGCCCTCAACATGCTCTCGAAATCGAACCTCCCCATCAGCACCAGAGTCTCCGCCATTGTCACCGCCCTCACGAGCATGAAAAACCCGAACACGTGGAACAGAGGCAGTGTAAACATCGACACTGGTTGTGGCTGTGGCTGTGGCTGATTTTGATTCTGTTCGGCCTCGCGCTGGAGATGGAATAACCCGGCTATTAGGGCGATAAAGTTGCCGTGAGTGAGCATGACGCCCTTCACTCGTCCTGTGGTACCCGAGGAGTACATAATCGCCGCCGAATCTGACTGACTCACTTGGACTCGCTCGAGTTGGTCAGTGTCAGTCCGACGTCCGCTAATCATTGAGAGAAACTTGGGCGAGTCGATGAATATAGTACCGAGAGGAAGAGCAGGAAGCTTGTCAGAGGTAGACGAGGGAGCGAAGGCAATGACCGGTTTACATAGCCGGACCTGGTGTGCGATCTCCGACTCAGAACTGAGCGGATTAGCTGGGGAGATGGTGACCCCCAAGGTCAAGAGAGCGAAATAGAGAACCGGAACTTGGAGCGAGGAAGGCGCGAGAATGTAGGCAACGTCACCTTTAGAGAGAGAGGTTGAGGTTCTGAGAGCGACCGCGAGGGACTGAACTTGGTCGAGGAATTCGGAGTAAGACAAGCGCAGGCCGGTGGAGGAGTCGATGAGGACGGTGGTGGAACCAATGTCAGACGGAGAGGATTTGAGGAGAGAGAAGCAGAATTGGGCGATGGAGAGGGGTTGGGAGGGAGGCGGGAGTGGGACCCGTGGCCGTAGGCTGTGGAAAATCTTGGTTTTGTGGCAGAACCCGTTGCTGGGGTCGATCGGATAACCGGAAAATGTTGCTTCGTCCGCCATGGAGATGCTGGACCTGGTGGCTGAAGTTATGGAGATATGTTCAGTCTGACAAAAGAAGGAAGGGTCCTTAATTCAGAAACCCTGTGTTGCAGAGAGTAGAGAGAATAGTCGTAACCCGCGACACAGCCAGAGGCCCCAGATATGTAATGACCGGTATACGTAATTCTTGGTTAGCGTGGCGTGGGGGACTTTTTATTTTTATTTTTATTTTAAGGTCCGGTTTACATTTTATTTTAATTTATTTTAAATTTATTATTATATTTTTTAAAATTTTATATAAAATATAATAAATAATCAATTTTTTTTAATTCTTACACAATAATAATATTTTAATAATATTATATTTAACTTTTAAAATTCATTTCAAATCATCCCTTTTCATTTTTCAACTCAAATCATCCTTAAATTAAATGAAATTTAAGAGGAAAATTTATATATAATAATATTATTTTATGAAAAATGATGATGTTATTCCTCTTATACAACTTCTTTGTTAATCATTTTATTTTTTATTTTTTAAAATTTTTTTCTTTCACTTAATAATTAAGAAAGTAATTATTAATAAAATTTTATATATTTTTATATTTTTTCTTAATGATGAAGTATATTTAAAAAATATTTAAAAGAATATTATAAAAAAATAAAAACACTATAAATAGTAAATAAATAGTGATGGAATTGTAAAAGTATCATTATCCTTATTTTATTTTTGTTTTACTGCACAAAATATGTCATATTTATTATTATTATATAATTTTTTATTTGATAAGTATAATAATAAATATGTCACGTAATTAGATGGAAGTAGAATAATTGCATGATATATACTATTTCACAATTCAAAATTAAGAAAATACCATTTTACTCTCATGTTATTGTATAAAATATGATATATTTATTAATATTTAATTATTTTTTTAATGATTCTTTTATCATCTATGATAAATGTACTAATTGTATGGAGTAGTAGTATTACTCTCAAAATTATTAACAAATAACCTTAAAAAATAATACTTTTTAATAGCTAACTGTAATTGACTGGTAGTATTGTTGAAACTATCACTTTACTATTTAAATTAGTAGGTGTGGAACATTCATATTCTCTTTGACTCTTGACTTGTAATTTGTTGTTTACTCCCTCAAATGCCTAAAAACATATTAGCACTAGTTTCACTACTTACACAAAATAAATATATAATTATTTATTTAGTTTGGTTCGACATTATCATCATACAACTAACTGGTGAAAACATTTAAAAAAATATGTGCAAGTTTGCAACTATGATACAACACTTGTCAAAAAAAAAAAAAAAAAGATCCTCTAGATAAATCACATTTTATGGTGGATTTCATTTTTTTTTTAAATTTAATCTTAATAAGTGTGTTGGGCATTGACCCAGATAATGCTTTGGAACTAAAATTGATCTTCCAGACGTTGTTGAGGGAGGTAGCAGACTGAATATTGTCGAATAAATTTGGTGAGCCTGAGGGACGTTCGGTGGGCCAAGAAATAAAACATTGAGATGGGGTGAAGGCAAGAAGATGGGAGAGGTGACTGTTCATATTCTGGAAAAGATTAAAAAAAAAAAAAAACTGACGTGACGTAGCACTTATCTCGCATTTGTAATTTTTTTTTAAATAATAGATACAAATGTAAATTTATAAATGATATACAATTATTTTAAAATTAAATAAATTTTTTTTATAAGAGATTTTATTTTTTATCAAAATAATTACATATCATTTATAATTTCATAATTATATATAGTGTTATTTATTTTTTTTATAAAATTATTGTGTATGTTACAGCTCCTTATAACTAATGGTAGCTCCTGATAGAAGTTGGAAGAGCTACCACTTTTAAAAGGTAATTTATTATCTGGTAACCATACATTTAAATCACTTTTAAACATATCAAATCGAAATAAATTTTTAAAAAAAGTACATTCTAAGTAGAAATAAAGGTTATTTCAAATTTTAAAAATTACACCTATATTCTTGAAATTTAAAAATTATAATTATCTTAAAATTATGGGGATATCTTTATCTATTAAAAATCTTTTTAAATTTAATGTATGTTTCGCACTATCCAAAACAACAGGATTGAGAAAAAGCACTCAAAACATATTGTTTTAATTTATTTGAGATTAAAAATACTTTAAAATATGTTTTTTTATAAGTAAAAAAAATATATTATTGATTTGAATGAAATAGGTACAGTCCATGTATACAATAAATATATAAAAAAATTACCTAAATATGCTCTAAGTATATAAAAAAATTACCTAAATATATTCTAAGAGCGGCAACTTAAAGATAAAAAATTATGAACATTATTTCCATTTAATTCAATAGTTGGAAACCAAAGTAATAAAGTGTGAATAAAAAAATTATGAAGCTCAACCATCGTGCGATTCCCATCTTCAAAACAGCATGTGTTTCTGTGGCGTCCCCAACCTCCACGTATGAATATGTGGAAGTCGTGATACTAGAATGATGACCACACGTGTCACATACTCCCATTGCTATGTCCAAGTGTGTTGAAAAATGCAACACAAAATATTGCAGTAGAAAAATAAAAGGCATGTCAAAATTAAGTACCAAGAATTTTAAACCTTACAATCCAAAATAATATCATCCAAGATAGTTTATACAATCATCAAACTGAAAATACAACTAAAAAATAAAAAGAAACATAACTGAAAATGGAAAGAGAGTGATCTCCAGCCAATCGCTCATTCGGCAAAACCGGCCCTTTTGGCTCAACTCTCCATTTGCAACAAAGTCTACGGTTCAATAAGTCAAAAATGTAAGTGAAAGCACCACAATAAGATTATGAAATATCAGCAAGTAAACAACCAATCAATATCCAAGTGTTTAAACACACATTTAATCACCAACATGTTTCCAACCACACAATAAAATATGCAAAAAAAAAAAAAAATCCGTCATTTTTCCTGAAAATAACACATTTATTCATATACACCAAAAATCATATTTTTGGCCTACAACACAAACTATTATTAAGTGTACACCATGATTTCTTAACGGGACCATTCGCATATTCTGACTCAATTCGTCACATAACGGGTGACGATTGTACAGGTGACTTCATACGAGCAATATCCAGCTCCACGTCCAACACATACCATGATTAGACATCATATAACCTCTGCTGGTAGAGGGGTCACGGATCAGGTTAAGACCATTACCGTCTTGACAGACCAAGCTGTCACCCAGCGACAGCCCAGAGGATGTCACATCAGTTTATTACGCTCTCGAGTGACCATAAGAACTCTACTGAGGTAATGTCCCATCTTGGCTTGGGGTTGTGATTCACATATAATCCTTAAATTCTTTTTATTTACGCATGCACCATGATCTTTCTTAGGGATCATTCGCATACTTTAGCTCCTTTCGTCATACTACAGGTAACGATTATGCATGTGACTTAGTAGGAGTGATACCTAGCTCCGCGCCTGGTCCGTACCATGACTGGGCATCCTCTAATTCCCAACAACAGAGGGGCCATGGAGTCGACACGATAACGTCACCGTCTCCTCCAATCCCATTGTCACTAAGCGACAACCCAATGTACGTCACTCGATTTTATAAACTTCCGAGTGACTAGAGGAGTTCCATCAAGATAATGTCTCATCTTGCTTTGGGGTTGTGATACACATACACTCACATGTCATAACTAGCACACATAATTCTCAAACACACAATATGGTATCACAACACAATTAAGTAATCATGACGATTAAATAAATGTGCTTATGCAAGACAGATGGGTATTGGATGACATGGCAGATCACTCAACAAGCAAACACACAATACCACTATAATCATAATACAGTTCTACAAACAGTTTCACAAATACGGTTTTACAAACACAGTTTTGTAAATAGTTTCACAAACACAGTTTTACAACCATCTACACGCGTAATCTCATCCTCCATTACTAGTCTTAGGCCTAAACCAACCAACCATGCTGCAGAAAGCGTTGATGCATAATTATTATTTTAAACTCCAAAGTCGCGTCCAAAGATTACTTACAGTGCTGATAGGCAATCTGGATCATTGAACACGCATTGATCTACGGTGTCCTACAATTGGACGAGTGCGCACGTCACAACTTGGACAAATAGCAAAATGTTAGTAAAATACTAAGAATGCAAACAATATTCAAGTTAATCGATGTGGGTAGATTGGCTAATCGAGATGACGTCAAACGTGGAGTAATATCGACAAAGAACCAACAATACATGGCGGAAGCAATAGGTCACAATAAATAGTGGCGATTCATGATGATAAGGGCGGATTTAGGACGAGACGGTAGGCTTACGACAGGTTTCTCTTGAGAGGGTGGTGCATTTGGGTTGATGGTAAGTGTAGGAGGTTATTGCGGTGGGCGGAGCATCGTGGGTTTATAGGGGTTTGAACTGGAAAAAGGGAGGGGGGGCCATGGCTAGGCTAGGTAACAGCTAAGGGAGGAAAGGACGGCCAAGGGGAGGTTCGGCATGCTCGAGGATGACGATGCAAGGCTGGAGACGATGGACGACGGCATCACAAAGAAAAGTTAGCCAAAGAAATAGAGATATCAGAGCGAGGGGGGAGCTTCTTAAGGTGTTGGGTCGCGAGATAGTGGCGGAGGAGAAAGACGATTGATGCTCGACAAACTCCTATGATGGTGGGGTGATGACACTAATGGCAGTCGGCACAAGTTTACGAAGAGAGGGAGAGAATCTCATGATCGGTGTTAAGGGGGTCCGATAGTAGGGCTGCAAACAAATCGAATCGAGTCGAATTCGAACAAGGGTATTCGGGCTCAATTAACATGTTTACTCCTTGAGCTCAGCTCGAACATCAATAAAACTCGAATATCTTGCTTGAGCTCGGTTCGTTAATTATTAATGTTGTTCGAATTTGACTTGAGCTCAATTGAAAATTACCAGACTACTCGAGCTCGAACTCGATTTTTTATTTTAAAATTTCTAATCTTATCTCTTGATTGATAAAAAAAATTAATTTAAATTTTACATGAAAAAAACTAAAAAACTCAGACCATTTAATTATTCAACCAAATAATTTTGATTTAAAATTCTTATAGTATAACATTTTTTATAAAAATAACTTATAGTTATAAATTATAAAAATAATATATAAGATAAAAGTTATAAACTAAACTATTTAATACATATAGATGATATAATAAATCAGTTGTGGTTGTATGATATATTATATACAAATTATCCTATACACATTTTGGGAACATAATATATTTATATTAAACAAGTTTAATAATAAATAAATTAATAATATATAACTAAGTATATAAAATATAACTAACATGTAATTTATATATATAATACATGCATATATATATATAACATATTATGAGTTCCAAAACGAGTTCAAACGAGCCAAGTCAAGCTTATATGAGTTTTGTTTACGAGTCTAAACCGAGTTGAGCTGAGTTTATACGAATTTTACTCGTTTAATATTCGAACTTATATTAGTATTTACAAATATTTCATTTATTAAATGAACCGAGTTTGAATTGAACTCGAGCTGTTCACGAGCTACTTTGTTTATTTGTTGCCCCTTACATGACGGCGATGACAATGTGAGACGATGAGATGGATGATGAGCAGAATCACTGTTTGAGGGAGGAAGATAATGGAAGAGAAAGGGAGAGGGCGATGCAAGAGCATGCTCACGGGTTGCTGCATGGGAAGAATGAAACTAGAAAAGAAAAGAAGACAAATGAAGAAAATGGACAAGAAATGAACAAGAAGGGGGTAGCAACAGTGCAAATGAGATGAAACCATAAAAACATTCTTTTCAATGACGCAAAATAGCATCGTTTAGAGGTGTGAAGGCTGAGCCTTCATTAAACACACGGGCTAGGCCCTTCCAAACCCCCACACACACGGCTCAGACTACTTATACACTCACACACAATACAAATGCACAATAAAATAAACACACAAAGAAGACAAGTCCAAACCGAAAATAAATAATTAAAATAAAAAACATCACATTAAAATAAAAGCATAATATAATAAAATATAATAATCCAACCAATAGTAATAATGAACTTAAAATAATAGATCCAATAATACAATTATTTAAAATAAAGGAATCAATAAACATGAATAATATAAAATACACAACCAATCCGAAAAAGACCCAAACTCGAAAATAGAGTAGAGGAAAAAGATACAATAAATCACATTAAAATACCACAATTTAAAATAGAATAAAATAATAAGACTCAATAATTTAATAAGTTAAAACAAAAGAACCAATCCGAAAAATGCTCATTAAAATAAAATGCTCATTGAAAAAAAAAATACAACAATTTAAATAACAATAAAATAATATAATTAAAACCAAAATAACAATGATAGCGATTTGAAAATAAAGAGCCAATAATAATAATAATTAAATAAGATAACTAAAAAATCTAAAATTGAGAGTCTTACAAACATCCAGTAACAATAATAAATAAAATAACATAACCCATAATATTAATAAATAAAGTAAACCACCAATAATATTATTAAAATAAAAACGGTCCAATAATAAGAATAAAAAGAACACATAAAATACATAAAATCTGGGGTTTCACAATTTCTTTCTGACCAAATACACCATATAATGCATAATGAGATCATCTTCCACACTACTGCCACATGGATATAGTATTGCATCTTCCTCCAACAACCCAACAAATTCACCACCCTCACTAGCATAACCTAAGCAACATCAACCTTACGAAAGATCTCATCCTACAACATCTTTGTTACCATACAATGCAATAAGAGGTGATTCAAAAATTCTCAATTTTTTTTTGCATATATAAGACCAATTCATCATTACACATCCCCACTTTCTCAAATTTTTTTGTGATCAAAATCTTTCTGAGTATAACAGTACATACGAAAAAAGCTACTTTAGAAGACACGAGACCCTTAAATATTCTTCCAAAGGAAAGGAACATTATCTTGTGTTAACAATATTTTATAGTACACCTTGACTGTAACTTCTTGTGATTATTAGACTTTCACTTCAGTTTTTCTTTGTGCCATAGGGGTCCCTATGAAGTATAGTAAACTAAAAGAATCTAGGACAATGAATAATTTTCCATCATGAAAATCTGTAGTAAAGAGGATATTACACTGGCGAGAACTATGAGAAAATAACCACATATCTGACATTGAAGCCTCCTTTATAGTCGTTTCCAACAAAAGATCGAAAAATTTCATTGATAAAGAAGACACTTTACAATCCAAAAAACTTGCTAACCTGGTAATATTATGAACCACACCCATTGCAACCATCTCAGACTTAATAAGATTCACCTTAAATCTTGACACTGCTTCAAAATATAGTAACAATGCTCGTAGAGTTTGGATCTTGCTATTATATGCTTCACAAAAGAGTAAGGTATCATATGCAAATAAGAGATGTGAGATGATAACCAAACCACTAATGCCATTACCCACCTGGAATCCCATTAAGGAAACCTCCACCAATGGCGACTTTTACCATCCATAACTATAACAAACAGGAGAGGAGACAAATGTCTCATTGCCTTAAACTTTGGGAACTATAAAAAAATCCAACATGTGTGTCATGAACTAGGATCGAGAACCGAGTGATGAAAACACAATGTCACATCTAGGCAATCTACCTATCATAAAATCACATCTGCCCAGCAAGTATAAAAGAAATTCTGAATTCACATGGTTATAAGTCTTTTCCATATTAAGCTTGCGAATGATACTAGAACCTCCCTCCTGCAAGCTATGATTCAAGCACTTATTTGCAATAAGAACCAAATCAAGGATTTGTCTTCCACGAATAAAAGTGTTTTGAGGCTTGGAAATATCTTGCTCCAATACAAGACTTAACTGGACAACAACTTTTGAGATATTCTTGTATACAATACCAACCAAGCTTATAGTGCGAAAGTCTTCAATAACCAACTCCCCATGTTTTTTTAGGATGAGAGCAATAAACGTATCATTAAGGAACTTTTCAAACTTTTGGAAAAAGTGAAATTGACCAAATACCTGCATCACGTCACCTTTTAGAATGTCCTAATAAATTTGAAAGAAACCTATCGAAAAGTCTTATGGGACGTCCACTTTGTCCTTAGCCATACAGAAATGACATTACAAATCTCATCTTCATCAAAGGTCTCTGCAAACAACTCACACTCTGCGCATCAAATAACTCAAATGAAAAAGCATCAAGCGTTGGCCTCCAACAAGCCAATTCTATGATAAGTCTCTCATAATAATGCGTTATATGTTTTTCTAGATCGGTGGAAGAAAAAAGCACCTGGGTACCTGAATGTGGCAACTCAATAACATTGTTGCGCCAATGTGAATTAACTACTTTATGAAAGAATTTTATACAATTCACTTTCTTTCAACAAGAGAGCCCTCAATTTTTGTTGCCATGAAATCTCTTTCGACAATAGTACCCTGTCCAAATTAGCCACCATCATACCCTTCCTCACTAAGTCCGCTTCTGATATATCTCCCACTAATTCCTTCCCCTCTAATACATGCAATTCCTCCGAAAGAGTCGATTTCTGATTGTTGATATGACCAAAAACTTCCAACTTCCACTTCTCCAAGTCTTGCTTCAAAACCTTGAATTTACCTGCAAGGATGAAACTAGGCATATCGACAAACTGATAATCTAACCACCAAGCTCGTACCATCTCTACAAATCCATCTGCTACTAGCCACAAATTTTCAAACTATAAGTTACGCCAACCCCTGTGAATGCCCTCACAATCTAGCAAAATAGGGAAGTGATTTGAGCTGACTTGGGCCAATTGCTTCTGATATAACTTCATATAATAGGCTTCTCACAAAGGAGAGACGAGGAATCTATCCAACTTAAACCAAACCTAACCATTTGACAAAGTGAACTCACCCCCAACAAGGGAGAGATTAATGAGATCCAGATAAAAAATCAATTTGGAGAATTCTTCCATAGCCATAGAATTTTGATAATTCCTAAAGCGCTCACTAGCAAAATGGGGATGTTAAAATCACCTCTCATACACCATGGCACATCCTATAAAGAGAATACACCCGCCAACTCCTCCCATGGTCTTTTCCTTACCTTATTTATATTTGGTCTATAAGTGCCTACAAATGCTCATTCCCATTTGTCTACCATGTTTTTGAAAAGGGAAGCTATCGAAAATCCTCCAATACACTCATCAACTGCCTCAATTACTTTTTTATCTCACATTAATAACACTCCACCTATGGCTCCCAAAAGGCCAAGAAAGACCAACTCATATACAAACACCCCCATAAACTCTAAACAATTCTTCTAGCAATGACCTGGATTGTTGTTTCTAGAGAACTCCATAACAACCATTTACATCCACAATAACGAGTTAATACGAATAAGTTTATTGCGATCATTAAGTCCCCGTATATTCTAAGAGAGAGTTTTAGGCTTCATGAAAAACAAAATAGTACCCATCCACTTCAATCTATCTCTTCTGCCACTACCTTCCTTCCTTTGCGTCATAATTAATCGAACAAGTGAGACTTTTGAGTTCCCTGTCTCACTTCGTGGTTGAATTAAAAAACAACCCTCTTCAGTTGCTACAAGAAGGGCCCTAAATTGTTCCTTATAAACAACACAAGAAACTCCAATACAAGCTTAAAGCTCCTCCACCTTCTTGAAGACCCACTCCGATGAAAATCTCCCTCGTTTAGGACTGAGGGAAAGTGTGTAAAGAGAAGTTAATTCGAAACTCTCCTCCACAGAGCACTCGCTACCACAAAGGGCTAGTTAAAGGTTCAAGTTGGAATCCGGGCCTAATCCCATCTCAAGACTATCATTGGAGCCCACTGTAATGTCATAGCCCCTAGAATTTACTGGAGACGTATAGTCCTCCTGCAAGATTATTTTTCAACCATCAATAGCCTCTCATCCACAAGTGAGATGCAAATCAGAAGCCCCATAGGCAAATAAGAAGTCTCTGACGTATTAGACGACAGAGATGGCTTCAACCACCTTACATGACCTATTATGTGCAGTTGCCAATGTCGGAGACACACTGGAAGCATGACATATACTCAATTCTACACCTAGAGCCTTTATCGGTGTACATTCTGGCAACCCAACCATCGACGATAGTCTCGCAACCTTCGACTAAGTCCCCTGGTCCTTCACAGGCAGTGGGAGTTGGACCTTACATAATGACGATGGAATTTTTATGTTTGAACGATGCCTTCTTCAGACCATTACACTCGTTTGGGTCTGCGACATAGACTCAGCCTTCAATTGGGCTTGCACCACAGGCTGGGCCTATTGAGAAACAATTGAACAAACGACTTGTTGGGTCCTTAGACTTACATAAAGGGAGATAAACTTCTTGAATGAGGCCAACCTTTCCCTTATAAACATGCACGTCTTTATGGACCAACCCAAAGTTCAGCCCACCACAAGGTCTATATCCCTGGCCCAAGCCCATCTCCAACCCCACTCCTTCCTCAACGCACCATTTTATATCCTCCATATTCATCTACAAAACTAGAATCTGACTTTGCATTTCAGACAAAACCCGGCACAAACTTTCCTTATTGAGGCCAATAAACCCCTTTCCACTTCCCCCAATCCTCTGCACTCCTCTAAAAACGACATATGTTCCTTGCATGTTACACCTAACACCCAGTTTGGAAGGTCCTCGAGCACAGTTCAACAACCTCATCGACTACAAAGCATCCATGTGCGAAGGGGCAGAGTTTTGAGGTGCTACCGTCACCACAGGTTGTCCCAACCCAACCACCGAGCCTTCTATGCCCACCTCCCTCAAAGCTTCTGCTAGTTTCCTCCATCTCACACTATTTCTACCCTTAGGGATAAAAATGCATTTTCGACAACCCCCAATTTGTATTCCACCAAATCCAAGAAGGCATCATGGGAGTTCATACATCTTTGGGCAATGAAACCCTTGTCTTCTTCTCAATGCACTAATTAAAACTCCCTACTACCCACCTTCAAACAATCTTCCAAAGCCTTGGTAAACCAACAAGTTCCAGCTAACCCCAAATAGAGATTTTTCATAAACCTCGAGCCACTTTCAATAATGTACACCCAAGCTGGTCCATCCGTCACCACCTCAAATGTCTTGAATTTCATGTAAACAACCTTCGAACCACCTATCTTCCTTCCCAAATGCTCACAGATCACACATTCAAATTCTCGCAAACACCATCACAAACCAACTTATAAAAAAGAAAGAAATTGTATGGAGAGAAAAAAGGAAAAGGGAGAAAAAAGAAAACTTGGAGTACAAAGTTGAAAATGCTTTAAAATATGAAACTTGGAAATAATCTAATTTTTTCATTAAAGAACTTTTAAAGCTATTTAAACACTTTTTAAGACTTACCACATTCTCAAACATTAGTTCCAAAATACTATGATAGATAAAAAGTAGAGTTGAAAATCAAAGAAGCTTTGGATATGAACCAACAAAATATATAGAGCATGTTAAATAAAAGGTGCATCTTTGTTAGGATGTCTAATAAAAGTAGCTATCACAATGGTCTCAAAGGCAACGCCACTTAAGCCGTTTGGTTTCACATATAATTTCAACCCATCTTATCTCATTTTAACATACAAATATTATTTAAATACAAATATTTTTAAATTTTCATTTTCATTTTTTTCGTCTAATCATTATAAATTTTCCAAACCTTCAAACAAAATATAAAAATAATTAATTTTTTAAATCTCAAAACAAGAAGGATATTAAAAACTTATATTCTAACAATAATTTAATTTTATAATTTTTTTTATAAGAATATTTTATAATATTTATATTCAACTTTTTTTCTCTCATTTTTCAAAACCACATAAAACATCTCAACACAAACTATTTTACTACTCTTCTCAAACTATCTCACTATTATTCACAGATTTTTCATTTCATCTCATTTGTGTAATCAAATAAGGCTAGTTGATTTGGTTTCACAAATCTTTCAAACTATTTCATCTTGTCTCATCTCATTACATGAACCCATTTCAAAATCCTAACATCATTCAAACATAAACATTTTCAATTTTATTTTTTCAATTTTTTTTATCTAATCATTAACTGTAAAAAAGGGACACCTCTAGTGGACACCCTTCACATTCTCTTGAAGGTTATGAAGTGGCAAGAGCCATTTCATGAGATTTGATGACTAACCATTAAGGGCAAGTTGGGAATTACGATTAGAGGGCTATTTACATAGCCACTCCTCCCTTGTGGATGGTACTTGACTTATAGAATCACAAACAAGCTATCTCTCTCTCTCTCTCTCTCTCTCTCTCTCTTAAATGGTTATTCTCTAGTTCTGACATTTAAGTTGTGGAATTGTAAGTGTTGCTTTAATTTTTTATCGCGTAGCACACTCCGCCATCGTCAAGAGGATATTTGGATGAATAACAAGGCTAAAGAATTCGTGGAACAACCGCACTAGATCCGAAATATTTATGATGAGGTAATATCGCTTCCGCTATGTAATCTGATTTAATATTTCCAACATTGGTAGCAGAGCAAGATGGATTGTTCTCAATTTTTTTTTGTCGTATTTTAAATTGACCAAATCTATTTGAAATGTTTTTGCATTCTCTATTTTTCCTTCACGGGTACACGATTGATTGTGACCATACCACCATGAGAGGTAGTTCGTGTAATGTTCGCTAATTGATGGATTCTGAGCATTGTTAATGCAATCAAACCATCATTGCACTGGCAATGGCTATGGCCACTCAAAGTAGCACAATCCATGCATGTAGATGTGACTATCTCGGGGTTGTGCTATATAAGCATGCACTGTAGGGTGAGCATTGTTGAATACACCATCGTGCACCACTTGGGTATAGTACTGCGACCACCGTGGTTCGGTGCGCACCTGGTGGTGTTCTGCACCTCAGTGTTGCGTGCATTAGAGGGTATGTTGCACCCACATGACATATACCCAAGGGATGCCGCAAACATGGAATGAAAGCTTCTAAATGCAAGGTTGCAACAAGTGGGTGCAACTATGGTATAGCGAGGGTGCTATGGCAAACACAGTCGTGCACCACTTTCACGGAGGTAGTGGCGTAGCCAGAGATTTATTTTAGGGGAGCAAATTAAAACTAAAATAAAATATACAAAATATTTTTTTATTTTATTTCTATATAATTTTTTATATGATATAGAAAAATCTGATAGCAAGATCTATAATAAAAATAAAATATATTCAATATAACTTATGTATTATAAAAATATAAGATATGTCAAAAACATGTCATCGTAATAAAAATATATTAAAAATACGTTAGAAATTATTAACTTCTGTTTTATTTTTATTTTTATCTATAATAAAAATAAGTCATCGTGTTATTATATCATTTTATTTTATATAATATGTATTTTATTTTTAAATTAGATTACATTTTGTGGAGGGGGCCAAAATAATTTTTAGAGAGAGAGTCAATACAAAATCAAATTAATATTATTTTACTAAATAAAAAAAAATCAACATATTTTATTTTATTTTCTTTAAAAAAAGAACATATTGTTATAAAAGTCAAGAAATTGGGTAATGAGACCCCCACTTTACAAAAGGTGATGGATGACCACCACCCATTACGGCAATTAAGCTGAATTTGGTTTCAGCACACAAGCTGAATTTGTGCCAACTTTATCCTCCAATGAGCTCTATATATATGAGCTTCAAATTATTTATGTATAGAGAGAAAAATCTAATAGTTAGTTAGAAAGATACAAGTTTTAAATATTTTCTTTCTTGCAAATTCTCTGGAAATATTATTTTCTTTTAGTTTTATAACACGTTATCAATATGAGGTTCTGTCAATTCTAAAACTAGTGGTCTTCTAGTTCAAGTAAGTTTTTCAATATATTATTTGCAATCATCGAGATGAAAATAAAAGGAATATTGCTAAATATTACTTGATAAAATTATGGTTTTATTTTTATAATTATGTGAATATATTTCTTAAATTCATATATTTATTTTCGTGATTCATATATGTAGAAAATATCAAATCTTATAAAATTAAAATTTATTACTATTGACATTTCTGAAAAAAATGATTTATCCTAAATCCTTGATGAGATCCATTTGGATGTTCATGGACGTAATGAACTTGAGAGATACAATAACAGAAGAAAATCAATCATCTCTACAGGACCGTGTTAACGTAATAATTTTTTTTCGCCACTGTTGAACTCAAGATTTCAAGGTTCATGTAAATCTACACATGGATTTTGATGATAACAAATGAATTCAAAGAATAAAGGAGTCTCAAGCTGAAGTTGTCTACACAATACAATCAAGCACATCAAGGAACCAAGCATGAGCAAGAAGGGAACAAGTTCACATTAAAATCATAGAGTAATTTTGTAAATCTCTTAAAAATTCGAAATTAGGATTAAGGCTCAAAATAAATATTTTATCATAAAACATTAAAATACATTTTCCACATGTGCATGAATATTTTGAAAATTAAATTTGAAAATTTTGAAAGATGATTGATTGTCATCTTTCACATGTGCATGACATGATTAAAGGTTTGAATTTTGAAAATATTAAAATGATTGATTGTCATCTTTCACATGTGCATGATATGATTAAAGGTTTGAACTTTGAAAATATTAATATGATTGATTGTCATCTTTCACATGTGCATGTTTTATTTCAATATTTTCAAAAGTGGTAGATGTTTTTCTTGACTTATGCAAAAGGTAGATGTCTTTGTTTGAAAATTTTGAAAAGTAAAGTGTGCTCCTTTTGTCATATGTAAAAAGTAAAAGATTAGGTTTGAAATTTTTGAAAAATAAAGTGTGCTCCTTTTGTCACATGCAAAAAGTAAAAAAATTTGATTTGAAATTTTTGAAAAGTGAATGATGACGTCTTTGATATGTGAATCTTTTTAAATTTGAATATGAAGTCTCATATGCCTATAAATAGATCATTTAAGAGCTTCACATTTACAACACCAAGAGCATACAACATTAATTCAAAGTTTTCATTCTCTCTTCTCCAAGCATTGAGCCTTAACCCTTATTTATTTTGAGAGATATAGTTTGTGCTGTATTATTTTTATTTCACTCATTGAGGAGTGTTTTTTGATAGCCTACCCACTATTAATTCTTGTATCAGTAAAAGGGTGTGTATAACCCTTGTGTGTGTAGAAGGTGTTCTACACGGGGAATAGTTAAATCATCAAGTGTGAGGTGATTGGAAGTGTAGAAGGTGTTCTACACGGGAAATAGTTAAATCACCAAGTGTGAGGTGATTGGAAGTGTAGAGGGTGTTCTACACGGATTCTTTGGAGCGGTGCTGCTCAAAGGTGTAATAGATTTCTATTTCTACCTAAAGGAGATTGAATAGTGGATTATGGGATCCTCAAGGGGTAGCTTGAGGCGAGGACGTAGGCAGTGGGGCCGAACCTCGTTAACATACTGAGTTTGCTTCTCTCTTACCTTTACTCTTTATATTTATTACTGTTTCATATTTTATATTTTATTTTATATACTTGATTTATAATTGTTAATTTTTTAATACAACTCAATTCACCCCCCCTCTTGTGTTAGTCATCTGGGCAACAATTGGTATCAGAACTAGAGCTCTATTATAAGATTAACTATCTTTTGAGTTAAGATCTTATGGCTAACATTGCAGTTTCATTTGGTGAAGGTCAATCTAGCAGTCGGCCTCCACTCTTTTGTGGAGACAATTACTCATTCTAGAAAGTTAGAATGAGAATATTCCTTCAGGCTCAAGGTCGAGAAATCTGGAAATGCATTGTAAATGGACCTTATATTCCAACAAAATTAGTTGATGGAGTAAAGGTCAAAAAGAAAGAAGAAGAGTTTAATCGTGAAGACGATAGACTTTATACTTTGAATTTAACTGCTATAAATTTATTATATAATGCTCTCAATGGTAATGAATTTAATAGAGTAATGACTTGTGCTACAGCAAAGGAAATTTGGGATAACTTGGAAGTTACTTATGAAGGAACTTCTCAAGTTAAGGAATCAAAAATTTATATTCTTACTCATGAATATGAAATGTTTAAGATGAATGATGATGAATCTATTTCTAGTATGTACACTCGTTTTACTAACATCATAAACAGCTTGACAGCTCTTGGCAAAATTTATTCCAAAGTGGAGATAGTAAGAAAAATTCTCAACTCTCTACCAAAACGTTGGGAATCAAAAGTGACAGCAATTCTTGAAGTTAGAGACCTCAAGAAGCTCAAAGTGAATGAACTCATCGGGTCACTTATCACCCATGAGTACACATTGAAAAGAGGAGAAGAAGAAGGAAAGTCAAAGAAGAGCTTGGCACTTAAAGCTGTTCCACATGAAAGTGAAAGTGATGAAGATGAGGAAAATGACGACAAAGATGAAGAAGTTGCAATGATAACAAGAAGAATTCAGAGGTTCTTAAAGAAAAATAAAACGCCTCCAAGGAAATCCTTCAAAAAGTTTTCCAAGAAAGATTTAGGTAAAAATGACACTTTAATTTGTTATAAATGCAATAAACCTGGTCATATCAAGTCAGATTGTCCTCTGCTAAAGAAAGATCGAAACAAAGGCAAAAAAGCAATGAAAGCTACATGGGATGATGATTCAAGTAGCTCAGATAGTGAAGCAAGCAATGGAGAATCATCAAATTTTTGTCTTATGGCTAAAGATGACATTGAGGTAACAAATCTTGATAATATTGAAGATCCTTCATATGAAGAATTGCAAAATATTTTAGAAGAGGTATATGAGGAATTTGAAAATTTGGGTATCAAGTATACTCTTTTGAAAAAGAAAAATTCTTCTTTAACAAACGAAATTGATATTTTAAGAAAAGAAATTATTGTTTTGAAAGATGAAAATTTTGAGTTGAAGAAAAAGAAAACTGATTTAGAAAATATTATTGAAAAATTTACGAATGGAAAAAGAAATTTTGAAAAATTTCTTGGTAGTCAAAGATGTGTTTTTGATAAGGCAGGCTTGGGATATATGCTTAAACAAAAATACAAACCTTATAAAAACTTATTTGATAATCCTTCTAAATCAAAGTCCAATATTCAAAATTCTTTTCATAAAAATAATTTTGTTAAAAAATGATACTATTATAATCACTCAAGTTCTTCATATATGTCACATGCTATTTGCAATTTTTGTAATAGAAATGGTCATAATTATTTTGCTTGTCCTATTAGAAGAAAACATACAATGACTATTAGGGCCATATGGGTACCTAAAAATCTTATTTCTTCTAATACTAATAAATAAAGGACCCAAAGAACATGGGTACCAAGAAAAATCATTTTAATTGTTTTTATAGGTGTACATGACGTCTTCCACGAACAAAAATAAATGGTTTTTAGATAGTGGATGTTCAAAACACATGACGGGAGACAAGACTAAGTTCTTTGATCTTAGATCTAAAGAAGAAGGACACGTGACATTTGGAGACAACTCGAAAGGGAAGATCGTGGGAATAGGTAAAATTGGTAATGAGTCTTATCTTATAATTGAAAATGTTCTACTTGTTGAAGGTTTAAAATATAATCTTTTAAGCATAAGTCAATTATGTGATAAAGGATTTACAGTTACTTTCAAAATGGATAAGTGCATTATATTGAATGATTATGATTGTAATATTTGTTTTATTGCTTTTAGAAGTAACAATGTTTATACAATTGATTTTGAAGAATTTACCTCACAAGATGCGATTTGTTTTTCAGCTCAAAATGAAACTAATTGGTTATGGCATAGAAGACTAGGTCATGCCAATATGGAACTTATTTCCAAACTTTCAAAAAATGATCTTGTGAGAGGTTTACCAAAGGTAAATTTTCTTAAAGACAAAATTTGTAATGCATGCCAATTTGGTAAACAAACAAAAACTTCTTTTAAAATCAAGAAACATATTTCCACTACTAGACCACTGCAACTGATACACATGGATCTTTTTGGACCAAATAGAGTTGCAAGTTTAGGAGGAAAATATTATGCATTTGTTGTTGTTGATGACTTCTCTAGATATACTTGAGTCATCTTTCTTACTCATAAAGATGAGGCACATAATGCTTTTACCAATTTATGCAAGATAATTCAAAATGAAAAGGGTTATACTATTTCAAGTATCCGAAGTGATAGGGGAAAAGATTTTGTTAATAAAAATAATGAAATATTTTGTGATGAAAATGGTTTTGTGCATAATTTTTCTGCTCCTCGAACTCCTCAACAAAATGGGGTAGTAGAAAGGAAAAATAGATCTCTTCAAGAGATAACAAGAACAATGCTCAATGAGAACAACTTGCCTAGTTATTTTTGGGCTGAAGTAGTAAGTACTGCATGTTATGTTATAAATAGAGTTATGCTAAGGTCTAAATTAGATAAAACCCCCTATGAGCTTTGGAATGAGAAAAAGCCCAACATTTGTTACTTTCATGTATTTGGATGCAAATGTTTTATTTTAAATGACAGAGATAATTTAGACAAGTTTGATACAAAATCTGATGAAGGTATCTTTCTCGGGTATTCTACTAATAGTAAAGCTTATAGAGTATTCAATAAAAAGACTTTGACTGTACAAGAATCTATGTATGTAGTATTTGATGAATCTAATTTTCTACTCTCCAAGAAATCTATTGATGAAGAAACAGGAGGTATAAATAATACGGAAAGTCGCAATCTCAACAAAGAGAACACAATAGAGGAAGTCCAACATGGAGATATCAGAAAAAATCATCAAAATTTAATACAAGATGCAACCAAACAGTGGAAATTTGTGAAAGATCATCCAGTGGAACAAATTCTGGAGGAACCTTCACGAGGTGTAAGCACTCGATCATCTCTTATAAATATTTGCAATCATACTGCTTTTCTATCTCAGATTGAACCTAAAAATATTGATGAAGCACTTCTTAATGAATCTTGGATTCTAGCTATGCAAGAAGAGCTTAATCAATCTGAAAGAAATGATGTTTGGACACTTGTTCCTAGACCAAAAAATCATACTATTATTGGAACAAAATGAGTTTTTAGAAACAAGAAAGATGAGTCCGGAGTCATTACTAGAAATAAGGCTCGACTTGTAGCCCAATGTTTCAATCAAGAAGAAAGAATCGATTATGATGAGACATATGCACCAGTCGCAAGATTAGAAGCTATTCGAATGCTACTTGCATATGCTTGTTATAAAGATTTCAAACTGTTTCAAATTGATGTTAAAAGTGCTTTCTTAAACGGTTTTATAAATGAGGAGGTATATGTTGAGCAACCTCCAGGTTTTGAAAATCATATTTCTCCAAATCATGTTTTCAAACTCACAAAAGTACTATATGGACTCAAACAAGCTCCTAGAGCGTGGTATGAGAGACTTAGTGGTTTCTTGATTGAAAAAAGCTTTTCAAGAGAAACAATTGATACAACTCTTTTCATTAAATACGAAAATGATGATATTCTTTTAATTCAGATTTATGTTGATGATATAATATTCGGTGCTACTAATGAAAATATGTGCCAAGTTTTTGCTAAGACTATGCAGGAAGAATTTGAAATGAGCATGATGGGAGAGCTTACATTCTTTCTCGGATTGCAAATTAAGCAAGCAAAAAGTGGGACATTCATCAAACAATCGAAATATATTAAGGAATTGCTGAAGAAGTTTGGGATGGAAAGTGCTAAGGAAACTGGAACACCAATGAGCCCATCCACTAAACTTGATAAAAATGAAACCGGTAAACCAGTTGACTCGAAGGTATATCGAGGTATGATTGGTAGCTTATTATATTTGACAGCCAGTAGACCAGATATTATGTTTAGTGTGTGCTTATGTGCACGCTTTCAATCATCTCCAAAAGAATCACATTTAATTGTAGTTAAGCGCATTCTTAGATATCTTAGTGGTACAATTAACTTAGGGTTATGGTACCCTAAGCACATATCTTTCGATCTAATTAGCTACACAGATGCAGATTATGCTGGCTGTAAAATAGATCGAAAAAGCACTAGTGGAGTATGTCACTTCTTAGGTTGTGCACTAGTTTCCTGGTTTAGTAAAAAATAAAATTCTGTTGCACTATCTACTGCTGAGGCAGAATATGTTGTTGCGGGTAGTTGTTGAGCTCAAGTTCTTTACATGAAGCAACAACTTGAGGATTTTAAACTTATATACAATCACATTCCAATCAAATGTGATAATACAAGTGCTATAAATCTTTCAAAGAATTCAATACAACATTCTCGGACCAAACATATTGAAATTAGATATCATTTTCTTAGAGATCATGTGCAAAAGGACGATATTGTATTAGAATTCACTAGTACACATGATCAATTGGCAGACATTTTCACAAAACCCCTACCAGAAGATAGACTATGCATGATTAGAAGAGAAATAGGAATGATGCATGCCATGGATATCTGCTAGATACTTTTAGTTCATTATCTTAAATGACCTACAGAAACTTGAGACGTTTAGCCTCATCATTCAAATGCATTTGCTCCTCATAAATCATCATGCCATCCTTGTCTAAAGGATTAGGCAATCGAAATGAAGAGGTAAGCAAGGATTTCAAATCCTTATTCTGTTACTTTAACTCTACTATTTTTTTGTTTGACTCATAAACAAGTCGTTGAAGTACATATACAGTCTCGTTAAGTTTCTCAATTTCGCGAGTTTTGGACTGCAACCGAGCAGAAAACGCGACAATAGATGATGAGTATCGAGTTCTGAGACCCACAAGCTCGTAAATGGCGTCATGATCTGATTTATTAGCTAAATCAGTCTCTTGTTGCTTCATGGCACCCACGACAGATGCAGAAATAGATTGAGACTGAGGTGAAGGATACCTCAAATCTTGATCAAGAGAAGCACTGAAGGGAATTCTACGAGCCATTGAAAAATTGTAGAATGAGAATGCAAGCAAATTGCAAAGATGAGAAGAAAACTTGATGAGAAATAGATAAAGCTAAGGATTGCTCTTATAGAAACGGAAATAAGAACAAGACAAACTTATAAATCATGATGATATCTCAATTTTTAACAATATCAAGCGGATCAAATCTCTGCACCGAATTGCCAGAGCTAAGCCTCCAGCCTTTGCAGGTTTTGTTGGGCACGGGTGGTTTCAATTATTCAGCTCTTTACAAAATTTCCTTCCGCACCGAATTACCGAAACTAGGCTTCCAGCCTTTGCAGGTTTTGTCGAACACGTGTGGCTACGCATCGAATTCTCTACAGTCTCTACTAACACAGCGTTTTATTTGTCTATTGGTTATTGTAGGAATATATTTTATTGAGCTAATTATGATTCCTTTTTAATGATGCCAAAATGGGGAGAAGTTTTAGACTAGAATATTAACATTGTTTAATTTGCTAAACTTGTTATATATGCTTGAAATTATATTTATATTTTTACTTGAAAAACTAACGCACATTCTCAAGGGGAGCTATAGGTTTCAAATTCTATCAAGTATTTGTCATCATCAAAAAGGGGGAGATTGTTGAACTCAAGGTTTCAAGGTTCATGTAAATCTACACATGGATTTTGATGATAACAAATGAATTCAAAGAATAAAGGAGTCTCAAGCTGAAGTTGTCTACACAATACAATCAAGCACATCAAGGAACCAAGCATGAGCAAGAAGGGAACAAGTTCACATTAAAATCATAGAGTAATTTTATAAATCTCTTAAAAATTCGAAATTAGGTTTAAGGCTCAAAATAAATATTTTATCATAAAGTATTAAAATACATTTTCCACATGTGCATGAATATTTTGAAAATTAAATTTGAAAATTTTGAAAGATGATTGATTGTCATCTTTCACATGTGCATGATATGATTAAAGGTTTGAACTTTGAAAATATTAAGATGATTGATTGTCATCTTTCACATGTATATGTTTTATTTGAATATTTTCAAAAGTGGTGGATGCTTTTCTTGACTTATGCAAAAGGTAGATGTCTTTGTTTGAAACTTTTGAAAAGTAAAGTGTGCTCCTTTTGTCATATGCAAAAAGTAAAAGATTAGTTTTGAAATTTTTGAAAAATAAAGTGTGCTCCTTTTGTCACATGCAAAAAGTAAAAAGATTTGATTTAAAATTTTTGAAAAGTGAATGATGATGTCTTTGACATGTGAATCTTTTTAAATTTGAATATGAAGTCTCATATGCCTATAAATAGATCATTTGAGAGCTTCACATTTACAACATCAAGAGCATACAACATTAATTCAAAGTTTTCATTCTCTCTTCTCCAAGCATTGAGCCTTAACCCTTGTTTATTTTGAGAGATATAGTTTGTACTGTATTGTTTTTATTTCACTCATTGAGGAATGTTTTCTGATAGCCTACCCACTATCAATTCTTGTACCAGTAAAATGGTGTGTATAACCCTTGTGTGTGTAGAAGGTGTTCTACACGGGAAATAATTAAATCATCAAGTGTGAGGTGATTGGAAGTGTAGAAGGTGTTCTACACGGGGAATAGTTAAATCACCAAGTGTGAGATGATTGGAAGTGTAGAGGGTGTTCTACACGGATTCTTTGGAGCGGTGCTGCTCAAAGGTGTAATAGGTTTCTATTACCACCTAAAGGAGATTGAATAGTGGATTTTGGGATTCTCAAGGGGTAGCTTGAGGCGAGGACGTAGGCAGTGGGGCCGAACCTCGTTAACATACTGAGTTTGCTTCTCTCTTACCTTTACTCTTTATATTTATTACTGTTTTATATTTTATATTTTATTTTATATACTTGATTTATAATTGTTAATTTTTTAATACAACTCAATTCACCTCTCTCTTGTGTTAGTCATCTGGGCAACAACCACCATCTTCACAAAAAATTAAAAACCGAGTATCTCAAGATAAAAGATCTTCTTATTTTATGGAATAATTTAATGGAGATATATGAATACCAGAAAACTGTTATCCTCCCAAAAACTCGTTATGACTGGTTGCACCTGGAGTTGCAAGATTTTAAGAGTGCTAGTGAGTATAATTCTTGGCTCTTTAAAATCAACTCAAGATAAAAAAAATTATGCAGTGAGAAAATCATTAATGATAATATATTAGAGAAGACATACTATTTTTCACGTCTCAAATATGCTCCTGTAGCAGCAGTATCGAGAACGAAAGTTTAAAAAATATTCTGAATTTTTATCTTGTCGTCTAATAGTTGAGCTAAATAATGAGCCTTTATTAAGAAACCATCAGTCACATCCTACTAATTTAATATCATTTCTTGAAGTGAATAGTACTGGATTTACATTATTTCCAGAAGCGAATAGTGCATCCTTTCGAAAAAATCGGTGACGTGAACGTGGTAGGAAGAACTATAGAATTGTTAGTTCTAAAAGTGACAACACTAAAGAAGATAATAATAGAAATACACCGTATCACTAGAAATGATCTAACTCAGAAAAGATAAAGGCTTTTAGAATAATTTTTTATAAAAAAATAAATATGAATGTCATAGATGTGGTATGACTGGGTATTGGTCACATACCCGTTGTATGGCCAAGTACTTGATTCACTTATACTAAACTTTTATATATTATAGTAAAGTTTTTTAATATTTTGTCATATTTTGAAATAACGAAAAGTCAGTGCCTGAAGCACGACAATAAATTACTTGGAAAAATAAAGTCTTGTCTCAATTTAATTTTCCTACAAATGAATATAAACTAGAAATTCAGATGATTAGACTTTTAGAAAGTGCTGCAAATCAATTACCGGATGTATTTATTGATACTAATGGTGTGGTAAAATCACATATACCTGTTGTTAGCAAGAGGTATTTGGACTTATTGTTCAAATACCAAAGAGTGTAATGTCTGTCGAATATAAGTGAGTATTTGTACGAAAACGTAATTAAAAAAATAAAATTGCAATACAAAGCACGACTTGTCACACAAGGTTTCCTACAGAAACCCATGATTGATTATGAGAAAACATATTCTCCTATTATGGATTCAATCACATTCAGATTTTTTATTAGATTAATAGTTACAAAATGATTGAATATGTAGTTGATGGATGTAATCATTGCATATTTATATGAATCATTAGACCATGACATATATATGAAAATCCTTGAAGGATATAAAATGTTCGAAACATCTACAAGTACATCTAAAATATGTACTATATCAAGTTTCAAAGATTTTTATATAGACTAAAGCATCCGGACGCATATGATATAATCACCTCAGCGAATATTTATTGAAAGAAGGATTTGAGAATAATTCTATATGCCCATATGTTTTTAATAAGAAATTAGAATCTGAATTTGCTATTATTGCGGTTTATGTTGATGATTTAAATATTGTTGGAACTCTTGAAGAGATTAAATGAACTACTATATATTTAAATAATGAATTTGAAAATGAAAGATTTTGTTATTCAAATGCTAAATGACTTACAAAAATTTGAGAATTTTAGTCTTATCTTTCAAATATATTTGTTCTTTAAAGATCAACATGTCATCTTGTCTAAAAGATTAGGCAGTCGAAATGAAGAGACAAGTAATGATTTGAAATCCGTATTCTAATATTTTAACTTTACAATTTTTCAATTAGACTCATGAACAAATTGTTGAAGTACATCGATCTTCTCGTTAAACTTTTCAATTTCGAAAGTTTTAGACTGCAACCGAGCGGAAAATGAGATAATGGATGATGAGTATCGAATTTCGAGACTCACAAGTTCATATATGGCATCATGATCTGACTTATTAAGCAGATCATTTTCGTGTTGTATCATGACACCTACGATAGATGTAGAAACAATTTGGGATTGAGGTGAAGAATAACTCATTTTTTGATCACAAAAATTTTTGAAATGAAACTAATGATGCATTGAAAATTTGTAGAATAAGAATGCAAATGCAATTGAATTATAGATATGAGAAAAATATTTGATTCGAGCTAAATGAATTTGAAAACAATTCTTATAGAGATAGAAATAAGAATAAGACAAATATCATCTTTTTAAATCTCGTTTAATCAATATTGCAAGATATTCTAGGTACATATTTTCAAAACCTATTTTGCTAAACTAACGAGATTACTTGCAGGCTATCCCTATTTTTCTCGTAAATGCTGAATATTTGTTGTTGGCTGTCGTTGTTGACTTTGTATTTAAGCTCTCTTTCGTTCCAACTCTTTTATTCGTGATTTCAAGTCACGAGAATACCAGTCTGCAAATTTTTTCAGTTCCTTGTCTTAACTTTTTATTATTTATATCTTTAGTTGTAAATTTTTGATTTAATTTAAATATTTGATTGTTAAGATGATTAACCTCACTCACTCTTCCCAGTAGCTTCCGAGATATGATTATAATAAAGGTAACATATTGAGTACTGAGAGTTCTTGATACTGCAACAATTTCAGAATCAGTTTTACCAGAAAATGCATCTCTACTCCTATCATAGTGTTGACAGTCTCAGAATAGAAGATGAGTGGTTGAGGTGTAATGGTTCTTGGTTCAAATCTGGAACATTAACAAAAGAATTTCTCTCAGCCATAGAATCATTTTAGATGAACAACAATTAGATTAATGAGAAATGTGAAATCTTACGTTAGTATCTGATGGGTTAAAATGATCATTTTAAACAGTAACAAAAAACTTTCAAATCTATGCAAAGATCTATTTGTCAATAATATCAAGTGAATTTAAATTTTCTTTCGTACCGAATCTATAAAATTAAGCCTTAAGCTTTTGTAACTTTTGCTGAATATTGGTGGTTCTCAATGATCATTTTCACTATGCATGTTATCCCTAATAATGCCAAGAGGGAGATATATTTTAGATGATAATATTAACATGTTCCCTCTAATACATTATTGATTATTATTTGAGAAACTAATGCATTTTTTCAACGAGAACTTAAATATTATTACAGGTCTCAAATTTTTACTAAATCTGTCAAGCAAATACTATCTGCATATTTTCAAATCACTCAGAATTCATGAACCAAGTCTAGAGTGTATTTGGCTGAAATCAGTGATTCAACATATTTAAGAAAAATGTGGTCTTTTCAAGATCAACGATAGCCCAATAATTTTATATGAAAATAGTGTTGCTTCCATTACTCAAATCGAGAAAGATACATCAAAGATACGATCAAGTGATAATTTGGCAGTTTTATTCACGAAAGTATTATCAACTGCAACATTCAAGAAAATTGTACAAAATATTGGAATGCGAATAATTAAAAATTTATCATCATGCACTTTTTAATGAGAGTAAATATTTTGAAAATTTGTGCTGATTGTACTCTTTTTTCTTTACTAAGATTTTGTTCTATTGAGTTTTTATTTATAAGGTTTTAATGAGGTAATCGTAAAACACTTGGCGGTACATAAAAATATTGTACTCTTTTTCTTTCGTCGTTGATTTTTCTTCTCATTGAATTTTTTTTTGACAAGATTTTAATAAGATATAGTCTTTAATGGTCATTCAAGTAAGAGTGTTATAAAAATTAAGAAATGGGGTAATGAATAACCCCCTTTACAAAAGGTGATGGATGACCACCACCCGTTAAGACAATTAAGCTGAATTTGATTTTGGCACGTAAGCTGACTTTGTGCCAATTTTATCCTTAAACAAGCTTTTTATATATGAGCTTTAGATCATTTTTGTATAGAGAGAAAAATCTAATAGTTAGAAAGATATAAGTTCTAAATATTCTCATTCTTGCAAATTTTCTATAATATATATTTTTTTTTAGTTTTATAATGCATATATTATTTATTTTTGTATTTAGAAAATGGGTGGGGCACGGGAGAGGGGACCCAACATGGCTCCGCCACTATGTGGAGGAACGCTAACACTGTAAGCAGTGCTGTCAGATGATCCATGGGCTGCTGTTTGCACAGTGTCGAGTACCCAACGCTACCTTGCCCACCCAAACCGGCATGACGTAGACAGGCAATGCAGGTGTACGGTGCACCTTGTATTGTTGTGTGGCGAGCACTGCAGCAGGGTGCAGTGTAACTCAAGTGTGTGTGCACTGTCGTAGTTCTAGGTGCACAGCGGGGTTGGAACGTGAAGAGGAGCGCCATATGCTGGGTAGGCCAGTGCCTCCGTTGCTCTCTCTTGCCGATGGGAGCTGCGATGGTGGTTGTGCTTGGAGATGGATTGGTTACAACTTTTTCGGTTCCAAGAGGTGGCGTTGGGTACTTATTTTCCTTTTCGTTACATTAAATCGTAATAAAAAATGCTACATGGAGTCGCCGATCCATAGTCGATGGGGAGTCAAGCTGACGTGGCAAATTAAATGTGCCACACCAGCTCTGATTAAATAAAAAAAAAAACCCAAAAATGCTGCATGATTCAAATTGAAACCTGGGTTCAATTTCGAGACAAACCTATTCCGTGTAGCATCCCGCGAAGAGAGAAACCCCTCACCACGATTCAAGCTTCAACTTCCGTCCCATCCTCGGCCTTCAACCTTCGACCACCATCAACCTTCAATCGTCTGTCCATCCTTGGCCTTCAACCTTTCGTCTTCATCTTCAACCTTCGAACCAAAGAGAGAAATAGAAGAGGAACTCCTATCTCGGCAGGTAACCGTCTAGAAACCGCATACTCATATCTTGGCAGGTAACCATCTTCATTTCTCTCCAGGCTATTTACTTCTTCGTTTGATTTCTCATAGTAATTTCTCCATTTACATATTAGGGTTTTGGGAACTCCTAATTTCTCCATTTTCAGATTACGGTTTTGGATGCACCTAACTTTGATTCGGCATTTCAAGCTTAAGGTAAAATGCCTTTTCATCCCATTTTTAAGTTTGAAGCAAGTTTTTTTTTATTCTTTCTCTATTTACTCCATCGTTTGCTACATTTGTTAAATCTTTTGTGTTTTCTTTTTGAGTTTTTTTACTTTTTATTTTTTATGATTTAATACTTATGGTTTGCTGGTTTGTTTGTCAAATGATTTAGTGCAATTAGTTCCAAGCTAGCTGTGTCTTAGTTGCTGCAGATCTTGTAGCATTCTATGGCAAGATTTATGTGCTTCTAGTTTGAAATGGCTTGGTTTAACATAAAGCATTTTTAATTATAGGGCTTAGTTTAGGTTTTGTGGCTTGGAAGATTTCAAGAGCTTGACATCAAAGATGATGACCAGCTCTTGATATCACCATTGGGAAACACTTATCTCCATCGAGGAGACAGTAATAATATGGTAGATAACAAATCAAAAATTGCAAGTTTCACCTTGAATACATTATTCACTAACAAAAAGTGGTTCCTCATATTTTTTCATAGTCTAGCACCAATTGATGAAAATCAAAACAGTACACAAATCAAAACAGTACTGAAATTTCAGCTTGTTTTCTCAAACATATTTATCGGTTCTTCTCTATGAAAACTAGAATCAGAACATAACAACTTCTTGAGGCAGTATAAGGTTGAAGCTGTGGCTATTATGACCAAATAAAAAGCCTAATGAGTCATGCCCTGTAGGGTAATTGAGCTTTTGGCATGTTAGAAAGGGAGGCTTAGTACTTCAAAGAGAGATGCATTATGAAAGAGGATCTCAGGTTGCTTGTGGTACATACCCTTTTTTTTAATTGTCCAGATTTGCTTACCCTTTTTTGGTCTCTTATCAAGTGTTTCTCAAGTATACACTGTGTACTTGAGGAACACCACTGTTAAAATTTCATTTTAATTGTTGTTAATTCCCGCTCATGCCTGTCTTTATTATTGTACAATCAAGTAGAGATGAAGCAATCTTGAAGAGAGAGATGATGCAATCTAGTAGAGATTATGAAAATTTGAAAAGAGAGATGGTGCAATCTTGAGGATACGAGGCAATTCTAAAGAGAGAAATAGTGCCTATTGAGCAAGAGGCTAGAATGAGACATTCGCGCATGCTACTCGGCATGTATTTGGCTTTGTAGTCTTAGTATCTTGTTACTTAGTGACTTATTTATTGTGATAGATATTAGCATGTATAGGATAATGAGGATTTGGCTTGCTTATTTTGTGTATGTAGCTTTTGGGTGAAACCTGTTTGGTTCAAACAAATTGGTTGGCTTTCTGTGCACTTCACAAATTGTGATAGTTTTCCAGCTACCTACCCAATGGGAATCAATGGGGTTTTGTCACCAATGACATTCTATAATGTAAATTCTAAAGCACAGAAAAAATTGGAGATGCTCTTATGGTTGTTGAATCATTGAAAATGTCAATGAAAATGTCCATTTTTTTCAATCGCCCAAAACGTACAAACCCAGCCTACCATAATATAACATGGCTACGCCATTTTTTGTTCCCTACCTCAATATTAGTTGAAATTTCAATCGTATCTAATATCAACGGTTATGAATAGTCCAAAACAATAGGAATAAATAAAATAAAGTCCCCATGTGCCAACGTCGTTTTCAATAGCTAATAAACCCCGCAAAAATTGGAGAAAAAATTGTGAACCTCCTTGAATGTCTGTTAACTATTACAAACCTCATGAATTGTATCTGAATGTCAGGTAACTATTACAAACCTCATAAAAACAAAGCTAACTATTACATTAAAGCTTAACTATTACAAGAACTTGGGAGTCATAATTTATGAAAGCTGAACCATTACATCAAAGCTGAATTGTTGGTGTCCATAAGTTGCAAAATTGCTTTCAGTTCCCTTGCAAAGCAAACCACGGCAAGTTTACTACTTGGAAATGCACAAAATAGAAGTTGACATCAATTAATTTTTCAACCAACTCTTTCATCAGCTCAAAATCCTTTAGCTTCTCAACAGACAAGCGAACATAAAAAGGGCATCATTACACTCATTTTTGCAAGGTCCTCCTGTAATATAAAAAGGTCATGGCAAAACATTAATTTATATGGTACTCTGATATGTTCCAAAGCATACAAAGCAATAATGGCCATATAAATTTTCCTTTATAAGTACTATAAAACTTCTTAATACAAAAATAAAAACCAGCTCCATTGACCATTAACTGGTAGACCATAAGCTCGTTCTCCAAACCTATTTATGGGTATAGGTGTTCCTCTCCTTTTTCTTGATTCTCTATCCATTATCAATTCTTCTTCGTCCTTCAGAATTACAGTAAATGACTGCTCTATTATTTTTGAGTCTTTCTATATAAAATAAGAATTGAGGAGGTTAAACATAGAATTTACAGCAAACAAAAAGGTTTGCCAGTTTATCTGAGAACATTGTTTGAAATAGGACCCTCATTTGTTGTTCAAATATTTTGCACTCTGAATTTTAAATTTTCCAGAAATTAAGAAAAGCATTCAAGACAATGATCTGAAAGTTTTGTTAGTTAAAATGCCAAATATCAACCCAAGTAAAGCTTACATATAGCACAACAATTTATTGAAAATTATCTGGAGGAGATTAAGGAATAAGAAACTCAACGGTCAGTCCCCATGACCATAACACTTTAAAATTTCAGTATCTAAAGAAATGCATCATAATACTATCTATGCTCTCATATTTCACAAAATGTTTCAAAATTCTGTATATATGACATCCTTCCAAGTCACAACAGATAGATCATGGAGGACATTCAACAATCAATTAATACCACAAATTGATAAAGCCGTTCATAAAGGATACGTTTCTAGTACGACATGAAAACATACTGGATTCAAATATTTAAAGATGAAAGCATGGAAACCAAAGAAAAGGCAAGTTCAGCTTGAATTAAGCACAAGTTCATCTTGTATGCCTATTTTCAAAGTACTCTTTTGCATTAGAAGTACCCATATTGATCATTCCTCTTCTACCATGCAATTTTACAAAATCTCACACACCACCTATATATTTTCATTCATCCATCAATGAGAGTGCAAAGCCTAACTTGCAAGCATTATTAATCCTGCTATCAATTGAAACCTCAATAAGTCCTCAACGTAGCTATTGAAATGTGTATCATGCATGCATGTCGATAGAGCCTCTATTGCAAAACTTACTAGAACATCCAAAACAGCATCAATCACTTTTGGGTCCAAACAATTAGGAAAAAGTACTACTCGATATAGATCTATAGATTCTCATGCCTAAAAATCGCGTGATTCATATTTCCCCATAAAATCCAATCTCAGACCCAAACCCATGTTCATAACCCAAACCCATTTCCCAAAACCCCCAAATAAAGCAAATCAATAGCAGGAATCAGAGTTCAAGGCTGGAGGTTTACTGTGAGACAATGGCCGGAGAGAACGGTCGGATTCGCATTTCAACTTCTCTCCCTAAACGCAGGAGTCGAATGCCAAAGCTCCACTCGAACCTGAGTTTCTCTCTTATGGGTTTTCTCTCTTCGATTTCGAAGTTGGAAAACCGCCGGAGATGGTCGACCAAGGTTGAAGATGGATTCGTGCACGTTTCGGGTAATTTCTTTCTCTTCAAACCTGTGTTTCTCTCTTCGATTTCTGCATTGGAAAACTGTCGGAGATGGTCGACTGAGCTTGAAGCCGAGGTTGAAGATGGATTTACGCAGGTTGAGGTTGAAGATGGATTCGCTCGATTTCGAGCTGTTTCTCTCTCTTCGAGCGGGATTTATTCAAAAATAGATGTTTCTCTCTCTTAAAACCCGCGTTTACTGATTAGTTTTTTGTTTTTGTTTTTTTTAAATCGCATCTGACGTGGCAGATGGACTCCCCGTCGACTATAGATGGTCAATAGAGAACCCAATTGTAATTTTTGGATGAAAGGTAGCCGTTGGCTGAAGGAGGAAGATAAACAGTGCCCTAGTGTTTAGTAAGAAGGAAAAGCATTGTGGTTTAAAAGTTTTGGGCTTGGGCTAGGGCATGTTTTTGATTAAAATCATATTTGGGCTATTTATGTGGCCTAGTATGTATTCTTGTTTAAAAAGAAAAAGTGGTATGGACTTGATTTAAATCTGAACGTGGGCTATTTTCTTATGAGAAAATTTACACGTAAGCTCACACACTATATTATATATATATTATTTTCTTAATTTTTTCTTTTATAAAATATGTAGTATATAAATAAAAAGTAGAGAATTCATTTAGTTTAAAAATAATAAATCCAAAAAAAATTGCAATATATATATATATATATTATATAGAGTGTGTGTGAAGTGTAGGCTTATGTATAGCAAAACTCTTTTTTTAAAGTCTGGTCCATGTCCTTAAGTTTTTTGGACTTCGCTCATTTTTTTAAAAGAAATTCCAGCTCAATTTTTTTTTAAAAGATCACTAGGTGTTTTGAGTCGAGCCTAGAAGGCACAAGCCTTCTCTGCAGCTTGGGGCCCAAGAGGGTGCGGCCCAATGGTTGTGCCCAATATCAGTAATTTTTTGAAAAATGTTTGGATGATATTTTGAACCCAAGATCTTACACACAAGGACTATATGCACGATTATTGAGCTAAACCTTATTGCTTCTACATGTGCAGTTTTTTTTATCCATCATGTAATTGTGACATGGAATACTTTTTGAAATTATATTTTTGCATGTGCTTATTGAACACATGATTGCCATGACATTATGATATCACATGTATTAGGCATCTTTTTTTTTTTACATTATAAATTGCCTAGATTACTATTTTTGGTGAATGATATTTATTTGGATGAAATGTGATTCTAATGATTGAACACATGTACGCCATGATTTTATCACATTTGTTAGGCATTTTATTTTATATTATAAATTGCCTAGATTATTATTTTATACAAATAATAATTATTTGAGTGAAATGTGGTGATCAAATTTTTTTGTATCATGTTTACATGTCAAAGCATGAGCTTAGTTTATCAATTGTATTTTTTAGACTAGTTTTAAGAATTAGTCTTCAAATTGTTAGAATGTAATAACCTAGAGGATTAAGTAGCCCGAGTTTGATGAGTCCATGCTTATGATAGGCTCAAGCTGATTTATTCAATTAAGAAAGAAATTATGTTTCATGTAACTAACTCGGTAGATTGCTTAACCTACTGAAAGTATGGTTGAGATTGATTTGGAATTAGTCTCCTATATGATATAAATTTGTACAAAAATTGAGTTAGAAATTAATAATAAGGCATTGTAGCGCAAGAGATAATTAGGAAGCTTAGTGAATTTTCAATCTTGCCACATGTATTAATTATTTTTGTTCTGACTTATATTAACGCAACAAATTTTCAGATGTGTGTAATTAGATGTGCATACATTAGTAGTAACTTTGAGATAATCGAGAAGAAAGTCTAAAAATTACTATAAGTAATCTTATTAATCTCCTCATAAATCTCCTTTATGAGCAATAGTTGGAAACAAGAAAAATTACTAAGAGTAATTTTAGACCATCATTATTATGAGACCTCTAAAAGTTCTAAAAAATAAATTGAAAATGCACGTGGAACGCTTGCACTTTAATTTCTTGTAGAAGCTGATATGATCAACTATCAAACAGAGCTAAACCACCAGTTTGCTATTGAGAATCTTGTGGGTAACAGAAGTTGCGTGTTGTTTTGTAACGCAAAGATTAATTGCTCCTATATTGAAGTTGAGCATTATAATCTTAAAGCAATTTAAACTAACTTACAGGTAAGTATACTCTCTAAAACTTGCTAGTATGTTTGGCAAGTAGAGATGTTAAAATCTGAATATGCATGAGTGTCGAGGATATTCTTGATTGACACATTCATTTTAAAGGTTTTATTAGTGCACCTCTATGTGATATTAATATTGGTAATCTTGCTAAAGTTTTATTTGTATGTAGCAAGAATAAATAGGTTCTTGTAGAGATATAATTTTTGGAGCATCCCTTGAAAGTAATACCAAACATTTTAGAGGATTGCAAGGTAAATGTGGCAAAAAATAATAATTAGGCAAGACTTTATTAAGCCCAAAATTTTGGTCGTGGTTGCATTAATGCAAGATAGGTTTAGGCTAATATGATTTCTCGCAATTTTTTTTCTTTTCTCCTCTATAATGGATTGGATAATACGAATAATGTTAAGTGAAGAATTGAGATATCACGAATTAGTTACTAAAATGTCAGATATTGCATTTCTTGCACAAGGAGATGTTTTTGGCATTTTTTAACACAGTATTAGAGAATTCAAAACCTAATTTGATCTAAGACTCATTGAAAACAATGGTATTTGTGAGAATTTCTAGGGGTTTTGAAGTTGGATGATCATTCTTTAACTTAGTGATATTATTTCTCGAGTGAAGAGATGATATACTAACATGTATAGCATAAGATGATGGGTGTGAAGATTGACAAAATGAAGACCTTCTCGCTAATGAGATCTCTCTCCATTATTTAGAACAGTCAAAGAGAAAAAGCAACATAAGCATTTTCTATGTTAAAATTTCTAGACGTGCACATTAAGGATATGAGATGATAAAATATTGTTTCATCATATAAAGACGATTCCAAATCTTTATAGGAAAATATATTTTTCAGTTAAAATATTTTTTCAAAATTGCAATTGTTTGAGTTATATGATGAGAAAAATAATCTTGCAATTTAATGACTTGCTGAGAATGAAATTATAAATGAATTATGGTGCAAAAGTAGTTGTTACTTCATACTTGGGTTGATGTAAATGTAATATAGAGTTGCGGTTTAGATTTTGTTTTGTCATCCTTATTTTGAGTTCACTCACCTTTGAGAAAGGCTGAGTGACTATTTTGTGTAAAGATGAATTCTATTAAAAGTAAAGAGGATTTATGTTTGATCAATTTTTTGTTCAGTCAATAAATTACTCCTATTTTTGGTGAGGGTGGGGATTTGTGAATTTTATAAAACACTTATTTTTGGAAAAAACGTTTGTTTCATTATGATTCATTCCAAATTACTTTATTTTTAATATTTTCAAAATTTTTTAAGACGTTTGCCGAAAACAATAGGAGTAATTATAACTAGTGTGAGTATACCTCTAAGTGATGGTGTACTACTAGTGATAGTGATTCCTAAAATTCTTAGAGATCTTATAAATAGTGTGGTAGTTATATATCAATATTCTCTCGTCATTTAGAGAATATTTGTAATATGACTCTATTAAAAGTGAATTTACATAATCGAAATTTGAATATAGAATTTTAGATTCACTTCACTTATATAATCTAACCTGGATTGTTGATCTGATTGATACAAGAAAAGTGAAATTGATAGAGTTATAGATCCATCTATGGCACTAATTGAGTTTCATTTAGATAATCATTAATCGTAGATTTGTTGAAACTTTTTTTTGAAAAAGTGAAATAGCTGATTCTCATTGGAGAACTAGATGGTTAGTTTTGTGAAGTTTAGGCATAGTACTTTGAGCGCATGATTGTTACTTGTACTATTTTGGTACAAAAAGTGAATGAATGCTGCTAATGCTATTTTCATTTGGCCTAAACCAACCATCTATTCAAATATACCCAATGTACCTAGTCATTTTTTAATAATAAAGTACTGAATAAAATGAGGTTCTTTGAATGCTATTAAACTTTTTAGAAAAGTGTCCTCCTAAGAAAATTGACGATCCGGTTGTCTTAGGTTATTCATTGTCGCCTAATGAGAGGTTTTCCATACTATGAGATTATGGACATGGATTTGGGAAAAGTAGCTAAAGACTTCATGTCTTATGGGACTGTGTATAAGAAAACAGATTCTATTAACTCTTATTCAAAATTAATAAACAATTAATGAGATGAAAAATACAAAGAATCTAGTTTTAACTATAGTATTTGGTGTTTCCATTATGATTTGCTCATGGGAGTTAGAAATTGAGATTTTATTAGAAGGTAAATATGGCTTACTTGATTCACTGAGCTTGTAATGTTATTTGGGCAAGTCATTAAATGTAATGGTTACATTGTTGCAATTGTCCATGGGGGGAAAGGCCTTAATCACTTTTACCCATAAAGAAGAATAAATAAAGGTTATCTCACATGATTTTGTTGAGTACAAGAGACTTTTGAAGTCACAAATTAGATTTGCTAAATGATGTTTGAGGTCACCTTGTAGATTCTTAAAAGTTGCAATAGGATTGCTAACTAAAATCTAAGGATTTGCAATGAGTAGTCGTTGACTTCATGGATCTGCAAAGAACTTATATAAATATATATATATATATACACATATATATAAATAAAAGTAAGGTCTCTTAGTAGGAGCATGTTTTTAGAAAGTTACTACACATGATATTTGCATGAAGAGAAATGGTCATACACCACTTGAGAGTTATGGTTTGATTATTTTTTAGTTGACCATGTGAATTCTCTATATCATGGTTTTGCTCGTCGTGCATATGACATTGATATGTTTTGTGATCATGTGGCGTGACTGGAAGCATATGTTGATAAGCACATACAGTCACCATAGATTTAAGAGTTATGGTGAAAATATATGTCAATAGGTTTAGATCGATTCACTCACACAAGCGATCGCCTTTGACACTATAAAGGGATAGCGAGCAAAGATGAAATAATGTATCATTTGGTACTTGTTCAAAACTGGAGAAATTGTAAGACATAAAAGATATATTATCTTAATGAGAGTTAAGATGAGATCCATCATATTTAAAAGGATCATGCATGGTTACCCGCAATCCATGTAGCTTGTAGTTTAGCCAGATGAGATCTTTAGCGCTTCGGATAGCGAGCAAATGGAGGGACTCAGATTAGGCGCTAAGATAACAACTAGACTAATATTTGTACAGTGTATTGAAAATAGATATACATTCTTTACTTTAAAAGAGAACTCCATCGTAGCATATATTTCATACCGCATGTGCTTCTGCGACCAACAGTAGAGGTAAGTGAATGAATCTCTGCTTTCTCACCGTGTGAGTCTTATAGGTCATATTGATGACCTTAATTTATTTATCCACTTAGAAGACATTTGACTATGTCACAAAATTGATGTTTTAGTGTCTGCTACTTTGGCATATTATCTATGAACATGTATGATGCGAGTTTAAAGAGGCATTGCTGAGAAAGCGACTAGACTGAAACTATGACATAAGGGCGAAGGGAAGACTATTTGTTAACACATTAATTATGTTGTTTCATGGGAGTTGCGACATAGCCATGACTGCATCATGTTTTATGGAGATTAAACATTGCTCTTAGTTATTTGGAATTGAGAGGGATTAGGGATGCTTAGTCTGACATGACCAAATGAGTTAGTCATAACGAGATACTTTTGGGGATGTTGCTATGTTGATCTCCTCTCGAAGAGATTGATATAGTACTCCCATTTTTTTTTTATAGTTGTGCTCAATGGTCGCACAGCCTATTTGCCAATTTGAACAAGATTGACAACATGTTGAGAAATACAGACCTAGGGTCTTGCTCACTCTATGTGAGTGAAAGATGTAAGAAATGGGCACTCATAGTGAGCACCCTCACATTCTCTTGAAGGTTATAAAGTTGCTTAAGAGCCACTTCATAAGACTTGATGGCTGGCCATTAAGGACAATTTGGGAGTTACAATTAAAAGGCTATTTACGTAACCCCGTCCTCCCTTATGGATGGTACTTGACTCATAGAATCACAAACAATCTCTCTCTCTCTCTTTCTCTCAAATAGTTACTCTCTAATCCCAACAATTAAGTTGTGAAATTTGTGAGTGTTGTTTTAATTTTTTATCACATAGCATACTCCACCATAACCGAGAAGATATTTGGATGAACAATGAGGCCAGAGAATCTATAGAACAACCGTACTAGATTTGAAATATTTTCGACGACGTAATATTGCTTCCGCTATGTAATCTGATCTAATATTTCTAACATTATCTAATTATAACATTTTTTTTTCAAACGCCTAAATAAAACACAAAAAATAATTCAACTTTTTCAAATTTCTAAAGAAAAATTATATTCTAACCCCTTTTAATTTTATAATTTTTTATATAACTTATTTTCTCTCATTTCCCAAAACTCCATGAAAATCTTAACTCAAATAATTTTATTGTCACAAATTATCTCATTACTATTTATAAATTTCTCATTTCATCTCATTTGTGTAGGCAAACGAGACTTACCAGCTCATATAGTACATATAGTACATGTTGTTCACTATTAATTAGAATAGTGCAAAATCTCCAACACTTCGAATTGATGGCCAAACAAGACTTCACAGAGAAATTCCACTCCAACTCGACTTTACCTTGAAAATCATATCATTACAAAGAACCAACAGATGGTTTCTGTGCAAGATGGGAAATAAAAATGGTGTTGTATTTTAGGTTTTAAGATTAACACCAAAATGCAAAACAACATCAATATTGATTCAAGAAAATAGTCACAAAATCACAAAAGAACAAAAAACAAACAAGAAATATAGAACAATAGTACCAAGAAACCGAGATTTAACGTGGTTCAATTCTTTCGGATCTACATCCACAGGAGGAACTGGCCCGAGATCTTTCCATTTAATCTTCAAAACGCAACAGAGTTACAGGTACAAGATCCAAGTCTCAGTATTGAGACCTTAACTCTCTCAATCACTCAGATTTCACAAGCTTCTCTCAAACCCTAGATTCGCCTCTTTGGAATCTCTCAAGTGCTTCAAATCGTGTTTTTCTCTCATCTGCTGTCTACTATGCATCGTAATCTATATATACCCCATCACTAAGGCAGCTCTAAATAAGCTAGGATTAATACACGTGGCCTTTAAAACACCACATGATTACAGTCATCCAGATGACACTAAAATAATACACATGGCCACTGCATTGGCCGTTAGATACAACACTGATCAAATTAACTCAAATTACAAATATCTCCTCTAATTACAAATTGTTGATACCAAAGTCATCAATCTCCACCTTGTCACCAATTTGACTCCAAGAGTCCCTATCTCTGGCCAGTTCCCACCTTTAGTCCCCAGGTTAACCTTCCTCTATATTTATTAAGTTCAAACAGTGTTTGAACTTAGATCTTGGCAATGGTTTGGTTATCATGTCTGCTGGATTTTCTTCAGTTTGCACCTTCTCCACTTTGACATCACCACTTGCGATTACATCTATTACAAAATGAAATCTTATGTCAATGTGTTTAGATCTTTCATGAAACCTGATTTTTTGTAAGATGTAAAACACTTTGATTATCATAGTAAACTGTGATATTACCCTCAAATAAACCCAGCTCATTTGTTATACCTCTCAACCATAAAGCTTCATTTATAGCCTCTGTCATGGCTATAGTCTCTGTTGTAGATAATGCTACAACTGATAATAAGTTAGATTTCCAACTCACAGCCCCACCAAAGGCAGTGAATACATACCCAATCAATGACTTCCTAGTATCCAGGTTTCCAGCAAAATCAGAATCTACAAATTCACAGTTTTCTTGACCACTTACTACATTATTACCAAAACTTAACCCTAGACTGGAGGAACTAGTTAAGTACTAAAATACCCATTTCAAGACTTGCTAGTGAGTTTTCCCAAGGTTTCCCATGAACCTACTAACTAAGCTAACAACAAAAGTGAGGTCTGGCCTATAGCAGACCATTGCATACACGATACTACCTACCATATTTGCATAAAGTATTTTTATCATGGATTTCCTTTCTTCATTAGTTTTAGGAGACTGATTAACAAAAAGCTTAAAATGTTGTGCAATAAGGGTACTTACAGATTTAGCAGATTTCATGCTAAATCTTTTAAGTACCTTCTGTAATTATGCCTTTTAAGATAAGTAAAGTAGTTTGTTTTTTCTATCTATAATTATCTCCATACCTAGAATTTTCTTAGCAAGTCCAAGATCTTTAATGCCAAAAACAGATTTTAACATTTCCTTTATATGCTCAATTTTACGTTTGTTTTTACAAGTAATGAGCATATCATCCATATATAAAAGCAGATAAACAGTAACATCATCAGAGCTTTTAAAATATACACAGTTATCATAATCGCATCTTTTGAAATCATTTTCAACTATGTATGTATCAAATCTTTTATATCATTTTCTTAGGGATTGTTTTAATCCATACAAATATTTTTTTAACAAACACACATAGTTCTTATTGGATTCATCCACAAAACATTCAGGTGGTTGCATGTACAGAGTTTCTTATAATTCACCATGCAGAAAAGCAATTTTAACATCCAATTGTTCCAAAAACAAATCATGAAAAGCAGTATAAGTTAACAACAATCTGATAGAACTGTGTTTTACTACAGGGGAGAAAATCTCATTGACATCTATGCCCTCCTTTTGTGTAAAATCCTTTACCACTAACCTAGCCTTGTACCTAGGTTTTTCTACCCCAGTTATACCTTCGTTTTTCTTGAATATCCATTTAGACCCTATGACTTTAATCTTGTCAGGTTTTATCACTATTTCCCAAGTCTTGTTCTTATAAAGAGATTCCATTTCTTCTTGCATAGCAATGAGCCAATTATTTGACTCCTTGCTACATATGACTTCTTTATAAGACCTAGGTTCCAGGTCTACAATGTCTTAAGCAACAGCAAGGGCATACGCTATTAAGTCAGCCTGTCCAAATCTCTGTGGTGACTTTATAATCTTTCTTGATCTATCCCTTACTAGGTTATAGGAATCAAGATTTTTCCCTTGGTCACTGTCTAAACTGGCTTTAGAATTATCCTCTGTTTGTAATGTTGTTTCATCAGGCAGTGGGTCCAAAGACTCCACCTCAAATTGAATCCCATCATGGACAGTAGCAGGTTGTGTCTCAACTGTGCCCAGCTGAGACCTGGCCATCTGTGACGCATTAAAAGTCACATCTCTACTTATTATACATTTTTATTTTCCAGGTTCCTTTATCCAAAGCTTATAACCTTTTATATCTTCAGGATACCCTACAAAAATGCATTTCATAGCCCTAGGTTCTAATTTATCAGTCTTGATGTGTGCATATGCAACACATTCAAAGACCCTCAGATTACTATAGTCTGAAGGTTTACCAATCCATAATTCCTGTGGGATTTTGAAATTTATGACAGTTGAAAAACTCCTATTTATCAAATACATAACAGTAGTAACTGCTTCTGTCCAAAAGGTTTTTGGTAGTTTGGCATTAGACAACATGCACCTAACCATCGCAAGAATTATTCTATTCATTCTTTCAGCTAGGCCATTCTGTTGGGGTGTCTCCCTTACTATCCTATGCCTTGCAATTCCCTCTTTCTGGCAGTAATTATTAGATTCATTTGATAAGTACTCAAGCCCATTATTTGTTCTAAGTTTCTTAACCTTTCTCCCAACTTGATTTTCGACCAAAATTTTTCATTCCTTAAACTTATTAAAGATGTCACTTTTCTGTTTAAGGATATAAACACAAACCTTTCTAAAATAGTTATCAATAATAGATAGAAAATAATTTCCCCCACCATGAGAACTAACCCTAGCTGGTGCCCACAAGTCAGAATGGACATAGTCCAAACTTTATTTACTCACTTGTGTACTAGGTCTGAAACTAACTCTTGTGGACTTGCCTAGTATACAATCTTCACAAAAGGGAAGGTCTCCTAAGTCTTTGCCACCAAATACCCCATGTTTTTGGAGTTTCTTTAGGCCCCTATGGCTGACATGACCTAATCTCTTGTGCCAAAGCACGATATCATTGTCCCAAGGTTTCTGGATAATAGAAGCATGTCCTATAATAGTCTGACCTACCAGGGTATAAAGACCATTCCTTATTTCCTCTTTCATCACTATTAAGGACCCTCTAGTTACCTTTAGGATACCTAACTCAGATTTAAAAGAACAACCAGATTTATCAAGCATTCCAAGAGAAATTAAATTCCTCTTAAATTCAGGTATGTATCTTACATGTTTTAATATTCTTTCCATACCATCATGCAGCTTTAATATAATTGAACTAATTCCAAGAACTTTACAAGATTTATTGTTACCAAGCATTACTTAACTACCACCAAAATCATATAAGGTTTCAAACCAGTATTTACATGGACACATGTGAAAAGAACAACATAAATTTAAAATCCATTTTTTTCTAGATTCAGACTCTGAGATACAGAGTAACTCAGCATTTTCATAGCCATCAGATGCAATAGATGCATTTTCCTCATGTTTGATTTTAACCCCCTCACTTGTCTTCTTTTCAGGGCAATCTTTCTTAAAGTGTCCCTCTTTATGACTGAGGAAACACTTTAATTGTTTTCTCTTTGATTTGGATCTACCCTTATTCTTCTTTCCTTTATGAGTAGGTTTCTCACGTCTTCCCCTAACCACTAATCCATCACCAGTTTGTGGCTTAACTTTAGAATTGTTCTGAAGTTCCCTTGCATGTAATATAGATTGTACCTCATCTAGAGACAGACTCTCTTTGCTATACATAATTGTTTCTTTTAGGTTAGCATATGTACTATCGAGAGAACTCAATAACAGTATAGCCTGATTCTCGTTCCAGCTTGTCTCTTCTCTGTCTGTGTACGCGGCGCTCAAATGTTCTAGCCCCCTCCAATATTCAATATACCTCCCTCCTTATATAAGTGTCGTGCCCCCTTCCGATTAAAACTCTTCCAGCCTCCTTTAAAGTACGTGAGATCACTTCAAATGAAACTCTAGCATAATGGATTGTGGGCCATGTTGAGTTGAAGGTTAATTAATTGGCTGAATGTGAGAAGCCGTTTGACCCAATCCAAATGAAAAGAGATGCGTTCTAAGTGTAGTTATGTAGTGGGCCCATGGGCAACATTTGATGCAAGTGGGGTCCATGTTTGTATGGCTGAAGTGGTGATTTGGAGATGTAGGCCCATGTGATCTTTTTCACTCCTTCACACAAAAATAAAAATAGAAATAAAATAAAATAAGAATAAGAATGAAAGAGTATAAATAGTACTTAAAAACATCTCAATGTAAATAAAAATTAAATTCAATAAAAGAAATCATCTCTCATTATTTTCATTCACATTCTAACATTTTAATCCAATATTAGGATATTTAGAGTGCACTTTCGTGCACTCATCACACCCCCCAACTTACTCATTGCTAGTCCCTAGTAATTTCCATGCAAATATGATGAAAGAGACTAAAGAAGATCACACACAAAAGGCTACCAAGTCACACTTTCCAGAGTTACATATCACAACAATTTTAAAAATCCAATAACCCAATTACAATTAATCCACCTATAGCAATCTACAGAGTGTGTGTGTGTGTGTGTGATTCAAAGTATATCCGTTTAACCTCAAACCGTGACACATGCAACATCAAGAACATCTCAAGCAAAATGTTCAACTCCATATCTCATGGGTATAAAAATGTTTCATGTAGAGGTTTTCTCTATGGAGTTGACAAGGGGTGTATACACACTCTCATGAAAAATTAGGCAATTATATATAAGTAACAAGTAAACATTGATCTTATGATAGGAACACTAACAATTGAGAATTTCTACCACTCATTTCACAAGTATATTTAGGATCAGAACGATCAACACAAAAAGGTAGTAGCGTGGTTCGGGTTAGGGGCTATATAAAAAAAAGGATAAACACGGATTCAAAAACTTCCAAGTACATACCAAAGGAATCTTATTAAATATCTCAATAGACTACATTTCTTGCATAATGCACTCTTCAACTTTTCAGATCATCAAATAATATTTTTCCTTCTTCTTCAACTTCTCTATCTATTTTTCTTTTTTTTTTCAATCTCTTTGTTTTTTTTTTACTTTGAAGCTCACTCAATTGAACACTTTACACTTGTACTCTTTTTTTTTTTCATTCGCTATTTATTTATTAACAAAAGAAAATATGTAAATTCCACACGTAGCACACACTTGGAAGCAATAAGGGTAGGAAAAATTAGTGTATAAGCTATACTCCAATGTGGAGAGGTATGGATGATGTGGGTATATGAAAAAAAAAAGTCTACATGTGTTTTGTTGGTTCAAAATTTGCTACTAAGGGTCTATGATGAGAATGGTTAGCTTGAAAGACTCAAACGTTAATCCTAAGTTGACCTTCGTCATATCCCAAATATATCACCATTTTACCACCAACCATGTAATGATATTCTCGAAAAAAGTGTCCAAGTCAACAGATTAATAAACACTTATCACAATTTTCTGCATTTGTAGGCTCTCAACCTATCTCAAAATTCACAAAAATACTTAAGCAAAAGAGTTCTCTGGCTACATGCGTCAAACCACCATCTTACCACAAAACTTGGATACGTGCATTAAAAATTCTGTGAATGCCTCAGTAAAATGATTAAGATGGATTTGATGAATTTAATAAGATGGTTATGAATGAGTATGAATACACATGTAAAAAGGTGCCTGTGTGATACTTTGTTTTTTTTTTTTTAATATGCCATAAAGTTCCAACAAACATCATTCTTACCCTCCAACTTAAATGAAACATTGTCTTCAATATTTAACAATTAAAACTAAATGGAGGGTAATAAAAAGAGTAGAATACACCTGGTGTAGGACGTGGGATGACTCGTTAAGCACTAGAGATGGCAAACTGACACTAGCTTGCAAACAAAAACAAAGAAAACCAATAGCAACCGAAAATAAAAAGAAAAGGAAAAAAAATAAACGAAAAAGAAAAAAAAAAGAAGGAAAAAAAAAACAAAAACAAACAAAACAAATAAAAAGAAAACATACCTGCGTGGTGTAGTCAATGTTGATTGATCGGGTTCAAAAATGGAATCTCTTCCACTTTCGGAACTTCCCTATCAATTAATATTTTAAGGCGTTGACCATTTACTTTAAAAACCATACCATCTTTAGGATCCTCTATTTCTACTGCCCCATTTTCAAAAACATTCTTCACTACTAAAGGGCCAGTCTACCTAGACCGAAATTTTCATGGATGCTTATGGAGTCTAGAGTCATATAAAAACACTCGATCATTGGACTTAAATGTTTTTCTCAAAATATTTTTATCATGAAACACTTTCATTTTAGTCTTATAGATTTTAGAGTTCTCATAAGCAACATTCCTCAACTCCTCTAACTCGGTCAATTGAAATTTTCTAAACTTACCTGCTTCTCCTATGTCAAAATTGAAATGCTTGATAGCCCAATAGACTCGATGCTCGAGCTCCACAGGTAAATGGCAAGACTTTCCAAAAATAAGTCTATAAGGTGACATGCCTAAGCGAGTTTTGAAAGCTGTACGGTAGGCCCAAAGTGCATCAACTAATCTCAAAGACCAATATTTGCGATCCAAGTTTACCATTTTTTCTAAAATTTGCTTAATTTTCCTGTTTGCAAGTTTTACTTGTCCACTTGTGTGGGGGTGGTATGCAGTAGAAATTTTATGTACTACCCCATATTTGTTCATCAAAACCTCAAAAGAACGGTTGTAAAAATATGTACCCCGGTCACTAATAATAGCACGTGGTGTACCAAATTGAGATAACACATTCTCTTTAAGAAATTTAATGAGGAAATGGTCCCATAAAATCTATACCCTAACAATAAAAAATTTCAATCACTAAAATTGGGTTCAAAGACATCATATTACGATGGGACGTAGCTCCTAATTTTTGACACCTTTCACATGAACGATAATAGATGTTTGCATCCTTAAACAAGGTGGGCCAATAAAATCCACACTGCAAAATTTTTGCAGTGGTTTTCTTCATTGAAAAGTGACATCCACAAGTTTGGGAGTGACAAAATTTCAAGATACTAGCAATCTCTTCATCAGGAATGCAACGCCTCAAAATTTGGTCAGGGCAGTATTTAAAAAGAAGAGGGTCATCCCAATAGAAGTTACGTACCTCAGTCATAAATTTCCTCTTATCCTGAGCGCTCCAATCCACCGGTATCTTACCTATAGCTAAATAATTCACAATATGCGCAAACCATGGTAAAAAAGTAATAGAAAGTAAATGCTCATCGGGAAAGTCATCCCTGATTGGTAGATGGTTAGAAGTTTCCTCAAATGTGAGCATCGAGAGATGGTCAGCCACTACGTTCTCCACTCATTTCTTGTCTTTGATGGTGATGTCAAATTCCTGCAAAAGTAAAATCCACCGTATTAGTCGTGCCTTAACATCTTTCTTTGTAAGAATGTATTTAAGAGCTGCATGATCTATAAAAATAATAATAGGAGAACCAATTAAATAAGAGTGAAATTTATCCAAAGCAAATACTACAGCTAGCAACTCTTTCTCAGTAGTTGAGTAATTCATCTGAGCACTATTTACAGTCCCACTAGCATAGTAAATAACAAAGGGCTTCCCCTCCCTCCGCTGTCCAAGAATAGCACCTACAGCATAATCACTAGCATCACACATAATCTCAAAAGGCAAGGTCCAATCTGGTGGCTGCATTATGGGTGCTGAAGTAAGCTTACAAATTAGCGTTTTAAAGGTTTCTTGACAAGCTTGTGTCCACTCAGATGGGGCATCTTTAGTTAGGAGGTCACATAGTGGTCTGGATATAATGGAAAAATTTTGTATGAATCTCCTATAAAAGCCTGCATGACCAAGAAATGATCTCACATCCTTTACTGTCTTAAGTGTAGGCAACTTAGAAATTAATTCAATCTTGGATTGATCAACCTCTATCCCTCTGGAAGAAATAATATGCCCTAAAATAATACCTGAATGTACCATAAAGTGGCATTTTTTCAATTTAAAACCAGTTCCTTCTTCTCACAATGAGTCAACACTTTCTCTAAATTCAATAAACATGCATCAAAAGAGGATCCAAAAACAGTCAAATCATTCATGAAAACTTTCATGCTATTTTCAATCATGTCACTAAAGATACTCATCATGCAACGTTGAAAAGTGGCAGGTGCATTACACAATCCAAATGGCATTCTACTAAAAGCATAAGTACCAAAAGGACAAGTAAAAGTGGTTTTATCCTGGTCTTCTAATGCAATTTCAATTTGATAATAACCAGAATAACCATCCAAGAAACAGTAGAAAGGATGACCAACCACACGCTCAAGAATTTGATCAATAAAAGGGAGAGGAAAGTGGTCTTTCTGGGTGGTGACATTCAATTTTCTATAATCAATGCACATCCGCCACCCAGTCACAAACTTGGTAGGGACTAACTCTCCCAGATCATTTTTCACTACAGTAATACCAGACTTTTTAGGAACAACCTGTGTCGGATTAACCCATTTACTATCAGCAATAAGGTATATGATTCATGCGTCTAACAATTTTAACACTTCATTTTTCACTACTTCTTTCATAGTAGGATTAAACCTGCGTTGTGGGTCTCTACGAGGGCTAGCTCCTACCTCCAAATTAATTTTATATGAACAAATCAAGGGACTAATACCTTTTATATCAGCAATGCTCCAACCTAAGGTTGACTTATGCTCACTTAGAACCCGAATTAATTTCTCACCTTGAGATTTAGACAATTTATATGAGATACTAATAGGAAAGGTATTACCTGGACCAAGGAAAACATGCTTCAAACCCTTTGGCAAGAGTTTCAATTCAACTTTGGGTGCTTCCATACTTGAAGAAATCTGTTTTTCACTTTTCTCTAACAACTCCTCGAACTTCGGTTGCCATTTCTGTGTGCCATAATCTTGAGTTCTATCGAAAATAGAATAAATATCAACTATATCAGATGAATCAGTAATGGATTCAAACTCAGAATTAACCAAAAAATGCTCAAGGGGATTAAAATCATGAGTTTCCAAAACTCCCATATCCATCAGTGAATCAATCATATATGTCTAGTGGCACTCATTATCCTCCTCCAGTTGTTTTGCAATGTGGAAAATGTTCACCTCCAGAATCATGTTTCCAAAAGATAGCTTCATGAGCCCATTCCTGCAATTGATAAGAGCATTAGCAGTGGCAAGGAAAGGCCTACCTAAAATCAGAGGAATTTTAGAGGTAGTATCAACAATAGAGATAGTATCTAAAATCAAGAAATCAACAGGATAATAAAATTTATCAATTTGAATTAAAACATCCTCTACCACCTCTTGGAGTACTTTGACTGAATGGTCAGCTAATTGCAATACCACAGTGGTTGGTTTGATTTCTCCTAACCCCAGCTGCAAATAAATAGAATAAGGCATAAGATTCACACTGACTCCTAAATCTAGCAAAACTTGCCCAAACTCTTGATTTCCGATACTGCATGCGATGGTTAGGCACCCGGGATCCTTGTACTTGGGAGGAATCCATTACTCAATCAGAGCACTAACTTGCTCTGTCAATAATGTTGTCTTCTTCACGTGGTGTCTCCTCTTGACTGTATACAAATCCTTGAAAACTTTTGCGTAAGTAGAAACTTATTTAATTACATGCAAAAGAGGGAGATTGACTTTTACTTGTTTGAGATTCTCCAGGATTTCATTGATAGGATCCATAGTTAACTTGCTTGATTTCAGAGCTTGAGGGAATGGTACCTTAACATGGCTCTTTGTCACCTCTGGTTCCTTGAGTAGCTCGGGAGCACTACTATCTTGATCCTTCTCCACATCCTCTGATTTATCCGTTATTGGGATGTGTGATGAGTTATCACTACGAGTCACAATGACATTCACATCCTTCAAATTCTCTTGCGCCATGTGTTGACTATGGAGTGTGGACTGAGATTGAGAAGGAAACTTACCTCACTCAGTCACACTCAAGGAGCTCATCAGTTTTGACACTTGATTCTTTATCTCTTTATTTTCTTCCACAACCTGCGTAATCAAATATTCAAATTTTTAGTTAGTCTTACCCTGTGCTTCAATAAAAACATGTAAAGTATCTTCTAAAGGACTCCTAGAAGATGTAGGTGCATGATATGGTGCTGGATATGATTTAGTGGGTTGTGCAGGTGGTGCAGGTAATACAAGTGGCTGGTTTTCAGACTTCCAGCTAAAATTGGGGTGATTACACTGCCCTGAATTGTAAGTCTCAGAGAAAGGTATAAAGGGTTTCTTGTACATGCCTAAGGCATTACATTGTTCTTCATACAACCCTCTCATCTCAGCAAATGTGGGACACTTTTGGACGAGGTGATCTACCCCTCCACACACAAAACATGGCCCAGAAAACTCTGCATGATTAACCAAGTGTGCTGGCTTCAAGTTCTTGGCCTTTAGCAACTCTAGCTCCCTAGTAAGCACCTTAACCTTAACTTTCAAGTTGTCTTCCTCCCTAAGATGGTAAATTCTACCACCATTTTGGTTCCTTGTAGGTCGTGACCTATTTGTGCTCTCAGTCGCACTAGGTCCAGTCTAAGTGTGAGCTTTTTCAGCGAGTTCATTGAGGTATGCTATGGCTTCATCAGGATTTTTCTGCAAGAACTCACCATTACACATCATCTCCACCAATTGGCGCTCTGTAGATGTGAGTCCCTCATAGAAGTAACTCACTAGACGCCAACTCACATATCTATGGTGAGGGCACATACTCAATAACTCCTTAAATCTTTCCCAAGACATATATAACTTCTCATTGTCCTTCTATGCAAAGGTGGTGATATGTCTTTTTAGAGCATTGATCTTATGCTAGGGAAAATATTTATTAAAGAAAGCCTGAGTCATCTCATTCCATGACCCAATGGATCGTGGTCTCAGCGAGTATAGCCAACTCTTAACTCTATCATTTAAAGAGAAAGGAAAGAACTTAAGTCTCACAATGTCATCAGTTGCATTTTGACTATGGAAAGTCGCAACTACCTCCTCAAACTCCCTAATATGCAAATATGGATTTTCATTTTCCAACCCATGAAAAGTGGGGAATAGCTGTATCACTCTCATTTTAACATCAAGTTGTCGCGTATTGGGTGGAAATATTATGCATGATGGTGTAGCTGTGCGTGTAGGATGGAGGTAATCCTGAAGAGTCCTAGTGGGTTGATCCTCGTGTTCACTCATATTTTCAGAAGCAGAATGACTATCAAACAAAAGTTAGAAAAATTAGACACTGAATTTGACTCTATCACAGGCCTACAAGCAAATCGACCTAATGTGTCTCTATACCTATTATGCATGCAAAATAAATAAAAAATGCGACAATGAAAAAAAAACTATGAAAGAGAAAAATAAAAAGAAAATAATGCAGCAAGTAAAAAGAGGGAACGAAGTTATCGCCTTTACAAACTGCTGAAAAGAAGAAAAAAAAAACTATCTAACAATTCTTCTACCGCCTCTCCGGCAACGGCGCCAAAATTTGATAACGCCTAAAGAATAATGCGGTAATTATAGTTCAGTTTTGGGGTGTCAAATCTACAGGAAAACAATTAAAAGAATAGTAAAATAGTAAAGAAGCTAAAAAATTAAATGATTAATGAGGAAAGAAAAATTGATTTTAAATTAAAATTAAAATTAAAATTAAACAAAGTAATTAATGAAAAAGTAATCAAAGTTGACGAACAGTAGAGTGTCAGGAATCCCTTGCACATATCTGGTATTTTAACTATTTTCAATTCACTGATAACTCAATTGAGAATTCAATTCTGTAATTCTCAACTAGAAGATATAAAATTATAAATAAAAAATTAAATCAAATGTAACTCTTTGAAAAATCATTCATCACTTTAAATCACACAAATTGTTATTTACATTGAAAAAATCCAACGATGACAACGTACCCAGTGAGTAATATTGCAGCAGAGAATTAAATCAATATAAATAATCAATGGATCAAAAAATAATTAAAGAACAAATCCATTCAATAGAAAAAGTATGACTGAATCTATAAACAGAATAAATTCTAAAATTATTCGGAAAGGAAATACTCATAATATTTTGAGAATGATTAAACAAAAAAATTTTAATAAATGAAAATCACATACTTAAATCAAAAATAAATTAAAAATACCATCAAGTATATAAGTTCATCTCTAACCTTACTTGAGAATTTAGTTATTCATGTACATGATAAACAACATAAATTCCAAAAAAATCAATAAATAATCGGCCATGAAGAAGAGATTTTGTTCTCAGTCCGTACGCATCCGGCCCTTGTTTCTCGTTCCAGCTTGACTCTTCTCTGTCCGTGTACGCGGCGCTCAAACGTTCCAGCCCCGTCCAATATTCAATATACATCCCTCCTTATATAAGTGTCGTGCCCCCTTCTGATTAAAACTCTTCCGGCCTTCTTTAAAGTACGTGAGATCACTTCAAATGAAACTCTAGCATAATGGATTATGGGCCATGTTGAGTTGAAGGTTAATTAACTGGCTAAATGTGAGAAGCCGTTTGACCCAATCCAAATGAAATGAGATGCGTTCGAAGTGTAGATATATAGTGGGCCCATGGGCAACATTTGATGCAAGTGGGGTCCATGTTTGTATGGCTGAAGTGGTGATTTGGATATGCAGGCCCATGTGATCTTTTTCACTCCTTCACACACAAATAAAAATAGAAATAAAATAAAAATAAAAATAAAAATAAAAGAATATAAATAGTACTTAAAAACATCTCAATGTAAATAAAAATTAAATACAATAAAAGAAATAATCTCTCATTATTTTCATTCACATTCTAACATTTTAATCTAATATTAGGATATTTAGAGTCCACTTTCGTGTACTCATCAGCTCTAGATACCACATGTTGTATCTTAGGGTTTAAGATTAACACCAAAATATGAAACAACGCCAAGATTGATTCAAGAAAATAGTCACAGAATCACAAAAGAATAAAAAATAAACAAGAAAGATAGAACAATAATACAAAAAAATCGAGATTTAACATAGTTCAATCTTTTCAGATCTACATCCACATGGGGAATTAGCCAGAGATCTTTCCATTTAATCTTCAAAACATAATAGAGGTACGAGTACAAGATCCAGGTCTCAGTATTGAGACCTTAACTCTCTCAATCACTCAGATTTCACAAGTTTCTCTCAAATCCTAGATTCGCCTCTTTGGAATCTCTCAAACGCTTCATATTGTGTTTTTCTCTCATCTGCTGTCTACTATGCATCATAATCTACATATACCCCATCACTAAGGCAGCCCTTGATAAGTTACGATTAATATACGTGGTCTTTAAAACACCACACGATTACAATCATCCAGATGACACTAAAATAATACACATGGCCACTACATTGGCAGTTAGATACAACACTGATCAAATTAGCTCAAATTACAATGTATCCTCTAATTACAAATTGTTGACACCAAAGTCATCAAACGGCGATCCGCCAAGATACACATTTTCAATAAATAGAGACGACAACAAGATCACGAAGTTTCTCAATTATTTTTATACTAGGAGCAAATCCAACGAGCTTCAAAATGAATTACATGAGATAATATATAATTTTTGCAGAAACCACAAACTGAAATCGGTAAAACAGGTAAGCAATAGATGTCGGCATTAGGTTACTGAGATGCAGGTTTGTCTTTCTTCTCAGACAAGTACCTACAAAAAAGAAACATACAAAACAAACTTTGTTATCACAGGTGCTAGATTGCAATTAATGGGGGAAAGACGATGTTTACCAACAGATCATTAACTAGCTGATGCAATTATCTATTTTGCCAACATTAAGAGGATGTTTCGAGAATTAGATGAAATGAGAAATTTGTGAATAGGAATAAAATAGTTTGAGTTATAATAATTTATGAGATTTTGAAAAAGAAAAAAGAAAAAGTTGAATAAAATTATTATAAAATTAAAATATTGTTAAATATAATTTTTTTTTATATTATATATGTTTTAAGTTTTGAAAAGATTGAATTGTTTTTATATTTTATTTGAAAGTTTGAGAAAGTTGTAATTATTAATTTAAAAAATTATAATAATTAGTTTGAAAGTATTTGTATCCGAATAATGTTTAGGGAGGAGATGAGAGGAGATGAAAAGCATTACCACACATCCCCTAAGTGTATCATGGACAAGCTTGAACTTGTTCGAAAAATAAGTAAATTCTTCACGAACATAAAATATAATTCGTTGATAAGTTGAATTCGACTCCTTTACAACCCTAAATCAACCTGAGTTCCTAAGATTAAAAGAAACATGGCCATAGACAACTCAAAAATAAATTCCTAAAAGCAAATTCAGAGTTGAAAAAACGAAAATTATATGTGAAACAAAGGAAAGGAAAAATAAATGAGTGCATAAAAAATAAAAAAACAAAAACAATCTTCTTCTCTGCCATCAGTCATTCAGTTTTTATTCAAATAAGAAAATTAAGAATCAAACAAAAAACAAGTGTTTATCGTGTTTTCTTTAGAAGGGTCCAATAATATGACATACACCTGATAAATCAGGCAAGTTGCCTGCTTCTCCTAGCATTGCCCTCTTCATCTGTAATTCCAGAGTAGTGATCATAGTCTAGAGGAACCAAGAGAGAGAGTATGAGTGATCAGCTCCCTCCTCAAAATTTTCCCAGCTGGAGATTTTGGAATAGCATCGATAAAAGAGACACGGCGGATCTTCTTGTATGGGGCGACCTGCAAGCCGAAGTGCAGCTTCTAAAAGTAAGAACACCAACAAAGGTGCAAGTTGAGCTTGATAATAGTGGTAAAAGCAGTTTATATTTTATTATATAAAGACTAAATGATCAGTATAAAAAGAAAATCTGTATCAATGGCCTGAAAGTATTTATCTACGGATCCTTCCTTGAAGCATACAAGGGAGGATCCTTAGAAGAATGGGTAAAAGATTTTGCCCAGGGATGTGGGCCATGAGATTGAGTCAATCTGATGAAGAATTATTTCTAGTACCAATTTATGTCTATAAATTTATCCTATGAAGTAGGGATGTGCGAAAACCCGAAGACCTAACATCTGACCCCAACTTCATTGGAGTAAGACTTTGACATGGAAATCCTAACAGATTCGGAGTTGTATCCAGAGTATTTATCCTCTGGGAATAACCAACTGGATGCTCAAATTAGAAGTATATTGCCTAAAAGAAGGCTTGTGCTCGACACGTACAATATGCATGATGCCATAAATTGTATCCTGAAAGAAAGAAGAGGATCACATCTTTTTAACTTTCCCTTCTTCTGAGAGAGACAGAGACTATCTGGATGACCTATGAAATTTACTAATCAAACCATCAAATAAGAATCCAAAATCTGCACAGAAATATGACATTTACGGATACCCAATTGAAGAACATTTTACATTGTGAAACACACGAAAAAAAAATTCCGAGTTCTGTTATCTCAAAGCAACACGAAGGTAGAATAGGAGAAAATATATTATGCATCCATGAATGATAAGTCGCATGGCCAAGACACTTTCAAATCTGCATCTTCAAGAGACCATTTCATTGTTTCAATATATAAAAAGATTCTAGAAGCTTGCCTGTTTTGCTATGAAACCTATAACTTGAGCCTCCCCAATATTGCTTCCGGGCTTTCTCACCACATATGCCATGGGAATCTGCCCCGCTTCTTCATCAGGATACCTGCTTCGTATATGACATGCAATCAAACGCAAGAGATGGGACTTGTGCTAAAAAATGTGATCCCATTGCACCTTGTCATGTGAAAATCAAGGAAGCCTATTATCGCATGGAAAAAGATCACAGTATTAGACACTTACGGAATCACGGCAGCATCATCAATTTCAGGATGTGATAGGAGTAAATGTTCCAACTCAGCTGGTGGGACCTGTAATTTGTTAAATACAATGGGATGAACTGTGTATATGGAGTGAGATGACACCTATAACAATCGTTTGTTAGAGAGCAATTCGATCACCTGATACCCTTTGTATTTTATCAGTTCCTTTAATCTGTCTACGATATAGAGAAATCCATCAGAATCGAAATAACAAAGATCACCAGTCTTCAACCACCCTTCCGAATCCAAAGTTTCAGCAGTTGCTTTGTCGTCCCCAACATAACCTACAGAGATACTATGATTCTTTTCATCAACCAAGAAGCATTATACTGGTCTTATGAAGCTTGAAAAACAGGTCTACTTATCAGTAGCTGGATAAGATTCATCGAAACCATCATCTAATTGGAGAGGATTGAAGGGAAAAACACAAAATATATGGAAAGACAAAGCCGAGACATCGTCTGGTGTTTTGAAAATGAATAACTTTTTCTCTGAGTTCAATTCATAATCACATCATACAATGCCTTTGGTCATACGCTTTCCATGAGTTAGTGTCTGTCAAGGATTGAAACATTCTTTTGAAGGAACGCACATGTCAAATTCAGTAACAAGGAAAAAAATAAGTAAGAAGGGCCATAAGCTTTAAGCAATTGGCTTGTGAAGCAATAATCCACACTAACTCAAGAAAGCAAATTGGTGACTGAGGCACGTTAAATACTACAGCCATGGTGGGTAACGTAAAATTGGGGTGGGGTCAGAGAAGAAAGTCTGCCGGCCTATATAATGAATGCAACATTATCAATGTTACTAATGTCTGTCTATGTAACCAAGATATCACCTCCAAATCATATGATTTTAAAACCTAAAGAATGAACAGCTATAGAATGAATGGGAAAATGTTTCACTGCATAACATGTCATACATTCACTAGTGCATTGAGAATCTTAATTCCAGGTTACGGTTTCAAAATGTAGTCTAGCCCAATGGAATAAAATGCTAGCAGTGGATAGTCAACAATGAAGTCGGTAGCAAATTTTATGACCTTTCATGATAGTTGGCGCACGCAACCACAGCTCTCCTTTCTGGCCAGGCGGTAAGGCCTCTCCAGTTACAGGATCAACTATTTTGGCTTCCATATTTTCAATTAAGCGACCAACAGAACCATTCTGTTGGGCAACAGAACCATGCTGCTTGGATTCCTCCGCCATCATTCTTGCTACCCCTCCTCCAATCTCAGTCAAACCATATCCCTAAACAAAGAATAAGAAGAATTAACATTCGACAATCAGAAAAGTTTGACAATATCGTTACAATGTTCAACAAAAATATTGTTAACCTTCAATTGAAGTAATCAACACAACAATCATGGGTTCAATTTTCATGAGTGCGATGTAAATGGGATGTGATCTGTGCTCATTATTCCATCTCATCGACTCCCTACCAATATGTCCTTGATGGAGATAGGACATACTCTTACTCAATTTCTATTGGTGCAATGTAAAAGGGATAGGACATATTCTTACTCAATTAACAGTCTTAAAGATTTATCGAATTATCTAGTAAGGTTAGGATCTAAGCTATGGTTCAAGTCGTCTAAATCCAGGCTCAAATCCAATTTGAAGGAGTGTGCCACTTTTCAACATCTCCCTCCTAGTCTTTCTACCCAGAAAAAGGCATAGGTATATACTATATAGTACCAGATGTAAATGTGATAAAGAATAGCATAACTCTTATAAGAGCATTGACAATGGACTCGAAAAATCTATTGTTTAGTCAAATAATAGTTAAGAGGCATTAAAACGGAATTGCAACAGTCTCAACAAGTGGCTAGCCAAACTACCTTTCTCTTGGCTCAACAAATATAGCTAGTGGGTGAGTGCTAGCCAAATTATTTTTTGAAACTAAAATATTCATATTTCTCGTGTGTTTACTCTCCCACACTAGACTTTTGCTTGTCATTTCCGTTTTCGCATTTGACTGGATTTTCACAAAATATCATTCTAATAGAAAAATATAACTGTTAGAAAAATATGACTGTTGGAAAATATAACCGTTAAAAAAATTTATCCGTTAAAAATAATTTAAATGTTAGAAAAATAATGTGTATTTTACAATAACAAATCAATACTCTTATAGTATGGTGGCCTTGTAGGCCATTTAACGTGATAACAGTACTAATTATAGTCTTTACTTCTTTCTTGTTAGCATTCTATTTCAGTTCCTAAAGCACCCACTAACTAATGTGACAGGAGCTTAAACTCAATAGATCGCTAGAGGGGGCCCGAGCGAGATCCTCATTAAATGCTCTTTCAAGTGGGAGTGAGTGACCGAATGACCCAATGTGTCTTGCCTTAAGGACTTATATAAAATAGTCCTTCTATTACTGACAGCCTTTTAAGATAGACTTGTATGTACGAGAATGAAAAAGAAGATTTCAAATTATAATTAGAATTAAAATAAATAAAAAGTTAAAAATTAATATTTTAATAGAATAACTACTGATTTATTTTATTGAATATGTTATTTTTTATAGTAAAAGTGACTAGTCACAATTTATAAAAGTGACTATTTCTAGCTAAAATTTGATTAAATAATAATTAGATTATTATAAATGCTCTAATAGAATTGGTGGAGATGCTCTCTATGAATTATCCTTCTTGGCTGCAGTGGTATCAGCAATGATTTGGTATTAGGGGTGTAAAAAGAAATCGGTAAACCAGATCAGTTAAACCGGGTTTGAACCGGTCCGGTCCGAAACTGGTTTTTAAAAACTCAAAGCCGGTAAGATCCGGTTTGGTTCCGTTCTTTTCATTTTGAAACTGAATCGATCGTAATAATTATATATTTTAAATTATTTTTTTAATATTATATATAATATGTTTTTATATTTGATATATTTTTTATATATAATATATAATAACATTATCATATATAAATAATACTACAATATTTATAGAATAAAAGTTTAATTTTAAACATGAAATTAAAACAATTTTTTATGTAACAATTTTTTTATTATAATTTTTTTTATATAACAATTTTTTGTTCGTCTAATATATTTTTATAATAAAAAAAACCAATTTTAAACCAATTTGTTTTTTTAAAAGGATAATTTTTTTTAAAAAAAATTATAATTTATTAGAACTGAAAAATCAGACTAAACAGATAAAATCGATCGATTTTAGAAGATAATCATAACATAATCAATTTTACATTTTACAAAATTAATAATATCAATTCAATTTTATATTTAGAACAAAACCGAACTAATTACACCCTCTCTGATATTCACACGACTAATGTGTTTTGTCATTGTTCGTGGTGGGCCTCTACTTTTTGCATGAGCTCTGTACTTTTACTTTGTAGCGGAGAGAAATGCCCGCTACCCGCAAACCTTTTTACCTTTTTTAGGAAAATATTCTGTAAAAATATTTTTAAAAAGAAAGATATTTTAATTAAAATTATATAAAATAAATTTATAAACTGATGTTTAATATAATATGCTAAATTATAAAAATATTTTTATTATAAAATAGTTTGAATATAAATAAATTCTATAAAATTCTATTAATTTATAAATTTATTTTATATAATTTTTAAAGTAGAAGTTATTTTAAACAGAGAAACGCTAGCATCGGATAGAGATGTAAAGCTTTAGATTTATACCATTCAATCATAATTTCTTTAAAAGTGAATTACCGCCCCGTTTGAATTCGAAAATAAGTTAAGCTCGTCTCAACTCACTTTCATTTCATCATTATATTTTATAATTTTTTATACAAAATATAAATTCTTATACACATTTTTTAAATTCTAATATATATTTTTCAAATTTCAATATATTTTTTAAAATTTTAAAATAATAATAATATTAAAAAATAATTCAACTTATCTCAACTATTTCGTCTCTGAACTCAAATAATCCAAGTGGGCCTAAACTTGACTGTCGTAAATACAATAATTTCTTTACCCGAATACCCATCGTCCAACCCTTTTCCTTTTTCCCTTTCACTTTTCACCCACCTTGCTCTAATTGCACTTGGAAATGATGATAACAACCAAAGTCTGCATCAGCAACAGACGGATTAGACTTCTACTTTCAGGCTGGGTCCTGATTTTTTTTTTAATAATTTTAATAATTTTATTTAATAAATTAAAAAAAATTACTCAGATTTTCAAATCCAAATTTCAGATATACACTCTGATAAGATAAGCTCGAAATTTAGATGGTTGATATTGGATAGTTTTCCTCTCTCCTGTAACTGAACAGGCATCAATGGACGGGTCGATTTGAAGCCCACTTGTGGGTTAAGCTCTATTTGAAGGTAAGAGTATTAACAATAATTTTAGCTAAATTTTTTTTTTTAAAAGATAAAAGTTTCCATACTTTTAAAAAAAAAAATTATCATATATAATTAATAATAAGAAGAAGAAATAGTAGAGAATTTTTTTTTTTACTTATAAATAATAATTGAAGAATTATTATTTATAAATAAAAAAAAGTTCACCATTTTTTTCTTCATATTATTAATTAAATATGACAAATTTTTTTTTAAAAAATATGTAAATTTATACCTTTTAAAAAAAAGTTTTAATTAAAATTACTGCTAATGCTCTAATCTAAAAAATATAAAGGCAAACAAAAAAATAAAAAGTTTTCTGAGAGAGAGAAGGAAAGGTGAAGAGTGAAGAGTGAAGAGTGAAAAGTGTAAAAAAAAAAAAAGGAAAAAGGATGGATTATGAATATCGGTTGAAGAATTTCTTGATTCACTGAAGCTTATTTTTAAAAAAATATTAATGTTTTAGACTTAAATTAAGATTTAATTTGAAGCAGAGATAAGATGAATTAAAATAAAATTTAGTTTATTTTTTAATATTATTATTATTTTTAAATTTTAAAAAAATTGAATTAAAATTTTAAAAAAATATATTGAAATTAAAAAAAATTTATATTAAAATTTATATTTTATATAAAAAATTAAAAAATAATAATAATAAAATAAAAATAAATAAAAATAAGTTAAACTCATTCTTAAATTTAAATCAAATTTTAGACTTTTTTTTCTTTTAAAAAATAATATTTAAAATTTAAATTCCGTTTATTTTAAGTGATAAAATTTTAAATTTTAAATTTATCTCAAATTTATAATTATATTTTTTTAAATTTTTATATAAAAAATAATAATTTTTTTTTTAAAATTTTTTAAATTCTAAAATAAATTTAATATTAAAAATAATTTTTATAATAATATTTTATTTTTTTTAATTTTTATATCATATTATCTCTAAAAACAAATATACTTAATAATATCATTTCTTATTTCTCGTGTGTTAATTTTTTCTTCACCGACAGACAAGGGCTACCTGAACAATCGCCACGTTTGGAAACTTAGCCGTGAAGAGCTTGGCAACGTCTTTTCCGAGCGGCGCCCCACCGCATCCGAGCAACTGGAGAGAGCTGAGATCGTATTTATTGACGACGTCGGACTTGGCTAGCGCCACCACGAGCGTTGGCGAAACCGGCATGTATGTGACTCGGTACTTCTCCACGGCCCTCAACATGCTCTCGAAATCGAAGCTCCCCATCAGCACCAGAGTCTCCGCCATTGTCACATTCCTCATGAGCATGAAAAACCCGAACACGTGGAACAGAGGTAATGTGAACATCGACACTGGTTGTGGTTGTGGCTGTGGCTGATTTTGATTCTGATCGGACTCGCGCTGGAGATGGAATAACCCGGCTAGTAAGTTTCCGTGAGTGAGCATGACGCCCTTCACTCGTCCTGTGGTTCCCGAGGAGTACAGAATCGCCGCCAAGTCTGACTGACTCACTTCGACTCGCTTGAGTTGGTCAGTGTCAGTCCGACTTCCGCTAATCATCGAGAGAAACTTGGGCGAGTCGATGAATATAGTACCGAGAGGAAGAGCCGGAAGCTTGTCAGAGGTAGAGGAGGGGGCGAAGGCGATGACCGGTTTACACAGCCGGACCTGGTGTGCCATCTCCGACTCGGAACTGAGCGGGTTAGCTGGGGAGATGGTGACCCCCAAGCTCAAGAGAGCGAAATAGAGAACCGGAACTTGGAGCGAGGAAGGCGCGAGAATGAAGGCAACGTCACCTTTAGAGAGAGAGGTTGAGGTTCTAAGAGCGCTCGCAAGGGAGTGAACTTGGTCGAGGAATTCGGAGCAAGACAAGCGCCGGGCGGTGGAGGAGTCGATGAGGACGGTGGTGGAACCAAGGGCAGACGGAGAGGATTTGAGGAGAGAGAAGCAGAATTGGGCGATGGAGAGGGGTTGGGAGGGAGACGGGAGTGGAACACGTGGCCGTAGGCTGTGGAAAATCTTGGTTTTGTGGCAAAACCCATTGCCGGGGTCGATCGGATAACCGGAAAATGTTGCTCCGTCCGCCATGGAGATGGCAGAAGTTTTGGCGAGATGTTCAGTCCGACGAAAGAAGGAAGAGTCAAGATACCATCAGACAATCTATAAATTATTAACAAACAATTTATGTAGAGCATTACTCTCAAAATTATTAACAAATAACATTAAAATAATAATAATAATAATAATTTTTAATAGCTAATTGTAATTGAATAGTAGTATAGTCGAATTAGTTGGTGTGGATCAACTAGAGCATTACTCTCAAAATTATTAACAAATAACATTAAAATAATAATAATAGTTTTTAATAACTAATTGTAATTAACTAGTAGCATAGTTAAATTAGTAGGTGTGGGACATTCTTACTCTTTTGACTCTTGATTTATAAATTAGTTGTCAGTACTTACTCAAAATAATATATATAATTATTTAATTAGTTTGGTTCGATATCACCATCATATAACTGTTGAAAACATTTTAAAAACAAATTGTACAAGTTTAAGTTTATGTGTGCTTATATGGTACAACCCCTGTCAAAAAATTTGATCCTCTAGATAAATAATATTTTCTCATAGCTCACATTTTTCTTAAAAGTAATATTAGTAAAAAAAAATCTAGATGCAAGTTTGATTTATATAGACTCCATTCACATAAATAATATTTTTATTGTTCATATAAACAATAAAGAAAATTATTCATATGAATAGGATTTGTGCAAATCGAGTTTGTATTTAGCAGTACTCTATTAATAAATATATGTTTGCAATTGTGCTGAAAGATATAATTTATAATTTTGAAATATGTTACGTTTATTTTGAAACATATTTTAAAAAAATGTCTTCTAAGATAGAAATGAAGTTTATTTGAATTTTTAAAGATTACGATAATGTCACTAAAAGTTTAAAAATTATAATTATTTTAAAGTTGTATAAATATTATTGTCTATGAATCATCTTTTTAAAATTTGAATTACATTTTGTAAGGTAATTTTTTTCAAACATACTTTTTAGTTTATTTGACTTAAAATTGCTTTAAAATATGTAATATCTAAGTAACCTAATTTTTTTTATTAAAGAATTTTTAAAGCTATTTTAAACACTTTTAAGACTTTTATGAAACTCCAAACAGGTACTATATAGCACTACTTATAAAAATGACTTGAAAAACTTAAAAAGCTTAAATAAAAAAAAAAAAAAACTAGGGATTCTATTGAAGCTTTCCACTCCTCTTTTATTTTTCAAGTTTTTGTTTTACTTCATGATTAAATAAGTATTTTCTAATCAAATTTTTATTTTTATTTTTAAATATTTTAAGATATTTAAAAAACTTAAAAAACCTATTGAGATCCCACAGCAAATGCATAGCATCCTTTTAAATAAAAGAGAAAATGTTTTGACAGGTGTCTCCTATAAATCAATTTTATCGAAAACCAATAAAAGACTATCACGTAGAAAAAATCTAAAAATTATAATATTGTTGCGCTGTAAAGAAATTTGAAAGCTACTCTCTCTCTCTCTCTCTCATAACCCCTCCTCGAACCCCTCTAGAACCCATCTCGAGCCTCTCTCGAATCCATCCCGAATCCCTCTCGCACCCCTCAATCTAAATGACATCCAGTTTATTTAAGTAGAATGGGTTATCTAATTGTATCTCAAAATGGTTAATTTGACTTAGTCGAATTTGGTATTGTGAATACCAAATCCTTTTTTTTCTCTTTAATTTGATGATATGCAGGATTGGATGCCATTCAAGTTGATAGGGGTTGTTGTTTGGCAGAATTATTGTTGTTTTGAGGAAGACAATACTTGCCATTTTGTTTAATGATTCCAAAGGGATTGTTGATTTTGTTAATATTAGTTGGATTAGACTCAATTTGGTTCTATCAATTATGGTAATTGTTATGGTAGAAATTAGTTTAAATCTGGATATTATACTTGTTTCAAGAGATAAATAAAAGAAATTTTGGTTTCAGAAAATTCTTCACTTTCATTGAATTTACCATCCTTTTTATATGTGTAACATGTTGCTTTAAAATTACATTTTGGTTTCAGTAAGAATTACATTTTAGAATTTTAAACTCTTCACTTTAAAATTACATCCTTTTTAGAATTTTTAACGATAATGTATTATTGCTCAATATTTTTGTTTGCAACTGACAGGGGCTTCATGAATGATATATTGCGACAAGAGCTTCGTAAAGGAAGATGGTAGAGTTTCAGAAAGGGATTTCAGGAGAGGAGAGAAGGGGGTATAGACCAAAAATTATGCTATAGCGCGACCTATGATAATTTACACGTTCTTATTACGTGGCAGTCTTTCATTGGATTCCAATAAAATCTACATATAGCTGCTATCACAACCTCCGATCACACACCACAACAAAATAATTTTTTGCAAAAGAAAGTTTCTAAAACTCCAAAACATTTAAAAATTCTAATCCTAATTACTTATAAGAGCTTTTTAGCTATTATTTCTCGATGCTAAATGCTGATCATTAGAGCACTCTTTTGATTTGGTTAAAATTCAACTTTAATCAAATTTAGCTAACAAGATATTTAAAACATCCCGTATTGAATTATACATATTTAAATTAATTTATACTTTTGCTATAGTGATTCACCAAATATGTGGATGAATGGTAACTTAATCAAACATTATAATATTCATTTCTCACTCTTCCTACCAAATATGTAGGTATTTTTTGTAATTAGAAATCTTGGTTCTATTATTATTATTATTAAATATAACATATGAAAAAAATAAATAAATTAGTTAATATTAATTAGAATATAATTATTAATTAAATTAAATTAATTATTAAATTAATATTTAATACATGTGATAAATATTAATATTAATTTAATTAGAAAATTATTATTATTAACATTTAATTAGTGGAGTAACAAATGTGATAAGAATAAATTAAACAAAAATTATTAAATTAATAATATTTTATTATTATATAGAGAGTTAATAGATAATCAAATGTGGAGATTGGATTTAAATAGAATAGACAAAGGCAAACTCATGTGAAATTGACTAAGATTTAAATTTAAATTTACATTTAACCAATTCAGCGTATTGTAATTGCCGTTTGCCACTGTTAATTTTTCTTTTTAAAAAATAAAAAATTTTGGCTGTGCTAGTAAATATATTTAGATGTGATGGAAAAAGCTACGATAGCTGGCTTTTGAAAAGAGATTGAAAGGAACAAAACCCTTGTCTAATGAACATGATTTTTTGAAGAATGAAAAATGATAAGAGTTATAAATATAGAATTGTAAATTAGGTATAATCATTTTAAAATAAAAGTAAATATATATAAAATTTATGTAAAAAAATTATTATTTTTTAAAACGACTATATATCATTTATATATTTACGATTATATTTAACATTATTCTTTAAGAATATTTTATAACCAATTCAATTAATTATAAGAGAATAACTACTCTCTTATAAGAAGGCAACACGTCAGCCCATCTATTTATTATCATGTACGGCTATCACCCCCAAACAGAGCTACCACCACACCCTCTCTCAAAAAAAAAATAATAATGTTATATTTATTATCTATTTATTACTCTTTTATTATATTTTTTATTTTTATAATTTTTTTAAAATATTTTTTCATTTAATAGTTAAGAAAGTGATTATTAGTAAAAAAAATTTTTAAAATTTTTTTTTTAAATAATTAAGAATGTTAAAATAATATTTTAAAAAAATGAATATACTAAAAATAATAAATAAATAATAAAATAATAATAAATGTATCATTGCTCCCAAAAAAAAAAATAAAAACCCTTTCAGAAATAACAAACCCCACCCTTTTGGAAATCGCACCCCAGCCAAAAGCTCTCGAGGAAGAGGACAAACATGGTCGTGTCTGTTTTGATGTCTTCATCCGCGTAGGCCTTGTTTACGATTGCGATAATCATCATTTTAACAAAAAAATATTAGCAGAAACCACACATAAATCGAGATTCTTGAAAAATATTATATATAATTCCCCAAACCATACCAGCCGATGGGTTGGCTGCGATCGTTTGTAAAGGAATCGCGCATGAAGAAAATAAAAAAGAAGGTTGTAGGCAAGAAGTTTGATAAAAGAAAATAAAAGCAACCAAGGTTGCTTCCTAGTTAATCTATATAATCATAAAAAAAAAAAACAAATCGATTTAAGCACTAAAATTAACCACATTAAAGCTTCTCGGTAATGTTCGGCTAACACAATCTTAAAAGTCAAATTCTTAAATTATAAGAAATTTGACTTTTAAATTTGCAAGATATATAGCCGACTAAGTGAAGCGAGGATACTAATAAGATTTGATTAGATTTTATATGATTTAATTGAGTCAATTAATGAATAATTGATTAATTAAATTAAATAAGAAAAAATATGATGAATGAGGTGGCAAGTAGGGTTCAGCCATCACCATAGAAGTGTGGTTTAAAAATTTTAAATTTAAAAGTATTGAGTTCATGTCTTTAAGTACTTTAAGTTTTATTAGTCCCTAGGGTTTCATTATGAGTTATAAAAACACTTCTTTATTTCTCCAAGAGTTATGAATGTGAATAGCATTTTTCAAAGAGAATTTTTATTTTCTCTATTTATTCTTGAATGAACTAAAAACTTATTAAAGACAAACATTTTCTAACGTTCTCTCCACAATCTAGGTTCTTGAAATAAGTTTTCAATAGGTCTAGATCATTTTGACTTGATTCTTAACTTTCTTGGGTGGATCTCAATTTGTTCATGGATTCAAGGGATATTCAATCTAACAGGTTCACATTAGTTGACATTAAAACTTAGTTTCCAAATCAGATCCGATTTATCTTTTTAATTATTGTATTTAGGTAAACATGTTCTAGAATTTTCTATTCTTATCTTAAATTCCTTTTTCATTCTTGTTAATTTTGCGTGTTTGAATTTAGATATGTGATTTTAACAATTGATTATTAGTATACTTTATTCAAGATCTGTAATTCCATGTGTTTTAAGTTTTTCTATTCTGATCTCAAATCCTTACTTTAATTTCCAAATCTGTTTTAATCTATTTTGATCCAAATTCTAATTCAAATTGCATATTTATTCTGATCTTTATTTTAAACTTTAGATCCTCATTGAATCTGCTTAAAAAGAAAAGACAACAAATTCAAAAGGTTGTTGTATAAAAATTAAAAAAATAAATGAAAAAAATAAGAGAAATTTTGAAATTAGCTGTTGGATATAGGTTGCAAGCTAAAATTTGATATATCATCATTACTATCTTGTTCTCTTGTTTTCTAATTGCTATTTTTTTGTATAAATTCCTTGAATCTGATCTCTTGTTTCCTAATTTTTATTTCCCTTGTTTCTTACTTGCTCTTTTTTTTTTGTTTCCTAAATTGCTATTTTCCTTGTTTCGTAATATTTTATTCCATTCTCTTGTTCCTTGAATCTATTACTGATTGAAATAATACAAGATTGCATATCAATTTAGTTTAACTAGTTTTTAAAGAACTTGAAAGGAAAAACAAGTGAGGTAAAAGGCAAGAGTCGTGAGACTAGTATTGAAAAAAAGGTACAAGTGCGAAGCAAGAGTGGAGTGATATTATTTGAGCGTAAACACATAAGGGCATGTGTGAGGTTTTATTACTAACATTTTATTTTGTAACGCATTGAAAATGTCGCATAAAAGTGACTCAAAATCTAAGATGTAGGCGGATAACTCACCATTTGTGTTGCAAGCCATGCAATAACAATTTGAGCGGTTGAATTTGATGTTAAAAGAAGTGAGGAATATGATAGATCAACAAGATGTAGTGATTAAAAATCTACAAGCTGTGTGAAATAGGAGAAGATGTAAGCCTAGTGTTGAAAATGAGTATGAGAATGAAAAAGATGATGAGGATGAGGAAGATGTAGCACTTAAGGTTAGAATGAATGGAAATGACAGATTTAGAGGACGTAGGAATGGAAAAAGGCTTAGGAGAAATTCAAAGGGTCGAGATGGGAACCTTGAGAACATCAAAATAAAAATAACATTTTTCCAAGGTAAGATTGATCATGAAGCCTATTTAGAATGGGAGAAGAAAATATAGTTAATTTTTTATTGTCACAATTATTCAGAAGAGAAGAATGTGAAATTAGCAGTAATTGAGTTCATTGATTATGCAATTATTTGGTGAGATTAATTAATAACCAATAGGGGGAGGAATCGTGAAAGGCATGTAGAAACATGGCGTAAGTTGAAAGCTTTCATGAGGCAGAGATTTATACCTAGCCATTACTATAGAGACTTCTATAAAAAATTACAAAATCTTACACAAGGGTCTAGAAATGTTAAGGGATTACCATAAGCAGATGAATGTGGCTATGATCCGGGCTAATATAAAGGAGGATCGGGAGACCACAATGGCTCGATTTTTAAGTGATTTGAATAGGGACATAGTCAATGTAGTTGAATTGCAACATTATGTAGAGGTAGAAGGCATAATGCACATAACTATGAAGGTGGAAAGACAATTAAAGCGAAAGGGCGCAGCAATGTATACTTATGTTTCTAGCACTTGAAAATCAAAGTGGGATATAAATGATCGAACTGTTAGAAAGAGAAAGGCCGAACACCTAAAAGGAAAGATGAGGGAACTAGCAAAAACAAACTCACGGTAGATTTCCAACATTCAAGGAATAGATATATTAAATATTTCAAATGTTTAGGTTCAGAGCATATTGTATTTCAATGTCCAAACAAACAGGTGATGATTATGCATGACAATGGGGAGGTGATGATTAACAGTGAGGATGATAGTAATGAAATGCTCGAGTTGGTAGGTGTTAGTGATGATGATGGAGTAGAATACCCCGTAGAAAGTAAGTCTCTTGTTATCAGGCGTGCTCTCAATAAGCAATTAAGGTAGATAATATGGAATAATAGAAAAAGAATATATTTCATACTAGAAGCTATGTAGACAACAAGGTGTGTAGTATGGAGGTCAAGAAGTTGAGCTTACCTTTACTGAAACACCCTAGACCTTATAAGTCACAGTGGTTGAATAAATGTGTGGAGGTCAAGGTCAATAAGCTGGTTTTGATGACTTTCACCATTGGGCGGTATAGTGATGAAGTGCTTTGTGATATAGTTCCTATGCATGCTGATCATATTTTGTTGGGGAGGTTGTGGCAGTATGATAAGTGGGTGATTTATGACGAGTTTAGAAACGAATACAGCTTTGTTAGGGATGGAAAAACAATCAAACTTGCCATTTTAACCCCAAAAGAGGTCTATGAGGATCAACTGAAACTGAAAAGTGAAATTGTGCAAAAAAGAAAGAGTGAGACTAAAACACAAGAGAGAAAAGAAAATTGAGAGTGAGATAAAAACCTTAAGAAAAAGAGAGAATAAAAAAGAAAATAGAGATGTGGCTAAGAAAAAAGAAAAGAGAGTGGAGCCATAAGAGAAAAAGGAAAGAGAACCTACAGAGAGAAAAGGAAAAACAAAATTGAGTTTTTATATAAAAATGAGTGAGGTTAAAAGGGTTTTCTTAGTAGATCAGTCTATGATCTTACTTGTTTATAAAGAATCTTATCTTAATTTTAATGACACTTGCTAACATCTTCCTAATTTCTGTTTCTTTGTTGCAGGTATCGAATGTGTAGAAAAATAAAAAGTTTGCTTCCCAAGCCAATAAAGGGTGAAAGCGTGTTGTTTTCGAACTAGCAAATTGGGTTTGGATTCACATGCGTAAAGAAATATTTCCAACTCATAGAAAAACTAAATTGCATCCTCGAGCAGATGGGCATTTCCAAATCCTTCATAATAATGATAATGCTTATAAAGTGGATATTCCAAGTGAGTATGATGTCTCTGTTACTTTCACTTTCAATGTTTCTGATCTTTCTTCCTTTGATGCAAGTGTTGATTCGAGGTTGAATCCTTTTGAGGAGAGGGGGGATAATGGGTACCATAATGGACGAGTCTTAAAGATCCCTTGCAAGTTTCAAATGGGCCAATTACAAGGTCAAAAGTTAAGAAGATCAAGGAAGCAATGTAAGGACTTGTGCAATCCACTTGGGCCGAGTTTACAAATTTATCGAATAAGACCCTAACATTCAAGATATGCTTTAAAGAAGAAGAACCAATTTTAATCCATGTAATATAAGGTACAGAAAAGGACGACGAAGTCTAGTAGTTTTGTAAGGACTTTTATTTAAATAAGCATAGGCGTGTGGATCTATTTTTATGTTTCTATAGTTGTAGGCATTTGGTCTATTTAATTCATTAATTTGACTTCTTTTATTAGTCATATGAGTGTGGTTTATGAGTTTTAGGTTTAAAAGTATTCAGTTCATGTCTTTAAGTGCTTTAAGCATTATTAGGCCCTAGGATTTCATTAGGGGTTATAAAAACATATGCCTCTTTATTTTTTCGTCAATTATGAACGTGAATAATTTTTTTTAGAGAGAATTCTTATTTTCTTTATTTATTATTGAATGAATTAAGAATTTATCAAAATCAAATTCTTTGTGGCGTTCTCTCTGCAATTTAGGTTATTGAAATTTCAACAGGTTTAAATCATTTTGACTTTATTTTTGATTTTCTTGAATGGATTTCAATTTATTCTCGTGGATTCAAAAGATATTCAATCCCACGAATTCACATAACCTTGTAGACTTTACCAATTAACTTCAACGTTTAGAGCCACCAAAGACTCAAAAGCAATCCAACAAAAGAACTAAAGAGAAACAAATGTACGTAGAGACTCTATAAATAGACCTAAATTGTTCGACAAAACCAAAATACAAACTAATTAAACAAACAACTAACAAGACAACTTCAAAACCATGATAACTCCTAGTCCTAGTAATATAATAACTCAAACTCATTCAGCCAAATTGACCCGTTCAAACTCCAATATGATTTGTAAGTGGGCTCCAACTCTGCTTGCGTCCATTACAGAACTCCGTCTGCCACTCCCCTCAGGTCGCGTAATTAATTTCTTCTTGTTTGACTTGTCTCAAAAATATTCAGCTGGACTAGAAACTACAATAAGACTGACTTTATTAATTTTCTCTATCTTGGGCATGATCGGTATCATTGGATTTCATATATAAATCACAATACAAAAGTTATTTTAATATAAATAAATAAGTTTCTTTCATTTCGAAAATTATGTAATAAATAACATATCTAAAAATATTCTCAATTTTTTTTTCTAACCAATGCATGAATTGATTAATATAAGTTCACGCATTAGTAATTTTAATATTACGTACCCGTTGGTTTATTTAGTAGTCATGATAATATATATGCACTGAAATATTCGTATCTTTTCTATTATAATAAGTGACTATTTAACAGCTACTTAATAAAAAAAAAAAATTTCGTTAAATTAAACAGTCATTTAATACTAAATATTCAAAACATTAGATATGTTTAAAATTTAGATAAGATTAATTAGATATATAATTTAAAATTTCGATTAGATTAGTTAGATATAGAATTTTAAATTATATTTATTTTTATTTCAATCAATTTTAAATTAAATCAAAATTATATATATAAATTTAAATTTAGAATGATATAGAAATTTAAATTTATATATAATTTAGATATGATTTAAAATATAATTTAAATTTAAATTTAGCTAAACTTTAAAATATATATGAATTTAAATCATGTATATAAATTTAGATGAATTATATAAATTATAATTTTTCTGTTTTCTTTATAAATCATTTATAAATTATATAAATTATCTTCAAAATAGTGTTGTTAGCGCACATATATATATATTATATACATCGATTAGAAAACAAATATTTGGATTGATGATTGCCATTTTCTTTTTCAAACATCATTAGACTTATATTATGCTTATACATATTTTATTATAATAAGTGATTATCTAACTATTATTTAATGATTTCTTTCATTTTTTTTGTTAAATTTAACAGTCACTTAACAATATATATTTAATTTATAAATGATAGATTTGAATTAGAAATAGTAAATTTATCAAAGGTATAAAAATTTAGTTAGAAATTCATTGATGGTCCTACCCAAGAATTTCTCGATTGTTAAAATAATTACGTACAACATTATTATAGGTGTTTTAGTCAAACTCAATCACTAATATTATTCTCTTTGATTTCCTTATCCTCCGATCCTTCAAAGACTATTTCCTTATAGAATGATTATAGTAGTGCTGTTCTTTCTTCCCTTCTTGAAAAGATTAAAAAAAAAATATTTATTAAAAATCTATTATATAGAAATATATTTATATCAATTAATGAGTTATATATATATATATATAGATGTTTCCTTAAAAAAAAAATCAGCCTGCAACCTTTTGATGTTGAAAATTTGACTGAAAAATAAATAAAGGACACATTTAAGTCTGAAAATTTTGAAAATCAAGTGCTTAAAAATGGATATTAAAAACGATAAGATTTATGAATTATTATATTTTCAATCACGTTAAGGTTTTATGGGTAATTCCTAAGGATTCTATTGTGGGGCGATTTATAATCAAATTTGATTAATGAAAGTTGAGACTCAATCGACAAAGGTTTAGATAAGCCATTACGAATACTCTAATAAATCAATTGTGTTTCTTAATCAACTGATTTTCGGATAATAATTTTTAAGAGAATAAACGTTTTGAATTTGATTATATTTGAATGTAAACTTATGTAAAGTGACGAAAGATAACCACCACTTAACAGATTTTTTTTTTCATTAAATTTTTTTGTTTTTCATTAAATTTCTTTGTTTTTTTTCATTAAATTTAATATTCACTTAATAATACATATTCCATATTATAAACTATCTTATTCGAACAAACTAGTTGATAGTATTCGAAATTAACTAACACAGGTATATATTGGCCATTATGAAGGAATATTTTATCTATTTCAATAAAAATATATTCATATATAGTGGCACATAAATAATATATAATTAATCTTTGAAAATAAAGCCTTTTCCCTTTTTTTTTCTCTTTTGGCTCTCATGTATATTTTAATAAAAAAATATTTATATCCGATGACAAAAAGATATTATATAATTAATCTGAAACTAAAGCCTCTTCTTTTTCTTTTTCTTTTTTTTTTTTCTCTTTTTCGAATAGTAATTAATTGAATTATGTGCTAAACAATTATGAAATTTAATAAAAAAGTATAACATAGAAATAGAAATATTCTAACTATAAAAAGATTACACAAAAATAATTGTATAAACTAATGTGACTTGATTTTAAAAAAAAAACATATAAAATAATTAAGTTTAAATCTATTTGCAAACTATATTTGTGAATACAATTATTTGAATAAAATATTATTTATATTCAATTTAAATTTATTATGAAACATTAAATTCAAATAATATTCTTTTGTAAATAAAATTATAATAATAATTAAATAGTTATCTTTCATCATTTCACATTTACTTTTATATAATTTTTCGATATTGTTAAGATATTTTTTTTATTATTGGTCAAATATTTGTTAAAACTTATATTTTTTTATAAAATTATATCATTTATAACTATTTCATTAAATTATATCATTTTTTATAAAATTTATTTGTTAAGATATTTGCACGTTACTCATCTCTAATATTTGTATATATATATATATATATATATATATATATATATATATACTACTATTATATTTTAATTTCCATTATGTCTCTCAATTGTTTGCCTATTTACTTTATTTGTTTTTAGAGATGGGATGAGATAAAAGCTAAAAAAATAAAAAAATAAAAAAATATTTTTATAATATTAATTTTATATGAAAATTTGAAAAAGTAATTTTAGAATTTAAAAAAATTAATTTTTTTATTATATTTTATATATAATTTTTAAAAATATAATAATAAATTTAAGATGATTTTAAGAATTTTAATTTTATCCCTTAAAAAAAAGGGGCCGATGTGATTAGTGTCGTGGACCCGTGATATTCCTCATTTGGGATTCTTTTCTAAATCTATCTGAACCAATTTGATTTGGTTTTACCTTTTTGGTTCTTCTACAGTGCGGTGGTGTGCTAGTTTTGCTAGAAAAATAAATTTACTGAATGTCTGGGAGTGTTAACAGCATTTTTATTAAATTGATTAAAAGTTAAATTTAATATATTTTTAATATGTCTTAAATAAGACCACATTAAATTGACTAAAAATTTAAAAAAATTCGGCTTTAGCTAGGGTAATATTAAAACTTATTTCATTTTTGACAACCATTTTATATTGGCCAAATGTATATTATATTAATTTCTTCTCTCTCTTATTTATATAAATTTCTTTAACATAGAGTAAATGTTTATATTCATGCAAATATTTATTTTATTAAGTAGAATTTTTTAAAATTATTAATTATTAACTTAATAAAAATAGAACATGATTATTAATTAATTTTTTAACTCATGATTTAATTAGAATATAATCATTAATTAATATATAGTAGGTAGGATGGTAAAATATGATAAAATAAAACAAATTAATAATTACAAAAAGTTAAATATATTTTTAATTATCAATTACTTATTATTATATAATGAATAAATGGATAATTCAATATAAAAATTTGATGTGAATAGTTAAAGTCAAATTATTGTTATATTATTTATTGTTATATAATAATAAAAAAAATAGTTATTATAATGTGAGAACTTATGTAAATAGAATAGCCAAAAATCAAATTCTTCTTTCATTGGCTAAAATTGTTATTTAACTTTCAACAATCCAATGAGAATGCTCTAAGATTGCGTTTTCCATTTTTGCATGAGAAACGTCTAGTAGAGGGTTGCAAGAAAAGCTTTGAAGAAAAGCTTTGCGGCATGCTTGGTATTTCTTTGTAGTGCATATTTTTCTTTGCGTATTGGTTCTTCGTCTCTTGTTAGGACCTTGCTAGATTATCTCCTTGTTTACTAGTGATAGGTGTATGCAGAATGCGAAATAGGTAAATATGCAAGATGCGAGTGAGTGTAAATGGATGAACACCAACTATATGATAAAATTCCTCAAGGGGAAATTGATAATCATGCTAAAAAGATTCGAGGTCTTCTCTTCCTTCAGAGTTCCACAATACAAAATAAGATTCCAGATCATCCATCTCTACTGCTCGACACCACTATATATCAGAAAAGCATAACTACCCCCACTAACTTTGCTAAACTAACCCCAACGCACATAAAGATATATGACAGGCCATTTGAAACGCATTGTTTGAGAATGTAACTCTCAAAACACATCATATTACAATCCTATAAAAATCATCTAATAAAAACATAACAAATGGCACTATTACTACATCAGGTTCATAATAATCTCCTTCCCTTAAGAAAAAATCTTGTCCTCAAGGTTTATAACAAGGATTCATTTGTTGAGCAGCTTTCATGCTATTTCGATAAATGTTTCCCACTACAGTAGCACTTCAAGAAGCTTGCTAAATCTTGTCACAAACTCAAATTGTATAACCCAACTATTAAATCTTTTTGCATTGCCTAAGAGATCACCTAAATAGTGACTTGAAGCTTATCCTGTCCTTGATATTTAGGATCTTCCTCAATTGTAGGCAATAAACTGTTCAACACATAAGGTTTTTTTCGTAGTACCAATGCTAAAACAACAAATATAGCAACTTGAGACTTTGAAGATAATTGTTGAACCACCTTTTTTTTTGGTTATTAGTTTTCCCTTACGCCACACAAAAAGTTTCATATCCCTCACCTTCTACATACCCTCATCATTGCTAATCCTCACAATCACCTCTTCCCTAACTTTTTTACACCTCCCCTAGTATTATAGACACGACACAACTTAACAAACAGCTTCAGGTAACAATTTATTGCATAGGTTCGGCCATCACAAATTATCCCCCCAAGAGTTCTTTCTCTTCCTTTATCAAAAGGTGCAAACACCACTTTAAATGGCAAAAAATCAAATACATAGTGAGCAAGATTTTTCTTACCCCTAGCGATAACTATGTTCCAAAAACCAAACCACCGTTCGAATAGAAACCAACCAATAGCACTAATTACTACAGGGTCCGATTCCACCTCCTCTTTAATCATGAAGGATTTCACTTTGGCATGCAATTTGTTTTTCACCAAGTAATCAAATATATGAACCTCAACTTGTAGGAATTGCATAGCTTTGCTTACGGACTCATAGGCAAGTAAATGTTGATTACAAAAAGAAAAATGGGCTAAAAGAGAGAAGAGGGTACTTAGCTTAGTGATTTCTTTCTCAATCATCATCTTCGTCAAGAGGTAAATGGGATAATTGATGAACCTAGAATTCTTCTTCACGAGTTCCTTAATCCTCTTCCCAACTTCACATGTGGCAGCCAGGGATTCCAATGCATTGTGGTATGAAATGAATGCAAGTGAGCAAGATAATTGTGCAACCACTTCCTTCCGCAATGAAATAACTAAATTGGAAATCGTCCCCCTTGCCCATGAACGTGTAGTCGCAGCTTGGATAACAGGACAATTTGCCCAAGTATTAAAGTACCGTGCTTCCTTTTTTTATAAGTAGAAATTTATTAAATAAATAAAGGAGGCAAATGCCTATTACAAGAAATCTCATGGCCTATCAAGATAGAGTACCGTGCTTCTGATTCACAACAGCCAAGAACCTTCAATTCTTTCTACTGTGATACAAAGGTCTTGAAAATCCACCACACCAAACATCTTTCCTGATGTTCAAGCAGCTTAACCACATCTCTTAAAATAAAAATGAACCTCATGTGTAGCTAGTGATAGCATAACCAATACTGCATCTCGACGAACAACAAGCGTTTGGATTGAAACCAGGGAGGTCATGCTGCAAACAAAAGTTTGCAGAAAGGAAAATGAATCTCTTGTATCCCTTGCTCCCAGAAAATACTTCATCATCTCATGATCTAAGGTCTTCCTCTGTCAAAGGGTGCTAAAAAAACTTTAAGGAGAAAAACTTCAAGCAAGTGAGGAGCAAAAGGTTCCTTACACATCTTTTTCAACCTTTTGTTTTTCTATCTTTTGTTTTTCGAAACAGAGGCCTACACACATTTTCAGGTTCTTTCTGAGATCCATAAGAAATGACACTCTTGTATTCAACGAGAATGAGTCTTGGAAAGTAACGGAATAGCCCTCTTTAAATTTCTCATAGTTCATTTGACCATCGCCGTCCTTATCTGTTCCGCGTATCATCTCATCGACTTTTTCATTGATAAGCTTTTCTCTAAGATTTTTTATTATATGTTAAAGCTCTGTAGCATGAACATAGACATTCTAATCCTTATCAAACACCTCAAAAGTCTCTTTGAGTTTTTCCTCAAAATCAGTACATCATATTTCTTCGTGTCCTATCACTTTTTAAATTTCTTCTGCTATCGCATCTTCATCTTTCTTGTCTGGCCACTCCTGGAGAGTCTGCTATATTTTCTTTGAATTTTCATGCAATTCATCGACTAGTACTCTGAATTCCAACAACTTGTCCATCATTTTTTTAAGCAACTCACTTTGCTCTTCGTTGAAATTCATCCCGTCCATGAGGATCAATTGCTAGCTGATGCCACTTGTTATAAGACCTTGTTAAATTATCTCCTTGTTTAGTAGTGATGGGTGTATGCAGAATGCGAAATAGATGAAAATGCAAGATGCAAGTGACTGTAAATGGATGAACACCAGCTGTATGATAAAATTCCTCAAAGAGAAATGGATAATCACACTGAGAAGATTCGAGGCCTTATCTTCCTTCAGAGTTCCATAATACAAAATAAGATTCTAGATCATTCCTCTCTACTGCTCGACACCACTATATATCAAAAAGCATAACAACCCAATTAACTTTGCTAAACTGAAACTTGCGAGAAGAAGATGAGCGCTAAGAAGAACAAAATGCACAACTCTGTGCAGGTTAGACAAGCTGTTCGTTTTGTGGAGTGGGGTGGGGGTTTCTCACAAAACATACACATAGGTTAGAGATGAATACTTGAAACCTGCGAGAAGAAGATGAGTGCTAAGAAGGACAAAACGCACAACTCTGTGCAAGTTAGACAAGCTTTTTGTTTTGTGGCGCCTGGCCGAGGGGGGGTTCTCACAAAACATATACATAGGTTAAAGATGAATGCTCGAAACCTGCGAGAAGAAGATGAGCGCTAAGAAGGACAAAACGCAAAACTCTATGTAGGTTAGACAAGTTGTTTGTTTTGTGGCGCGCGCAATGGGAGGGGGGGCGGGATGGGTTTATCGTAAAACAATAACGTTTCAAATTCAATTCAACTTCATGGTTCATGGGGACCATTCAAACTCACGGGTTGGGCTTTTATGGTTCATGGGCTCACAAAACATACACATAAGTTAAAGATGAATGCTCGAAACCTGCGAGAAGAAGATGAGCGCTAAGAAAGATAAAACGCACAACTCTATGCAAGTTAGACAAGCTTTTCGTTTTGTGGCGCCGAGCCGGGCCGGGAGGGGGGGTGGTGGGGATGGTTTCTCACAAAACATACACATAGGTTAAAGATGAATGCTCGAAACTTGCGATAAGAAGATGAGCGCTAAGAAGGACAAAACGCACAACTCTATGTAGGTTAGATAAGCTGTTCGTTTTGTGGTGTGCGCGTCGGGGGGGTGGGTTTATCGTAAAACAATAACGTTTCAAATTCAATTTAGCTTCTTGGTTCATGGGGACCATCCGAACTTACGGGCTGGGCTTTCATGGTTCATGGGCTCGACAATTAGACCATTACGCTCCCCACTTGCTCACGAGCTGGGCTATAACTCACACACTGTGGCCAAACAATCAAACATCACCCAAAACACAACACAACAACCAACACAAAGGGCCCAATTTGAAAATATAAAAAATAATTAATTAATTAAAAGGCACAAAATAACCAACCCCTAATATCAAAATAAAAATAACACATTAAATACACAATTTAGCAAACTACATGACAAAAAAAATAAAAAATAATTATAATACTAATAAAAAATACAAGACAATGTAGCAATAATAAAATAATTAGAAACTAAAATGATAATAATAACAAATCAAAATGAAAGAGCCAATTATAATGAATAATATAAAATAAACAACCAATAATATCAAGATAAAAATAATATATAAAAGGCACAATAATACATTAAATAATTAGAAACCAAAATAATAATTACAATAAATTGAAATGAAAGAAACTAAAACAATAATAATAACAAATCGAAATGAAAGAGCCAATAATAATGAATAATATAAAATCAACAACCAATAATATAAGATAAAAGTAATATATAAAATACACAAAACTTAGCGTTTTGTGTTATCTAAAATTAAAAAATGCACGACAACTTAGCAATACATTAAATAATTAGAAACCAATTAATAATTATAAGAAATCAAAATGAAAGAAACCAAAATAACAATAATAACAAATTGAAATAATGCACGATAACTTAGCAATAATAAAATAAAATAGTAGTTGCATAAAATAAAATAAAACACACAAAACTTGAAGTTTTGTATTATCTAAAATTAAAAAAAAAAACTTAACAATAATAACAAAAAATAATTAGAAACCAAAATAATAATAACAAATTAAAATGAAAGACCCAATAATAATGAATAACGAATAATGAATAAAATTAAACAGTAATCTAAAATTAAATTAAACAATAAAGGTTCTATGGTCTATTTTTGTTATTAGCTACACGAAGTTAGAACATATTGTGATGGTAAAACAAAAAATAACAAAAATATTTCTTTTGTCCTCAAGAAGGAGCAAATAAATGAATAAAATTTTAAAATAGAATAAAATCATTAGAAACCAAAATAATAATAATAATAATAACAAATCGAAATAAAAGAGCCATTGATAATGAATAATATGAAATAAACAATTGGGATTTCGCGTTCTCCCCCATAAGTGCAGTGTTTGGCAGCCATTCACTTCAATTTAATGTTTTTTTATTTAATTTTTTTCACTGTATATTTCTAACATTTCTTGCAGATTTTATTATTAATATGAATTCAAAATATGTTATTATTTTGATCTGTTGCTTGTCTCATTCTCTTGCCCCTCGTTCTCATTATCTATTTTTGTTCTCTGGTATAAGTCTCTTTCTTTGACCCTGACTCATACAAAAATTGATAGGTTTTTTATTTATTTTATTTATTTTTTATTTTTTTACGAAATATTATTTGTTATGTCTCAATTATTGAAAAAATGATTGATTTTGCTTTTGTTTGCAATCATTCTTGTAATTTGCTATCTGTTATTGTAGATTTTATATGATCAAAATGTAATGAATAATATAAAATAAATAACCAATAATGTCAAGATAAAAATAATATATAAAATACATAATAATACATTAAATAATTAGAAACCAAAATAATAATTATAACAAATTGAAATGAAAGAGCCAATAATAATAAATAATATAAAATAAACAATCAATAATATCAAGATAAAAATAATGTATAAAATACACAAAACAATATAAAATAAACAGTCAATAATATCAAAATAATGTAGTACTCTTTATAGATGTTATTTCTATAATTTTTTCTCATAATTAGGCAAACGTGCCTTGCAAGTTGCTATCTCAACTATTGTATATTATATTATATACAATAATTTTTTTCATGTGAGTCTTAAACTTACCTACTTTTTTTTCAAAGAGAATAGGTAGAGCTTGCACATTCTGAGAACAGCCAACATCATTTGGCTTATGTAAAATAAAAAGAGATTGATAAATCATATAAAAACATAACTACATATAAAATTATATTTCAATAATTTGCTAATTATGCGTAGAAATAAAATTTTAAACACACAACTTAATATATCTTTCAGATTCTAACAATAATATTCCATAGAATAATATTTATCTATTATTATTTTTGTAATGAAATATTTAGAATTTATTTTCTTCATATAAACTATCAAGAGATCTTTTAGAATGACATCTTTTATTCTAATATGTAAATTAATTTATCAGATTTCATGCAAAATTTGGATATTTTCGTATCACATTAAACATATAATGCTATAATTGAGGGTTTAAAAAAAATTATTGCTTAATGAAGTCTAGAAGATAAAATCTCTCAACTATTTTTTATATAAATAATCGATCTTAAATACTTTTTTTTTATATTTTCACTTTAGATTTTATATTAAGAATCTCAATATTGTACATCAAAAAATTTAAGATCTATATTAATAAACTTATCATTTCTCCTAAACTTAGAGATGTCACTTTCTTGAAAATAAATCATATATAGAAATTAAACAAAATGTTGAGACTATTACAAAAAGAAATCTAGAGAGAGATATTTCTAAATATATCGGTATATTGAAATCTAAGAAAATTTTAGAAAGCATATCAAAATTAATAATTTTTTGGGGAAATATTTTTTTATATTTATATAATTATGTATAAAATTTATGGGATATATTATTTTTTCAAAAAGTTTTAAGGAGGCCACGGCCCATGACTCCCCTCAAGTACAATGTGGGCTTGCACTGGTAACTCCACAAACATTTTATACTAATTTATTGATTGATTTATTTTTACTTAATACTCAAGGAATATATTTTTTCATGAGTTTGTGTTATTAAATGAAACTATATCCTTAACGCACTCTGCCTGAAGGATTTTCTCTGAGCAAAGAAAATAAAGCATAAAAAGATATATATTAAAATCCAAAAATCAATATTTTTTGGGCTTGTTTTCTGGCAAAAATTCAAAACTTGTTTTCGGGCAACGCGCTCTCTCCATCTCTGTTCTTGTTTTTTGGGCTTTGGGTATTTTGTTTTGGTTTTCTAAGATCTATTTCAACGGCCAATTCAAGCCGGCGATGTTGTTCCAGGAAGCTTTGGACAGAGCTTCTTCAAGCTCATCTTGTTGGGGGATATAAATATCGGTGGTCTGCAGGAATATTTATCATATCTTAAAATTACTTTTTTAAGCAAATTAAGATTTTAATCCATATTTGGAAGGATCACGAAATAAGTTGCTAAAAAAAAAAAAAGATATTAAAATTATTACCGTGTTTGAAAGTGTGCAAATGGATTTCTTTTGGAATGGATTGAATGGAATGCTGAAGATTTCTGGGTTTGGCTTTCCTTCCAACTTTCAGGAAGAAAGTGGTTTCTGAGTGAGGGCTGTTCGGGTGTGGTGGCAGTACATGCAAGAATAAGCTGACGTGTTGCATTCTTATAGGAGGGCTGGTTTTTCTATCTTACCAGATGAACTTATTAGAAGCATTTCTCTTTCTTTTTTTTTTTCCTTTGTAAATAGAGAAATTCTAGAATTCGGTCGGACCAAACTCTCTACAACTCCCGCCGCCATCGGCCATTGGGGGCATCACCGCCTATACCATCGGAATCGCCTCCCTTTGGCGACCTCACTCCTGCAACGGCGACTCCCGACAATCTCCTACTTTCATCTGGCAACATAAAACCCGAAATGAGCCTGTTTTGACGCTCCCAATGGCCAGTGTTTTCTAAATTTTATTTTTTATTGTATTTTTTATTTTATTTTTAAAAATTTTTTTATTGTATTTTTATTTAAGGTTGATTTTATAGAAAATTCGATCCGACCGAACCCCAACATCTCCCTTATAAATACCCCAACATCTCCCTTATAAATACTTATAATAGCCTGAACAATAGGAGCATAGTAACTTGATCAATCCTGCAGCATTGACAACATTATTACATCCTAAAAATTTAGAACTATTTTTAGTCTAAATACTATGGTCGCTAATGCTGAACAAAACAACCGACCGACCGACCCGACTCGATTACCCGAATTGTTCCGATCCGATTACTCGACCCGATTATCATAAATATTGGAAACGGAATTACCCGTTATCCAATTACTCCATTTTTGCAATCTCACACTCTCTCTCTATCTTCGATTTTAGTCATCCTCTCTCTCTCTCTCTCTATGTCTTCTCTTCTCGTCTCTCTTTATCTCCACTCTCGCCGTCGTCAACCTCCAGACTTTAGACCAAGCTCCCCGTCACCGACGTCCACCTTAAACAGTCAAGCGTAGCTCACTAAGGAAGTTCAAATTGCCGGCATCCACCTTATTCTTTAACTTTCTCTCTCTACTGCAACAAGAATGGCGGCAACGATTCTCACTTTCCTTTACCGCAACGATTCTCACTCTCCTTCATGCCAAGTCCATTTGATTCTCCATCAATCGCTCGATCTCCTTGAGCCGATCCATCTCCATCTCCACTCGTGGCTCGTGGGAACGATGGTGGCAGCAACTAGGTCATGAAGCCGACGAGGGGCAAAGTGGTTGCGATTCCAAGACTGCAACGGAGGACGAGAGGCGAAGTGTTCAGGGTGATTGAGAATTGCTTAGGGTTTGTGCTCAAAATTTGTTGAATTTTTTGTTGATTTGAATTTTTGTTTGGATTCTCTAGAAATAGGATTTGTTGGATACTCTGAAAATTGAAAATGAGATTTGTTGATTTGGGATTTGGGATTTGTGTTTGAATTTTCTAGGAATGTGATTTTTGTTTGGATCTCTACAAAGGAAGAAAATAAAGTAGATGAAATCGGATAATCGGGATAAACGGGTAATCGGTAATCGGAAGTTGATTATTTCGGGTCGAGTTGGAAGCATGCCATGTCGGGTCGGGTCAGAGAACAGCCCTAATGGTCGCAATTACATTTATGAAAATTATCATTAGCTCTTTTTTTTTTTTTTTTTCATCACGGTCAATAAATCTTGAGAGCGATCACGTTGGCCTCCTCATGACTGCTACTCCGTCAAATTTTAGTAGTTCAGAAAAGTTGTCTACAGCTTCCCAACAGGTGCGGCTCGAGGGCAAGGCCCCTTGTGCCACTGCTTAAGGCCAACTCTATGCAAGGTCAACAAAATTAAAAATAAGTTTTTTTTTTTTTTAATTTTCAAAAAAAAAAATACAAAAACCATTTCATTAAATAAAAATTTAATATTTTTTTCCATTCAATATTCAAGGCCCCATGATACTCAATTTAATATTTAATACAATTTAAATATTTTTTCTAAGATTTTGAGGCAAAAAATTTGCAAGAAAATCCCGTTTGGTTTCACATGTAGTCTCAAATAATCCACTTAATTTCATTTCATCGTACAAACATCATTTAAATACAAACACATTTCAATCTCAATTTTCGACTTATCCATAAAAATCATTACGTAATCATTAAATTTTTTCAAACTTTCAAAGATAAGACAAAAAATAATCCAAGTTTTTCAAATTTTGAAACAAAGATTATATTATAACAATATTCACTTTATAACATTTTTTATAATAAAAATTATAATATTTCTATTCATCTTTTTCTCTCTCATTTTCTAAAACAACATAAAATATCTCAACTCAAAATATTTAATTTTATTATCAAATTATCTTACTATTATTCACAAATTTTTCATCTCATCTTATTAGTGTAACCAAAACAAGGCCGGTTGGTTTTAGTTCATAAACTTTTCAAATTATCTCATCTCGTCTTATCTCATTTCATCATATCTCAACATCCAAATACCATCAAATATAAGCAATTTTCAATTTCAATTTTTCAACTTTTTTGATATAATCATTCCTTAATTCTAACAATTTTTTCAAGCTTCTAAACAAAAACAAAAAAAAAAAAAAATTTAATTTTTTCAAGTTCTAACAAAAAATATATTAAAAAATTATATTCTAACCCTTTTAATTTTATCATTTTTTTATTTAACTTTTTCTCTCTCCTTCCCAAAATTTAATAAAAATTTTAACTTAAATCATTTCACTACTATAAACTATCTTACAATTATTTACAAATTTTTAATCTCATCTCATTTGTGTAACCAAACGAAACCCTAGCTCATATGGTACATGCCGTTCACTGTTAATTAGAGGCTTAGAGCTGTGCAAAATCTCCAACACTCCGAATCGATGGCCAAACAATACTCCAAAGAGAAATTCCATTCCAACTCCAACTTTACTTTGAAAATCATATCATTACATAGAACCAACAGATAGTTTCTCTGCAAGATGGGGTAAAAAAAAAATGGAACGCCATATTTATTTGAACATGATTTCAGCACCACCAATCATAAATTGGAGCTCTTGACAGTTATCTAGTTATAACTCTTTTATCAATTCCCACATGCCAAAAACGGTGATCCGCCAAGATACACATTTTCAACAAATAGAGACAATTGACAACAAGATCATAAAATTTTTCAGTTATGTGTATGCTACGAGCAAATCTGACGAGCTTCAAAATGACTCACCTGAGATGATAAATAAGTTCTGCAGAAACCGCAAACTGAAATCGGTAGATTAGATAAGTAAAATATGTCGGCATTAGGTTACCGAGATGCAGGTTTGTCTTTCTTCTCAGACAAGTACCTACAAAAAAAAAAGCACACAAAACAAACTTTGTTATCAGAGTTGCTAAATTGCAGTTAATGGGAGAAAGATAATGTTTACCAACAGATTAACTAGCTGATAAAATAATCTATTTTGCCAACATCAAGGGATGCTTGGGAAATAAGATGATATGAGAAATCTATGATTGATGGTAAAATAATTTGAGTTATGATGATTATGGGGTTTTGAAAAAGGAGAGAGAAAAAGTTGAATAAAAATATTGTACAATTAAAATATTGTTAGTATAGTTTTTTAATAATATATTTGTTTCAGGATCTAAAAAAGTTGAATTGTTTTTTATATTTTCTTTGAAAGTTTGGGAAAATTATAACGATTAGTTTGAAAGAATTGGTATTTGTGTGATGTTTGGGAAGGAGATTAGATGAGATCAAAAGCATTACCAAACATCCCCTAAGTGTATCCTGGACAAGCTTGAACTTGTTTAAAAAATAAGTAAATTCTTCATGAATGTAAAATATAATTCGATGATAAGTCAAGGTCAACTCGTGTTTGAGTAGAATTAAACTAAGTATGATAATCTACTACTCGTTCGAATTCGACTCATTTCCAACCCTAAATCAACCTGAACTCCCAAGATTAAAAAAAGAAAAAAAAAAGACCATAGACAACTCAAAAATAAATTCCAAAAAGCAAATTCAGAGTTTTAAAAAAAAAACGAAAATTATATGTAAAACAAAGGAAAAGTTATATATATGAGTGCATAAAAAAAAAATCTTCTTCTCTATCATCGGTCTTTCAGTTTTTATTCAAAAAAAAATTAAGAATCAAACAAGAAATAAGTGTTTCTCGTGTTTTTCTTCAGAAGGGTCCTAATGTAACTGTAAAGATTCGGGGTACAATGATGAATCCAAAGAGACTGTCTGAAGTTCTCAAATAATGGTAGCACCGCAGCAGGTAAAAGTGACCACTTGGTCCACATTTCTAAGTTTTTCACTCGCACAAAAAAATCTATATGATTTGGGCAAGTAACATCTTTGCAAAACATTCAACTTTGAGTCTGAGACAAAGTTACACAGCACAAACAGAGGTGGTGGTAGTCCAAAATTAATCACAGCTCAGATACTTACCCCTGACCCTTTGCCCATCGTGAGAGTTGATAGAGCTGCACAGTCTCGTTCGAGACATGACATGTCAGGAGAAGATAGTTGCGGGGCTGTACCATCCACGCAAATCTCATGAACAATGCCGAGTAGATACACATTGCTACGAGCACCGATGCAAGTGGTGAGATTAGACACTAAAAAAATCTAAAAATAGTTTCAAACCAGACACGTTCAACCTGCTGTCATGTTGCCCGAAATCATTTCCGGGGGTTTCTTCATGTCCGCTAAACCCTGTCAAATCCGCAACACATAAGTTTCAGAAATCCGTCAAAGTACAATAGCTGGAACCTGGAAACAAAAAATTCACATATGAACTTAAAATAACAATAAAGAATCATGGAAGCAGAGCATACAGCAGCGACGAATCCCCAATTGGCAACAGGTCCCCAAAAGTGAGTTGTTTTCGGGCCAACCGGACTGTTCAAAAATGCCCGAAAAGAAGCCATGTTCGATCGACTCTTCGCCGGAATGGCTCTCTAACAGTAAAAGAAAAGAAAAATCAAAATCAATGATCCAAAGTCGTTCGAAGATGGGAAAAATCCAAGATTGGATTGCGCAGCCGGGAAACATTGAATTTTACCGTCAGATACCACGAGCAAAAGTTATTGGGCTAATTTTCAAATGAAAATAGATTGGGAAAACAACCCTAAAATCAAACACCCTTTTATCAATAGTTCTCAGTTAAATTTAGATTCAATCTAACCACAGACAAGTAGTAATAGTATAGCAAAACTCAAAACAGGATAATAAATAATTAATGAAAGAAAACCATAACCCTAATACCTTAAGAAAATGGAGACGAACGTCGATCGGGCCACGGAGAGAGAGAGAGCGAGAGAGAGAGAGAGAGAGTGTGTTTGGGTTTGAGAAGTAAAAGCAAACTGTCCACGCAGCCACACCGACGCTGTGACCCTGTGAGTCAGGAGATGAAATGAGATATTTTATATGAAAATTAAAAGTTAATTAAAATATTATTTTTTAATATTATTATTATTAAAATTTAATTAAAATTTATAAAAAATTAAATTATTTATTGTATTATATTAACATTTGAAAATATTATAATAAAAAAAATAATTTTATATATAATCGTGAGATAAATAAATACTATGTAATCATTTAAAAAAAATTATTATATTTTATTTGAATTTATATTTTATTCACTTGTTTTAATGAATTATTACCTAATCTATAATTATATAAATACTTTCTCATAAAGAAAATAGATGGGATTTTTAAATCTAGATATGATGTAATAAATATTTGAGAAATGATAATTGCTGTGAGTTATACAATTATTTAAAAATAAATAAATATTATATTTATATAAAATAATTTTATTTTTAAATAATAGATTTAACTATTTTTAAATCAACTGTATAGTATTTTACAGCTGTATGTCAAATCATTTAAGTTGAGTATTTTTCAAGTTTTAAAAAATAAGAGAAAAAATTGAATAAGTTATTATAAATTTAAAATATTATTAAAATACAGTTATAATATTTTTGTTAAGAGATTTGAAAATGTTAAATTATTTTTTATTTAAAAATTTAAAAAAATTGTAATGATTAATACTTTAAAAAAATTATAATGGTTAGTTTGAAAATATTTGTATTTAAATTATATTTGAAAAATATATGAGATGAAATAAGATGAGAATTTTGGGATGATATGTATTTATAAGAGCAATTCTAAGGATTCTTATTTTATTCTCCATTTTTTTTTCTTTTTACATGCTTTTTATTATTTTATTTATATGATTTTTTTAACATCTTAAAATGTTTTTTAAAAATATAAAAAATTCACAACATTATATAAAAATATTTATATAAAAATTACGTAAAAAAACTAAAAATTAAAAAAAAAATCAGAAATAAAGCAGAAATCCCTAACATTTTTCATATATATAAACAAGTCTATAGTAATTAAACCTATAATTTTATTTTTATTTTATTACTTTTTTTACTCATTATCTCCACACAACACATATATATTTATTTCTATTTTATTTTCTATTCTTTTAATTTTTATTCTTACTAAACTAGTTGAATTATTTTATTTATCATCCATACTCCACACATTTACTAAAGAAAAAAAAAATATGTGTGGTATATGTCTATATGATATGAAAATGATGAGTAAAATTTTTCTTTTATTTTTAATCAATATATCATCTACACTATTTTTAATCAATATATTTCTTAAAAAATATGGTAGCAACAATATAAAATATTTTAAAATTCTTCTAATAAACAATAAAATTAAAATAGAGAATAAAAATCACTTTGAAGGTTGGAGACGGTGGAAGAAGGTTTTTTTTTTTTTAATTTTTTTTAAGAAGGATGCTACAACTAAAAAAAATTGTATATAAATAATTATAATTATAATTTGATAAATCATATTAAATTATATCAAATTGTAAAATAATTTTTATATAATTAATTTATGATAGTACTTTTAAAAACAAAATTGTAATGAGATAGTGACTTACTATTTGGATTACGTGGCCAATCTCAAACGGCAAATCTGTAAAATGGCTTTGTTGTTTCTGGTGGATCCAAAAAAATAAGAAGAAAAGGACAATTACAATTTACAAAGTTGATGTCTCGAAATGATTTGAGAAAGGCAAATTCTGATCACATGATGCTTCAAAAAATGCCAGTGGTATGTTTGCACATGCACTCAGGAACAGGATAAGCAATCACATCTCGATCTCTCCTGTTAGTTCTCATCTCAGGCTGGCCCTGAGATTGGGCGTGCAACATCCTCATACTGCTTCTGAATTCCACATCAGAGATGGAGGTGTCTTCAAGTAATGGAAGCATGGATCTCTTGTTCGGCTTTATATATTTCCTGTGCCCCACATACGCACGGTGGCCCTGTTAACATTTAATAGTTCAAAATCTATTGTAGTGGATTTTAGATCAATTGACACTTTAATAGTATTGTAGTGACAGACTCGCCCGTCAATAGTATTGAAACCCTTCAATCGGTAGTTTGAACTTAAACTGGATACTCTACCGTTGGGAGGGTTGGGGTTTCTATAATCATGATCAGAAATTATTTCTATGATGGTCGTCCCACCGCTCTTTTTGAAGAAAAAAATAAAGTAAATAGCAGAAGAAGTCTTAGCCACTTACTTGCATGGCTCTGCCCATGTTTCCGCCATGGGAAGGAACAAACACAGCACTACTCAGAGAGACAATGTAGTCAATGGCAGCTAGAGCTGAAGATCTATTACTGTACTGTGAGAGCTCTCCATCTCTTGCCAAATTATCCTTAGTGACCAGATTTGGAAACTCATCTACAAGTGGTTGCAGAGCCTGTTTGCCCCCAAATGGCTCTCCTCCCGCTTTGTAAACCCGTGCATTTCGGGGTGCTCCTAGAGCCTTGAGGAGCCTGCACATGAGTAATTACAGCACATTAATATTATAGTTAGAAATATTTTGTGACAGACTAATGTTATTTAAAGTCGAAAAGTTTTCAAGCACCTTACATTCACTTTGAAAAATAGTACAGTTTATTATTAAAAAATTAATTTTTTTATAAAGATATTATATTTATTATGTTTTTCAAAATAACTGTGCTAATCTTGTCATGCAATTACAACTGTATCTATCATTTCTCGGCATCTATCATTTTTGTTGTGAATACCTTGCCATTTCTAGTGAATTTAGAGGGCATTGTCCAGCAAGACGTCTCTGCAAGTAGCTAATGTTTTGTCTTCCTGTAAGGTATTCAGGTTGAGACCTCCGAAGCTTGGAGATAATGTCATCATGTACTGGACCTAAACCAGTGAGACATCCAGTTCTGACCCACACATCCTTTTCTAGCCGGAGATGGAGTGCAATGTAGGGTCCTTCAATCCACATTCTCCTTGCAAGCCGATTTCCGAGTTCCCTAATCGGAGCTGCAAATCTAAGTGCATGGAATGCTACCTATAATATATATTATGAAGATGAAATGGGAAACGATTAGGATATAAGACTAAATTGATAGTAATTGTCTGTTAATTAATGCATGTGAATCTGATGGAGGCCGTTTGTTGAACTTTGTTCCCAACTGTACCTTACATCTAAGCTTCTGCAGATCAGAGGGAAGATTCTTTGAGAGCTTAGAATTCAACCCTTTTAAGACGAAAACTCCATCTTTATTCAGCTACATGAACCAGCAAATTTTGATAATTAAGCAAGAAGATAACATTTTGATAAGCTACATGAACCAGTAATTATTTAGAAGAGTTTCGTCACTAACGATCAGTCTCACACACTACACATCACATTTATTTTTAATTTTTAATTTTTAATTTAATTTTAATTTTTGTTTTATTCTTTTTAAATTAACTGAATTCTTCTGCTCATCTTCTAAACACCATACATTTAGTAAGAAAAAAAATTAAAAAATTTATATAATGTGTGATGTGATGATGAGTATAATTTTTAAATTTAAAAATGAAAATTCAAAATTGTCATCTTGTGATCCAATTGCTTCCTCTTAACGAGAAGTGAGATGATCATCTTATTTCATCTCATAATTTCTCATAATTTTTTTTTAAATTACTTAAATACAAATATTTTTTAATTTTAATTAAATTTTTATATAATCATTATCTTAATCATTAAAATTCTTCTAGATTTTCGAACAAAATAATACAATTTTGTTTAATTTTAAAACAAAATTATATTAAAAATATTATATTATAAAAATATTTTTATTTTATAATTTTTTTATAAGAATTTTATAATATTATAACAATATCTATTGGGATGCTTTCTATAACCGCACCCCTAACCTCAAAGTTAGCTGGCCGCTACAATATCATGTCAAAATTCAGTGTACAGAGTTTGAGTTTCCAGCAACAGGGAATTAATTTCTTACTTCTGTGAAGAATCTGCTACGGATCCAAAGCGGAGAAACATCACGAGGAATATTGATGACAATGGTCTGTCTTGACGGCAAATGCGTGGAAGGAAGGGATGATACAACTCGTACATCTGCTTCTAAAGTTCTCTTGAAGTGTTTTACATCAAATATCTCTGAAAATTCACTGCATTTATTGCACAAAAAAAAAATCATTAATTAAATATGCACAGATAATTAAATTCGTATGCTTAAAACACTAACTTGGTTATAACTTATAAGGGTTTCTCTTCTTTAAATTATGTTAACTACAGTCTTAGGCTAGGTTTGAGATCGAGCAAAGCTTCTTTAATATTTTTTAATATTTTATTATTTTATTATTATTTACCTAATTTTATTATTATCCATTATTATTTTTTATTATTATTCAATATTTATTATTATTTATTACTTATTTTTTATTATTATTCATAAATATTTTTAACATGTCTCAATATTCAAACACAACTTTATTATTAAATATAGTATAATCATTTTTAACAAAAATGAGAATAATTGTTAATTTTATTTCTTCTATTTGTATTTTATTTTATTATTTCAAAACGTTTGTTAAACACTTGCATTCTTCAATATTATTTTACAAAAAAAATAATAGATGTAATTATGGAATTGTAAATGACATGCAGTTGTTTTAAAAAAAAATGAATATATATGAGATCTACGTGAAAAAGTTAATTTTTTTTCTAAAACAACTATACATCGTTTGCAACTCTACAACTATACGTAACATTATCGTGTTTTGCGAGTACTTCTAAAAGGAAAAGAAAACAAGAAGCAGAACATCAAGTTATAAACTTTTCTTTATTTTTTGTACCTTTCATCACCCCATATATGATTAACCAGCAAAATTGGCACAACCAATGCAGCTTCAAGGATTCTTGCAATAACAACTGCATCAACAATCTCATTTCTCTGCTGATTTAGTCCCCCTGAAACCATAACCATCAAGAACCTCCTCTTCTCCTTTGTAATCCTAACGGATGCTTTCCGATAACCGATGCTGAAATCCAAACATGGCCGATATCCCTCCCCGTCCGGTTGCCGCCAGAACTCTCTCTCCTCCTCGGAAACATTGCTCCGGCCAACAATCCCGTGCGCCGGTAACGGAACCATCACGCTGTTTGAAAGTGTTGGCTCGTTTTCTTCGCCGTCGAAAAAAGTTGAAGAAAGCGATGCCAAGGTGATCCGAGCTCTGTGTTCTGCAGACGGCAAAGATGGAGATGAGAAGTACGGTACTGATGAAGGAGACAAGAGAGGACGCAAAGATGAGTCGTGCATGGAAATGGGCATGAAGCTCAGAACAGAGATTCCCAAGAAAGTGAAGGAAACGAGGAGAGAAAGAAAGAAGAGACGGGGGTTTAATGGGGGCGTGCATAGCTTGCGGTTTCTTGGGTTTTTCTTGAGGGAGGAGACGATGGAAGCCAGCGGAGGATTCGAAAGCAAGTAGTCAAAGAATGGTGAAGGGTTCACTGTGATGAAACAGTTCTTAACGTTTCTTGTTTTCGCCATGAAAGAAAGATTTTTGAGAGAGAAAGATAACAAGAAATGAAGTTTACGCGAGAAACTGAGATTCTGAGAAACTGAGATTCTGTAACGCTAAAGATCAAGCGTTTCGGGTTAATGTTGAATTTGTGGTCAAATGTCAAGTATACCCTTATAGATTTATTAAAAAATTAGCGGTGGAAATGGAAAACGATAAAATTGCTTGGGCGTGGCAAAGGGTGTTTTGGTCACATAAGGTTTTCTACCGGAAACCGACTATTTTTTCAGTTAGACATGATTTTGTCTGATTTTCCCATCTTAATTCCCTAACGAAGGAGATCAATGAAAAGTAGAGGAAATTTACGAGTATGACTTGTATGGTATCCTAATTTCGAGCTCCAAAATGAAATTGTTCTTCATATAATCCTCGCCCCTTTTCCACTCCACATACCTCTTAATCATCTTATCAAATAGCCTTGACAGGAATAGAACCATCCATGATTTGTCAATTTAGGAAAATTTCAAATAATAGACACAAATATTTTGATTAGTATTTGATAGTGATCATGTAAGATTATATGGGTTGAGATGAAAATTAATAATTGAATCAAATATTAATTTTTAATATTAATATTATTAATTTGAGATTTAACAAAATAACTTATTTATTATATTTGGTTTATAAATTTGTGAAAATTATAATGATAAAATGAAATGAGTTGGTGAATTTTTCACTTTTATATCCAAAACTATTCTTATAAGCTAATTCACACACCTCATTAATAAAATATTATTATTTTTTAAATTCAAATCTATCAAAAGAAAAAACAAGTAATAATATATCATCTAAGAGTTATGTAAAAGTTATAAAATATGCTCATATCATTTTTGTATGCAAAAGATTAATCAATAAAACAATTATAGGGCTAAAAAGTCAAAAGACCTCTTTCATTCATCATTCTTATACCACATTCCTGTTAAAAAAAAATAAGAATGATAATAATATTACTATTCACTTAATAGTTATTTTATTTTATTTTATTATTTAATTTACTTAAAGTTAAGAAAATGACTATTAGTCAATTTGTTTGTTTTTAAAATTTTACTTGATGATTACTATTCTCTTACAAGTCATTTTATTTTATTTTATTTTATTTTTATTTATTTTAATTAAAGGTTAAGAAAGTGACTATTAGTCAAATTATTTATTTTTTAATGTTTTTTTAATGATTAAGGATGTTAAAGAAATATTTAAAATAAAATAATAAAAAAACAAATTATATACACTATTGAGGAGTACATGAATATTAGGACGGTAATAACTCTATTATTATATAATTAAAAAATAAAAAGATGAAAAATAAAAGTAGGTGGCTGTAGTATTTCTCATTTATAAGTAAATACAAAAAGTGTCATAACTCGTTGTTACCACAGTGGAAGTTGTTACTGTAGATAACTCAGATTACTCTCTTATGGCAGCATAGTTCAGGATGCAAAAAAGATGTTGTACCAACACAGGGGATGGAAGGTTCAATTTGTCTATAGCTAAGGAGCTGGCTTTACGTTTAGATACAGAGTTAATTTAGATGGAAGAAATATCAAATTGTATTTCTGAGAGTATAGATCAAAAGGGAAAGCAATGTATTGATGACATTTCTAACAATTATATACAACGATCTTTTTTATTTAAAATAAAAAATAAAAAATAAAAAATAAAAAATAGAAAATAAAAAATAAAAAACTGAGTTGGTATTATTAGATCAAAAGTCATTTTTAGAACATTATAAATCTGGATCTTCTAATACTATATGTCAAGGTTTGTAAATCTTAGTCTATTTCAAATTTATTGATGCAATCTATTACTTTTTTTTTTAATTTTTAATTTTTATAAAAAACTAAATATATCTCAATCCACCTTATATATTCAAACACATATCTCAACATAATTTATATATTCAAATACATTTCAATAAATCTTATAAAATATTATTATTTATAAATCAATTCAAACTATTAAATATCATCTTATTACCATCTCAAAGTCAGATTTGGACGATTGGATAATGCTAGTCTTGAAGATGTCGCACGTGGTTCCAAGAGAGTCTCCTTGTTGCAGCGGCACGTGGCTTACAAGACCGCTACTCCCAGTGACAACCTTTCACTGGCTATTCGACATAATTTTGGTTGTTATTTATGTTCTTATTTTTTTAATAAATTATTAAAAGAAGAGAGATGTTGGGACCGATCCAGCTGTCTCCAACGTCTAAAGCAGTCTAATATTAGTTGGATTACTTTAAGATGAAAAACATATTAATATAAAATAAAAAATATGATTAAATAAAAAAATGAAAATAAAAAATATAATAAAAAATAAAATGAACAAAACATAATAAAAAATACAATAAAAAATTAAAAACATAATAAAAAACACAATAAAAAAATAAAATGAAGATGAATTTAAGGAAATTTGACTATAGAGAAAACGGAGCCGCCACCGATGGCAGTGGGCGACACTGCCCACACCATCAAGACCGGCGGATTCAGGCGACCTCACCCCTACGACGATGAGTTCTAGGGAGTTCCAGTGTGCCCCCGGCAGCCTTAAATCCCCTTTGTAAAGGTGAGGTCACCTGAATCCATCGGTCCCGATGACGTGGGCGGTGTCGCCCACCGCTACCGAAGGCAGCGCTTTGGTGGATGGGATTAGACGGGCTGCCCACCAAGAATTCTCTTAAAAGAAAATAGATGTAAAAGTTTCTTCCAATCAGATCAAATTAATAAATTGCAGCACATAATCTTTTATGACGACTTGTAGCCACCGTTCTAATTTGTTTATCAAATTATTTAGAAATTGCTTCAAATAATTTTCTTTTTTAGTAAAAATAGATGATAGTCAAGCTTTTGAGTTTTTGAAAAGATTGTAAAATATTTTTCCAGAAGTTGTATTTCGTAATTACGAATTTATCTATGAATATTTTATGAGAAAAAAAAAAGTACGTGAGAGGGAGTTAGAACTTGCGAGCTCACCTTTGGAGTAGGGTGAGATCACATGCCTACCAAAGCAATGATGTCACTGCCCAAACAGGTTGTGCCCGTCTCTTCCAAAGAAGAGTGAAACTCGGGTCAGGATGAGTGTAATAATAACTTTTGCACCCTTCCAATAAGAAACAACCACGTAAATATTTTAAAAAATTAAATATAAATCCTCATGCACAGAATAAACGCTCTGCTCTCCTTCCTTCTCCAATCTGCGTTCAATGACCTCACTCATTCGAAGAACAAAACCCATCAAAGCCCCTAATCCCCATCCTCAGGCATAGATCCCTCACAATCTCGCTTGAACTCCTATCTCAACTCAAGCCCATCAAAACCAATGTCCCCCGCAATCTCGCACAGACCCTGGAGCACATAAGGAACTGGAAAAATGGGAAAAAATGGATTTTTTGTAGTGCCCCATCGATCGATCTTGTGAACACACATGTTCATATAAATAAAGGAGATGCCTTTTGGAAAAAGGTTTGCTGAAGCCGTTTCCTGTCTAGCCAAAGAAAAAGGTAGTGCGTTTGTTCTACGGCGGATTCATCTCTAATTTTTATGGTTCTCGTGCTTTCCAGATTTACGAATTAGAAGTTTTCTTTTTTCTATATTTGGGGCGTTTTCCAGACTTGTGAATTGGAGGTACAACCTCTCCGGGGGGGGGGGGGGGGGGGGGGGTGGTGTGTTTGAGAGTTCTAATTATAGGACGAGCACGCTCAAAAGGACGGAAATTTTCCGCAGTAATTTCTAACGAGAGGAGGCCCCAATGGGTTTGCACGTTGCAGAAAAAATAAACATTTTATTTTATTTTATTTTAACTGCCAAGCCCTTCAAATTCTTTGAATGGGTGTAATCGTTCAATTCGATCCCGTTTTAAATAAAATTTAAAATGGAACGAATATTATCAATTTTTTATTTTTTAAATTCGATTATGTATCAATTATTCTTCAAAATTGGTAATATCAATTTTACTGGTTCTGATTTGATTCGATGCAGTTATAAATTAATCTATATTAATTTATTGGACTATTAGTATATATATTAGTATTATTTATAATGATTAAAATAATTATATATTAGTATTTGTTATAATAAGTTTAATTTTTTTTATAATTAGATCATTGATATTTATAATTAATATTATTAGTATTAGTTCAAAAAAAATTATATTAGTATCACTATATCATTATTTTATATGTAATTATTTAGTATAATAATTTTTATATAGACTTAAAGTATATTACTTATAATAATATAATATTATACTATTAGTATTAGGCCATAACATATAAATTATAATTAATTTATATTATATATTTCAAATAAATATAGATTGAGTAATACTATTCATCATCTTAATTTTCATTCTAATTATTTTATAATATGACATTAGATAATTGAAAATTATTTATTATATTTTACTTTTTAGACCTATCATATAATGTCATATCATGAAATATAAATGGATGATAAAAAAATGAAAATAGATTTTTTTTTAAATTAAAAGTTTGTTCTAATTAAAAAAATACATGCCAAATTTGAAAAATGATTTTTTTTTAATAAAGAGATATATTTTCAAATGGTATCCTAAACAAATATTTAAGGTGGGCAGATTCCCAATCTTATAGAAAAGGGAGATTTATAATAAAAACCTGATACTTTTTATGCGTATATCACATTTTCCCGTATGACATGTATGAGACTTACACATTTCAAATATGCACAAATCATTATTCATAATTTTAAATGACCGATTTGAAGAGTTTTTTCAAAAGAAGAGGACGATACTGAATTTTATTGATAATGCTCACTTTTGATAGAAGAAAAACGTGATTACAATCCAATACCTAGGAAATACAAGTAAAGAGAAAAATCCAAACCCAGTTATCAAAATCAACAACCTAAGAACAACCAAACACAACCATATAGCAAGAATTTCACAAATAAAACAGAGTCCAACCAAAAAGGAAAAAAAAAAAAAAAAAGAAGACAAAAACCAACACTAAGCAAAAAGTTGGAGTTAACATACCTATATGGAAAATATATCACACACTAATATTGGAAGTAAAACAATAAATCGAGAACAACTTACCAGATGAAAATTACGACATCCGCAAGTAGGGAAGACCAACTTTGTCCATGAGAAGAAGATCTGTGCTTGGAAGCACATCTCTATCACCAATTTAGTCCATATTTAAACCCCAGCACTATGTTTGGCGAGAAAATCAGCCACAACATTTCTTTCATGAAAAACATGTCGCAATGAATATTCTATGCAATCCAAGTAATTATGTAATTCATTCAAAAAATCCTTTAAATACCAAATGTTACAATTATCCCTAGTGATCTAGTTCACCGAAAGTTGAGAATCAATCTCAATCTTTATCAAATAGAAACCCAGATGATAATACCTCAAACTCCTTCAAGCAGACTTTTCATTTCAACCAATTATTAGAACTCTAGCCCAAGAACATAGAATAAGCAGCACATAACTGACAATAATCATTATGAATAACACTTCTAGCACTAGCCAAACCAGAATTACCCAACCTGCTACCATCACTATCAAGTTTCCCCCACCTTGAGTAAGGTTGAGACTATCTCATGACACAAACCTTTTTAGATTTAGGTAATAAAGCCTAGATATACAACTTATTTAAAATAGCAGCATCTTGATTTGGGAGCCTCGAAATGCTTATAATCTCTTGCATAATTCTACGAATTCAAAATTTAATAACATACCAAATCGAATCAATCGTGTCCATTTTATCATCATATCTAGTTTTACAACGTCTATTACATAAATTCCAAAAGACAATAGATGGAATAAGGCAAAAAAAAATCCTCAATTGAAAAGTTTTGCCAGTGTGACAAAACCAAAAATTAAATTGTTCCTACCATGTACAAAAAACACTCATATGCACACCAAAATCAATCATAGCTCGTCACCAAATATGTCTAACAAACTCACTAGCACAAAACACATGATTAAGATCCTCCTTATAGCAATAGAGCAGCAATTACATTTAGAAACCATAGGGATATTAGCCATTTTAATCTTTTAATTAACACTCAAACAATTAAAGCCTTTCGCATCATAATAGAAATTCCCTTAAAAAGATTGGTATACCAAATATATTAAGATCAAGAAAGTGGAGGCGACTAGACCTTGATACAATCCCAAGCACTCCTAGCCGTAAATTTATCATCTTTCTTCTTTAACCAATTAAAACATCCCGCCCTTCTTTAAGCCTAGCCAAAAATTGATTTAGATCTGTAGCTTTTTTGATAATCGACTAACCTTTCCAAAATAGAGGTATACTACCCATGATCAATATAACACTTTCTAATCATCAACAAAGGTTGCTCAATTACTGGATAATGATCATGAAGAGGGCTCCCATCATTCCAATTATCATATCAAAAGGAAATATTTTTCTCTTTCATAATCCACTTATAATTATTAAGAACATCCAGAATATTTTGGACAATAGACTTAAAAAAATGAGTGCCCTTATTAGGCGCTAGAAGGGAAAGATGATTACCCTTAACATACTTACCTTAAAAAAAATCTACCCATAACGACGGGTCTTGAATGAAATGCTAAGAAAGTTCTATATGTAAGGTCCATTGAATATCCTAAAAATCTCTAATGCCCAACCCACATTTTTTAATAGGTTTACAAATGCTATTCCAAGACACCTATTTCCTCTTAGATTTTCCTTCAAAATCATCCCAAAAGAAATATCTAAGAAGCCTATTTAAAGTCATGATTACTATTTTAGAGACATGTAAAACAATAAGATAATGAGTGACCATACTGGTCAAAATATGATGCAAAAGAGTAGTTCTATCAAAGCCTTCATCAAACCTCTAACAGACTTTTTTACTACCATTAGCAAAAATAATAATGTCATCTACATAAAATAGATAAGAAATAAGAGGGTACCTCTAGTTTGAGTAAATTTACAAATTTTATCTTTATAAGAAAAGTTCTTGAGGAGACAAGAAAACCTTTTGCATAATAATGAACAAATAAGACGAAAGAGGATCATCTTGTCTCATGCCACGCTCTCCTTTAAAAAATCCCATGAACATGCCATTCATCATGATAGAATACCAAGGTGTGGAAATGCATAACCTAATCATAGCACAAATTTGAGAAGAAATACCAAAATTATCTAAGACAAGAAGCAGAAATTTACAACACATTTCCCCCACTAGCATTTTTGTGAAGAGAATGGACCATATGCCTTAAGCAGAAATTTAAACATATGCCTTAAACATATCAAGCTTAATCAATACATTTCTCTCATTAGCATTTTTGTGAAGAGAATAAACCATCTCCTCAGTTGAACTAATATTATCAAAGATATTACAATCAGGAATACAAGCTCATTGTTCATGAGAAATTATTTTGGAAAGCAAATTTTTCATACGACCCACAATTACCTTAGTACAAATCTTATAAAACACTGAGTAAAGACTAATATGCCTAAGTTTATCAAAATCAATAGGCTTATCCATTTTAGGAATCAAGACAATAAAAGAAGCTGTGTAGAATTTGAGAAGTGAATGAGTATGAAAAAAATTTCAGAAATGGCTTCCAATAAATCCTCTTTAACAAGATCCCAACAAACTCTAAAAAATCGAGAACCAAAACTATCTTAACCAGGATTATTATCACAAAATATGCTACGGAAAAAATACCAAAAAAAGATAACAAATAAGAAGAATTGAGACTATTCAAATAGTAGTAGTTAGGGTTGTAAAAATAAATCGGTAAATCGAAAAACTAAAAAACCAACTCGGATTAGTGGATTTGGTTCGATTTTGGACTGGTCTTAGTTCGGAATCGATTCTTTTCTTTTTAAAACCAAACAAATTCAGTTCAAAATCGATTTTACTCTTTTTGGGATCAGACCGTTTCACATATATATTTTAATTAATTTGTAATATTATATATAATATTTTTAGATTATATATAATTTTATATATAATATAAATTATAATTACATATAAATAATTTTATATTATAATTTATAACATAAAGCTTTAATCTTAAATATGTAAATTTATTTGATAATATGTTTTAAATATAAAAAATATATAGTATATTAATTATATTTTTTTAGTTTAGTAAATTCTCAACATATTCATTTTGATAAATTGACACTTTATTAAGACTAAAAAATCAAAATGAACGGGGCTAGAATTGGTATAATCAAAAGTTTCGATTTAAGAGGGTAACGAGTATGAAATCGATTCTTAAAAATGTAAAATTGATGTATACTGATTTAATCCCGAAATTAGTTCAAAATTAGATTAAATTGGACCAGTTACACCCCTAATAATAGTAAATACAAGTATAGAATTTATAAGGGATATTTGAAAAGTGAAATGATCTCATCTAATCTTAAAAAACTTGTCATAACTTCTTTCTTAAAACATCACTTAGACATAAACACAATTCTAAAACTTTAAAACTTTCATTTAATTATTATCTAATTATTACAATGATTCTTAACTTTCAAACAAAATACAAAAAAATATAATTTTTTAAAATTTTAAAATAAAAATAATATTAAAAAATTATAACTAACAAAATTTGAATTTTATAATTTCTTTTTCTCATTTTCTAAAAGTCAATAAAACATATTAACTAAAATTATCTTATTTTCATTTATAAACTATTTTATTATTTTCACAAAAACTTGTATGTCCGTACAAATATTTTCAAAAAGAAAAATGATAGAAATATCAAATACGGACAGGAAACGGATTTAATGGCTACGTTTGATGGGCAAAATTTTCTCAACTATTTTCAAAATATTTTATCATGATTTATTATTTATTAGTTACTATTATTATTATTAATTATTTTATTATTATTATTATTTAATATTTTATTATTATTTATATATATTTTTTATTATTATTTATAATTCTTGTTAACACTTCTTACTCTCCAAACTTAACTTATAGACTGTTTGGAAAACTTTTGCCGGTCTTCAAAAAGACAAATGATAAAAATACGGACAGGAAACAGATTAACTGTTTAGGAAACTTTTGCCGGCCCTGATCCGTGATCGGTCCGTACTCCGTGGACTTCCTTAAGTTTTTCTCATGGGCCTATGGCCCGAAACAATATAATATCTCCGTGCTATGTCCTTGAGTATATAATATAACAACACACGATAGGCAAAGTAAGCTCTGTGAAATTCTTGGAAGCCATGGCCAAGGAAGCGGCGCAGTACGAAGTAAGCTCAGTGGCCTCCGATCTCATTGACTTCTTGAACGCCTCCCCTACTGCTTTCCACGCCGTTGGTAAATTATTTAATCTCTCTTCCGTTGTCCATGTCCGTTTTTCGAAGATCCTCATATGTCCCATCTTGATATCTTACCTCGCTTTCTTGAGTGTTCGTTTGGATTTCGAAGACGGTTCTCGTTTTCTGTTTTTTGTTAGGAGTGATTAATTGCGTCTATTAACTTATTTTTAGATGAGGCAAAGAAGCGGTTGAGAAGCGCGGGGTATGAGCAAGTTTCTGAGAGGGAGGATTGGAAATTGGAAGCTGGAAAGAGATATTTCTTCACGCGGAATTACTCCACGATTGTCGCTTTCGCGATTGGAGAAAAGTACGGCTTTCTTTGTTCATTTCTTATTTTCTTTCAATAACTTCACCATATTCATTTTTTGACTACGTTTGGTTGATGACAAAAATGAAGGAAAACAAAAGAAATCAAATTTGTGAATTTTATGCTTTTTACCATTGGGAGCACCTAGTTAACTTAGATAAAATGCATTTCATTGAGCTTAAGAGAAACTGTTCGGCTTAGTCCAATAGTTCTTAGTTGTACAATTAATTATTGCTTGATCAAGAGTTAGTTTATATATTGCTGATATGGCGTAACTTTTATTTAGGTATGTTGCGGGAAATGGATTCCATATAGTTGGCGCTCATACTGATAGTCCTTGTCTGAAACTGAAGCCTGTTTCCAAGGTGACCTCTTGGTTTCATTGCTGTTACCTGATCTGAAATATTACTTGCATGCTGTAATATATAATTGGATGGTTTAAGGAGAATTTTCTTCTTTGTTGGGGAAATCTGGTGGCTTGGGCAGGTAACTAAAGGTGGGTATTTGGAGGTTGGTGTCCAAACATATGGGGGCGGCTTGTGGCATACTTGGTTTGATCGTGACTTAACAGTTGCGGGAAGGATGATAATCAGAGAAGACAATGGTGGTTCTGTTTCATACACACATCGTCTTGTTAGAGTCGAGAGGCCCATTATGCGGATCCCAACCCTAGCGATTCACTTAGACAGGTTGCCTTGTTGTATGACATGCTTTCTCACATGTTTGGGTGTTGTGTGTTCATGATTAGATAGAAATGTGAATTTTAACTTCGAAGCTACCTTGTTTGAACAATTTGTTATGTTCTGTGAACAGGGGCATTAATGATGGGTTCAAGGTTAACACACAGGCCCATCTTCTTCCCGTCTTGGCAACATCAGTCAAGGTACACTTGAGATTACACACACTTATATGCTTCATCCTATCTATGTGTTTTATTTTTAAGTCATGTTTATTCTGTTGATGGCCATAGAATATGATTAAGAGGAATTGTTTTGTTTTAGAATGCCGGTATTGTGTGTTTAGCCATGATTACATGTTTGTCTGATCTAATGAAAAGAGGAGTAACTGAACCTCAGACGAAAGTGGCTTGATTAAGGGTTGAGTGAATTTATTCCTTTTGATCAAAATTTTCCTTTATCCTTTTCAACTACCTTTTGTAGGCAGAGCTCAATAAAGCTGTTGCTGAAAATGGTCCAGTTGAACCTGGAATTCAGATTGATGGAGAAAAAGTTAATGAAAGAACTACCAATAACAGCTCAAAGCATCACTCGCTTCTGTTACAGGTTAATAAATTCTCTCTTTTCTCCTCTTTTTGCAGGGCTGGGGGTTGGGGGGAGATAGGGAAAATTAATTTATATTTCTAGATTGCATGAATATATTAGAGGTATGATCACATGTAGTTTTTACACTTTTTGGAGTATCACAGCTTATTTTTTTGGTTGTGCTTCTTGGTGATTTGTGTCTCTCTTCTGTTTTTTTTTTTTTTTTGTTCTAGCTGCTTGCAAGTCAGATTGGCTGTAAGCCAGATGATATATGCGATTTCGAGTTACAACTATGTGATACTCAACCAAGTATTGTAGCTGGTGCCAAACAAGAATTCATTTTCTCTGGGCGGCTCGATAATCTCTGCATGTCATTTTGCTCTCTAAAGGTATGACTTGGCATATAGGTTGTCTTCTCTTTGTGTTGAGACGGAATTAAGAGGTGCATATCTGAGTCGATTGTTTGCCTCACCATTTTCTTGCTGTGCAATGTGCTAAATAATGTGCTTCACTCATTTCTCATGTCGAATTTGAGAGCCTTTGAAATTCTTCATGGCTGATAAAAGGTTGTGCCTTACAGATTTTTTATATTAAAATTTTCTAAAATCATGAACACTTCAGGTGAATGCAGTGATTTATGTAATGAATTCCTCTTCTGATCCTATGTATGATTTTCTTGATCTTCATCTTTTGTGATGTCAATGGCTTGGCCCTGATGTATAATTTATGCTCCTACATACATATTGAGCATGAGCTTTTTGTCTCTAACCCAGTATTGTATAGCATGTTGCATTTTTTTCTCCTGTTCATATTATTTGGTCTCTATTCTTTTCAATTCAGCGTTTTGTCGTCTAATAAGGTGCTGTGAATGACGTCAATTATTGGAACTGTCTGCTTCATATTCCCTTGTGCTAGATCATGGGTGCCACGGGGAAGTCTATAATACTTGCATATCCATAATCAATATCTGTCATTTGGACGTGAGGCTTGGCCCCTTTTTCAGGAATAGATTCTTTGCTTCCCTTTCTTGGCCAACATGCAGAATGATTCCTTGAGGACAAACCGATTAATCATAAACTTTATTGAATTGAATTGATAAGAAATTTTTTCTAAAACTGCCAAGATCTAGAGAATGCTTAGCTATGCAAATTTCTTGGCTGTGATATGGTCCCAATAAGTACTTGTCTGAGCTCTTACTCACCCAGACAGTCTAATGTATCTTTTGGAACTGAAAGATAAAACTACAATATATTTCTTCCTCTTCCACGTATATCACCATTGCTACTTTCTAGTGTTGCTGGTTTTCCTTATGTATTGGAGACAATATAGTGCGGTACTTAGTTGTTTGAGTTCAAAGCTGATTTGCATATGCTACATTATGGTTTCGATTTCAGGCATTGATAGATGCTACATCTACTGAAAGCAGTCTTGAGGATGAGACTGGTGTTAAAATGGTAGCCTTGTTTGATCATGAGGAGGTTGGGTCTAACTCTGCCCAAGGAGCTGGGTCTCCTGTCATGGTAGATGCTTTGTCACGAATTACAAGTTCATTTGGCCCAGATTCTAAGGTGATAAATGCTTCATGTCCTAAAATTTTTCTTGAAAAATTGAAATGTTCACTATTATTCTCTGATCGATTGCGTGCTTCAAAATATAGATCCTAGTAGTGGTAGATGCTTATATTTTTGTCGATATAGTGTGCAGACTTATAGGTTCTGAACTAATGCAATTTGAAATAAAGGAATCTGATATATTATTCATGTCACAACTTGGAAGAATTCTAAATAGGTTTAAAGAACTGCAACTTGCTATTTTAGCAGTTAAGAAGGGTCTGTTTGGATATACATCTATTACACCCAGGTATATCTCTCATTGGGAGGGTGATGAGCATGCACAGTTTGTTAAGCCCTACATTTACTTATTCCTTACTAACAGGAACTACATTTCATAATGGTTCTAAATACCTTAACTATAGCCTTGACTAATCTTTTTAGAGTATCATCTGAGATGTGATTTGGACTTTCCTTGGGTCATTGTAAAATGGTATCAAAGCCGACATAGTCATAACGTGTAGCGTTAAAGGCACTCAATGCGACAAACACACTAACAAGGATATTGGTGATTTGAGTAGGGGAGTTAGATGAAATGAGATAATTTATGAATAGTAGTGGAATGGTTTGTGAATAGTAGTGAAATAATTTGAGTTCAGATGTTTTATGGGGTTTTGGGAAAGGAGAGAGAAAAAGTTGAATAAAAATGATTTTTTTTTAATAGTTAAAAAAGTTGATAAAAATATTATAAAGTAAAAACATTGTTAGAATAAAATTTTTTAATAAAATTTTTGTTTTAGAATTAAAAAAATTTGAACTATTTTTTTATTTTGTTTGGAAATTTGGAAAATTTATAATGATTAGTAAAAACAAAAAAGAAAAAGTTACTGAGATGGAAGGCTTTTACCATCCAAATCAGGCCTAAGTCCAACACGTGTAGTGAGTGGTGAGTCCCATATCCATACCTTACTAGGTACTGAACTTATAATGAGTCCAAGGATCTCCAAGTGTAACGTTGACTATTCCTTTTGAAATATAGACCCAAACGTGACTTGAGGTTTCCCTCGGTCGTTATGGCTTCCCACTTTTATCATTACAGCAAACGGTTGTTTCCTGTGTCGAACCTTAAATTTTCGTAATAATGCTCATGCCTCGCTATAATGCAATCTTTTTTATATAGCGGATTTGTTTAAAAAAGGTCAACTTTCACTGCCGATAATCAACCAACCAATAAAATAGCGGTTCCCTTACTCTTTCCTGAATCCTGTTCAGAGATACATTTTCTGTTCATCATTCGCCATCAGGATGTGGAAGTTACTAGATTACTGTAACAATGAGCATCTGAAAAAAATTGTTTTAAATCCAAACTATGAGATTTTTATTAGATCTTTATTGTCTTTTCGACCATGATGCATGAATCATGCTTCAGACTTCATTTCCCAATTTCAAGCCACCATGTTTTGAGCCCTTTCTCCTACGCAAGAATTTTCAATTGGATTCATTGGATTCGCAAATATGTGGCATCGGCTGGAATTTAGGAGTGGCATAATCATATTCCTTTCTATACACTCATTCAGTGATTATGTTTTAGTCTGGAAACTTATACTGTTACTCTATTTTCTTTCTTTCCAGGTTTTTGAGAAAGCAATCCAGAGGAGTTTCCTTGTTTCAGCTGACATGGCACATGCATTACACCCTAATTATATGGTGTGTTATCTTCTGTGCTTGTAATTTTCCAGCGTGGGCAATATATATCCTTTTTTGTTGCACATGTTGACAGAGTTCCTCCCACAGGATAAGCATGAAGAAAATCATCAGCCCAAGATGCATGGAGGGCTTGTCATTAAACACAACGCAAATCAACGCTACGCAACCAATGCAGCCACTTCCTTCTTATTCAGAGAGATAGCAACAAATCATAAACTTCCTGTTCAGGTCAGTTTCACCCTGCATTGGTTATTGTATCTGCGAAATAATCCGGGGTACAAGACTTTCTAAATAGAAGTAGCCCAAATTGGAAATATAATTAATAACATGATTTTTATATAAAAAGGGAATTCTTGCACGAATTGAAAATATAATTGACCAAACAGAATTGAGATGTTTTTGTGGAATAACAAAGTAATTGAGAAGAAGAGAAATTACTTGTGATGCAGGATTTTGTGGTGCGCAATGACATGGGATGTGGTTCAACCATTGGCCCTATCCTTGCAAGTGGTGTGGGAATTCGTACAGTTGATGTCGGCGCGCCGCAGCTTTCAATGCATAGTATACGAGAAATGTGTGCTGTAGATGATGTGAAACATTCATATGAGCATTTCAAGGCCTATTTCCAAGAGTTCTCTCATATAGACGCTAAGATAGTAGTTGACATTTAGGCAAGTGTTCCTCTTTTGCAGTTCCAGCGCCACCCATTTGCCATCGTAGGTTCTTGTTTTAAACACATTCAAAACTCAACTAAAATGTTTAGTTTGATCTGCAAAGTACTTTGGATCTGTTTCGGTAATTATGTTTTGCTACATGCTTTGAACATTCCTCTCAATTTTCCTTACCCCTTTTCTGAGCAAGTTTTCTTATCCCGAAGGTTTGTTTTCCTATTATTATAAATCGTTTTCTTAAAATGATAAACTTACGTTTCTTCAAAACGTTGAGCTTAAGCCTCATCATGAATCATAGAACTTTTCCATATTTACCAAGTTTTCAATTGGTACGCTGTAAAATAGGAATAGTTTTGCCCTTGCCTTGATGTTTGCTTAAAAGTAATTTATGTAGGAAACGTACCAAAACTTTTTAGCTGAACGGCATCCAAGGATGAATTATTGAGCAACACGTTGTTGGATTAGTTTTTTGTCATCCAAAATTAGTTAAAGAGTTGTCGGATGACACCACCATATTTGATGCACTCGCAAGAGTAATAATATGCACCCACGATTCTTTTATAATTTTAAAGATAATTATTTAATATTCAAATATTCAAATTAAGAGAGTTTTGGCATTTTTTATGAAGAGATATAATTACATTAATTAGTTATAAAATAATTATGAAAAACATTGGAACATAAGCCCAAAACAAACGAGTTTTAAGAGTGCTTAAAGGCTAAAGCCCAGTACGAGGGATTGGTACCAAGAACCAACGCCATGTCCATGAGTCCATGGCTCTTGACCATCAAATTACGCTCAATTTTTCCCTTTCCCACGAGCAAGGTGTCCCACATCGGAGAATTGCGAAGACTAGCTTAAGATGGCAGCTATAAAATAAGCAACCTATGCATCATACAAATCACGCAGCCACGCGGTGAGCACAAAGCGAACTATTCTTTCGCCTTTTACTAAAGAATACCGTGTGCGCGCCGCAAATAGTGGCATACGCCTATTTTTGGAGGGGTTTCTCCTAATCGGGAAGCCCCTAAAATTCCTCGAGCTCAATGTTTTAATAATATGTTGATATTGGCAGAAATAATTAAGTAATTAATTATTGATCAAGCGAGAGTTGAGAGATGAGTTGTGTTTCTCACTTCACTGAAAAGAGGGTTCGTATTTGTCAGAGCGAGCTTCTGAACTTGCAAGTCATGGCTATGGAAAATCTGGTATCGTCACCCAGATTCAAGCTGTTCTTTTCGTATTTGGTGATTTTTGTATGTTATGGCTCTTGGACCCATTGAAATGCATTCCAACTCCACACTAGTTCTTACTTCTAAATGGTGTTTGAATGGATGGAAAGTGAGGGGAAATTGGTGAAATTCAAGGATGAAAAAGAGAATAGATTCATTTAACGTTACTGAACAACAAGACCCTTTTTTTTTTCTTATTTAATACCTGCATGAAGGAACGGATATAATAGCTAAAACTAAATTCTAACAACTAGTAGGTTTTAATTTAATAAATGGTCAAAGTCCTTTTTCCTGAGATCAAAATCAACCTTACACAGTTAAAGCCCCTTTTCTTCTCTTTATATTTTGGTAGTAGATGATGCATTACAAATTCCTCACTGCTTAAAAGAGGGGTTTGGAGTCTGGAGTAGATAGCATTTGAATAGATCTACAGTAAGACAGTAATTACACTTCCAAACTAAAGACCACGGAGTCGTGCGGTGAGCCCCAAACAAAGTCTAAAATGCTTTTTTTTTTTTTTTTTTTATATATAATTTGAACTGCCGATGGATGAGAAAGTTTTTGCTTTTAGCTGTTCGGGGAGCCATGCTATGTGTTCTTTGGCAGTATTTCTGGTCGATCATATAATCATTATAATTTTTTTCTAAACTCACATAAAATATAACAAATCATTCAATCTTTTCAAATTTCTAAATAACAAATATATTAAAAATTTATATTATAATAATATTTTATTTAACTTTCAATTTTTATCTTATCTCCATTTTATTTTTATTTGTATAATCCAACGCTTGTCCAATGGTTATATAAATAATTATAAAAATGGTCGAAAAAAATGCACGCACTTTTTTTTTTGTCTACCAAGTTCGCTCGCTTTATCCGACCTGATCACAGCAATGAATTGATTATGTTTTAAGTGACGTTTCATTTAAGTAACTAACCTAAAAATCAACTGAAAATGAATGGAGCTGCTTTTTTTTTTGTTTTTCTTTTTCCTAAGCAACTGAAAATGAATGGAGCTGTATAGCAGTAATGAGTGGGTTTTTTTTTTTTTTTTTTCAAATCCATGGATGACCCCATTTTCCAATAGCAATGGATCTGGCCCGGCGCGCCACGAGATCCCATTGCAAACCCTCAAAGTTGAAGTTGATTCTCCTGAAACGTAACAAGATGCCTAGTTTCCAAGACATGATCTAAATCAATGTCACACAGTTTTTGGGAACTTTGGCTAGTTTACAGGTTGTTTCAAGACATACTTATGGATAATCAAATACCAACATCCACAGCTCACATAGCTCGCGGAAAGAAGTTGATTTAATTTTGTCATCTCCAACATTTTAATTAGCCTCATTTAAATAATTGATTTATGAAGCCAATTAAAATTTGTTGCATCAATCACTACTGAAGATGACAAAATCAAGATCAAGAATAAAAATAACCATGTCCAATATATTTCTGAATTGATGATGGTAAACTCCATTGAAGGGTACCTATTGTTCAAAGTTAGTCTAGAAACCTTTTTTTTAATTGGCACGGGTATTTGAAATAGCGTCCCGACTAATCTTAGGACTATACAGGCTCTCAACAAGAAGTTTCTCGAAAATGCAATTCAGTTAATTCAAAGAAGAAATCTGTGTGTCCAATTCAACAGAAAACATTTTTTTTTTTTGATAAGTAGATTTGATCCTTAGTCCTTGCAGAATCATACCCCTAAGCCCAAGACCTTTACTTGAGCCAACCCCTAAAGTTCAATCTGGAAACCTGCCAGCAACTTTCATATGATTTTGAGTTTTCCCCGTGCCACCTTCCTGTTTCTTTCCCTTTTCAGTTTGCATTTGTCCCTCATCAAACTTTCATGTTATCCTTTCCAAACTGGTAACACCAAATCACTCAACAGAATACATTTTATATCATTTGGATTGACATGCAGAGGAACCATCAAATTAAAATGCACCCGAACAATCTGATTGACAAGTTCTCAATTTCAAATACAAAATATATGTAAAGTTCCATAGCAATTCAGACTAATTCTACCTGGTACTTCCCATGATCCCAACACACTTTAAACCTCGTAATTTAAAGGGCTGTAGTTTGATCTACTAAATGTGAAGGTTTTGAACTATATACACATAGAGAACTAGCACTATAACACACTCATTTTCCATTAACAGAAATTATTAATAACTTTCAGGTAAAGATCAAAATCACAGGTAAAATACCTCAGGCAAGCACTGATACATCAAGAGAAGGAGAATGATTGTCAACAAAACAGAAATAGTGTACCACCTGCGTGCAGTTCCACGCTTTTATATTAGGTATTGGTAATGCAATTAAACCTCAAAGAGTTGACAGCAGCCGTCATGTGCAGTTTGCAAAAATCGAGTGAAGCATATTAGTCAGAAAATTCAACAATGTATTTAGAATAAAAAGGGGCAATAACACTAAGCTTTCTAAGGAAGTAATTCATCCCTCTATGGGAGGGAGACCTCTTTTACGAAGAGAGCACCTTCTGAACCTCAGTTGTGACCTCTTTGGGAGGTTTTTCTGCATGAAGATTGGCAACAATGCCCTTCTTGGAATAATAATCAATGACCTGCATTCCAAATGCGAGCAATTCTATTATTACATATCCGAGTGAAGTCATTTGAAGGCTAAGATGAATGGTGCAAGAAGAAAGTACGGTAGAAGTTATTATCAAACATTAAACCTAAAAGGATGTTTTCTCCCAGATAGAAAGTGTCAAGGTTATCCTCAACTTAATATTATTTATATTAAAACAAACTATTTGGTTTTATAATTTAGTTTTATAAGTACAATTATAATTAGGAAAGTTCGTCAAGCTTTGCCCAGAAATCCCTGTTTAACCTTCCAACTCTCCATCAGCAACAACCTCCTTCCAAACCCCAATGCTATGTCATATATACCCGCCTCCAAATGATTTGTATAAGATAATGATCACAAAGTTTTGCCTTGGTTCACTTTATAATTTTTTTTTTATAAGTTCACTTTATAATTAAAGGGAAAATGATGAATTAACAACTACTTTATAACTCTCTTACAACTCCAGGAAGTGGAGGGTAGTTTTGAAATTCATTTCTAACGAAGTGGCATGATTGTATTAGTTGATTGTAAAATGCATTGTAAAGTAGTAGTAAGAGAGTTGTAGGTGTATCATCATCTTAAATAAGACATACTCCAGTGCTCCACAAAAAAATAATTTTGATTGGTAACCAAACAAACAAGAAATGATATGACTTCATCAATGCCCGCACCATCCTTCTCACCACAACACTCCAGAACATATTAAAAAAAAAAAATGGAGGTCTAACTTCAATAGTGACTATTGAAACCAGCATGATAATATTTCATATTTCCATCCATCTGGAATTCAGCAATCAAATTCAAGGAACTGTAAAAAGGGGTGATAGAAAGAGTACTGGTTCAGTTTGCTTGTGAAATGCCTCCAGCCTTGACTTGAGAACAGCTGCAGTATCATCCTTGCGCTGAATCAAAGGTTCTCCAGTAACCTTGGAGACCAGAATGAGAAGTGTAAGTTACCTTATAAATAAAAAACCAAGTAACATGTTAATGTATGGCACTGGAGTTCACATAAAGGATCATCAGTATGAGCTTTACTAAAATTAACATACTGAATATTAGTAAATAAAGGCTTTTCCAGCCTCTGTTTCAGAACTAATATTTTTATGTGCATGCATCCTATAAGAGAACCTTTGATGTTGAAAACATTCCTATGAGAGAACCTTCAATGACATATTTGGACAAAAAAGAATTAAAAAGGAAATAGCCTTACATCATCGGTACCCAGAACTTTGGGAGGTGCAAATTTTGTGTGATAGGTTCTACCGCTGGATGGGTGAATCCAGCGACCAGTAATTCTCTCCTCCAAGATTGCATCATCAATTGCAAAGTTCAACACCTTATCAACTTTGACTCCCTTCTTTTCCAGCATTTCATCAAGCTATATAAAGGAGGAAAAAAGAATGGTTACAAGTGCAAATACGAAAATATATGTCAATAGACTAACCAAGGAGAGGCAAAATTAAGCAATATCCAGAAGAAAACATGGCACCTTCTGTGCTTGGACCACAGTCCTTGGAAATCCATCAAGAATGAAACCTTTCTGACATGAGGGCTTCTTCAAAGCTTCGTCTATAATGCCAACAACCAAGTCATCAGAAACAAGTTCTCCCTGCAAAATGGTTTCGTAACAGCTATTAAACAATAATCTGAGATAAGAAGGAAGATGGAAACTAAGCTGCTCAACTCTACAGAGTCTTATTCCTTTTACTACGACAGAAGTACAGAAAACAAATCTTACAGGAAAACAATATATTAAAAAAAAATTCTACCTTGTCCATAGCCTCTTTAGCCTTAACCCCAAGCGGGGTTTTTGCAGCAACAGCAGCTCTTAACATATCACCAGTAGCTAAGTGGCACAAGCAGTAATCGTCCTTAATAATAGGTGATTGAGTACCCTTTCCTGATCCAGGTGGACCTGCATCAAACAATTTTCATGCTTCTGTATATGAAACTTGTCTGCCAAATTAAACACTCGTGTCATGGCACCTTGATATTTCTAAGAGAGGACAGCTAAGAGTCGACAACATGCAGTCAAAAATAGGCAACAAAAACAAACTAAAGTTAAAATCCTTGAAAAAAATAGATATTATCTCATCTCTTTCACAGAGTCAACAGCTAAAATGCACTGAAACTATTTTCTTCCTTCTATACAACTGTGCATAGGTTGGGAGAGCAATTTAATTGGATTGAAGAGAACAGGAAAAAATGCATAGTTGATGTCTAGCAATTACTTCAACATCCTCGGATGGGGCACCATGGTATAGACTTTAAACATAGCAGTTGGAAAATGTAACTAAAATTTAAGGATTCTTTCTACTATATTTCTTTGTTTCTCAAAGAACCCCCTCCCCCATCGGCCTCACAATCTCTAAATTCACTATTATTATTATTATTATTGTTATCAAGAGTAAATTTTCATATACAATGATGACTTTGGTATATTTAGATTTAAGATTTTCTCGAAGTTTTCTGAACTTTTAAGAGAATTTTATATATGTGTTTTTCAAAATTTTGGGAAAGATGTGGGACCAGTTAAAAAGGTATTTCAATCAAGAAAGCTTTTAAGGCATGTTTTTATTGGGGTTACAAAAACTAGTGGGAAGTCAACATTTTTTTTTTTTTTTGTGGAGGTTGTTTTGGTTTTTTTTTTTTTTTGATAGGTCATGGGCTTGTTAAATAAAATTCACACTTCTAATTTTCTTTGCAGGCTGTGGGGTTCGATAGCCTTGGTTTTTTTTTTTAAATATTATTATGAAAATCGAGGTAAGAGATTTAGATGAAGATTATTTCTCAGATTTTTTTTTGGTGCATATAAGTTTGGATTGAGAGTCCAAAATTGTTGAGTTTACTTCAATTCTTTGCTGCCAGACATAACGTTATAGACTTGGCATGGTCTTTTTTTATTGCATAGAACTGTTGTAAGGAAAGGAGCTTTGGACCCACTCATTTGGAGAACTAATGATACATGTAACACCCCAGCCCCACATTGAGAACATAAATAACCCACATAATGTGGGTAGGTTATAAAGGTAGTCATGGTGCAAAATCCCTTTTATAAGTGATTCTAAGGAAACTTCAATTGACTAGTCTTTAGGAGTTATAGCATGGACATTGCTGGTGCTTTTCTCTAGATCATTAAATATGATATCAGAGCCACCTATTGAAACCAGCCATGTGAAACTGGAGTACTGCATGATATGACTCTAATGAGGACATTGGGAGTTCAAGAGGCAAAGTTTCAACATTCTAGTCCCTAAGGCATAGGGAATATGAATAACCCTCGTAGAGTAGTACGTGCTAAATCTTACACAAACTACTTAGTCCATGAAACTAGTCTTTTTTGGAGCTATAGTGCCTTCTCTAGGTTGTTACAATACACGACCCCATTCACCGCAACCATATATCAGGTGATCAGGGGAACTCCTAGTGTGGAATCAAACCCAAGATGCCTGAGTCTACAATTACTAAGAGGATAATAAAAGCCAATTTACAGTATAATGTCATTAACAACATAAATAGTGCACAGCAAATAAATGCACAATCACCATCTCTATCCTAAATGACAAAATATCCCCCAACGGAAAAGGAAAATATTAGCATAACAGCATTATTGGCTGTTTTATCTTAACCTTAATTCCAAAGCAATAATATTTCATCTTCAAATAACATAATTCCTACTTGTTTCTCTATGAATTGGCCGTTTCCTTCATTTATTAAAACGCTCACATCCAAAAACCTCTATGCAGTACCGTTTCCTACATCTTCTCGGTAACCAAACAATCCATAGCATTTCAAGAACGGACATCTCAGTAAAATATTCGCAGAAAGAGCCGCTAAGAATCTAAATAAAAATCATAAAAGCATCATACTTTTCCACCACAAACATTAAAATCAATGGATCTGAAAGGATTCAACATCAAGCGGCAAACTTTCAAAAGAAGAAAGAGGAGAATCTATATCTATATATACGGAATAGCGTAATTGGATAAGAATGTGCCAAGTTTAAATATATAAATACCAACGAGAATGAGCCGCTTGTCGGGCTTGGACGAGCATTTCATGCGACGGAGGAGCTCGGACATGAGATCCCCGGAGGGAACATCTTCCAAGTTCACTGAAGCAGAACTGGTCGCCATTTGGGGTTAGGATTAGGGTTTTTTTTTTCCTCTCTAGGACTTTTGGTTCAATCAGAGAGGGACCAGAGAGAGAAGAAAGCCGTAAGGATCTTTACTTCGGACCTCGGACCTTCCAAGTAGTTCCAACGCTTCAAACTCAAGCAGGCTAGCAGCGGTCTTGCTGGGTTGTGTTTAAAATGACTGTCCTACCCTTAGTATGGTCTGAATTGACACGTGTGGGATGTTTTTAAATTAACTAATAATTTCATTTAATTCGTTAAATATATTTTATAATAAAAATACTTACAAACTACATCAAACCTGATAACTGACGTTAATTTATAATAAAAAAAAAAATTGGTATAATCACTCATGAGTTTGTGGTTAAGTATTTCACTTTTTTAAATTAAGAATGTTGCTCTGCTCCCATTTCCATTTGAATTTATAGGCTCAAATACACGAACTGATCAATGACACTTGATTAGTCTGAATTAACCTAATTATTTCCAAATTCTAGATCTGCCATATCATTATCTTAATTCGAATAATTAATTAGAAGGTGTTTACATCTTATATTATTTGTATGAAATAATACGATTTAAAAGATAAATTTAAATTTTAGATTTTAATAATTAAATTATATCATATGAATAATAAGTTGTTTACATTACTCCTTCCTTCCATAAACTCACTCAAGCATAAAATCAGAAAATTACATACAGTATATAAACCACAAATTGTAAAAAAATATTGAAAGTTATAAAATTTTCTCTCTAGGTTGTACTTGTAGAGCTTAGCACCAAGATTAATACTTAATTTTTTAACAAAACCTGTGAAGTTCACAGCATTGTAATCATAATCAAAATCAAAATCAAAATCAAAATAATTATTTTATATTTAAAAAGTGATGTAATCACATTTGTAAAGAATATGCAAAAATAATTATATATAATTTTTTTATTATTTTATTCTACAACTATATTGCACGCCTGTAACGAGTTGAATAGTAGGGAGGACATAAAATAGCGACATGTAATTCCGATTGCTCGTTTGGCGGGGCGCCATGTCATTATCTTCATTCTCTAGTTTTTTTTTTTTTCGTTTAAAGCAAGTTTAATATATTAAAAATTAAAGCATAACTGAATACAAATTTAGATGGGATGAGAGTCCTTTATAATCTTTCCAAAAATTGAATACAATACAACATCAAAGATTAAAAAAAATAAAGTAATTGGAGCCAAATAAATAACGTCGATCGATTCCCATAAAGGGAAGATCGTTTATAGTTTGATAAATAAATTTTTAAGTTGCGATTGAAAGCCATAGTAAAAGGGTGTATGCTACATCTTGTCAATCTAAAGTGAGTGTAAGATCCTTCCACTTCTATTTTCATTCGATCCTTAGTTAGAAAAAAATGGAAAAAATAACGTAGTAATCGGAACCACAAACAAGTTACCGTCGAGGGGTCGACACTGACAGTGATGGTGCCCATAGGACACGCACCACTGCTGGAGAGAAGAAAGCAACTAGATCTGGAAGATCTGGAGCCGCTAACCCCGAAAAGGTCTTGCGTGGCGGCAGGGGGCTTATCAAAACCCCTAGGAGGATTGCTCAGGATCATGCCTCGACACAATCTCTAGAGGGTCAGGACAGTCACTTGGCTAACCTGTACACATGCCTTGGCTTAGGCCTTGACACGTAGCAGGTGCCCATTGAGGCTACTGGTCGTGCACACTCCTTGCGCGCCCCACAGCGCATCCACATGCGCGCGCTTACGTGTGCACATGCGTCCTATCAACAGCGTGCCCTTGTGCGCCCCAGCATCACTTAGCAAGACTAGTGGTGTGTTTCCACATACACGCTATCTAGCATGCGGCATCAGCCCGAGCCTTGCAAAGCAGGCTAGTGTTATGCCCATAATGCATGCCAACCACCGCATGACTCCAACCCATGCCTTGTAGAGTAGGCCAGTGGCATGCACACCATGCATGCCATCCAGCGCGTTGTCCCAGCCCACACTATGCAATATCCAACGCCCAAACTGCCAGTTTGAGCCATGCATATTCATCACCCCGACACCCAGTCCAAGCAACATGACTGGGCCACACTAGAGTAGCGTGGCTTGACCTGTGTCTACCACAAGGACCATGCATGATATCCTACCATGACTACTATCAGTTGGCCCTGCACAGTGCCATATCACGCGTATCCCCAGACACCACGCAAACAAACAGCATGAAGACCAGCCTGACCGTGGACCTTGCATCACCTTAGTCCACAATGGAGTCATGCAAGCCACGGCCTCACCTAGCATTGGCGCCTACCTATCTTTCATTTACTTGTTTATTTTATTTAATTGCATTTGAATATTTCAATAATTATTATTTTTTAATCAGGGACCTATTGAGGGTTTTCAAGTTGTAAGACAATATAAATAGGACCTTTTAAATTTGCACTAGAGATCTTTGAACAATTGACTTTTGAACTTGCTCTTGAAAAAGGGTTAGGCCGGCCACTCACCTAGTGGTTTGAATTCATCGGTGCTTAGGCATTTGAGTTTCAAATGGTGCAATTCATGAATCCCATTGGAGAGGAACTTACGTGCAATTCATAAATCGGTATGTTCCATATCTATCTTTATCATTTCAGTTCATTAATAATATTTTGAGGTTCTTCAATCTTGTGTTTTAGGGTTCTTTGGTGTTCTTGAGTTGTTTTGTTGATTCTTGTTGATTGGTCATTGTTTGAGTGTGTTAGAGTGAGTAAGGCCGAATTTACCATACTGGTGGATTTGAGAAATTTATTGTGAGTGTATTGAGAATTTAGAAATTCACAACTATTATAAATTTCGGATTCATCAAGTATGAGTGAGTGTGTGAGTTGCTTTGAGTGAAGAGTTGTTGGTGTTGTTGAAGAAGTGAAGGTTGAACCACATAGCGCTTTTGTGGTTGGCATATTCTTGATCCCTTGTGAGTGATCAACCACTCCCTTGGTTGTTCATTTTTTTTTTCATTTTTCTTGTGCCCAAAACACCATATACAGCAGCCTCATCATTTCCCTTGTAGCCATACTCGGCCACACCAACCCTAGACAACCCTAATTGCCATTTTGCCCAAAACACCTCCACCACTTCAAAACCCTAGGCTGGCCACTTGATCAAGTAAGAAGAATCCCTTAGGTGATTGGTGTCTTGACCGAAGATCCCATTAAAGCTTCCACAGACGCTCCGGAATGTCAATCTATCCGCGGCAAAGGCCACGTGTGTAGCAAATGTGTTGCTTGAAACAACAAATTACTTCTGCGTTTAACGAGATTGGAGCCTAAGGAAGCCAGTGGTGGGACGCATGTTAGCCCTAGGTTGTCGAAAAGCAGGAAATCGGCCATTAAAGGTGCTATTGGAGAAGAAAACAAAAAACACATCAAAAGAATCTACGAAAAGCATAGAAAATGTATGGCCAAAGCTAGCAAAGAGGGGAGGTGGGTGGTGTTGAAGCACGAGCCCCCCTCCCCCAGTGAACGTAAAGAGTTTATGGAAGGGTCGAGAGAAATATTAGGGAGAGAGAAGCATTGAAATCTCCATTCTCTAGTTAGTCTGAAGTCACACACTACTTTTTACATTAAATGGTATTATGTGTACTTACAATTTTACATAATGATACATTTTATTGGTTTTATTTTTACATTCAAACTTCATAATATTTAATATATCAAAACAAGAAATCTCAATCTCTATTACAATCGACCTTAATTATACGTTAGCAATAATAGACCAAAGATCCACTTCATGGTCATATACAAAAGAGATACGAGTAAGAGGAGCACCAACCAAATATTCATTCACATATGAGAGAGAGAAATAAGAATTGCATAGTAAAAAGAGTGATGTCCCACAGTAATCAAACTTGAATTTAAGGGTAAAAACTAAAAATACACATAATACTGGTCTCACATAAAATTGGGTCAAGACAAAGTGCAACATTTGCAATGTTTTTAAAGTTCAGTCAGCATCTTCGCTTCTTGACTTCTTTTTCCTTTTACAATCGTCGGCGGACCACAGTTCCCCTCCGTCTCCATTCTTGCTCTTCTTTTTCTTCTTCTTATCCGTTCCATTTTGCAGGGTGTTCTCGCCCTCCTGTTGCTCCCGCTCCTGCTCCCGATCAATTCTGCTCTTCTCCTTTTTCTTCTTTTCTAATTTAGAATCCTCCAGAGCTTTACCATTTGAAACAGCAGTTGGGTTATCTTCCGCCATAGGCTCACCATTCTCTGCAGCTTCAACTTTTGACTTCTTTTTCTTACTTTTCTTTCCTGATGCTTCTGTAGGAACTTCTTCGATTTCCATCTCTGCACCTACAAAAAGCAAAAAACATAATGTAATTATACGGTATCCAAAGTACTGAAACAACATGATTCAAACACCAAAACATAATTACCGCGATCAGAAGGTATTGTAAAAAAAATTCCAATGCAAGTAATGCTTCATACTTGTTTCCAAACAATTAGAAACGTGTTATGATGCAATTATATGTAATGTTGCAATCAGAATTCCTGGTGCAATTTCAATGGGCTAGAGGTCACATCAAGTCTGTCTTGCCAAAATGCAAGTGAAACCAAACTATAATGCCCCCTTCAAATAATGACTCACCTTTGTTTTGAGCATTTTCAATTGCATCTTTCATCACATCGATATTTTTGCGAGGTGCATGTTGGGAATCTGGACCGCCCAAATTTTTTTCTCTAAGATCTACTTTTGATAGAATATCAAGAAAAATAAAGAAATAAACACAACACAAGAATTTACGTGAAAAACTTCCAAAATAAGAGAAAAACCACCAGACTCCGATAAGAAAATCTACTATATAAAAAATTGTTACAATCACACAATTTTTCTCCTCACCCCAACGACACTTACAAAAACTTATTCACTAGTAAAACTTTAACTTTAACTTCTTCCCTTTTTACATACAAAAAGAACAACAGAAGAATTTTTTTAAAGTACAAAATTAGTAGATAAGTTTCTGACTGGTGTGTTTAAACCAAGGAGCCCAAGCCATCTTTTATAAGCCTTGGGGCCTTACTCTTCCTTCACTCCCAACCCATATGGGACAAAGAAAAGAGCAAAATCTCAATAATTTTCATCTTGCGACTTTGACTGATCCAATAGCCACACTCCACCGCAATGAGGATTTTCATAACTTCTGCTATCATGCTCCACCATAAAAGCATAACCACTTAGAATAAACCAATTCCAAACATTTCACTTCGGCCCATGTTGAAAATAACCTTATTAAAAAATTATGGTGCAACTCCCACGTTTGACTTTCCTGGAAGTTCATCAGCCATCGACATGAATTTCACTACACACCTTGCATCAATGCCAAATCAATACCCATGTGCAAACTTGTGGAACAACTAACATTAATACATCCTATATCATGGCAACTTTGGGATTAACGATATGCCATAAGAATATACATATCTTTTTTTCCATGGAGAGAGATACAACATTAGCATTAATACCAATATCTCCATTTATTGACTTGGAATCATTTACCGAACCGGCTCCACTTCTTGTTGACAACTTTTCTTAACGTATCCAGGTTGTCCACACCTCAAGCAAATTGCTGATTTCATGGGTTGGTCGACGCCTTGTATAATCCTGATGTATTCAAAATATCATTGACTTGCACTTGCCACAAGTCAAAATTAATTCTCTCATCAAATTTCTCTACATCCATTCTTGACATTGCCTCGATGAATTTTACTTTAGAAATGAATAGTACCCACTAAGTAAATTCTTAGGAAAGACCGATCTTTCATAAACAGAACTTCAATGTTTCCAGAAAAAATTGGAGAGTCACAACGGACACACTTAACATTTTCAATTTTCTAAACAAAATATCCTTAGATCGTATGTATCTACACTATCATCTACCATACCAAAGCTTCACCCCGCCAAAAGAATTTAGTGGCTCTGATACCACTTGTTGGGAATCTGGACCTCCCAAATTTTTTCCACCAGAATCTATTTTTGACAGAATATAAAAAAAAGAAAAATATACACAACATAAAAATTTACGTGAAAAACTTCCAAAACAGAAAAAAAGCCATCAGACTCAAACAAGAAAATCCACTATGTGAAAAATTGTTTCAATCACACAATTTTTTTCCTCACCCCAATGACACATACAAAAACTTCTCTACTAATAAAACTTTAACTTTAACTTCTTCATTTTTTACATACAAAAAGAACAACAGAAGAATTTTTCTAAAGTAAAAAATTATTAGATACGTTTTTAACTAGTGTGTTTAAACCAAGGAACTCAAACCTCTTTTAATAAGCCTTGGGGCCTTATTCTTCCTTTACTCCCAACAAAAAGGAGTAAAATCTCAACAGTGCAACACCCTTGTAGCCGCTCCTCAACTTGTGCGCCTAGTTTCTCCCCAAAAACAATAGTTCTACTGTTTGCACTTGGGGTGTTCATTCGGGTTTCGGAGGAACTCGGATTCAAAATTTCCTTAAATATTAAAAAAAAAATTCAAAAGTATTAATAAATAAATAAAATTTTAAATCGAATTCGCCCAGATAAACAGGCTTAGTCTGCACCACAAAATAAGGCAACAAAATCAATTCTTGAAAGAAAAGAGGAGAGAGGAGAGAGGAGGGGAACTGCAATGCAGGTTATGTTTACCCAGAGGGCCAGATATTGCTGAATGAAAAAATAAATAAAAACAAGCCATTCTTCCTTTGTTCTATGCGTGATGCAATGGAACACCTTGTTCGCGAGAAAACAAGCCATTCTTCCTTTGTTCTTTGCTGACGCTCGACCAACGAAAGATGAATGGAATATCAGACCATACTTGGGTGTGTTTCCTCTAGTTTTCAATGCCCTGAAGATAACGACAAATGATGGACTGACTTAAAATGACTTAGAAAGATTTTCATTCAAAATAGCATCATCAAAAGAAATATAACAGAATCAAAGACATCCATGCACAACGACATTGACAAGGCACGGATTTTAGTATTATATCTCAAAGATGGAAATCCAAGGTAGTGGAAAGAAAATGAATGGGTTTCAAATTTATGATTCCAGCCTTTTCATGTCACCAGCAATTCTTTTTTTCTTTTCGTTTTTTTTATAAGCATTTATTCACATAAGAGAATATCAAGTAATGAGTGAAACACCTGAAAAGTGCCTTCTCTGCACCAAGGATCTGAAGGGTAGAAGAAGGGCACTTTGCCAAATTTGTAAGACTACCAGCATGAGAAATCAAGCGAGCACCAACAACTTTACCTATTAAAGATGCCAAATTAGGTGCAATGTCACTCATCTTCGCAACCAGATAATCAGATAGGTCCATTACCCTCTGTGCAAATTGGTGGACGTTAATCAAGTCAATTGGGGATAAATCCTGTCCTGCAGAAAAATAAAATAAAATAAAACCCAACTGAAATAGAGGACAATATAAGGGTAACAAGCAATTTAAATATGAGATTTCTACCCATGGAAGCCTTGGCAGCATCAACGATTTCCTTTGCCCTATCTTCATCTCCAACTACGTCTGTTAAGCCTGGGATACTGTCATCTGACAACTTTGACTTATCCTCTATATATTTTGCAACTTTGGCATATAGATAGTTGTCACTGACAATCTTTACCAATTCAGGAAAATGCCATGAGTACCACTCTCTAAATTCTCATTTTGTTGTTAGTTTTGAAATGATAGGTAGCCAAATTAATTAACTCATGTCATATCTATAAATCTATCCAATTCTCATTTTCTCATTTGTACCTTTTTTTTTTTTTTTAAATTTATAAATGGGTACACATGATGTAGTGCACGTTGTGCTCTAAGTTCTGGGTTTAGCAACGGCCAGTGTTGACAAGAAAGTGAAGTTGTGGGCGGCTCCATCAAGCCACTGATCCTAAAGGAATCGGGAATTGAATGAAGCGTCAGATGAAGAAGCTAGCTTTGGATCATACATAACATATTGCATTAGCTAGCTAGCTTGTCTAGTTTTTAACTCTTCAGTTATCAACCCTATTTCTTTAAGTGTTGACATTTCCATCATCTATTCAAGCTACATACACTCCAGGTGCTATGTAAAATACATGGCATTCAGGAGTATAAACTTTGAGACGCCGTAATTTTTTTTTTAAATTTTTTAATTTTTTTTCAGTTGTATTGTTTAATCGTAATAACAAAGTTCTATAGAAAAGCAGACAAGGTGTTTGGTTTTAGAAAAATTCTATGTATCATGATCTTGATTCTTCTATACCATAAATTACATTCTTTTTTTGTTTTGTTTTTTTTTTTTTATCAAATGTTTGGTATATGGATAATGAATAGAATAATTAAGAATAAACTTTAAAAAAAAATTAAAATATTTTAAAAAATAAAAAAGTATGGTATTTGGTGTACATGAAAGATGCTGAATAGCAAACTCGTGTTCGAGCCAGATGGCCCTATAGAACTTCCCTTGATCTTGCCCATACTAGTCACAGACTTTGGAGCTAATGTTTGAATTGTATTTCGCCGACTAATGTTTTACTGGCACCACATGCACCCCCCGCCAAGGCCACCAGGATTGAACACCAACTCAAGGAAAAATAAGCTTCACAGAATTTAAACTGAGCAATAGATCTCCAACTTTTCGAAGTTCATTTTGAAGTAGTTTATCAACGTACCTGGATTATTAACTAGATGCGCAGATCCGCCACGTGTGTTCTTCCCGCAAGCTAGAATAGTCCCACACCGAGAGAATGTGAGCATCCGAAGTGAAGGCTTGAGTTATAAAAACAAAACGAGAGGCAATTGCAATTCATACCTTTCTCGGCCTTTTGGCTAAGATCAAGTGTAGTATCTGTTCTTATCAGTTTAATATCTGATACGTGGCCCATCGGGTCACACGATATTAAATTAATTTTTTGAGGGGGGAGGCCCATCACAGCAGCTTGCTGCTGGGGTCTTCGAGCGTCGCCCATGCGTTGCACTACTGCATAGGCCTGGCGCACCCCACCCAAACATAATCCAAGGTTTCATTAATATCTGTTGTTTTCCAAATTGTTGGGCAACAGCATCGCTGTGTGTTCAAAAGGGTTGGGCAATAGCATGAATGAATCTCAAGTCCTTTAAAAAAGATCCAAAACTTCTTCAGCGAGACCGATGCAGTTTAATCTATTCTCCGTTTTCCTTCTATTTTCTACGAAGTTTATCCAGCAATGGGAACGGGGAAGCTTTTATTATAAATTAAAACGCGAAACCTTTCTCTCGAAAATCTCCAATTAAGATGACATGAAGATGGAAAAGAGGCAGGTAACTATAAGAAGGAAAAACCCCAAAATGAAGAATTCACTTGAAAAGCAAATAAAGATAAAAATAAAATTCAGAAGATCAGAAGAGTGTAAAGAGAGGACCTGGAATTGGAAATGGTGGTGATAAGGGGCAGTAAGGACCTAAAAGATATATGAAAAAATCTGATTGGAAGCGATTTTGCAAGTCAAATTTCAATAAACGTAGTGTAGATTTAAATTTTGAATATGAAGACAGCAACATTAATAGGTAGATGAGTTGGTTACATAACAAATCTCAAGATATATTGATAAGTAAATCTCTATTTTGTGAAAGAATCTTTGGGCCTAGAAAAAATAGGATTTGCACTTTAAAAATTATTGAGAACAAAAAAAAAAGAAGACCCGAAATGCTCATATTATGGGCATACATATTGATCCGGTCCATTCAGACCCAACCTATTGAAAAAGTAAAGAAAACCAGAAAAGTGAAAAACCCTCGAGACTATGCTCTTCCTAGTGTGTGTATGTTTTCCTAATTTATATATTAATTAGGAAGGAATAATGTATAAAGTATGTTTTCCTAATTTAATAAAGTGGGTATAAATGATATGTTTTTATAAAGAAATAATTTTTGATCAATAATGTAATGCATAGAGGAAAAAAATTATAAGTTCTAATAAATAATTGACGGGTAATAAGAAGAAAATATCTTAATAATGCAATAATTATATAAAAGTAAATTATAAGCTAATGTGAAGTGATGAAAAATAACTATTTAATAATTATAAAATATTATTATTTGAATTTGATGTTTCATGATGAATTTAAATTGAGAAAAAAATAATATTTATTCAAATAATTGTATTCACAAATGTAGCTAGAAAACATATTTGAATTTAGTTATTTTACATTTATGTTTTTCTACATATATAAAAAATGTATAGAAACTTTAAATCATATATCTTAATTTATATATAATATATAATATAAATTATAAATTATATAATTGATCTAAATATGTATGATTTATATTCATACACATTTTCTAAAATTTATCTAAATTTAAAATTATATATATGATTTAAATTTAAATTATATTTTAAACCATATCTAAATTACTTATATTTTAAATCATATCTAAATTATATATATAAATTTAATTTATATATTATATATAAATTTTAAATTATATCTAAATTATAATCATATATAATATCTCAATTTAAATATGATTAGCTTCTTGAACGCTTAGCTTCTTGAAACATTGACTAACTCAAAAGTCCTAAAATAAAACATTTTTTTTAAGAAGAGTTAGGGCACGTGTCCATTAGTGACCCATTCCTAATTTTATTGATAATCCTCATTTATGATGGAGGAATACGTGATTACATTTCGAGACTTGGGGTTACAAGAATTCATAAAAATATCCAAACCTATCCAAGCCCAAGCATCCAAGAATAAACCAAATTAAACATCTAAAGAACAAACGTCTGGAAGAGGAAACGACAATTCTAAGAATAAAGCTTAAGAACAATTCTAGAATGAAATGTCTAAAAGGAACAAACATTGTTTTGAAAATAAAGTGCGCACAATGGCAGAGTTGCAAATTTATTTTGTTCGCACCTTATTGTTGTGATTTTCAACTATTGTACAAAATAGGAACAATGTGCATGATTTCTTATCTTTAATTTCCAGCTCTTAGAATATATTTAGGAGCTCTTGTATACTTCTTGTGTGATGGGGCTATGCCTATCTCATTTATATCAAAGTTACTATTCTTTTACTGATAAAAAAAGAATAAAGCTTAAAATACTGAATACAAACATTCCTTGAAAAAAATAAACCCGAAATGCAACAAAACAAAGAAAACAAACAAGAAGACCAAGAAACAGTAGTCCTTAGCATCACATATATGGAAGACCCAATCTATTCATTCTCAGAATCCCTTTAACCCAATGAGGTACTTCGTTGAACTGCATCCACATTCCTGACAAATTCCCAGAAGCCATACGAGTAAGGGAGAGCTTAGTCTGGCTCGGTCGGTCCTGGGGGAGTTTGCCGGACCGGATTGGACCTATTCGGTCCAGGGTTTTCCCACCCTGGACCAGACCAGACCGGTCCATTTCGGTCTGGTCCGGTCCGGTCCGGTCGGTCTATTCGGTCCATTCTAAAATACATTATATTATTATAAATATATACATATACAATATACTATATTTATACTATAAGTTTATAACTATTAATTCTTATAATATGTTAATAAATTAAATTAATATAATATATACTAAATTATTAATATGTTATATTTAGTAAATTAATTTTAATGTATTATTATTATTCTTAACGTATAAGTTAATTTAATAATATATAATATATTTAAAATGTATATAATGTTGGTCTGGTCCGGTCTGGGCTGGAAAAGACCCAGACTGGGATCGAGACCGAACCTACCCGGTCCAGGAATTTTGGACTGAGACCGACCAAGACCAGTCTTGGTCAGTCCGGTTAGGTCGGTTTGGCCGATCTAGACCAGCCAATGCTTTACCCTACATATGAGCAATGAAGTTTGCCCCTGAGTACATTGCCTATAGATGTGCTTAAAAACAACCTTCATCCCAGCCAACATATCACAGATTTTCTCCTAATAATTTTCTAAATATAATATTCCATATCTCCCCTTATCAAACCATCTGACTATTAAAAGAGAATCCATTTCAACTTCCACATTAATGAATCCCAGGTTTCTACAATGTTTCTAACCGTGATAAAGAGCCAGAAACTCAGCCGAGTTATTAGTTCCCTAGCCTAAACATTCTGCAAAAACTAGCTTCAATCTTTCCTAGTCATCTCAGACAACACCACCTACTCCCACATCTTTTGAATTTTCCAAACAATTGACATCCACATTTAATTTAAACTATCCATAAGCTGGTTTTTGCCACCACACAAGACGAACTTGCTTTCTTTTCAATGGCCTAAAGGGAATAGACAAAGCTTGTAGGACAAATTCATCACCAATCTTGCATTTGTTGCCAGTGCAAATTTGGATCTCCACCTAAGCAATTGCCCTTTTGATCAACAACCATAGAGACTCCACTGAATTTAGTTTACCTTCCATACGAGCATTGCACTGCCAAATCGAAAGTGGCCAAATTATAATAATCGGAACACAACCAAGAAGATGACCAACTTGGGATACTTTATTGGCTCGTCTAAACCATAGTTCCATCGTCTCTTCTCACGATTTTTGTGAGTCAAAAGGTATCCCAAGAAGTAAGGAGGCACGGCACTATATTTCTCTGGCTAAAGAACCAATTGCAAGAATATGATCTTGATCTTCTAAACACTACTCCACACAACATTCACACTTTGAAATAGTCAACATACCCATTTCACGAATACGGGCATCCACACAAAGTTTTCCAACATGTAACTAAATACTTTATGGGTAATGCTAAATTCCACATCCAATCATTTCAAACCATATGGAGGTCCTTTTACATGAAGATAATCCCAAGTTGATTTCGAGGAGAACTCTCGATTTGCACTTGGAATCCATATAAGAATGTCCATACCTTCCTTTTATTGTTCGAGACCTTCCAAAACCTCTTCCAAATAGTTGTCTTTCCACCAAGTTCCTCAGTAGACCTACCTCCCAACCATCATGTAGTCTACATTCTCTAACCTTTAATAATGGGTACTCAGAGATAGGAACCACATCAATAGTGCTCTAGTTTTCAACCATTTATCTCTAAAAAATGAGACATTGCCTTCACGTAGAGGTCAAGTGGAATGACTCAAAATTTTCGGAAGCACAACCATAATACCACATCAGGGAGTGAGAGGGAAGTTTGATTTTGTGCGGGTGGATTCATTGATGATAGCTTAGAATTGCATACATGTTAGATCCAGATTGGTTGATGCAAAGATCCCTTTTACACCCATTCGGTTTTTCCTTTTAGTTTCTTTGTAAGTAGTAAGGAATTTTTTTTAGGGGGGGGGGGGGGGGAGGGGACAGGGGATTTCATCGATTGTGTTGTTTCTAGAATATCCTAGAGGTTGGGTTTTGCCTTGAATCGATCTTGTAGAATTATGAATAGTGAATGAATATTCTTTATCCCTCTCTCACAAATTACATTAGTGTCACTATAATTTCTGTTGGGGATGAGCCGGTTAACAAACAGTAAATAGGAAGTAACGCAGCGGATACAATAAGAGAAATAAAACAAAAATACGCAGAACACCAATAGACACCAAGATTTTAAGTGGTTCGGCATAACACAAGTCTACGTTTACTGTTGGGTCGGTCTCAATGAATCCACTATAACAACAAAGATGGAGTACAGAGATTGAATCACAAGATTCTTATACTAAAATACTCAATCTCACTTACAAGTTGCAAAACTCTCTCTGACAAACTCACCATTTTTTTTTCTTTACAAATTCTCTCAATTCAAAATCTAAACCAGAGAAAAATGAGCTCCTCACGAGTTAAGCGTTCAAATGAATGCAAAGCTACTTATAAGCCCAGGCTCGCTCGAGAGAGGTACTCTTGTTCGAGCGAAACAATATTCCAAACAACGCCAACCCTGGTACAGAAAACATTAGCTCGAAACGAAACCTCAAGCGAGGCTCGAGCGAATGTCTAGGGTTGACTCTCGCTCGAACGGGACGTCGAGCGAAGTCTCTGTCTGATGCCTTATTCGAGCGGGATGTCAAGCGAGGGTCGAGCAAGTATTGAAGATGCACTTGATTGAGCTCAATTCAAGCCACATCTCAATAATTTCCATTAAAATCATACAATTTACTACCCAATATCATAAGATCCATAAAATACTTGATAAGATCTGCAGCACACATCAGAAAATGAAATATTAAGACCACTATTATTATAGAAAGAATATTTCTTCTATTGTTTTTTCAATGAAAATGAAAAAATCTTACTTATAATCCATCTTTAAAGTGAACTTCATCATTTAAAATCAAATTGCCACATAACATGTGATGTTTCTGAAGCAAGGCTTAAGATAATGGAAAAGGCTCTTGGGCTTCCGAAGGGAGCGCCTCAGTTACTGATGTTGTGGTTTCTTCAATCGCAATCATCGCTAGGTCTGAAATCTGAGCAATTTGGGTCACTTCTTTATTCATTCTTTGCATTTGTATCTGACTTGCATTAGAGGAGCGACTTTTTGTTATATTGGTATACCTCCAACTTTTTATAAATTCTTCCACGTCAGTATCAATCATGCCTTTTTTGGTCGTGCTACCCATCTTCATATGGTGAAAATAAATTAGGTAAGAAATGAGGATTTTCATATCTTAGGAGAAGCTTATTGATTAATCAAATGAAGAAGCATGTGTATCTAACCAGGGTCACTATAGCATACAAAGGAAAGGTGCTGTAGCTACATAGCACTTGAACAATCACCCTACATAAAGAAACTATCACATGAGCAACTGAATGATGTGATGGGACAAGAACAAAAGATTAACATATGTTCCATAATTTCCTCTTGTCCCTTAAGTATTACCCCATAATAAGTCTTGTTACAACGTAACCTACTTTTTCCATGATGCAAGAGTTGAATCCGTATGTGGTCTGCAAAGGAGTAAATGTGAAGAACGTAATAATGCAGTTGTATGTATGATGTACGGTTTTGGAATGAAATGTGAACTACATAGCTAAGTAGCTAATATATGTTTCCTCACCAAGATCCAGAAGAAGAATGCAATCTCAAATGAGTTCTGAAACAAAATGAAGTGAATTAAGTTGAGAACAATGGCAGGGCGACCAAACCAAAAGTGATCATCTGAAGGCTTCACTTTTAATTCTTCATGTTCTTTCTCCTTCTCCTTTCTCGACGTATCTGTGACCTGTTGTGCTTGATCATGATGATCATCTCTCTTAATGCGATCTTCTACCTCCATAGCCAAACGTGTAATAATGTCTTCTAGCTTAGCACCCACAAAAAGTAGCAGCTATCAATCCAACCATCTCAAACATTAGTCCAATAATGTCCATTCCATAAATAATTAACTGATTTCCACTAGGAATCTACCTAAGCCACTTACAATCAATGGCAAAAAGGACAACCAAAAATATGTGTGCCATCCTGCTTGTTCAATTTAAACAAGAGTAAGATTCAGAATTCCAATCATGAAATGAGATGTGTAGGCATAGAATCAGGATCTAAGCACATAATTACCTGCCAAATTCAGTAGCAAAAAGACCACAACAAAGAGCCAAAGGTACCAACTACGGTTTTTAAAAAAGTGGCGATGTTAGTGTGTAAAATACAGTCCGAATCTTGGAATATAGTTCGATGATAAAACTAATCTTGGAAAATAGTTCAAAATTTAAACCGTCTTTAGGTTTTACCTTATGCCCACAACTTTTTTGAAATCAACTTCAAGTGTCCGCATCATGTAATTGTGAAAATTAAAATCAGGATAGTTAGGGCAATGCTTCTGTTGGGAAGGAACAAAACAAATGTAAGTAACATATGAAACAAGCTAGATATACTTGTGTATGTAGAAAGGATGTAAATTTGACCTTAATAAACCCTTGTCGCAGTGCAATGTAGTCTGACTTGCTAACAGAGCCATAAAACTGTTTGAAGAATGATATCTACCAAAAAACATAAAAAGTCTTCAAACATTATCATAAACAAAGAGCAATTCCTTGAATTCAATTGATTATACCAAATATCACTATGCAAGATGGTGTGTTTGTTATAAAAGAGTTAAAAATGCGAGCTGCCACATTTTTATATGTATAATAGTGTGTTCCAGCCAAAGGAAAGTGATAAGACAAAATGTATATATGTTTATATGCATGTTTTAATTTCTTTAAGAAATATAGGCATGAGGTGTGGAAAATGTTCTATGAAAAGAAAAATATTTTTAATAAAAACCCCACCTTGTAATATTTTAAATGAATGAATGTCTTACTGCGTAATGTATGCATATGAATGATGAATGCATGAATAAAAACTATACTAGTATAGTTTTATAACATGAAGTAATGCATACTGAATTATCAACTTATTTTAGTTTTTATGTATGTCCATCTTCCTTAGAAACAAAATGAGTAAAAAGCATCACAACGAACATGATCCTAGAAGAAGAGCACAAAAGTCTAGGCATGACGTTTTATGTATGTAGGAATTTTAATTTAAGTTTAATGTTATCCATTGAAATTCTATTTTAATCTTAAAGTCTGTTTTATTTTAAAACGTAAAGTCTTTTATATCTTGGGTAGGAAAGGAAAAAGTTTTAAAAAGATGGTAATTCTCGTCTTCTTTTCTTAAAATCATATTCTAGAGTCTCACTACAAGGACGGGCATTACAGATGTAATTGTTTCATCTTGCTTAGTTTGGAATTAGTTTAGATCAAGACATAGCAGGTATTAAATTAAGAGACACAGACAAATACCGAATAATATTATGAAAGTTTAACACAACATTTTGATAACAGTCATGCTTAAGAAATAAACGGTGTGCATTGTTTTTGTAATTTATAAAGAAATACTATAATTGTTTGCATCAATGGAGGTCTTTTCTGACTAATTTGGGGATATTAAAGTGCGAAGAGATAAGCTCTAAGCTCATCCAACCAATGAAAGAAAAAAACAAATGCAGATACGTCAAGATTCATACTTGGTGAATTTCAATACAATTGGGAAAGAGAAATTCAAACTGACCATCCAACTAACGATAGCTGCCCTTCTCCAATATCGGCCAATTGCACGATCTTCGAGAAAGTGCTTCTGAGCATGAGTGCTACCGTCCCTTGTTGGATCTGCATAAAATATTATTTATGTGCTCATTCTAGTTAAAACAAAAAATTCAATTAGCTAATAAAGTATAATTCAATTTAATTACAAATCTGGGTTCAGATTACCTCTCTTTGACTGTGAAATTGTGTCCTCCCAGGGCTTCCACTGGCGTATCTACATATGCATAAGGAAAATTACATAAACTATGAGATTCTGGTCAAAGAGCTTAATGCAAGAAAATGGACAACAGATTAAGAGTAAAAACCACAAATTCTTATCATGAACTAAAGCGATATAGATTTCAAATATCCAGTGTCATTATGACGAACAAAGGGAACAATTCAGATACAGAAGGGATAACAACTTCTTAAAAGAAAACGAAATTATAAAAAAAAACTTTTTGCAATGGAATGAATAGATTACCCTGGCTCCCCCAAGAAACACTGTCGTGACACAGAAGATCACATGAACAACTGCCAATACAAAAATGAAAATATGCAGTTGGTGTAATGCTTCCAACGATAACAATGGATACTTTCCCTGAGTATGAAAAGAATAAAAACAAGAGATGTAAGTATGGATCTATTGAATATCCGCTTTATTGATAGCTTATACTTCCATTTCAATGACTAACATCATTTTTTGTCTTTTATGGCGACACTTTATATCATTTGCACTTGAAATGGATGGAATGCATATATATTATTCATTTTCACACGTATATATAAGGTCGGTAAAAAAAAAAAAAAAAAAACAAGCTATAATCAAATATTTTATCACACCTCATTTAGACATGAGTGCCCTGAATTAGTATCTTCAGATAGAAGCTGTCGTTGTTTTCTTACAACTCGATGAGAGTAATGTTCAGAACCATTTGAGGAACCCGTGTCCCTCTTGCATGGAAGCATGGAAGATGCAAGATGAATTGGTATGCATATACGACTTATCAAACCTTGAAAGACCGTTAACAAAAGGGAAATGAACCCTAGAAGCATCAATTCTGTAAACAAGCATCAGGGGAGCACATTGATCAGGCTTAATTAGCGAATAATGTATATATTTGTCCATGCTGAATTTGCAAATGTGGCTTATGGGAAAGAGAGAGAAGCAAACCTTCCTTTAATTTTTGCAAGGCTCCAAATAGTTTATCTTGTTTCCTGTGCGTCAAGAACTGAATGGGGAAGCCAACACCAACAAACAACAAACTACTTAAGGCTACGTACGGGGATTATTATAATAATGTTAGAGCTCATATGACGACAATTTGATGAATACCTTCCCAAGGTAATGAAGACCTCGCTCAGCAAATAAAGATACAAGAACAATGATGAAGCAGACAAGGGCAACTATCCATGTTGGCGTATACTCCAAGGAGGTATTGATTTCCGCTTCCATACTTGGGTAACGCAGTTCACAACAAGGCGGCCATCATTATAGAGATGACAAACATGGTTGTGCTGGGGAGGCAAAGAATATGTAAAAGCTAAAAGGAGAAACATTATAATGTTGACGCAAGTTGTTGATGAAATGAGAGGAAACAAACAGCTCCCATTGATTCTTAAGTTAATGCACAGAATGTAGTAAAGTTAAAAGTGGAAAGGTAACACACAAGTTTTTTCTTTATTTTTAAGAAGTGATATAATATAAAATTATTTATTTAAAATAAGTTATAAAATAAAGATATTTTTATAAATTATTTTATAAAATTAATATTATTTTATAAAAATATCCTTATTTTACCATACATATTATGTAATATATAATATAAATTGTTACCATTTTCCTTATTCTTAACTTTAGTCATTCACTAAGATTGTAAGTCTGACATATCGAATATAACTTTTCCAAAAGGAATGACTTGGCCGTAGCAAACCAACATGTGGCAAGGAATAGATCGTACAACTATACTATTGTTAGCCAACGTGTGGCCAGTAACTTATTGAAAATAAACTCTACCGTTTCAATTAAGCATGATTTACTTAAATAGGATGAGATTAAAATTAAAAATAAAATAAAATATTTTTATAAAATATTTTTTAATATCTTTTTTTAATACTAAATTTATTTTAAAATTTGAAAAAAAATTAAATTTATTTTATTTTACATGAAATTTAGAAAATTGGTAATTAACCTATCCAATCTGCTCAAAAAAATAAAATAAAAACTATCCAATCTCGGTCGTTGGAATTATATACATGCATGGAGACCAATTCTGTCGCCAATGACAACGTAAGAGACAATATGGTAGTGGCAGATGCAATTTTCTCCCTCCAAAATATTCACCGGAAGACAAATAATAGATTGACAATCTAGTAGGCTGGCTACAATGAGATCGGTACTGTTGTCTGCTGTTTTGAGTCCTCTCTCCAATTAACCAGCGCGTTATCAAGATCAGAAAGTTCGTTGCCAACAACGTTCAAGAATTGAAAACTCATGTAATATGGCTGGAATCAAGATACCATTGGATGGAAATCTTATGGACAATTTCAAAGCTAGCTACAAGGATTTTGGCTTTTTCCAGCGCCAAATTTCATTGCAAAAGCCTCATATTTTCATTGCAATTGCCTTTTTGCGACGTAATACTGTTGATGCATTTTTGTCGCAACAATTTCGTTGAGTTAGATCAAGGGCATAGAACGGCCATTTTCGACGCAATACAACGAAAATTGGTGTAGTAAGATAGAAATTGATTTGTGAACTCATTCCAAACTGTTAAATTCTTGTCTAAAGAATGATCATAATGGTTTAAGTATATATATATATATATATTACATATAATAGGAAAAAACTCAAAGAAACAGACATTCCCATATCAGTGATCGATTCTTAACACTTACCAATGGTAAGTTACCATGACCCTTGAATCTCCAACACCTGGGCACAACCCATTGCCTTTATAAGGAAGTTAGACATTGCCTTCTTAATTGCATCTCCTTCTTAATTCGTCGTAGCATTTCCCTTACCATTAAGGAGATAGGAACACCATATTAAACTTACTGCACCCAAAACTCGTTAGTCATAGTACAGCATACTTAGGCCTCGTTTGAATTGTGAATTTATCTCATTTTAATTTATCTTTTCTCAAACTCATCATGATATTTTTTTAAATTTTCATATAAAATACAAATTTCAATACATTTTTTTCAAATTTCAATACAATTTTTTCAAATCTCAATATAGATTTTTCAAATCTCAATTCAACATTTTCAAATTTCAAAACAATAATAATAATAATATTTTATTTAATTTTTAAAACTCATCACATCTCAACTCCGAATCCAAATAAGACTTTAACAATTGAAGATTAGTAACACAATAACTCATGGTTTCCAAGATGCCGGAGGTGGTGGCCGGGGTTGGAAACATGAGGAACTGTGGAGAAAATGGTGTTCTTATCAATGCCAATAGTCTCATTACCAGACAAAGCCACAAGTGTGGCAACTAAGGGCTGATTTAGATTCGTAGATGAGATAAATTTGTCTTAATTTATTTTAAATTTATTATTATATGTTTTTTAATTCTCATACAAAATATAAATTTTAATACAATTTTTTTATAGCTCATCTTACAAGAGTTTTTTTCAAGGATGCCTTGTTTCTATTCGAAAACAAAACAAACTTAATTATCTCAATTAATTTTAAATTTATTATTATATTTTTTTTTTATATTTGTATATAAAATATAAATTTTTAAAATTTTAATACAATTTTTTTTTTTAATTTTTTAATCAAATTTTTAAATTTTTAAATAATAATGATATTAAAAAATAAATTCAAGTTAACTTATATCTCAATTCCAAACATAAATAAGCAATAATCAATCTGCAAGTAATGCTACAGTACATTGTCCATCATTTATCAGCACCCACTTGTTATCACGTGACCAGAGTCGAGCTCCCTACAAGACCTTTTTTTTATTGATAAAATAAATTTATTGGATAGTGAAATATATTTTTGTAATATTATTTATTAAGAATATGAAAAATTAAATTATTTATTATATTTTATATTAAAATTTAAAAAACTTATAATAATATAATGAGATAATATAAAAGGAAATCTTTTATATACCCAAACATAATCTAGGATCTTTTGAATTTGAAAATGAATTGAGTTTGTCTCAATTTATTTTAAAGTTATTATTATATATTTTTTTAAAATTTTTATATAAAATATAAATTCTAATAACAGCCTTTTCAAATTATAATATAATTTTTTTAAATCTCAAAATAATAATAATAATATTTTACAGCCTTTTCAAATTATAATATAATTTTTTTTAAATCTTAAAATAATAATAATATTTTATTTATCTTTTAAAATTCACCTCAATTCTAATTTCAAACCAAACCTAAAACATCATGTACCTGTAGGGCTGCAAACGAACAGAGCTACTCGTGAACAATTTGAGCTCGACTCGTATAAACTCGATTCGAATTCGATTCGTTTAATAAATGAGTTGTTCGTGAGCACTAATATTGGTTCGAATATTAAACGAGCTAAACTCGTATAATCTCGACTCGACTCGTATAAATTCGGTTTGTGTTCGTGAACAAGATTCGTATAAACTCGATTCTACTCGTTTTGAGCTCGTAACAATACTCGTAATATTTCTATATACATATATATAATATTGCATATATTCTTTCATATATTCTTTTATTATATATATTTTCTGTGTTATATATATTATTTTTGATATTTTGTATAAGTAATATATTTTATTACTTCAGTTCTTAAGAGTAAGAAACTCGAGTAATTACTCGACTAAGTTCGGCTCGTTCGTTAGAGAGTAAAAACAAAGATCGATAAATAACTCGATTCGACTCGAGCTCGTCTTTGATCGGCTCGAATTCGACTCGATTCGACTCGGCAAACTCTCAGCTCGACTCGAACTCGAACTCGACTTATTTTAGTCCGACTCGACTCGACTCGACTCAAACTCGTCTTTAATCGAATCGTTTGCAGCCCTATGTACCTGTGTTTTGGCAAATTCACGCAAAACTTTGGTTGAATAGAAATTGGGCCTACAATACCAACCGAGTGTATCTGCAGCTTCGAGATAATCACCATAGAGCGTAGCTAAAAAGGCTGCAACCGAGTGTATCTGAAGAGGTTGAGGCCCTCCATGGTTTAACTGAATCAACCCCCCTGCAAACACACTCCAAAGGATCAGAACGAATCCCATCCACTCATTAAGGAAAGGATTAACATACCATTTGACAACGAGGTTTGACTGAATTGGATAAAAATCATATTTTTTTATAGTTATATATTTTCATAAATGAAATATGACTTTTCAGCTGCCCTTTTTCTTAAAAAAATTGAGAATTTAAAGAACAAAATAAAAAAAAAAAAAGAAAGAAAAAGAAATTAAGTTTGATTGAGTCAGTCCAATCTGGTTGTCAATGGTATGCGTCCTAGAAGGAGACTCAGGCCGGTTGAAATTTTTTAATAAGATAAGATAAAATGAGGCCCCGCTTGGATTCGGAGATGAGATGAGTTGAGATGAGATGAGATGAGTTATGAATAGTAGTGAGATGAGTGAGTTGAGATAAGTTGAGATGAGTTTTTGTGTGTTTGGTTTGAAAGTGAGATGAGATGAGTTTAGGTTGTTAGAAAATTAATATAAGTGGATCCCATAACTTTTTTTTATTTATGAATTCATATATAAATAAATAATAATCATTTTATCCAATTACACAATAATAATTATCGATTTATAAATTTTTTGACTTCGTAAATTATATAAAAAAAATCAAATTAAATTATATTTTAGTTAGACCATGTTAAAATTTGATAAATTATTTTAGGTAATTCTATGTTAATATTTGTATTATTATAAGAATTACGTTTTGATCAATAAAATTAATTTTGAAACATATATATATATATATATAATTTATAAAAATACATATCACAACACCCTATAGTAAAAACACACTTCCGTATCCATAAGTCATCAAATTTTGACAGTAAAGAAACTTATAATTTCTACAATGTTGAAAATGTACATGCCAAATTCAATAAGTTCAAATAATCAAACAACACTCTTATAAAACAGTTTATATATTTCACTTATATTACATGTCATGATGTCTAATTGTCTATTGTCCATTCGAAGACAATCCAAAAATTTGAATGACCACAGAGAAGATTAGCATGGTCCCTGTGCAAGGATGACAAGCACAAATTAAGAAATGTCTAATACTCCATTCACAAACTGCACCTGGCCGCCCACATATTTTCTGGCAATATCATCCCTAAATGCAACCATATATTGTGCTGTTTCCAACGTCATGTTAGGGATGACGTGCTGCATCTGCATCTTCACTAACTGCACGGCCATTCGGATCAAGCTTCTTGTTGGCCCATTCCTCAAATATAAAGTCGTCTGGTGTCGTCATTCTAATAAAATTATGTAATGTACAATATGCGGTAATCAGTTGGCTTTGTTTCGTAATTGAATATGCAGACATATTTCTTAAAATTCGAAAACGTGATTTTAAGACCCCAAACGCACGTTCTATGACATTACGGATTGATGAATGACGGTAATTAAAATAATCTTTGTAGCCCCTAAATTCCCGCTGACCAGCATAGTCACTTCTATGATATCTTTCTCTTGGATATGGGGGCATAAATCCTCGAGTACATGGATACGCTGAATCGACTAGATAGTAATGACCTGCTAAATGAATTAACACCACAATGGTTAGTCGTAGATAACTAATCATAGAGATTGAACAAAATACATATTAGTTTCAATACATTTTTTAAAAAGCATAAAAATATAAAGATTAATTTTTTACCGTCCAAAGGCCATGGGAAAGTGGTTATCGACTTGACGCAAGGCGTCAAGGAATATGCGTGCATCATGGGCACTTCCCTCCCAACCAGTGTACACAAATGTGAACTTCATATCCAAATCAAATACGCTCAACACGTTTTGGGCAATTTGGCCATGGCGGTTGCGAAATGCCTCGCGTACCTCACTAGGTACGACGGCATTAATCATGGTTCCATCAATCGCACCAATGCATCCCTCCAAAACAATGTTACCCACAATATTAAACAATTTAGATTCCAAATAAATAATTTAATCAAACTTTCAACATATTTAATTATTTGGATTTATTATGTACGAAAAACCGAAACATACTTGAAACCAAGGATAATTTTTCGGATTGGCCTCGATTGTTGGGTGTGGCCCGTCTATGTGTGTTGGGTTAATAAGATGTGTTCCAAGTGTACAAAGCGCCCGCCTTACTCTCCTTACGTGTCGATTAACCGTTTCTGTTGAACGTTGAAACCGTTGAGCCACGATGCGTTGTTCTTCTCCAAGGCCCACGACTGAAACGAATATGCCTACTTGTTCCTCGACTGTTACCCCTTTTCTAGTATCCTTCAAAAAGTGATTGTTTCGTAAATTTGAACATAATGCACGAAAAGCCTCAACCTCCATTCGGAATAACTCTCGACAATTTGTCGGATTTCCCTGCAAAACTTCAACGGTATATTGATTTCCGCACAATCCAATATTATGTAATGGCTGGCCTTGCCCATCTGGCAACATCCCAAGCCACTTCGTGATGAGTAAGGCGTCTTCCATAAACTCTTCACTACTATCAGTTTCACCCCCATCATTTTCACCCCTATCAAAAAAATTGGTTCACATACTCATCATTGTTCACACCATTCGACGAGGTTCCTGCTTCCCAATTCGCACCATCCATGTTAATGTCAAAATGTATGTCTTCTATATCATTAACAAGTGTTGAGTGCAAATTGCTTTCTCACTACATAAAAAAAAATAACATGTTGATCATAAATACATATCCTTAATAATCAATCAAGTCTGGAAAATATCTGATATTCAACTCATATCACAAATAGAATAACAGTCGTAGCAGTCGTCTAGCATTCAATAACTAAACATGCCAAAAAAAAAAAAATTGTCTCGAAAATAAACAATAACCAACGTGACATAAATAAATTATACAACAATTTAAATATGTTGTCAGGCGCATCAACAGTTTCAAGCCCCACAACTCTCGCCCCGGCAGGATCCATCATCAGGAAGGCTTGCTGCACTATAGGGTCACATAACTCTTTTACAGCACGATACCACATTGGCCCTTCAAGTCTCGGGGACATTTCGTTCAAAAATGTCATGCACTCTTGTAGTGGATTGTACCCTGCATTGCTGCCCAGGCTTGGGTCTGATCCTTTGCTTCGCTTCTCACTCCCAATATCGGCCCTCTCCTCCCATCGCTTACGACGTGCGGACATAGTTGCTGAAATTTCCTCACATGTCGTCATGATTGCTTCTTTCTGGCTCATCTTCCCTTTGCGCCTATTTTGATGATGAAGGTGTAGACCCTTTCCCCAAGCCCAGATTATCAGTAGGGTGATGGGGCCTATGTCAACTGCCATCCGTGGGACCACGTCGAGCTCGCATCTCAGAATCAAGCCACTGCTCCTCATCACTATCTAGTGGTGCTTGCGTCGAGGCGTGTTGCAGGGTCCCCATATGCAATTGATGCACCGAATATGGTGCATAAGTCCTCGTACCTAGGTAGGCCAGATGTACGAAACCTCCCCCATTTTGGTTTAACCTGTTTTCAACGTAGAAAACGCACGTCAGTTAGCTAAGTGTAGACACTTGCTTGAAAATGAAGCATAATTGAATAAATTCACCAATATATCATACCTTTATGGCATTTTCTCATGCCTCGTCGCTCGCATCTACCGTATTGGTGGACCCTATCCCAACCCATCCCAGTCTGACCCATCAGATCGAGAAATAGACGTAGTTGACTCTTCAACCTTGTGATTTTACCACCTACCTGATTAGCATCAAACACCCTCACATTGAGAGCAATAAGCCGCTCAGCATAAGCAGTATGCTGAGCACCCGTGATCTTGCCAGGCTTTAATCTACCGTGTATGAAATCGTCATATAGCATGTCAATAAATACCTCCTCCATATCATTGCCCCATACGTCACGGTCACGTCGCGTGTTTTCCAAATCATCCATCACAAATAGCTGTGAGAGGATAATATGGCAATGCATGTAATTGTGCGAAGTATGCAAAATTAATAATTGTCCATGTGCAAAAATGGTATATACGAGGGCAAATTTTTGTCATCGGGGCATGTAGTATAAATTATATAAAATGAAAAAGAGCCTATCGTTTCGAATATAACCAAAGAACCTCCACACATATAGGCTAAACAAAGAAACAATTAATATATACAAAACACATAGTAAGACTATATAAATTTAATACAAGGGCGTATATAATGTAATGGTTATGGAGTTAAAGGGCGCATACCTGTTGAGAGGCCGGATGTCTACTTGAGGAACGCAAGTAGTACCGCTATCAAATGAGAAGAGACTATGCAGTATTAGGCTTCAAATGTCCAACAAATCATAAGATAAAAATTATGCGTCTTTATGGAAATCAATGATGATATAGTTGGATAAAATTTGTTTGATTTTGTTATGTGTGTAAAATCTGTGTATTAATTATGAGACTAACGTTTTTTGTATTGTACTTTTGGGTTTGTGTTTTTGTCGAAACCTTTTGAAGATGGTATGATTTAATCACGTTTTAGTGTTGTATTTTGAGTTAGAAATGCGAAGACATATGCTGTCATGTCTATTGTAAAAGTAGCTAACCCAATGTTACCCGCAAATGTATGGAAAGATTGAACGTTGAAAATATTTCCAGCTTGGTCTCCAATCTATCTTATGTTGTTTGGCTCATTTCTTTGACCGTATTGGACAATAATTCATGAACTTAACACATAATGAGACACTCATACCATGATGCATTTGTAAGTTAGGACACTACAAGAATTGTGAGTCACTTTAAATAGAAGCTAGTTTCTTTAGATGATCCACATCACACCAGTTGTACTGCCAAATTCAAGTCATTTAAGTTACTTGAACCTATCAAACATCACATGACTAAAATAAATGGCTATTTGCAAGGTAGGCAAATGCAAGCATGTTATCAAATACTGCAAGTCAGATGGTATGATTGTAAATCACTAAAACCGCCTCAAGTTGATGACTCAATGTTGGGAATCTTAATGGATGGCATGATATGTAACATGAAATTTGTTCCATCCGGTGTTCCCAGAATTATACAATTGTGCAGTGATGTATATATTATATAGGATTATTTAATTAGAATAACTTAATATAGTATAATAATTATACTATATTAAGTGTTCCCAGAACATGTTCTGACATTAAGTATATTAAAATTGTTGCTAGCATAAAGAATAGATAGCAAATTATTTAATTAGGCTATTAGTGACTATCTAGTGGTGCTTGAATTTTCGCGTACTGATAATTATGAAAGAACATCTTAAGACCCCAGCCCATGCATAGTCATACATCAAAATAGTTTATAAGCAGCCCATATAAACCTCTCATTTTAGAACATCAAACCAGCCCAAGCAGCCCATAACCAGCCCAAAATATGTAATCTTCCAAAAAAAAAAAAAAATTAAGCAAGTAGAACAATGAGAAATGAAGCAAACAACCCCAACCATATATCTTAGAGTTAGACAATAATCCATTTGAAGTTAAAGCAATGAATACCAACAATTTGAACAATGAGAAATGGGGGCATAAAAGTAGCCTCGTATTTAACAGTAAAAAAAAAAAACTGGCCAACCAGGATACATGACCAATAAAAAAAAAAAATTGCAACTAGAACAATGAGAAATTAATAAACTTTGAACACGGATTACATTCATACCCACAAACTGGCCAGCCAGGATACATGAGCAATAATATCTGATATTCAACACTAATAGTATCAATGTTCAATCCCAAACACTGGCCAGCCAGGATACAGACAAGTGATGAAGCATCATCTCAAGTGATGAAGAACAAATTGTACATACAAGTGATGAAGCATCATCTCAAGCAATAAATCTTTTTTCTTTGAATTGGAAGAACAAATTGTACATACAAGTGATGAAGCATCATCTCAAGTCAAGGGTTTAATGGAAGAGGTTAACGAATTACAACATTTGAGAACCCAAAAATACCAAAACTTCAACCAATCAACTCATTTCTAATGATATCAGCTCTATTCCAGAACAACAAGCACCACCCAAAAACAAAAACGTGATTTTTTGATATACAAAACAAGTTAGACCAAAAGATATTTCATTTTGATATGCATATAAATAAACCTGTCTTAACCAAAGTAACCGAAACATATGAGAAGTTTTTTTGCCTTCTTAACCTACAACGTAAACTCAACCTCCCTCTGGTATTAATTTTCCTCTGCACCCATGAAATGAAATATGCAACAAATGTACATGGCTCGGATTTAACACCCTCACAGCCAATAATTATGCAGGAAAACCCGTAACTACATCCCCAAATTAGGAAAAAGTTGCGTGATGATTCACAACCAAAAATGGCAGTTCAAAAAACCCCTTATGCAGACATAATAACAAATTTGTATAAGTCTAGCTACACACACAATTAGCTTCACAATGGTGAAATTAAATTCACATACTTGGAAAGATCGCGTCCGTGGAGCCGTAGTGGTGGTTGAATGAGACCGCCGGACTCTATGGATAGCTTTGGGAAGCAACGGGCAGTGTTTGCAACAAGGTGGATTCCTGGGTTTGCACTGCCTCGGCATGGTGAAGAAATAATGGAAATTTCTCCACTATTTCTCGAACTGATTGATCGCACTCCCGAACCCTATACCAGACATGAATCTGAGCTGGGTCAAGGGGGCAGGGGAATCTCTGCCTTCTGAGATGGAGTCAGGGTACTTAAAGTTAATCAAAAGCCAAAAATGTGCTAGGGGAAGAGATTTACCTTCTGAGATGGGATCACAGTACGCCGAAATGCCTCTCCTCGAGTTCCAGGTCCCTTCGCTATATTTGTTCTTCACGGGATGCCTTTGAATGACTCCAAAACGTTGCAGAGAGGCATTGAAACGGTGGAAATGTTGAGCTTTCAAGAATCTGCAGAAACGGAAGTGGGTTGCTGCGACGGGGTCTTCTACACCGAGAGAATCCGTTTTCGAAAGTGTGCAAAACCATGGGCGTATGACTCAGTTATGCAGTAAATGAGATGCTGCTGGTTTCCTATAAGGGTATTTGACCGTAAAGTAAAAACACGGTAATAAATATATTAAAAACAGTATTTGACCGTAAACTCAGTTTATACTAGCCTCGTTTGGATTCGAAATGAGCTGACCGTACCAACTCATTTCTAATGACTTGGACTCAGTTTTGAATCCAAGCAGCTCCTGAGATTGTTTTAAATAAAAGATAAAAAATTAAATAAAAAATTATTATAAGTTGAATAGTGAATTAATAAATTTATTATTTATTATATTTTATATAAAAATTTAAAAAGATTATAATAATAAAATAAAGTACAATGAGTCTCAAATCCAAACGATAGCTTAAACTAGATATATAAAGATATAGGTATGGTTTGAATAGTGAATTAAGATGATATGAGTTGATATGAGTTACGAAAGATGAATAATAATATTTTTTAATATTATTATTGTTTTGAGATTTGAAAAAAATTAAATTCTTTATTATATTTTATTTGAAGATTTTAAGAAAATTATAATAATAAGATGAGATGAAATAAAGTAAAAGAAATAATGTACCTTCAGTTCTATTAAAACTAGTGAAAATGGGAAGGTATGAGCACATAGTGATGCTGGTCTGATTGTGGAATGTCCTTAAAATTTCCTCATAGGGATATCCAGGGCTCAAGAACAACCGCAAACAGCTTAGAACAACCTAGCCACATGAAAATAAGATTCTGTTAGAAATAAACCCATTAATGACCAGAGAGTTAGCTCAGTTTGGACTGAGATGGGCTCTCAACTTATTTAATTTTATCTGATTATTATAATTTTTATAAAATATATAAAAATATAATTTTTTTTAATATTAAAATAATAATAATATTAAAAATAATATTATAACAATATTTTATTCAACCAGCGTATAAGCCTAAAAGTTCACGTTTCATAGTTTCAATTTAATTATGATCTGTCACAACCATACTGTGCGATATATATATATTTATATATATATATATATATATTTTTTTGCATCTTCACCTTTGTTTTATAGTTTCCCATCATTATATATAAAAAATATAAATTACACACAAAGAGATTGTTTAAAAAAAACATACAACCCCTTCCTAACTCTACTAAAAGATTGTACTAACGTACTTAGGGCTGTAAAAAGATCGGATCAGACCGATGGATCGGACCGAATCGGTTGTCCCGGACCGAGACCAGACCAGACCGAATAGAATTCGGTCCTGTCCGATCCGGTCCAAATTTTACATAAACCGATTAATTTCGGTCCGGTCCAGTCCAAAGGATTTCTCCCCCTAGACCGGACCGGACTGGACCAAACCCCACATATATATATTTATATATGTATATATAAAAATAATATATAAATTATAATATTAATATTAATATAAATTAATATATTAATATATAATATATATTAACATATAATATATATTAACATATAGTATATATGAATATATTGATATATAATATATACTCTTATAATATTAACATATTATTATTTATAGTGTTATTAATTATAATTTAATAACATACTTAATATATAATATATACTAACATATTAATATATAATATATAATCTTATAATATTAACATATTATAATTTATAGTAGTTAAATTTGCATAAAAAAAATATTTGATTATTATAGAATTTTAAATTAAATTTAACCCAGTAAATTATATGGGGCACCGCTGGATCGGACCGGACCGCCGCTGAACCGAATTGGACCGGACCGATATGGACCGAACTCCTGTTCGGTCCGGTCTAGGGTGAGAAAATTCTTGGACCGAATGCAATCGGTCTACAAATTTTTCGGACCGGACCAGACCATTTACACTCCTAAACGTACCATCTCCCCTACAAAGACAAAATTACCACTATAAATTCTAAAACAACAACCAAATATACCGACTATTTAAAAAATTTTAAAAAAAATCTTTTTTTTTTCACATTTTTCAAATATTTGATTTCTCAATCTTTTTATATTTATTTTTATTTATTTTTATGTTTTTAATGCTATTTTTAAATATTTTATTTTTAATTTTTTAATTTTTTTTTTCATAACTATTTTTGAAAGTTTTTATTTTTATTTTTAATCTACGATTATATGACTTTTACTTTTCTATCAAGGGTATTTATGTCAAATTAATTAAGGAGGGACAGTTGCAATTTTAGTACGTAGCTTAAGGGAGTGATTGTCAAAATTGATAGCTAGGGGGTAATTGCATATGAGATTGCAGTTTAAGGGAGTTTGGTTTATTTACAAAAGCTTTTTGCTATAAATTATAATATAAGTTCAGCCCCAAAAGATAAATTTTTTACTTCGCCATTGGCTCTAAAGTTGGGAAGTCAAACCCAGAAACTCGAACTTGATCCTCTAGACATACAAATGAAATAAGCATAATGAAAAAGAGAGAAAAAAAAGGGAGTATCATTAATGTAACACATTGTAGAGCTGAACTCTTAGGGCCGGTTTGGATTTGTAAATGAAAAGATCAGCTTGTCTCAATTTATCTCAAACTTATCATTATTTTTTTTTTAATTTTTATACAAAATACAAATTTTAATACAATTTTTTTAAATTTCAACATATATTTTTTAAATTTTAATTTAATTTTTAAATTTTAAAATAATAATAACATTAAAAAATAAACTAAACTCATCTCAACTCATTTCATTTTCTAATTCAAATCACGCCTTAAAAAATTATGGAATAATAAATCTTTCAAATTCAAAATTAGGCAAAGGCAGACACGATACCTTATTGGGGGCATCCCCCAAATAGGAACAAAAGAAAAGAAAAACATCCTTAAAAACATCCTTTAATTTATCTTCATTTTATTTTTTTATTATATTTTTTATTATATTTTCTTCATTTTATTAATTTATTGTGTTTTTATTATGTTTTTTAAATTTTATTTTTTATTATATTTTTATATAAATAGAAATTTAAGAGAGTTTAGGAGTTGGGCTGCTAAGAATCTAGATAGTTTTGGCCTCCTCCTAAATTAAACTTTTTGGTCCCGTAGATAGCTCTCATCCTTGACACAAATAGACATGCCACGAATCCCATACAAATACTTTTCAATACGATACTTTCCCATGCATTAAACTTCTACATGCTGTAAATTAATAGGGATATATTCATTTATGCTGACTCATAAGAATTCATCATTTTAATTTTACACAGCTACAAGCAGTAGAAACAAACAATAAATCAGCCCCCAAATATGCATATACATAAACATACAGTAAGAAATTCGTGGGAAGTATTAACATGGGGCATGCAGGAAGAAATAACTGATATTTATTCCATGTAAGCAGAAATAACTGCAATCAAATCTAATAGCATAACACATCCATAACATATGAGCACGCAAAAAATATTGGATCAAGGGTGAATCTCTCCCCATCAGAATGAACATCGAATAAGCGGTAAATGGATCATCGCATTCAACACACATTAAAAAAAGGCAAAAACAAGCTCAGACCTTAAGAAGAAAACATATTGAGCTACCTGAGCATCAGCAAGTTTGTTGTCCTAGCTCAACACACCATAATCACCGCCGCCCCCCCCCCCCCCCCCCCCTGGCGCGGAAAGCACCTGCATGTTTGGTCAGACCAGGCCGTGTGGTGGCAAGCTTAAGATAGGAGGAGTTACCAGTTGCATAGTACAACCAGGCACCACCCCATACAAACTCATCCCAGTAACTAGTGGAATTATAAAACAGCGCAGCTTCTGATCCACTTGGATTCAGTGGCGGAGTCAAAAATTTGCATTAGGAGGGGCCAGGCCAAGCAAAATTAAAATAAAATATATGAAATATTTTTTGTTCTATTTATATATAATTTTTTATACGATATAAATTAATTTGATAGTAACATCTACAATAAAAATAAAATACGTTTAATACAACTTATATATTAAAAAAAGTATATAATATGATAATAACATATCATCATAATAAAAATATATTAAAAATACATTAGAAATTATCAAACTTCTTTTGTTATTTTTTTTTTACCTATAATAAAAACATATCATCATGTTATTATATAATTTTATTTTATAGGAGATGTATTTTATTTTCAAATTAGATTAATTTTATAGAGGGAGACCAAGATAATTTTTAGAGAGAGAGTCAACACAAGATAAAATTAATATTATCTTACAAAATCATAAAAAATAAATATATTTTAGTTTTTTTTCTTTAAAAAAAACATATATTATTTTTCTTTTTCAAAAATTTTTTTAATGATAGGGATGAAGCCCATGGGGTGGGGAGGGGGGGGGGGGGGGGCATGGCCCCCCTTGCCACAACGTGGCTCCGCCACTGCCTGCACTGCATCTGCCCCTCTATTTCCTTGAAAACTTGAAGAGTGTTCGGGCACCATGGACGAGTTTCTATGAATAGGCATTGTTGTCCTTGGAAACGATAGATCCAACAGCTAGAGCAAGATCTAAGCAACTGCTACATTCATATATAGGTAGTTTGTAATCAATATCCTCAGGACGCATCCAACAATAATGATCATTGGGAGTTGTACTCCCTCCAGAAGTATCTCCAACCCCAACCTGTTGAAAATGAGGGGAAAACATTCATTACAAATTAAATGTTTTTTGGTTATATTGCTCACTATATGAAGCAATTGCTTATTGAGCATTAGATAGTTTTGTTTTTATTGTTACCGATCCCAAGTAATCATCAAAGTGAGCATGCAGCTGCAAGAAAAGACATGGCTCAGGGTGAAGAGACAAAGGCCTTCACCATTTATAAAGACTTTTGTTTATGTTTTATAAGTAATTTAGAAAATTGTGAATAAGTGCAACCCATGAGGGAAGGGATGTTACAAGATTTCGAGAAATCATAAAATGTGCCACCCCTCTCTCCTTCACCCTTTAAGCTTAAACTTTGTTCAAAAGTTCAAAGAGAAGCTATATCATTACATTATGTTGTTGTAACGCTCCAAGAGAGCCCCATAGCACATATGGTCCCTAATCCCAAGGACTAATCAATAGTGTAATTAAAGCCAATTGGAATCATTATAAAGTAACACTTCTCCCTCCCAAGCAATATATGGTCTCATACACTACTAACACTTATCACTCAGTATGGCGTATCATAATCTATCCCCTTCCATAAATTTTCAACATCCTCGTCAAGCTATTCTATGGTTGATAATATTGATTAAGTCACATACTTCTTGTTAAGATAGACTCTTATAACATTTGTAATACTCTAAGAGCAACCCAAGCCACATCTAGGCCTTACTCCAAATGAACTAGTGAATTGTATAATATAAGTCTATTGGAATCCTTACAAAAAGCAAGAATTTCTCTCCCTCAAACAAATTGGATCCCATATACAATCTCATTAGTTAGTATGGGGGTATCATAGAGGCCAAATGAGGGGTGAGTGAGATACCCCATACTAAGTGATAATATAAATGTGTATGGCATCTCACATTTCATGTGGGGTAGAAGTTTTTACTCTTTATATCAAAGCCTACCCATCCAGAATGTGGGACTTAAGTCACGCCACCAATAATGGGGTGACCATACGAGGAAATCGGCAATTTAAGGAATTGTGATACCCTATGTCGATTGATGAGGGTAGGTAGTATAGAGAATTCCACATTGTTTAAGAGGAAGGAGTTCTTGCAGTTTATAATGATTCTAATGAGACGTTGACTAGTTTTTTTGGAGTAGGGCTTAAGTGTGACTTAGGCCTCCCTTGGGATGTTATAGCATCATTCTTTATTTTTCTTCATCAAACATGCAAGAAAAAGTGTTATAAACTCTATAGATTTCCTGTTCCAAATATTGAATTGGAACCTCAAGGGAAGCCCACCAATCACACTTCACCCTACCTACAATTTGAGGTAATGTGATGATTTTTCATCAAGTTTTTGATTCCAGCCATTTCACCATTAACCCAGCCACTTGAAATAGGTCTCAATTGATGTTCTATTTTATTATGCATTCCATCAGCCAATTGTTGAACCTTGAAGAGTTCTAAGGGGCTGAGGACTCCTGTGCAACCTAAAAAGTCCAGTTTTGAGTGACTTTTATCGAGTTTCAGCCTAGAGTCAATCCTCTCTCAAGAAACTCTTGAAAGTGACTTCGGTGAGGACTTTCAATGACCTTTATGGTACAATATGATAAATGTTAGATGATTTAGCAATTTAGGGCTAAATTCTTGGTGTAAAGGACTCCTATACATGCTTCCCAGTTAGAAGGCCACTATTTTTGTGATAATACCTCCAAAAGAACTTGCCTTTGGCTCCATCCCTTAGATAACATACAAGAACTGAGAAGTCCTCCACCGAATTGAATGGCCCTTTACATGTAAGACCTATTGCTCATGCAATTTGGGATCCTTAATTTGGTCAACTGGTTGTGAAAGCTTTTACTTGAAGAGGTGCTCTTGTAGTAATAAATCTCATTTTTTTTACCTTTTGATTATTCAATTCCATTCAAAATAAATAAAAAATAGTTTAAAAAAGTATGAGCAAAGCTTGAGAATAACTCGACTCGACTTGAACTCGTAAAACATGAACAAAGCTTGAGAAGTAATTTGACTAAGCTCGATCTTATAAAAGAGCATGATCAAAGTTTGGAGAATGACTTAACCCAAGCTTGTGTATTGATGAGCTCGATTTAGGAGATCAGCTTGAGCTTGACAAGCTCCCAAATTGAGCTCAAGCTATAACTATTTAATTTAAGCTTGACTCGATGAAAGATCGGCTCGGCTCAATTACAATCCTAAATTAGTAATAGCAACCATTATACTGCAAGTACAGCTTTAGGACAAAACGAGATGTCTTTGTCCTTCCTAACATACTAAGTGGTAGGGACACACAGCAGGAAGCATAGTTCAATGGCAGGAAACTAGGCTGCAAGCACAATCTGATTCTTAGATACTCCTATCAGTTATATGGTTAAATGAATAACCAAGTATGTAAATGTACTTACGCATCTCCTTTTTATGGTATTAGTGAAATGGTTGAAAGTCTTGAGAAGTTAATTAGTCCCACATTTTATTATCTTGTTGTGAAATCAAACGATGACAATAAAGTGAAATTAACATGGAAAGAATGATAATAATGCAATTAAATAATCACACAACACAAAATTCATGTGGTTTGGCAATTTTCCTAAGTCTATGGAGCTACAGAGGATTTTTATTGCTTGAGAATTCACAAAGTACAGTTTGGGACACTCTCACAATATTTTCGTACGGCCACAGACCTTTTACAATGAGTATTTATAATGAAAGGGCAAGAAAACCTAATCCCAAATTTACTGCGTAACTCACTTGAGCGGGATGTCGAGCGAGTGTTAAGTGAAGTCTCGGCTTGAATCAAGTTCGAGCAACATGTCGAGCAAAGTCTCTGTTTGGGTCTCGCTCGAGCTGTGTGTCAAGCGAGTACCGATCAAACTCTCTATCTAAGTCTCGCTCGAGCGGCATGGAGAGTGTGAATCGAGCGAAGTCTTTATATGACTTTCGCTCGAGCCATCCATCTTGATCCAGGCTCCAAATTCTCCCATTTGGAGACTAGCTCAACCAAATATCACCTTCTACCTAAAAAATATTCTCCACCTCTGCAACTCAAAGCCCCTATCTTCAAACCTGAAGACCAATTGAAGCTGCACACAACTTCAATTTCTTAAGTGTAACACCCTTTGTTAACATATCAACAGGCTTCTTGCTTCCACAAATCTTCTCAAGTATCAACTGACCATCATCAAGTAGGGGGACCGAATGAAATGATACCTGATAGAATGTGCTTTGTCCTGAAATGAAATGCTGGATTCTTGGTGAGGAATATGGCACTCTGACTATCGCTGTAGAGAGTACCATTATGTTTCTTTTTACCTAGTTTGCCCAAGAAACTCTGTAACCAAATCATCCCTTTTGAAGCCTTTGACACTGCAACATACTCGGCCTTTGTAGTAGAAAGAGATATTGTCTTCTGCAGGTTGGAACCCCAAGACACGGTGGTACCACCTAGAGTGTAAACAAAACCGGTGGTGCTTTTTCTACTATTAGTGTCTCCGGCCAAGTCAGTATCAACAAAACCTTGTAACTCCAAACTCTTTCCGATGAAACAAAAACATACTTCTGAGGAGCCTTTTAGGTACCTCAGAATCAATTTCTTAGCCTCCCAATTGTTGTCTTCCAAGGTTACCCATGTATCTGCTCACAACTCTCACTGCATAGGCAATGTCCAGTCTTGTGTAGACCATAGCATACATGAGAGAGCCAATGACTGAAGCATAAAGAGCCTTACTCATGTAGTCGTGTTCCCCCTTTGTCTTGGGTGACTGATCTTTGCTGAGTCTGAAGTGACTACCCAGCAGTGTGCCAACTAGTTTGGCCTGGTCCATGTTGAATCTACTAAGTACCTTTTTTACGTACTTAGCCTATGATACATAAGTCTCAACGTGCCCTTGACTTTGTCTCTAATGATTCTCATCCCAATGATTTGTTTGGCAGCTTCCAAATCCTTCATTGCAAACTGTTTTGACAACTGCTTCTCCAGATTGTTAATCTCCTCGATGATGAACCTTGCAATGAGCATATCATCCACATACAACAATAGGATGATATAAGAGTTGTCAAATTGCAGACATAGCAACAATGGTCTTCCTAACACCTAATGTACCCTGAATTGCACAAGAAGCTGTCAAATTTTTTATACCACTGTCTAGGAGCTTGTTTCAGACCGTACAAACTTTTCGTCAATTTGCAAACCAAATTCTCATTACCTTACACTGTGAACTCTTCAGGCTGGTGCATGTAGATGTCTTTTTCAAGGTCTCCATGAAGAAACACAATTTTCACATCTATTTGTTCAAGATGCAAATCTTCAATAGCAACCATTGCCAACACTAGCTTGATGGTTGTGATCTTCACCACAGGAGAGAAGATCTCAGATGAAAGCCTTTTACAACAAGTCTTGCCTTGTACTTTTTATTTCCATCATGCTTAGTCTTCACACGATACACCCACTTATTGTGTAAAGTTTGATTTCCAAATGAAATTTATGTCAACTCTCATGTATGATTCCCTAACGAGGAATCTATTTCATCATTCATGGCTAACTCCCACTTGCTTGAATTCTCATCTTACAAGATTTCCTCATAACTCTACGATTCTCCACCATCTGTCAGTAGAATGTAACTCAGTGTCGGTGAGAATCATTGTGGGGGTCGAATAGTCTTGGAGGACCTCCGAATTGTTGCTGCAGGTGTGGATATTTCTGAATTTGACTGCGGAATAATAGGAATGGGTACACTAGACCCATTCAAAAAATAGACTCATACCTTTCTACTTTCTGCTATGGTCGTCAATAAATGTGACATAGTATCGAGAACCTCCAAGAGACACCACTGGAGAAAGTCCCCATACATATGTGTGCATAAGATCCAGCTTTCCTGATTTCAGGGTTCTGCCACCCTTCAAGAAAATGACATTCTTTTGCTTCCCAAGAATACAACTCTCACACATACCCAGGTCAACTGTCTTCAGTTCTGGTAGCTTCCCATGTGACAATAGTTCCTTCATACCTTTTTTACTCATATGACTGAGTCTGCAATGCTACAACTCTACAGTGTTTTTTGCAGTGGTTGTAGTAATAGTATAGCTGGAATTGTCTGTCATATACAAGGTACCTGTCTTCTTGCCCTGAGCTAGCACTAGTGCTCCTTTAGTAACTTTCCAGGTGCTGTATGAGAATACCACTGAGTGATCGCAATCGTTGAGCTGTCTCACAGAAATAAGATTTATCTTCAATTCAAGAATATGCCTGACTTTCTGCAAAGTCCACATGTTCCTATTAACATAGTACACTTTTAACATAGTATGCCTGACTTCCTATTAAGGAGTGTGATATCAACATCTCTGGTTCCCACAACGTTCAATGCCTGTCCATTAGCTAAGTACACTTTTTCAAAATCACCTGTAATATAGTTCCACATGATTTCTCGGTGAGAGGAGATGTGAAAAGATGTCCCTAAATATAGTATCTGGTCATCAACTGGATTGTGAACTACAATTAGTAGCGCCTCTTATACTTCCTTAGCTACTGTGTTCACACCGTCACTATCTGTCTTCTTCAAATTTTTGCAGTTCTTCTTTATGTGGTCAGTTTTGCCACAATTCCAGCAAGTCGCCTACTGTACAAACCTTGACTTACTATTGCCTCTGTTCTTTGATTTTGATCTTCCTTTGTTTGAGTTTTTCTTATGAGATCTCCCACGAGTATCAACATTCAAAGCAGAACTCAAACCTAAGGTCTCACTGGAATATCTCCTACACACCTCCTCAGCCAAAATCGAATCATGAATATCATCGTGTTTCAATTTCATCTTACCAGCAGAATTACTAATAGTCATCATCATGGCTTCTCAATTATTTAGTAGCAATGCCAACAATATCATATACCAAATCTCATCATCAAATTCAAATTCAACTTCAACAGATGATAATTGATTGGTGATGGTATTGAACTCATTCAAGTGTTGGGTAACAGACGTACCTTCTACCATCCTCATATTAAATAACTTTTTCATCAAATGCACTTTGTTATTCGCATACGATTTTTCATATATGCCTGACAGAGCCTTCATGAGATCTACCGTGGTATTCTCCTTAGTAACGTTGTATGCAACTGATCTTGAAAGGGTTAGCCGAATAACCCCCAAAACCTGTCGATCTAATAGTTTCCAGTTGTCATCCTTCATACTCTCCGGCTTCGACCCCAATAGTAGAAGATGAAGTTTCTTCCTATAGAGGTAGTCCTCTATCTACATCTTTGAGTATCCTTAATTTGTGCCATTGAACTTCTAAATCTCGGATACCTTCACTTCTTCTCCAATCATTGCTTTCTCAGACTCAAACCTTGGCTCTTGATACCAATTGTTGTGAAATCAAATGATAATAATAAAGTAAAATTAATGTGAAAAGAACGATAATAACGCGATTAAACATTCACACAACACAAAATTTACGTGGGTCAATAATTTGCTTACGTCCACGGAGCTACAAAGGATTTTATTGCTTGAAAAATCACAAAGTACAGTTTGGGATATTCACAGTGCTTTCGTACGGACACATGCCTTTTACAATGAGTATTTATAGTGATAGGACGAAAAAACTCTAATCCATATTTATTACTTAACTCACTCGAACGGGATGTTGAATGAAGTCTCGACTTGAATCGAGCTCGAGCGGCATGTCGAGTGAAGTCTTTGTCTAGGTCTTACTCGAGTTGTGTATTGAGCGAGTTTCGAGCGAACTCTCTGTCTGAATCTCGTTCAAGCGGTATGTTGAGCGTGAGTCGAGCGAAGTCTGTGTATGACTTTCGCTTGAGCCATCCATCTTGATCCAGGCTCCACTTTCAACATATCTTTTTAACATGGTTGAGCTCCCCAACAACTTCATATTTGGCACTGTATTCAATTACACTCCAACTCAACACGGTCATGCAAATGAGGTAGGGAAGTTGAACTTGATAGCATCTCCAGCATTATAATAGCCACCCACCAGATCTTTGAAAAAAGTGTCAGTATTGAACTTGCCATCTTTCTGATCTATGGACTTCACCTGTCGTGTCTATTACTGAATTCAAATACTATGTTGTGTTTATTGATAACTATTTAAGGTTCACTTGGATATATCCTTTCAAAACAAAATCTGAAACCTATGACTGTTTTGTTAAATTCAAATGCCAAGCAGAAACTCTTTTATCAAAGAAAATAAAGGCATTTTAGTCTGATGGTGGAGAATTCATCTCCAATCAATTCAAACAATTTCTCATCTCCAATGGAATTCACCACTGAATATCTTACCCATATACTACCCAACAGAATGGTCTTGCTAAAAGAAAGCATAGACACATTGTGAGGATGAGATTGACTCTCTTAGCTCAGTCAAAAATGCCAAATACTTACTGGACAGATGCCTTCAACACCTCAGTCTACCTTATAAACAGATTGCCTAGTCCTGTGTTAAACAACAACTGTCCATATACCTAACTGTTGAAAAAGGTCCCAGATTACTCCTCCTTCAAAGTCTTTGGATGTTGTTGTTATCCTCTTCCCAAACCTCACAACAGTCACAAGCTGATGTATAGATGAAAAAAAAAAAACATTTTCATAGGTTATTAGTCAAACTATCATGGCTACAGATGTCTTGATCCTATGACTGGCAAAATTCTGACCAGTAAAAATGTTATCTTTCATGAATATTCTTTCCCAACGCAGGAGTGGAAATCATCTCTACTAAAGTCTTCTACTTGAGATATCCCTTAACAAGTTAGTACTTTACACTCAAATGATGCTAGTCTTCCTATTAACCATAACACATCTGCACAAATATCTGATATCTCAGTCAATGTGTCACCAAATGTTGTTCTGCAATAATCTTTGTTGAATCCGAAATGTCCTCCAACAATTACAATTCTTCATCAAAGTTTTCTTGCTCTCATTCAAACCTGACTCCAGTTGAGGAATCATTCCTATCCACTACCTTGTCTAACCCAGTCAACTCTCTAAAGGAGGTTGCATATGCCCCTATTGCAATCTCTACTAAGCTCATTGTCGCTACTACACATCCTATGACTACCAGGTCAAAGGATGGCTCTAGGAAAATTAAAGACTTTCCTGATTACAAGGTATACTTAACCACCAAACATCCTCTGATGGCTTTACACACTGCCACTTCCAATTCCAACTTGCCAAATACACCACACCTCTATTCTCAAGCCATTAAATCACCTCATTGGACTCAAGCTATGCAAGAGGAATTTGATGCACTTTTATGCAATCAAACTTGGAGTCTCTAGCCTAGACCTTCCACAAAGAATATTCTTCACAATAAATGGGATTTCAAAATCAAACTGAAATCTGATGGGAGCATAGACAGGTTTAAGGCTAGACTTGTAGCCAAAGGGTATAAACAAAAGGATGTCATTGATTACTCAGAAACTTTTAGTCCAGTTGTTATAATTTCCACCATAAAACCCATTCTAGCAATAGTTGTCCACTGCAATTTGCCCTTGAGACAACTTGATATCTCAAATGCATTCCTTCATGGGACACTTGAAGAAGAAGTCTATATATTGAGCAGCCCACTGGTTTCAAAGACAAGAGGTATCCCGATCATGTTTGCAAGTTGAATAAGTCAATCTATGGCCTAAAATAGGCCCCACGTGCTTGGTTCAACAAGCTTGCTACCACCCTCATTGCTTTAGGCTTCAAAGAATCCAAAGTGGACTACTCTCTATTCACTTATCATTCCTCTAACATACACATTTTTCTACTAGTGTATGTAAATGATATTGTTCTCACAGGAAACAATGTTGTGGTCAAGGAAAGTCTTGTTAAATGTCTAACGAATCACTTTGCAATGAAGAATCTTGGCACACTCAGTTTTTTCCTTGGGATGCAAGTTCAATATCAACCCAATGGTTTGCTGCTATCACAGTCCAAATATACCTTGGATCTTCTATCTCAGTTCAAAATGACAGAGGCAAAACCAGTTAAAACTCATATTCAATCAAGCTCTCAGCTATCCAAACATTATGGAGATCCTTTAGAAAATGTCACTGAATATCGACAATTGATTGGAGCATTACAATATCTTACTCTCACACGGCTAGACATAAGTTTCTCTGTCAACCAATTATGTTAGTTCATGCATAATCCCTCCACTGTCCATTGGATTGCAGCCAAGAGAGTATTGAGATATCTCAAGGGTTTCCTAAATCATAGCCTCTTCTTTGCTAAAGGATCACTAACTCTTAATACATATAGTGATTCAGACTGGGCTGGTAACCCAGATGATAGAAGATCAACCACTGGATATGCCATCTATCTCGAACCTTGTTTAATTAGCTAGAGTGCCAAAAAACAAGTTGTCGTTTCCAAGTCCAACACCGAGGCAGAGTATAGATCTTTAGCTCTTACCACAGCTGAAGTCTATTGGCTGAGAATGTTGTTAAAAGAAATATAGGTGTCTCTTCTCACAGTCCTAACACTCTGGTGCGATAATTTTGGGGCACTCTCCTTGGCATCCAATCATGTGTATCATGCCAGGATTAAACATATTGAAGTAGGCTACCATTTTATTAGAGAGAAAGTTGTAAATCGAGATATCCAAACCATGTATCTCTCCATCATTGATCAAGTAGTTGACATATTCACTAAGGGACTCACCTTGGCCAATTTTTACTACTCGGAGACAAGCTGAAAGTGACAACCTCACCCATCAACTTGTAGGGGGATGTTAGCACAGATTCAATCTATCAAGATCAAGCCTTTCAGCCTTTGATGAAGCCTTGATCAATGCATCAAATGCTTCAAATCAAGCCACTGCAACAAGACAGCAAACAATACAGTTGGAAGAGCATTGACATTTCTTTGTTTATACTTTCTTGTACACTTTTATTCTCTTTAATTGCTTGATTGTAATTATGATACTTTCCCATTATACTTCATTCCCTTTCAATGGGAACCTCTTTATTTAAGCAGCAATGCTTCCTTGTAAACAATTCAATTGAGTGAATACATATATTTTTTACAAACATCTGTTTCTTTGCATAAGGGAGTCAAAACGATTTGATCCAAGGCTTTCCATCTCTCATTTGCTTTTATTTTGGGTAGAGATCATTTTTTAAAATGCGATTGTGAATGAATCAGCTAGGGTGTATGTGAGAGTTTGATACATCATTTTTGACATATTAAAACTACCTTTAAGTAAATAGATTTTACTTTATCTAGAAAAAAAGTAAATAAATTTTACTTTTGCTTTGTGGGAGAGAACATAATTTTTTAATGATTAAACTTTGAAAAATGGTTGTCATAATTGAATACAGTATGCTATTATTTTTGCTTTAATCAACTAAATTAACCAAGGTCCTCTATTTCAAACCCAAGTTTTTCTTATTAAATCGAGCAAGGCCCTAGTCAGGGTGGAGCCTTACAATAATCATTGGGACTTGGGAGTATATTTATGAAGAGTTCTTCTATGCTTAAGTCATATACAGTAACCAACACCACTTATGTGGCTCTTTTTCACTATTATACTCCTTACAGTAAAACGCATGTCTCCCATGTGGCTTCTGTGCATTTTACTCTCAATTCTCGACGGTCTCTCACTCTCTCAATGCAGCTCTCCCCTACAAGCAGCGCCACCGTCGACTACAACGGCCTCCAGCCATTTTCGCAAGTCCCTTTTGACCACCATCGACCTACCCCAGTCACCCTTGCTTTGATCTACCCCGCATGCATGAACCCATCTCACACACACAAGTTCTTACCCCTTTAGCCTAGATCCACCATTGTACATCCTTACCCACACCCCCGTACAAACACCAGCAACCTCCTCCCTCACCGGCCACCTCCCTCTAATCTCACCATGCTTAGTTGAAGCCCCTAACACCTCTGACGCTCTCTCACTCTCTCATAGTTTCTCTTCACCTCATAAGCCTAGATGTGTCGCCGTAGGGCCATCGTACTGCTCCACGATGCCACCACAACCTCGTCATCTTCCCAAGTTCCTCCATGCTCAGCCATTTCAAATGAAGTCGGGATGAGGGAGAAGAAATCGAGATATGGGAGTGTAGAGAACGAAGTGGATTGAAAGGGAGAGAGAGAAGAAGTCATCACTATCCACGCCACCACATATCCACCAGTAGCCTCTTCTCTCACTGCACAATCACCAACAGTCATTCTAGATGGAGTCAGGATGGGGGAAGATAGAAAGAAGAAGTCGCGAGGGGAGATTAGAGATGAAGTCTAAACCATTTCCTCTAAACTTGATTTGCCACATCAGATGATGTATAAAATAGAAGGGTAAACCGACTTTAGTTTAGAATTTTTCTATTTCTTAATCAAAACAATAAAGAGTTCTTTTTACCATACTTTAGATAATTATATGGACATTTTAAAAAAATAAGTTATAAAAATAAATCACTTAATTTGAAACATAATGAACTGTCCATACTTTAAATAATTATATAGACATTTTTAAAAAAAGGAAAATAAAATAAATAAAATATTTTAAAATATAATTATAAAAATGATATAAAAAAATATGCGCAGCTATGTACTCTTTTATCAAACAAAAGCAAATCAAAGTGGTTATACACAACGGGTCCTCTCGTTTCTCTCTCCCTCTCATTTCTCTCTAATACCCAGCACTACTGTCACTGCTTCCTTGCTAGGCAGAAGGGGTTTGATGGTCTGGTACCAGCCTCTTCCTCCCCACACCTATAAGATAACATTTTCCTTTCCTAGTTTTTCCAACTGAGCTAGTTTTCGGTTAGTTTCTGTGTTTTCATACTGTCGCTTTGGATGTCGTCGATTTGTTGCTTAGCCTAGAGGGAGGGCTTGCATTTTTCAGTGGCGCTTAGTTGCATTTTAAGGCGGCTGTGGAGGCCACACATGGTATCGTTGGCCTCAGAGACACCAAATTTGTCGGGTTTGGAGATTCGTGTTTCACTCCAAGCGGCACGTGTGCTGCACGCACCATCATCGCCTGTGTTGGTTTCCTATCGGTGTTTCAGTCTCGTTTTCGTCCGTTGCATTATGTTTCTACTTTCAATAAATTATGATCTTGTTCAAGGGATCGTGGGTATGGATTAAAAAATTAGTCCCAAATAAACCTGCTTTATTTTTTTTTCCATCTCTTTGCAATGTTATTTTTTATTTTGGGGTGATTGTTGGGGATCGCCACCCCATCCACTTGTATCATTTGCCTAGTGTAATGCTATCTTACTTGCAAAAAAAAACAAAAAAACAAAAGCAGATCTACTTAACATGAATAGGGAAAAGTAAGATTACATCGTTAGGCGTTGAAGAACATGAGAGCCTTCCGAAGGGCGAGGGTGTACTTGTCGGGGAGGATGTGAATGGTCGTGGCGTAGTACAGTCTTGATGATTAGCTGGGGTGATGAAGCCAGCCAAGAAGGTAGGGATAAGCAACGCGCCCATAGTCTAGACAAAGATCTTGCGAATGATGATCCAAGATCCACGTACTTCTTCTTCTTCTGCTCGACGAGGCCCAACAGCAAGCTCTGCTGGGTTTTGTCGAGAGGTTGAGACAACGCTGCCCTGTCCAAGTCTTGTAGATTACGGCTCAGATTTCGTCTGTGGCCAAGTCCGTGTCATTTATCTCAACAAGTCCGCCCCACGGATCCCTGCCATACATGCTTAGCTTTTGATTTATCTTCCTTCCAAGTTGCTAGCTTCCCACCCAATTATTAGTAATGCCAGAGTGACTTCACACCAAATACACAAAAAAGATCAGGAATGAGCGGATTGATCTACTCAAATCCAAGATAAATATCAGTATATCATCTAAACATATATAGGGGTATCGTCAGGGTAGAACTAAGATTTAGTATTTAAAAAGCGATCAACAAAATACGTAATAGGTGTGAGTATAAATACTGTGTGTCTTATATATATATAATATGCATAATGCATTGAGTCAAAAATTAAAATAATATACACTAAATCACATTATCAAGGCCCAATCACTCAAAACCAATCACTCAATCAAGGCCCAATCACTCTTGGAGTAGCACATAATAAATTTCCCATGTATAATTAGGAGTACTCTAATTAGCTAATTATTAAATGGTCCGATTTCACAATACACGGGGGTCGAATTAATTGAAATAATAATTGTGTAAAAAACATTTTTAAACATTTTTCAAGTGAATTAAAAAATACAGTGAAAGCGCTAGCAAATCAAATTTTATCATGTCAAAGATAAAGATGTGTTCCAATAGTCAAATAATTAAATAAAGTTGTAATTCTTTAAATATGCTTAATTACTAATTTAGTGTTATAACATAGACTCTAAATATGAACTATTGAAGACTTAAAGTAGAGAGAACTTGTTCAAAAAAGAAAGAGTTGAGAGAACCTGTAGTGTTAAAAGCCGACGAGCCAAGCGGCAAGCTCCAATGCAATAGTAACACGACAACACGTAGAGCGCAGTAGCTACTGAAGATTCAGCACTAGTTCTTCTTCCATAACCACCCCATCATGACCACCATCCTTCTATTTCTCATCACTTTTCTCATTCTCTCATCATCTCTCCCTTACCTCTCCCAAGTGATCATTTTGAAGTGGATGATGAAATTCCATATACTTACGTGGAGAGAACTGGTAAAAGGCCAAAGAAATGGGGCAAAATTAATCCATTTTGGAAAGCTTGTGGTAATGGAAAAATGTAGTCTTCTATTCATCTTCTAGATAGAAGAGTGCATGTTTGTAAATAGTTTTTATAGGGATTATAGTTCATGTAAGCTCTAGTGGAGAGATAACAGTTATTGGGATTGTTTATAAATATGGCCGCCCTGATCCCTTCTTCTCAGAGTTGCTTCACCACATAATATTAGTTGGGCGGTGAAGATGGAAAGTTGGGGGCTGTCAATGGGTATATGGCATTGGGCAACACCAACATGCAACACCTGCACTCACGAGTCAACCTCAACCCTCACAATCACAGCACCAGCACCTGCTGAAAGCTACTATTCTGTCTTCTGCGCATATATTTCATGGAGTCATTAGTCATGAACTATAAGTCTATTGACTGTAATGACCTCAAAACTCAAAAGAAGACTAAGAGAGTCGATACATATAATGAATAATGACTAATGGATGTAGTCTGTGACTAGTTTGTACCTGCGGGGGAATAATTTTAGTATTTTGGGGGTGCTAAGTTTAGTAAGACGTTATAGGCAGGAGAAAAATTATACTAAACTACATACTATACTAGTTTAAATACTTTAAACGAAAAGCTCATCCAAAGTTGAATGCTACCTTATCACTTTCTTGTCGTCCAGTGAACCAAACAGAATGATAACACAAATGCCTAGGAAGAAATATGTCGGAATTTCTTGATTGGGAAAACCCAGTTGATTTCTAGGGTTCCATCGGGAAAACACATTGGGATCGAATAAACCATTCGATTTCATGGAACTATGAAGCTAGCTGGAGTTTGAGTGGGAGCATTCCAAAGTTTGGGTTGAAGAACACCGGAGTTCTTGATTTAGAAAATGCTGACGAGATTTAGTAATCTATCATTTCGTGCCACCACGAAAAATGGTCGGAGTTGGGGTGGGAGTTTGCCGAAGTTTGGGTTGTAGAATGTCGGCGTTTGGGATGCTGATGCCAGAGTGGAAATCGCACAGCTACTCTGTCTTCAACACGATGCGGGATTGATGAAAATGCCAAGCTCTCCAACACATTCAAGATACAAAAATTTTATCTTATTTTATTTTGTTTAAATTTTCGATTGACGTGGCATCACGCCATATTAACTGACTATGGGTTGACTACACTTAAGTTGACTATGTGTAAAATTTTTGAAAGGAAAATATACCTCAGACAAGCCAAGGAGGGGTAAGGAAGGTAAAATGGTTAATGAATAAGGCTGAGGATTGATACAGAGATAAGGAAGAAGAAAGAGATGAATATTGAGAGAGAGAGAGAGAGAGAGAGAGAGGATGGGGTTCTGGTCCGTGGACATGTGTCGCAATTGTAGGTTATGATATAATAAGTTATAAATAGGTAGCAGGAGATCCATACAAAGATCAAATGGAGAAGTGAAATTACTTGATCATGTTAAAGTGGAAAGCAAGAGGAATTAACAATGGGCATACTCTTTCTTACCAGGTTGGCCGTAGAAGTTAGGCTTAATTTGTTTTTAGAGATGTGATGAGATAAAAGTTAAAAAAAGAATATAATATTATTATAAAATATTATTTTATTATTAATTTTATTTTAGAATTTGAAAAAGTTGAATTTTTTAATTTATTTTATATTTAAATTTTAAAAAAAATGTAATAATAAATTTGAGATAGGATGAGATAATTTGTATAAACAAATAGGCCTAATTTCTTATGTTTTAGTTTTAAAGTTCTTTATTTCCTTGATTCTTGTCACAATCTTGTGTTGCTTGCTGGCTCAACTTTCTTTACTTAATTTTTTATAATTTTAAAATAATAATAATATTAAAAAAAATAGTATTTTAATAATATTTTATTTTAGTTTTAATATTATTAAAAATAATCTCTTTATCCGATCTCAAGTATCGTTTCGAAAGAAAAGAAAAAGAACAGAAGTCAGACACTTAACCTTTGCAGACCTAGCAGGGTAGTTTTGTAAACTTGATTGAAACAAAAATAAAGCAAGCTGAACGAAGAAAGGACATAACCAAAGAGGTTTCATCTTCTTTCCCGCTCACTAAATCAAAAGATAGTCGAACCATTCGATAATCGAACCAGCTGAACCACCCTTTCTTATCTTAGCAACCAACACGTCTCCGTATTTTCTTTATTGCTTGTACATTGAAATGAAATAGAAAATAACATAACTCATCGCATTACTTCTCCAATTTCTTTCTAACTAATAAAAATGAGTAAATCCTCGACCAAATGTCAGGACCTTCAAAAGCAATTCTGATCTCAAAGTTGTGTTTCTTGTTGAGAGAGGAAGCTTGTTAGGTTGACCTGGCCCACTCAAATATCAAGATCCATGGTCCTTATGGTCGACCCTAACACAGGCCAAAGGAGAAGAAATGAACGAACCAACGGGAAGATCTCGAGTGATCCTAACCATCCCTCCAACTGGGAAGGCGAGCTCAAATGATCCCGAGCTTTCACAAAGATTGAGGAAATATCAAGGATATCATGTTATGATCTCTTTGCATTTGCTTCCGCATTAAAGACAATTAGACGTAATTCCGCCAAGCCGAGTTCTTCACTGAATACATAGTCAGGTCAAGTGTGCCGCATTAATTGTTATCTTAGATCTAACCTTGCAAGTTATTTATGAAGAGAATTAATACGACTGAGATGAGATAGTAGGACCCAGACCATCATTGGTTTTTGACGACTGAATAGAGTTACTAAGCATCATCCATCCCTATCTACAGTTTCAACATAAGAACGCCTATAAATAGCACCCCACACATCATGAAACGGGTAACATTCTAGATGCCCTCTCATTTCCCATACTATTCTTTTAATCTTTACCAAAATCTAATTTTAGTATCGAATAGGTCATTTTCTCTCATGAGTTGTAGGTTAAAGTCGACTGGACCCTTGCGTTAGATTGGGGTGAAATATGTCGTTAACATTTGTATTCAAGGAAATCCAAGTTTTAATATATTAATAAACACTTCCAAGAAGGGCAGATGGGTTCGTCGGATGGAGGAGTAGTTGCTCTCTAGCATGAGGCTTTGAGCCATCAATGAATCTACCTAGGTGAGGGGGGAACTATGGCTTCAATGAATGTCTTTCACAATTTTATTAATCAGCACTGGTTCATTTAATCTTCAACTTGATAGTAATCCGCACTCTCCTATTGTTGCTTTAATATTTTTTTATTTGAAGTTTTTAAAATTCTTTATTTAATAATTAAATAAGTAATTACTAATAAAGTTATATAAAATTTTAATTTTGTATTAATAATTAAAAATATTTTTTTTAAAAAGAAAGATTTTAAATACACTATATAATATTGTAGTAGAAATATAATAAACCTAGCATTATAAAAAAAAGAAAAAAAAACAGCTAAATACAAATAAATTAGAAGCTGAGTAGAATTACTGGGCTCGTGGAATGATAGATGGCTGCAACGGAAGTGGCTTTGGGCTGTGCTTGGCTGAACCTCCAGCAGAAATCGCAACTGCACAGAAAAGTCCCATCGCTGCGAGAAAGTGAGGAGGCCGACGCTTCTTCAATCAACTCAATAGCATCGCATTCCATCTCAAAACTCAATCCAGATACCATTTTCGGCTCGTTTGTATTCAAAAATAATTTAATTCATTTTTATTCTATCATTATATTTTTATAATAATTTATATAAAATACATATTTTTATACATATTTTTTAAATTTTAATACATCTTTTTTAAATTTTAACACGCTTTTTTTAAATTTTAAAATAATAATAATATTAAAAAATAAATTTAATTCACGCGAGACTGTTTCAGATTTTTCGGCAAATGTTTCTTTTAATTTTCGTAGAGCTGCTAGGCCTGTTCATCCAGGCCGGGTTGTACCCGGCCCAGTTTAAAATTTTATTTATTTATTAATATTTTTGAAATTTTTTTAAAAAAAATTTTAAGGAAATTTTGAATTCGGATTCCGGATTTAAAAATCCGGAACCCGAATGAACACCCCTACCTATTTCGTTAATCCGGAACCCGGATTAACATCCCATAAACCCCATAAGAGCTGCCCCAAAAATTAAGTCGCAGAGCTTCACCTATATGCCATGGCCACTTGTTCTCAACCTCCCCCATCTCAGATCCCCCTAGTTCCACGGATCCAGAATCTCTTACAGTTTCTTTCCTCAAAAACTCTTGTGGGTTGTCCTTAGAGAATCCCAACTCCGTTCTGAATCTGTTGAGAACTCACGGTTTGACGAAGAAGCACATCGTACACTTAATTAGTAGTCGTCCATTATTGCTTTTGGCCGATTTAGGCAATACCCTCAAGCCCAACATGAAGTTGTTTAAATCCTTAGGGTTCTCTGGCGCTAACCTCGCCTTTAGTGAGATGCAAATAAGAACTTTGATGATGAAGTGTCCTGAATTTTATTCGTATAATGCTCAAAAGAGTTTCAAGCCAAATTTGGAGTTTTTCAAATCGTTAGGCCTGTCAGATCTTGAAATTACAAAGGCTTTATCTGCATCGCCTTATGTTTTGCAAACGATCCTCGAAAACCAAATCATTCCGCATGTTCAAGAGCTTAGCAGATTCTTGGCACTGAGGAGAATGTCTTAAAGGTTATGAAGGCATCCTTGGCAGTGTTTAGAGCAGGCAATCTACATAAGCTACGTACCAACATCGATACTCTGATGAGTCATGGAGTTCCCCAGTCATTAGTTTTTAAACTCTTTGGTAAAAAGTCCAAGGTCAGTGATTATTTGTGGCAATCAGTTTAAGGAGATTGTTAGTGAAGTTATGAAACTTGGTTTTGATCCCAATAGTCTGAAATTTGTTATGGCAGTCGTGTCCATGTTTCTAAATAGCAAAACACTGTGGGAGCAGAAGGTGGAAGCTTATAGGAGTTTTGGTTTGCCAGAGGGTGAGTTTTGGTTTGTCCATGGCGACCCTTGTGTGTGGCTTCTTCAGAGAAGAAGATCAAGAAAATGATGGGTTTCTTTGTGAACGAACTGAAGATGAATCCTTCGAGGATCTCCAAGAGTCCGATTCTTCTACAGTATAACTTGGAGAAACGGATTATTCCAAGGTGTTCAGTTCTGCAACTTTTGATGTTTAAGGGGCTGGTCACCAAAGATACTAGCATTGTTTATATTGTCAAAATGGCTGAGAAGAACTTTATGAAGAGATTGTGAGCAAGTATCAAAATGAGGTTCCTGATGTTGTTAAAGTGAACCAGGGGAAGGTAGAATTTCAAGGGCTCCCCATTGTGCCAATGGGGACGTGATTGCTTTTGACATAATCAAATTTGACCTTGGCTATATATCCTGAATGGAAAAATAATTTCAGGAGGTGTTTCAGCAGGATTGTATGGTAATCCATCAATGTTGCATGCATCAGGCAAATTTAGAAACTTGTCAAAGATGAGTTGAACATTCCTTGCATACAGTAGAACTTGCCTGTCTTTTGATAGTGATAGCTGTATGACGCTATCAATCTGACATTACATTTCAGGATAAGCATGCCTTTGCCTTATATATAAGAGCATTTCTAATTTAGAGGCATTCTAGGATGTTTAGGTGTGATGTATGAAGACTCTGAGGCCTCATGATGATTTTATCTCATATTACTTTTGAGATCTAATCTAAAAGAAGCGTGGGAAGTATCTTTTTTCTCTCATCATATGGTGTTTTGGTTAATGGTATTTGTTGACCTCTCATGAGTAGATGCCCAAGATTTGAGTCCAAGTGCTTTCAGTTTCAATCCCCTTACTAACAAAAAATTATTTTACATACCTATGCATGCAGCTTTGGTTCGTAGGCCATTAACCCTTATTTCGGGTTCTTTATAGTTTACATTTAATCAGGGGCGGAACTACCCTGTCCTTAGGGGGGGCTAATGCCCCCCCCCCAAAGTTTTTCAAAATGTCAGTTTAGTATATAGATTATTAAAAAACAACCCTCCAAATCTGAGTTTTTTCTCCTACAGCCCCCCCAAGTCTATTGACTATAAGTTCAAAAAGACCAAAACCAATGGTCCAGGCCTATATCTAGAGTGTAGCATCTTATCTGTAGACTATAAACTCACCTGCTCAAGTAATCCAAGACCAAAACCAATGGTTTATGCAAGGATGCGACAAGCTACACTCTTGAGTCTTGACTCTACAGCTGACTCGCAAGTCGCAGAGTACCCAGCCATTGCAGAGTATCCTACTTTCGACTTTTGTACCATTGTCAACTTACCGTGCCATTTACAAATAAAAGTAATAATTTATAATTTATTTTGCCACTGTTGTGCTGCTAGCCTGATTGTGCATATATTATAAATGATATATACAGATACAGATTAGTCAATCGTGCTGCCGTTGGCTTGTGCATATTACATAAAAATTTGTATAAAAAGATATAGATTAGTGCATATAAATTTATAAATTTGTATATAAATCTGTGCATACATTATAATTGAGATATATATAGATATAGATAATCATATATATATATAGATTAGTCACTCGTGCTGCTTGTGTATATTATATTTATAATGTTAATATATATAGATAATTTGTCATTTGTGCATATAGATAGAGTTGTGCATTTATTATAATTTATATATATAATATACTAATTTGTGCATGTAAGATTGTCGTCGAGCTTAATTTGAAAAAAAAAATTATATTAATCGCCCCCCAAGCACCAAATCCTAGTTCCGCCCCTGCATTTAATGATTATCATGGGAGACAAGTTGAGCATATGATTGTTTCCTGTCCTAAATGCTTTGGGGTTGGGGGGATTAGTTATAAAGAAGTATACTCTATATACAGAAAAATTAATTCTCTTTCAAATTTTTATATTACTTATAGATATTACTAGTAAAAACAATTTTAATATTTGTGTTGCATCTCAAAATATTCAATTAAATTTCATTATGTAATATTTAAGTATTAGTATTATTATTTTTAAATTAAAACATAATGTACTTAATGATTGCCTTAGACCACAAAATATATTGAGCAGCCCCTGTCTTCAAGGAAACCAGCCAGGGAGGGTTAGGGAAGGTAAAATGGGTAATGAATGAAGTTGAGGATTGATACAGATCAGATAGAGGAATGAGAAGAATTAAGAGATGAATATTGAGAGAGAGACAGAGAGGAGTTAACAACGCACATACTCTTTCTTACCAGGTTGGCTGTAGAACTTAATTTCTTATGTTTTAGCTTTAAAGTTCTTCCTTTACTTGATTCTTGCCACAATCTTGTGTTGCTTGCTTTTGGCTCAACTTTAGGCTTGTTTTTTGGTTGTTACTGGGTAGAGACCATTTCAAGCTGTCATTGAATATATATAACATTCTTGGTGCACTTATTTTAGTTTTAGCTCTGATTAATATGTCCATCTTCTTATGGGCCATAGTAAATTTTAATTTAATTGAATGTTTATTCATATTCAAGCTTTGTGAGTGAGCAAATAGAGACTCTAGAAGAGATTCATATGGCAGCTGTCTTGCTTTTGTCCCCAAAAATGGTATTGGCCTTTTGGAACGTTCTCATTTGAAGGGCATCAAAACACTTCAATTACTGCTCTTATTTTGTAAATCTGCATTTAAAAGAGAATGAAAGTTGAAACAAAGTAATAAAGTTGTATTGAGACCATTGTAGAAGAGTTTCCAAGTGTCCGACTCTTCTACCGTATAGCTTGGAGAAATGGATTATTCCGAGGTGTTCGGTTCTATGAGTTTTAATGTTGAAGGGGCTGATGAAGGATGATCCTAGCATTATTTCTACAGTCACAATGGCCGAGACGGAATTCATTGTCAAATTTGTGAGCAAGTATCAAAATGAAGTTCCTGATGTTGTTAGAGCTCACCAAGGGAAGATAGAATTTCAAGGGCTCCCCATAGCCATGGAGTTGTGAGCAGATTTGATATAATCAAATGCGGCATTGGCTAAAGATCATGAGTTCAGTTTTAGTTCAACATGTTTGCAGTTGGGTAAATTACTTTTTGGAGGTGTCTCAGAAACTTTGTATGGTAATTGTCCTTGCTTTTGATTTGTTTTTTGTTTGCCCCTCAATTATCATTTTACTCTTTGGATTTGTTCGTATTATCAAAATGATTCATTTGTCCATATCCATCTAAATAGAAAATATTGAGAATTTCATGTACCCATGGAGCTACCTCATATGGCCTCAAATAATAATACATGTCCCAAATCTAACCACCTCAGCCTTAGAAAATAAAGATGAAATAAAATTCATAAAAAAATCAGCCTTAGTAATACAGAACATTAATTTTGTGAATGTGGATTATTGAGTCGACACTCAATAATTGACGATGGTAGTTGTGAATTATGCTAATGTTATAATTTTGTGATTTAGGGTTCTAAGGTTCTGTTTCAACTTCCAAGCAACAGTAAATAGGTTAATGTTTACTTGCTTATAATGCTTTGGTAACATGTAATTTTCGGGATTGTTTGCCCTCACAGAATATTTCCGATGCTTGTGAGTTGTACCAGAAGAAAGGAGAAAAGAAAAGAGAAAAAGAAGAAAAACTATGATGGGCTTGCCTGTTACAACCTGGGTTGATTAAAAGACACATAATTTGTGTGCAGATATTTATATATTCGCAGATTCATAAGAAAGTGATGTTTTGCTCATTAATATACTCTGGTCATGTGTGTGTATAACTCTGTTCTCACCTCTCATGTTTAGTACATTGGATTAGGCTTCTTCCATAAAATTTCAAATACACAATGTATGTAGTAAAAGGGTGGTAGGAGAATAGTACGGCTATCATTATCCTATATGTTATTATACTAGTGTCTTATATTATTTCTATATTTGATTATGTATGGTAGTAATACTTACATTAAAGTATTATTAGTCTTTTTATATTGCAGCATAAATATAATAATTTATAATAATTTGCTTATACTGTTATGAAATTTAAAGAAAAGAGCTACTATTACAAAAGAGAAATAAGAAATTCTCTCTGAAACTCTTAAGAACTGAAACTTTCTTTCTCTTTCTATTTTTTCTTATGAATTTCATTACAACTGAAGCCCCTATTTATAGGTTTTGAAATTATTATGCAAGTTACTATACAAGTCACTATGCAGAATTTAAAATAATAGTGGTGGGGTCATTCACATAATTTAGTGGTGGGACAGGGGCGGCTGATAAATTTCGTTCGTTCATTTCACTCCCCCTTGAATGACCGCCAATAAGGAATCTGCCTCGTTAAAACCTTGCCAAGTAAAAACCCAGTGGGAAGAAAAACCAATGGCGAAAGAAAAAGAGTACAGTCTTCTTATGTATCCACAAGTGCTTTAAGATTGCCTCATTAAAACCTTGCAGAGGAAAACCCAGTGGGACAAAACCTCAGCGAAGGAAAAAGAGTACAATCAGCACATTTACTCCCCCTGAAAAGTGCATGACAAAAGATCTTTGAGTTTTCGCATTCCAATGTTATGCACAATCTTCTTGAATGTGGAAGTTGGTAACGCCTTTGTGAATAAATCTGCCAGATTATCACTAGATCGTATCTGCTTGACATCAATTTCACATTTTTCTTGAAGTTCATGAGTATAAAAGAATTTCGGTGAAATATGTTTGGTTCTATCACCTTTGATATATCCTCCTCTGATTTGAGGGATACAAGCAGTATTATCTTCATATAAGATTGTTGGGCTATTATTGATCATGGGAAGTCCACACTTTTCCTGGATAAGTTGAATAACTGATCTCAACCAAATACACTCTCGACTTGCTTCATGAATAGAAATGATCTCTGAGTGATTTGAAGAGGTAGCAGATAGTGTCTGCTTAACAGATCTCCATGATATGGCAGTATCTCCATAAGTAAATAAATATCCAGTTTGAGATCTACCTCTGTGTGGGTCTGAAAGATAACCTGCATCTGCATATCCAATCAATTCTGGACTTGAACCACGTTGATAAAATAATCTCATATCAACCGTACCATGAAGGTAACGAAGGACATGTTTAATGCCATTCCAATGCCTTCGAGTTGGTGCAGAACTATATCTTGCAAGCAGATTAACTGAGAATGTAATATCTGGTCGAGTGCAATTTGCAAGATACATCAAAGCTCCAATTGCACTGAGATATGGTACTTCAGGACCAATAATTTCTTCATCGTCATCACAAGGACGGAATGGATCTTTCTTCACATCAAGTGTTCGAACAATCATTGGAGTACTCAGGGGATGAGATTTGTCCATATAAAAATGCTTTAGGACTTTCTCAGTATACATGGACTGATAAATAAAAATTTCATTTGGCAAGTGCTCAAGCTGCAGGCCGAGACAAAGTTTTGTTTTGCCAAGATCTTTCATTTCAAATTCATTCTTTAAATATATAGCGGTTTTTGAGATCTCTTCAGGAGTTCTCACAATATTTAAATTGTCAACATAAACCGCAATAATGACAAATCCGGATTCTGATTTCTTAATAAAAACACATGGGCATATAAGATTATTCTCAAATCCTTCTTTCAATAGATATTCGCTTAAGCGATTATACCACATGCGTCCGGATTGCTTCAACCCATATAAAGATCTTTGTAGTCTGATTGAGTACATATTTCTAGATGTACTTGTAGATGCTTCAGGCATCTTATATCCTTCAGGGATTTTCATATATATGTCATGGTCTAAGGATCCATATAAATATGCAGTGACCACATCCATCAACCGCATTTCTAATCCTTTTGTAACAACCAGACTAATCAAAAATCTAAATGTGATTACATCCATAACGGGAGAGTATGTTTCTTCATAATCAATCCCGGGTTTCTACAGGAAACCTTGTGCAACAAGCCGCTTTGTATCGCACAATTTCATTTTTCTCATTACGTTTTCGTACAAATACCCACTTATATCCAACAGGCATCACACCCTTTGGTGTTTGGACAACAGGTCCAAATACTTCTCGTTTTGCTAGCGAATTTAATTCAGCTTCAATAGCTGTTTTCCATTTTGGCCAATCATTTCTACATCGACATTCTTCGACGCTTTTTGGCTCACTTTCTTCATTACTTCTGGTAATGTCAAGGGACATTTTATATGAAAATATGTTGTCGACAACAGTTTTATTTCTATCCAGAATTTCTCCAGTTTTCATGAAATGTATTGAGATCTCATTATTTTCAGGTACCTGTTCCTCTTCAGGGGAAAACATTTCATGATACACCTCTTCAGGAGGTCCCTTTTTAGGAGATTTATACTCTTCAAGAGTTTCCTCTTCAAGAGGTTCTGGAATAGAAGATTTAAGCTCTTTAGGAGCACCAATTATATTTGTGGCCTATATTGTGGGTACGTATTCTTCAGGAACACCAAATTCATTTTGTATTCTTTTCCTTCTGGGAATTTTGTCTTTTGCACCAATAGGTCTTCCACGCTTCAGGCGTATTTTAGATTCACCTATTGCTGCTTTGACAATTTGTCCTTCAGGGACTTCAATCCTTGCTGGAGTATTAACAGCAGGAATATAAGATTTTACTACACTTTTAGTGTCAGTAAATACATCCGGTAACTGATTTGCAACATTTTGCAAATGAATAATCTTTTGAACTTCCCGTTTACATTCATTTGTAGGAGGATCAAAATGAGACAGGGTCTTATTATCCCAAGTAATATCTTGTCGTGCTTCAGGCACCGACTTTTCTTTACCCATTAACGGAAAATTTGATTCGTCAAAATGACAATTCTCAAAACGTGCTTTAAACATATCCCCTGTAAGGGGTTCAATGTATCTAATAATGGATGGGGAATCAAAACCAACATATATCCCAAGTCTACGTTGAGGGCCCATTTTTGTACGTTGTGGAGGTGCAATTGGAACATATACAGCACATCCAAAAGTACGAAGATGAGAAATATTTGGTTGACCAAATCCAAGCTGTAATGGAGAATATTTATGATATGCAGATGGTCTAATGCGAATTAGAGATGCTGCATGAAGTATAGCATGTCCCCAAACAGAAATAGGTAGTCTTGATTTCATAAGTAAAGGTCTAGCGATTAGTTGAAGCCTTTTGATCAAAGACTCAGCTAAACCGTTTTGTGTGTGTGTATGGGCAACAGGATGTTCAACATCTATTCCTATTGACATGCAATAGTCATCAAAAACTTGAGATGAAAATTCACCTGCATTATCCAATCGAATGGTCTTAATTGGATACTCAGGAAATTGTGCTCGTAGTTTAATTATCTGAGCAAGAAGTCTAGCAAATGCAACATTTCTAGTGGAAAGAAGACAAACATGTGACCATCGACTAGATGCATCAATTAGAACCATAAAATATCTAAATGGTCCACTTGATGGATGAATAGGCCCACATATATCTCCGTGAATCCTTTGTAAAAAGGATGGAGATTCAACAATGACTTTTGAGGGAGATGGTCTAATAATTAACTTACCTTGAGAACATGCAGAGCACGGAAATTCATTGGGTAGAAATATCTTTTGATTCTTTAAGGGATGCCCATGCGAATTTTCAATAATTCGTCTCATCATTATAGAACCCGGATGTCCAAGGCAATCATGCCAAGTCATAAATACTTTAGGGTCAATGCACTTCTGGTGCATTACCACATATGATTCAATTGTTCTCATTTTTGTATAATACAATCCAGAACATAGAGCAGGCAGTTTTTCTAATACGAGCTTCTGGCCCGATACTGTTTTAGTAATAAGAAGATGCTCTTTACTGCCTTCATTGGTCGTTTCAATATGGTAATCATTACGACGTATATCTTTGAAACTCAATAAATTTCTTCTGGATTGTGAAGAGAATAGAGCATCATCAATACAAAATTTGATGTCATTAGGCAACACAATATAAGCTCTTCCGGAGCCCTCAATTAAATCCGATAAACCTGATATGGTATGGACATAGGCTTTACTTAGTGTTAGATTTTGAAAATATTTCTTTTCTTTGAGAATTGTGTGAATTGTAGTACTGTCAGCCAGACATATATCTTTATCATTCAACTCAGAGATAAAAAGCTCATCAATGTGATCCATAATTCTACAAAATATACAAAACTTTTATTACTGATAGAAAGAAAATACATTAATTGAGTGGAACACTTCCATCTCCAATTAAGTGTTCAATACTACCATCAAGATGATTAAAGAAATCAGATACATCAAGATGAGTAACGTCTACATCTACTGAATCTAATAAATCATCTGATGGTTCTACTAAATTTGTTTCATGCACTTTATTCTTTCCTTTAATAGAAGCTTGATATAAATCAGCTAAGTGTCTAGCCGTACGACAGGTACGTGACCAATGTCCAGTCATTCCACATCTATGGCACACCTCTTCACTTTTCTTTGAAAAATTATTCTGAGAATTTTTACCCCTCTCTGAATTGTACCACTTCTGGTGATATGGTATATTATAATCCCTTTTAATGTTGTCATTCCTGGAACCAACATTTCTGTAATTTCTCCTACCACGTCCACGCCTCCGATTTCTTCTAAAGGATGCACCATTCACTTCTAGGAATGATGCAAACCTATTACCATTCACTTCAGGGAATGATATTGAGCCAGTAGGGCGTGACTGGTAGATTTCTAATAAGAGCTCATTATTCTGCTCAGCTACTAGAAGACATGATATAAGTTCAAAATATTTCTTGAACTTTCTCTCTCGATACTGCTGCTGCAGGAGCACATTCGAGACATGAAATGTAGTAAAAGTCTTCTCTAACATATCTTCATCGGTGATTTTCTCACCGCATAATTTTAATACTGAGCTTATTTTAAAAAGTGCGGAATTATACTCACTAACACTTTTAAAATCTTGCAACCTCAGGTGCATCCATTGAGAACGAGCTCTTGGGAGGATGACAGTCTTCTGATGTTCATACCTCTCCCTTAAATTATTCCACAAAATATAGGGATCTTTTACTGTGAGATATTCAGTTTTCAATTCTTCATGAAGATGGTGGCGAAGGAAAATCATTGCTTTAGCACGTTCCTGCAGGGATGCCTGATTTCCTTCTTTAATAGTTTCTCCCAGGTTCATTGCATCAAGATTTATTTCAGCATCAAGTATCCAGGATAAATAATTTTTTCCAGATATATCAAGAGCAACAAATTCCAATTTTGTAAGATTTTCCATTTTCTACACATATAAATAATAAATATGTGTATCTCAGAAAATATATTTATAAATTCACAGAGATAATCATCAATAAAATATATCAAAGATTTCAAATAATATATTGAAAAATTTACAGAGGAATAAGGCCACTAGTTTCAGAATTGGTAGAACCGTCGTGCTGATAACGTGTTATGAAACTTAAAGAAAAGAGCTACTATTGCAAAAGAGAAATAAGAAATTCTCTCTGAAACTCTTAAGAACTGAAATTTTCTTTTTCTTTCTATTTTTTTTTTATGAATTTCATTACAACTGAAGCCCCTATTTATAGGCTTTGAAATTACTATGCAAGTTACTATGCAAGTCACTATGCAGAATTTAAAATAATAGTGGTGGGGTCATTCACATAATTTAGTGGTGGGACAGGGATGGTTGATAAATTTCGTTCGTTCATTTCATATACTAGTATATTATTGAATTTAGTAATGCTAGTTTCAAGTCTAAATAGATAAGTCTTATAAACAAGTAGGTTTCACTAATAAATAATAATTTTTTACACTTTCTTTAGGTGGGCTCTACTTCTTACAAAGGTTTGTATGGGACTTATCAATTTGGAACTTACGCAAATCATTTCTTTTTTTATTACATGTGTACAATATCCGAGGCAGATTTGGATTTCAAGTTGGAATCGATTCAGTGACACTTACAATTAAAAAATTAATAATAATAATAAGAAATGAATTTAACTCGGTTTTGAAATTTTAAATTATTTATTATATTTTATATAAAAAAATTTTAAAAATCATAATAAGAGGATAAAATGAAATGAAACATTTCTTATATTTAAATGGGGCTCATGAGTGCATCTGTATTATTTATCCAACTTTCCATAATTTTTTTTTTCTCCCCATTTACTTTTTTAGTTTTTTTTCCTCTTGTAAATTTTAATTTTAATAAATATTTGTACATTCTATTTTTGAGTTTGATCAAATTAGGAATGATAAATAGTGGTAATGAGTCATATTCGTATCATATCAAATTATGTATAGTATTCGATATAGATTAACCCGAACAAGGCCTATTAAGCTTAACGGGCCAGATTTTCAAACTATTTCATAATCTATTAAAATAACAAGTTGATACATCTCTTTTGGATTTGTTTTAACTCATTTACATAAAAGAGTTGAATTGACCTAAATAATCTATTTAATCTGATTAACCGAATTTTACATATAATATAAAATCACAATATCTTTCAAAAATATAAAACTAATTGTGTAAGTCTAAAATTACATAAAAGCACTAACTGCAAGTATGCACATGCGATGCATTGACGCATTAGACGCACTTAGTGATCAAAAAAGATGTGGTTGATCATAATTTTAACAGTTATGATTAACTATTAGTTACATTTTTTAAAAAATTTTCAATAATAAATATTTTGACGCTTATTATTGTATCTCTTTAAACAATAACTGTCACATTCTAAATTAAGTCGAAACAATATGTCTGTTATTATTGCATCTGTTCATTCAAAACATTAATGTTCAGAATTTGCAATCTACACACTATATAAACAATATTGTATCTTGAGGACATAATTGATTAGTTTCATTTTGCAGAAATCTATATAAGTGAGAGACAATATTTGTCTAAGAAACAAATTAATAATCACCTCATTATTTTTTCTTCTTTAATTTCTATTTTCTTATTTTGTTTTTTCTAACGCGGCCTTATGCTCACATAAAATCTTTATGTTTGTTTCTCCTTAAATCTTTATGTTTGTTTCTCTAACGAGCGATCGGGTTGCTTATATAGGAAAAATAACCCTATAATGTGAAGCCAACACGTCATATATTTCACTAATCTGAATCTCTTCCTTTTTTATTTCTCTCTCTCTCACCCTCACAATGCCTCATCCCTTTATATTTTCACATAGACAACACGAGGTTTCTGTCTTTGCAACTTTTCTCAACTTCTTGCATTTACAAATATCTTTTTTTTAACTGAAAATATTTTTTATTTTTATTTTTTGTTTCAGGTTGAAAATATAGTTTTGCAACTTCTTCTCAACTTCTTGTATTTACAAATCAGAAATTTCAAGAAGCTCGTTCCACCACTTAAATGAATTTTTTTGCAACAGCTTCAATGGAACCAGTGCTAAATCTATTAATTTCACAGGCAAATACATCAATGGGGATTGAGTAATCAAAATGAGAACCGGCTTATTAAAAAAAAATCGAAATGGGAACCTAAGTTTAGGGAGAAGGGATGAACAGAAGGAAGAAGAAGATTATATCTTCTTCGTTCAACGACTGTGAAGTTAGAAAAACCCATTGATGGTTCAGGTTGGTCCCAAACTTCCTGTTGGATTATTGGAGGTGGAAGCTATTGATGGATTATTGGATGAGGAAGAGAGAGGGGGGTCTGTGGAAATCGAAATGGGGAAGGGAGAAATGGGCGAGATTTTTTTGGGACTAATTTATTATATGATGCGTACGTGGCACTTTACTATTAGAGGACTATTTATTAGGTAATATTAGAGGTGTCAATATGTCACACGACCCGTTAACCCAATACAAATACGACACGATAATAACGAGTTAGGATTTAGTCTTAAAGGGTTTCGGGTCAAAATGGATTGACCCGTTATGACACGATTGCTTAACGGATTGATAGCGGGTTAACCTGTTTTGATCCGCTATAACACGTTATGACACGTTAAGAAAATTAAAATTACAAATATATCCTTACATTTAAATTTAAAATTGTTAGAATCTTAATTTCAATATTTTTATTGTTTATATTATAATTTATATTTGTAGTTTGTATTATAATTTTTATAGATATTGTGATTTTAATATTTGTATAAAATTATGCTAAGTTTAATTAATTCAAACAGATTAATTTTAGACATATTCAACGCATTTACATAAACAAGTTGAAACGTATCATATTTTATCGTATTAATTTATTTTGTAATATTTACTAATAGGTCATAACGGTTGACACGATACGACACGTTATGTTAACGGGTCGTGTTAGGGTTTCAGATTTTGACACGATATGTTTAACGGGTCGAGTTAAGGTTGACTTATATAATATAATATACATGTCTTGACACAATACGAACATGACCCGTTAACACGATTTAACACCCCTAAGTAACATCAACCAGACCGACCTATGTTTTTTCTATAACGTAATTCCACAAATCAAGCTTCGACTTAGAGTTGAAGTTAGTGATCGCTCTGACTGGTGTCGAAGCCCACTGATTCACAGTTGGACTCCAATTTCGAGTCAAGGCTAACTCCAAGTTATTTCCAAACGATCTATTTTCCAAACGATCTATTCTGGCACGAACTCGGAGTTGCTTCTTGAAGTTAGGATGTTTACCCATTTTTCTCCCCTTTATCAGCACCCCAATAGAAAAAAGAGTAGTCAAATTAGCCAAAAATACAACTTTAGGATCTCTCAAATACAACTATAAAGAGTGAAAGACCCAGATTTGTCATCAAACACATCACAGAGACAGACAGGAGACTGTCTCGAAATACCAGACCATGCTTTCTAAAAAGTTGGATATGCAGTCATCTACCTTGGTTTATGCTAGGTTTGGGATCATAGACAAGATGGAAAAGGTTTTTAGAAGAGTTTTGAACTCGAAAACCCATGTGAAGGATGATGTGATAAGGAAAGTGGCTGAGGTTTATATTGGGAACTATATGCATTCAAGATTAGATGATTTGGGAGAAGATGTTTCAACAAATTTTGGTGAATCTGATCTTGTTTGGTGCCTGCTCTTCTTTCTGATGCTAGCTTTTTGAGCCGACGGGGTATAGGCAAATGTTCCTTGGAGTGTAACAGTTGCAAATATTATGATGCTCTCTTATTTGAAAATTGAAGATTTCACTCATCTGAAATTCTGGATGTTGGTGTAGCAATTATGCAGTAGACATATTCTGGTTTTTTATGACAGCAGATTTGGGTGTTTCGTTTCATCTTAAAATTTTAGTTAATTTGGTTAATTTGGTTGATCTAATGTTTATTTTGGATGTTGGTGTGGCAGTTATTTTTTGGAAGGAAGAAGTGATTGTATCAGCTAGTACCACTATGGATAAACTATAAGTGCACGCGATGTTGCTGTTGCCTCATCAGTCTCCAAATTTTTTTTATACCATTTTTCTAATTTTTAGGTTGGTTACTTTACTATCTTTATAATTTTAAGAGAAGGATGTTTTCAATAGTGGTAGGACTTAAAATATTAAATTATTAATTAATATATGAAATGTATGTACTAAATATAAAAAAAAAATTAAAAAAAAAACTTAAAATATTATTAAAATATATAATATTATTTTAGTTTTAAAATGACTAGTCCAATATAGATTAACATTTTCAAAGATTTAACCAAAACCACAAATTCTAATCAAAATTTGGACTTTTCAAATTACATGCTAGTGTTAACAAATTTATTTAGGGCATTCATTCATATGAATAATAGTATATTATTATTTATATTATTGTTTATATAAATAAATATTTTTGGTGTGATTTCTCTCCATCATTTTTATATTTATTTTCAAGAAAAGTCGAACAGCTGAAATGATACTCTCGACGTGGTAGAATTGCACTGGTGTAAACTTGATATAAGGTATATGCAGAAATTTGCAAATTAAAGAGCTATGCGTAAACATGGGAGGAAAATCTGCAGAAAATGGAGAAATTAAAGAGCCAATGGATGAACACTTCAGTCCTAAATCTGCGTAAACATGGGAGGAAAATCTGCAGAAAATGGAGCAATGAAATAACAAAAGATGCATAGTACCTGAAATTGCACAATTTAATAGCAAGCATGCTGAAGGATAATTCTCTTTAGGGAGAGACCAAATATCGGTGCATTTTATACAGCGAGCAGAGGGGTGAATGACGGGGCCTTAACAAACCTAACAATGATGAAGGATAATTTCGTCCTCACAAGGCCATTTAGAGCAATGCCTTTCATGGTGCTTGCTTCGGTGGTCCTACTACGAACCCTCTGAAACATAGGGTTTACGAACCAGAAGAAGAATGGTGAAACAAAGGATTTTATTCCTACTACGCGAATCTCAAATAAATCTGAAATCTCAAAGCCCTGTGCTAAGCTGAACCTCCAGCCGCAATCATTGCTGCACTGAGAAGTCACAGAGCATGGGGAAAGCGAGGAGGCCGACGCTTCAATCAACACTAGTATCGCATTTCTATCTCAAAACTCAACACAGCCACAGGTAACCATTGATTCAGCTTTTTCGGCAATCCAACCAAATGATTCGTTTAATTTCCGTAAAGCTGCCCCAACAATTAAGGCGCAGAGCTTCACCAATCTGCCATGGCCACTTGTTCTCAACCTCCTCTCTCAAGCCAATCTCAGACCCCCCTAATTCCACGGACCCGAAATCTCTTACAGTTTCTTTCCTCCAAAACTCGTGTGGACTGTCCTTAGAACTGGCCACTTCAGCTTCCAAGAAGCTCAACATTGAGAGCATAGAGAATCCCAACTCCGTTCTGAATCTGTTGAGAACTCACGGTTTGACGCAGAACCACATCATACACTTAATTAGTAGTCGTCCATTATTGCTTTTGGCCGATTTGGGCAATACCCTCAAGCCCAACTTGGAGTTGTTTAAATCCTTAGGGTTCTCTGGAGCTAACCTCGCCAAAATGCTCACCAGATACCCAACTGTGCTAGAAAGTAATTCATACACTGCTGTTGATTTTTTTAGAGCACATGGTTTTAGTGATATGCAAATAAAAACTTTGATGATGAAGTGTCCCGAACTTTATTCGTTTAATGCCCAAAAGACTCTTAAGCCAAAGTTGGAGTTTTTCAAATCGTTAGGCTTGTCAGATCTTGAAATTACAAAGCTTTTATCTGGATCGCCTTATATTCTAACAAGGAGCCTCGAAAAACAAATCATTCCGTGTATTCAAGTGCTTAGGCGGGTTCTTGGCACTGACGAGAATGTCTTAAAGGCGGTCAAGGCATGCCTCTCATCGATTGGATATGATGTGGAAAAAGTGTTACAGGCGAATATATCAATATTGCTAAGCAATGGTGTTCCCAATTCATTAGCTGTTAAGATCTTTTTGATGCATCCAAGATCGCTGCTTGTGAGGACTGGTCGATTTACTGAGATTGTTAATGAGGTCAGGAAATTGGGTTTTGATCCCAATAATCTACAATTTCTTCTAGCCATCCGTTCAATGGCAGTGATAAGTAAAGTGCTGTGGGACAAAAAGGTGGAAGTTTTAAGAAGTTTTGGTTTGTCAAAGGATGAAATTGATTTAGCATTCAAGCTGCAACCAATGTGTATGACAACTTCAGAGAAGAAGATCATGAAAGTGTTGGGGTTCTTGGTGAACAATCTGAAGATGAAGCCTTCAATGATATCCAAGAATCCGAATCTTCTACTGCATAGCCTAGAGAAGCGGATAATTCCGAGGTGTTCAGTTCTGCAAGTTTTAATGTTGAAGGGGCTGATGAAGGATTATCCTAGCATTATTTCTATGGTCACAATGGCCGAGAAGGAATTCACGGTCAGATTTGTGAGCAAGTATCAAACTGAGGTTCCTGATGTTGTTAGAGCACACCAAGGGAAGATACAATTTCAAGGGCTCCCCATAGCCATGGAAAAGTGACTACTTTGGATGTAATCAAATCAGGCGTTGCCTAAAGATCGTGAGTTCAGATTTAGTTTAACATGTCTGCAGTTGAACATGTCCTAAATGCTTTGGGGTTGGGGGGATTAGCTTTCATTTATACTTGCAGCAGTTTGGTCATATGGAATTGGTTGCTCTGTCGCCAAATATTTCAGGACCTTTTGTATATGTTACGACGTGTTTAAACTTGTGCATATGTTTATCATTCTATTCCTAGTTCAGACAAACTAGGTGCTTGTCGTTGAATGTAGCACCTATTCCAGCAGCTTTATTATAGCCCAGAAATCTATCATTTAGTTCTCCATGTTTTTGTTGGCCAGAATTCAGATCCTCCACTGGTTTGGAAGTTGGAACTCCTTCAAGTATAGAGTGGCTTGAAGGTGTAAGTTTCATTTGATGATGTTCATTACCTTTTTTTTGTATCTTTTAGGGAGCAGTGTTACCCCATCTGGCTGGCTCGCAACAAACAGTGTAGACTTTTAGTACAGAGAACTAATGTTACATACTTTTTCATCTGCAGGAATTTAGTAAAGAGTTACTACCTGAGCTTTATAAGCACCCAGGATTCTGTAAGAAAGACAATTGCAATATTTCATTTGCGAAAGTGATTTCCTGAATTTTTGTTATGTCTATAAGCTCTTGCTGCATCCAAGGATATCAGTAAGTTCCGACAATTTATTCCAGACGGTATTAGTTACCAATCTGTGTGTGTCAGCAAAATCCCAAGAACCCACGCTAAACTGTTTTATTTAAATGGATGAACAAGTTTGATGATAACCATTCAAAATCACTCCTGAGAACACCTTCATTGAATGAGAAAGAGTCAATGATGGGAAAAGCACCATTGAGACTTTTTTTTAAGCTTCGTTCTTCGTTCTCTTCAGCCATTTATGTTTTTACATCTCATTTCTAATATCTTCTGCTTTGATGCTTTCGATTGAACTCTTAAGGTAGGTGGACACCATACTTAGTGCAATATTTGTACCTGCGTTTACTCATTTTTCTGCTTTTGTTACTTATAAAAATAAAATAAAAAATTATTCTGCTTTAGTTTTTGCAAGTCTTTCGATTTAATATGTACCTGGAAGGCAAAGAACCTCACCAAGCCTGAGAGCAGACAGCAGATTAGCAATTGTCTGGGAACAAAATTGTACTGGTGTAGACTTTATATTTTGCAAGGATAAAGGCAGAGGATATCGTTGGGGGTAATAATACTGAATTGGATGAGTTATTTGAGGAAGAATTGCTATGATTTTAAAGGTAAAAGCCTGAAATGGTAGGTCCCATCTTTGTACTAAAGAAAAGGGCACTTGGATTTGAGAGCCCATTTTGTCATGATCTATCCCTTTCTTTCAACACCGTCCTTGTTCACACTTACCTCTTGACTTTTGGTTATTACATCATCAACGCTGTTTAGCGTTTACCTCAGGGAACCATCAACCTAATCTTGGTCTTGTGCCCAAAAATCAGGGTTACATATCAGGCAGAGTGGCGTCATTGTGATGATACATAACATATGTACTAAATTGGAATAGACACATCAAATTTTTTTTTACAGTATTTAATATTATCTGTATAGATTTTGTACATACTGTAGACCCTGCATGAGCATTTCTTACTATGCACATCATTCTCCACTATCGATTATCCAATTTGATCAGACATTGATTTCGGTTATGCATGTATGTCGTACTTTCCATATTTTCACTTTCAATCATTTGTCTTTTTCCATAGTTGGATTTATTGATAGAAATTATTTGTGCAAGTGCGCAAGAGCCGTTCGATTCTTTTGAAAAAAATGAGTACATACACAATTTACTTTGAAGAAAATTAAATTTTCAATAGTAGGTTCTATTTTTTTTAAAAGATTACTTGGTGCTTACACTTTCTTTGATTGTATCTAGCATTACTCTTTCCAGTTACAGAATATATAAGTCTCGCATACGGCCTTTGAAAATGGGATAAATTTAAAATCTATATGAAAAAATTATTTTTTTTGTAGATCTCTTTTTTTTTTTCTTTTTTTATTTGTAGGGAGCGTGTGTAGTCTGCACATTCTAAAACTATATTTTGCATTACTCTTGTCCTGTTTATAGGCGACCATAATCAAACATTATGGATGAAATTGTCGTTGGTAGAATGCATTCACTATGTTCCTCCTCACTTTGGGTGTTCATATACCAACCCACCTGCTGGTTCACATAATCACTTACGCTTTTAAGATTTGAATTTGGCATTAAATTAAAATGGCAATATAAACTTGGATCCACATGCCAACCTTGGAATTACTTGTAATTGTTGGTGATTAAAGCTTGAGGAATGTGGACCTTTAAAGCTCGGATGCCGGTATATGCAAATTGCAAAGACGACTCAGTGTAGAGGATAGATATGGCGCCAGGCTAAAATCCCTTTGCATCTGACATAAAACTACAAGTCATAGAGGTTTCAACTAGTGTCTGCTGACATGTTCGATTGCCTAACATACCGAAGCCGGACTGTATTGGCTAATATGAAACAATATACTATTAAGAAAAGCCAAGGACAGCATTAAAAAAATCTTCTGCTGGAACTTGGAAGTCTACGACAGGAAGATGCAATGTAATAGATTTGACTCGAGTCTTTTCCTGCTTCGTTACGCAATGCATCACTGTCACCGACATTTCCCTCAGATTTTCATTATCTTTCTTCCAACATCCGAAATATCGCTTTTCATTATTCTGTTGAGGGCTTCAGTCTCTGTTTTCACACTGTTTTGACAACTTTTGTAAAACTTGATCTTTTGAGATTGGGAGGTAAAGTTGGCAGCTCCTACATGTGTATTACCTTTCCGGATGTTCTTTAAAACCAAAGAAAACCCAAGATTTTCAATATCAACTGCAATCCTCTCGAACCCAAGTGCTTCTTCAACTTTGAAAGCACTTCAGACTTTAATGGGTTTGCAATTCCCAATCAAACTTTGTGGGAGAGCTTCTCCATAGATTCTTTTGCGGCCACCCTGACAGGGCTAACCAGCTTGAGAGTTCTTAGTCTAGTATCGTTGGGCATTTGGGGTCCACTGCCGGACAAAATTCATAGACTGTCTTCGGTTGAACAACTTGATTCGAGTTCAAATTTTCTTTTTGGTTCAATTCCTTATTAGATTTGTATAATGGTAAAAGCTTCAAACTCTCAAACTGGACGACAATTTCTTTATACTTCCCTCCCCACTTGGTTTGATTCTTTATCTAATCTGACAATGCTAAGCTTGAGGAATAACCAGCTTAAAGGTCCATTTCCATCTTCAATCTTGAGCATCTCCACTCACACTGATCTTCTCGTCTCAAGCAATGACATGCTTGGGGAATTTCCACATCTCAATAGCTTAAAAAGATTGCGTATGCTGGACCTGAGTGCAAACAAATTACATTTTCTGCTACCTCAAATGCCTAAAGGAGTGGTCATGGTCTTCCTCAACAACAACTCCTCGGGTAAGATTCCTGAGCAATATGGCCGGTTAAGTCGGTTCCAACACATGGATATGTCATTCAATGTTCTTAGGGGCACACCTCTACCTGCACTTTTCTCTTTGCCCAACATCACTTATTTGGCAATTCTATTTTTGTGGAGATGCTATTGTCCTCGAGGGATATCAGAGCAGCATTTGTTGCAGAACGTAGTGCAAACAATATGGCATGAATTTGAAAAGTAATCGATAGTTTTGCGTTTGAACAACTGGACATGAATTTTGAAATTTGATGAACATTTACTTTGGCCTTATTTCTTTTTTGGTTGAGGTTTGTTTCTGAGGCTGCAAAGTTGGGCATGCAAGGTCTCCCAGCATGTCGGTCTTTCAGTTTAGACAAGTTAAAGGAAGCGTCAAACCAACTTTGACAGCTCTGCCTTTATGGGAGAAGTATCATGTGGAAAGGTACTGTCTAAAACTTGTAATTTGCTATAAAGGTATGATGAAATGTATGCTAAAAGTTACTACTCTCATCTAGATTTTATCAAAAATTTGAAGTAATTGCAGCTCTAGTGCGGCTGGAAATCAGGGTAAAGGATGTTGCAACATATGATGGATGACATAAGGATTCATAGTTCGTAAGTATTTTGCTGCTACAATTATATGGGTCTGAAGTTTAATTGGGTGAAAGACATGTTATGTTTGCACAACCTTTGGTGTTTCAGCCAAAAGAAGTGGTTCACAACTCACTGCTAGACGGTCATCTTAATCAAGCTTATTTTACTCATTATGAGCATCAATTATGACAGCAATTGAATAAGCCATCTAAGCTTTTAGATATCTATTGCATTATCTCCTTTTCAGCTCTCTCTCCTTTGTCTTGCAGCTTTACAGAGGAATATTAGGGAATGGGATTCAAGTTGTTGTTAGGTGTCTGCCTCGTCCAAAGAAATTTTAACTTCGAAATCAAAAACTCAGGTTGGATTTGCTTGCAAGGCTTTATCACCCACATTTGGTAGGCCTTTTGGGGCACTGTGTTGATGTTGGTGGAAGAGATAATTGCAGCGTAAACAATTTATTTCTCATATCAGAATATATTCCTGGCGGGAGTTTTCAAACTTATCTTGCAGGTAATTTGGTACTATTATTAATCCTTTGAATGCTTATGGGGATATAAGGACTAAAATCTCATTGGAATCGGCATCTCCATATATTTCATTAATGGAACTCTTAGGGGTTGGCTCAGCTCAAGTGGTAAGTCTTGGCTTTGGGGGCATTCACTCCCCAAGTAATCTAAAGTTCAAATGCCCCTCGGGCACAAACAATTTCTAAGGGTTATCGGACTGGATGATTTTCTTCTTGAATTACCTTAGGGACACTTACGGAAAAGTCCTTATCAAGAGCCTATGTACCCCCGAAATTAGTTGGGACACTATTCCTTGACATCCAGCCCGGAATAATAAAATAAAACCAAGAAATTGGAAAATTGGTCCGGACCGAACCAAACCAATGAAATAAGTCTGGTTTTGGACCGGTCCAGCCCGGAATCAATTCCTGTAATATCAAAACAAGCCAGAATCAATCCGGTTTTGGTTCTAAGCTTTTTAGGACTAGACCGAATTGGTTCTATAATATAATATATATTTTAAATTAGTTTTTTAATATTATATATAATATTTTTTATATGTAATAATATTAATTATAATTATATATAGGATAATGTTATTATAATTTATAACATAAAAGTTTAACTTTAAACATTAAAATTTAATTGATCTTATGCTTTAACATAACATATATATATATATTAATAACATTTTATCATAAGAACTACTTAAATTGAGAAAAAATACTTAAAAATAAAATCGAAAAATCAGACCATACTAGAACAGTAAAACTAAAAGTATCGGTCTAAGGGGTAACTGGATGCGTGATCAATTTTTGAAAATGTAAAACCAATATATACTGGTTCGGTTCATAAATCTTGTCCAAAATCGGATCAAATGGGACCTGTTACACCCTAGGTGTAGATTTTTGCTTTACCATTTAACTATAGCAGCTTTATACTTGTAGAGAATAGCTGCAGAAAGGTTTTTCAACTAGTCAGGGAGATTGGCAGTTGTTGCCAAGGTTGTGTACTTCCTACATGTTGGAGTTATTCCTGGTTTCTTCAACAACAGATTGAAGACAAATAATATTCTGATCAAGCGTTAAGTTGAGTGACAATGGGATGTCCATTATCCTGGAAGAAACTGACAAATTTGAGGTATAGCTTCTTATTTTTATTGATTATTGATCGGCGGGCCCTGCAACAAATTCTTGATGCTGTTGGTTGGATATTGATTTGTGCTCTTGGTTTTTAGGCAAAAGGAGAATGTCATAAATCGTGGTAAGCTTTTTCTTAAACAATCAATACCAGATAGAGCAGACAATTTCTTTTTAATTATTAATTAATCTTTAATGAGATGAATCCTTACTTCAATGGTTATTAACCATTTTAGAGTTTTCCGTGTCATCAGGCAAATGAAAAAACTAGAGGATGATGTTTATACTTTCGAATTCACCTTACTGGAGGCAGTATGTGCTAGAAGAGTCCATTTTTTTTTTCTAAATGAGACGGTATGAATTTAATTCTGACTAACTGCAAAGTATTTATCAATGTATGAGTCAAAAATCCTGAAAATAATGTTTGGATGATGAGATGTGATGAGATAATTTTATATAAAAGTTTGATGAAATATTATTTTTTAAATATTATTATTGTTTTGATATTTTAAAAAAATAATTTTTTATTATATTTTACATGAAAATTTGAAAAATATTAATGATGAAATGAGATTGTATGAAATCGTTTCTGTATCCAAACACGGCCTAATCAAACTAGCTAATTTAGTGCATTTCTATGCTATAATAATGCTGGTATAGCTATTCTCACTACTCTCTAGAGCATTGAATTGATGCTAACAAGAATTTCTGCAAAATTGGTACAATATTGGTGTATAGTTGTTTTTTCCCCCTTCGTTTTAATACATTTTTGACACCAAAGTCTTCATTTTGCAGGCATCTTTGAATAGCAAGGATGGCTAGAAACGTATAATTGACCCAATCGTGCAAGCCAGTTGCTCTCAAGAATCCTTATCAATTGTAGATGCATTTCTTGGAAATCATGCAACCGTCCCTCTATTGAGGATGTCCTTTGGAATTTAAAGTATCAGCTCAAATTCAGGCAACAAACAGTTTATGGGTGGGTGGGGGTGGGGGGGGGGGGGGGGAACAAAGACAAAACACTCCATCACATAAATGAGTTTTACTCTTCATATTATATTCTTCTTCCTTTGCATTTCTGTAATTGTCATCTCAGTGGTAGAGAATTAATTCAGTCCCAAATCAATGGAAGGCTTTTTTTGTTGTTGGACAACTTGTAATTTGAATTATGGGAGATTGCAATAGATTATGGGGAGCCAAACAATGCTATAGACTCCTACATCTCGTTTGTTTTCACAATCATTTTCATTTCATCTCATATGATCTTTTAATTTCATCTCATATGATCTACGAAAACAAACGAGTCATAAACACATGAAAACGGTAAAAAGAAAAAACAAGAGAGACTAAAACTTCCCGTTTGATTTGACTAACTCCCATTGACATGCTAACGCACCACATTGGATGCATCTCTAAAATAATGATCTTTTACTTTATACCGCATTTCCATGCATTCTCCAAACCTAAAAATTTTATTAAGATCACAGAATCCTAAAACGTCTTTGTATGGAATGATTTGTATTGGGCCCAAACCATCTGAAAAAGGAGAAACAATGAAGTCAACGAGTAGAAGCTCGGTAAGGTTGTTTTCCACTATTTCAAAGGGAGCAAAGTTGAAGATACATCTCCCAGCACCATTTCAAAAGCATCTGCTACAGAACTCTAAGCCCAAGAACGTGATTGCATCACTCATATTTACAGCAAATGAAAATATGGATGTAATGACTAATGAGTAGAACCAAGCTAAAGCCTATCCAAACCTGTAGTGAGTTTACAAGAAATATAGCCAGCATTGAGATGTGGCAGATGCAACGCAGCCAAAAGCCCTTGCCAACTCTCCCCAGGTGCACCGCCAACTTGAAACTCAAGAAGCTTTTTCTGTTTCCTGTAATAATCTTCCAGTGGCTTGCTCTGGGGAGGAAAACAAAAAAAAAATAGATCCTATCAAAAGCACTCACCTCTCTGATTATGTTATAAATGCATGACTATCAGCATCCTATCTCAGGAAAAAAACCCATTGACCCATTCATCAAAAAAATCCACTGGTCTGAAAACAAAACAAAAAAAAAAAAGAAAAAAAAACTGCATTCCATCTCGTTAAAAAAAATTATGAAGAACATCTCAATGTAGGACAAACTTTTCAGGCCTATTTCCAGGAACAATTGTTTCTCATGATAAACTGCCTCAAGCAATAGCTATAAGCCTATAAGCCATTCTTGGAAGCAAGGGCTTAGGGCCATTAGAAAGAAGGCTGTGTCTTTAAGGCCCTGTTTGGATAGCGAAAGTGTTTTATTTCATCTCATCATTATAATTTTTTCAAATTCTCATACAAAATACAATAAATAATTCAACTTTTTCAAATCTTAAAATAATAATAATATTAAAAAATAATATTCTAATAATATTTTATTCAACTTTCAACTTTCACCTAAAATCATCTCATCTCACTATCCAAACCATACCTAAAAGTGCACATTATTGTGCATTTGTCCAGAAGGAACAAAAGAAGAAAGAAATGAACAATCTACACCCTGACAGCTAGCATCACACCAGACATAAAATAATAGAGGTTACAAATTATTGGAAAAATACGAATTTTGATTTTCCTCACTCCCTAATGTAGAAATAACTAATTCCTTCACGTTTCATATTTAACTATGGAAAGTTTAAATTGTGACTAGGTCAAAAAACAGCAGGAACCATAACAAGTAACGAATATTTAAAAATACCATGTCATTTGTCAAGCAGGAAATTCATAATCAAGTTCAGACCAGAAGCCATCTATCCAATATGCAAGGAAATGCAGAGCTACGAGAATTGAGGACTACCTGCTTTGCATAGACTTGGACTTTTTCCTTCCAGCTATCATCTGCAACAACAATTAAACATTCCTTTTGAGTGAGATGGAAGGACATACCAAAAACTTGTACCTTGGAAGTTGTTTATCCCTAGAGACTCAAGGGGGGTAAAAAGTACCTCCTCCTCGGTGATTCACGACGCAGTCCTCTGTGCACTTGAAATTCACAACCAGATCAATCTCAGCAAGTTGGTCAAGGATTTCCTGTTACAAAAATTTCAAGTTCATATGACTGCACGTGTCAGTCGCAGTGTCATTGCCACAACTGTTTTCTTATAAGGTGCAAAAATGACCGTATGGAAGAAACGTCTCGATAAGCATCGGTATACCGGGGAGAAGTATAAGTCAAGAATCAAATCCAAAATTATACCCCTTTCTATGTCAAGACATCACAGTTTCTGGAAACGAAATAAATTATTGCGTAATTCAAGAGGCAGGAATTTAAGTAGTCTAGCAAATTCGATTACACACAAGAAATAAACGTAGCCTGAATTCGTTCCAAAGAAGTTCAAGTTCAAACTCACAGCCTGAGTTGGTGAACGAGGAAATCCATCCAGTATAAATCCGCTTTCACCTCGGTAATATCCATCTTCCAACCTCTTCGACAGCAGCCCAAACATTACCTCCTCTGGAACAAGTTCCCCACGATTGATAGCATTTGCAATCTAATTTCATCATCATACTGTGAATTTCTCTGAAAACTTATAATCAATCCACTAGTTTGAATCAATCGAATAAGCATACGAAGAAATTGTAAAGAAAAAACTCGAAAGAACAATTTCAAAAGTCAAAAAGAGAAAGCAAAGATTCTGACACCTGTTTGTAGAGAGAAGAGTGGGGGCTGAGTTCTTGACGGACGAGGCTGGCCATGGACATGTGAGGGACGCGTAGAAGCTTCGAGAGCCGATTGGCGTAAACATGCTTCTTGGCGCTTGGGCTCCCTATGAACACCCACTGCACCCCTCTACTTAGGTCCGAACCCTCCGAGTCTGCCATCGCAGCATACGCCAGCTGATTACGGCGCCGCTCGCTCTCGGCTCGGTCAGTTTGGTAGTCGACCTGAGGCTGAGCTGCAGCAGCGGAGGTGGTGCCAGGGTAGAATCGGCTACCAGCAAGCCACAACAAGGGATACATGCGCCGAGACGCCGTAACGGCGGCGACGCTCAAGCGGCTTACTCCGATCATCGAGAGAGAGAGAGAGCGCACCGAGAGGCCAGGTTCGTTTTAAGGAACTAACGAAATGGGAAGTAAAGAGCCGATAGAGAGACACAGTTTTTTTATTTTTTGAAATAAGAGACGGAGAGTGTTGATATTGAAAAGAATATGCTATTGGCTTTTACACCAAATATTACTCATTTTTGTTAAAACAAAATATATATATATATATATTAGATAGAAATAACGTATAAAAGTACGTTTATTTAATTTAATTTTTAATAAAAATTTAATAATTATTTATAAGTAAGTAGATGATAAATAATTATACCTTCTCATATATTATAAAAATAATAATAATAATAATAATAAGATAGTCTCATAAATAAACATAACATATAGTTTTATTAAACTTGGTTGAGATCATTTTGATTAAAGTTTCAATAAAAGGTTAGTTAAAGATATGATATTTTTTTAATTCCAAGATGATAATTTAACATTTATATTATTTTGTACAGTCTCAAAAGAGAGGACATTAAAATATCTATATTTTTTTAGTTATGTGATTATTTTTAAAAAATAATATAAGTATTTTGAAAAAATAAATTATATATTTTATAAATTATATAAATTTATTTAACCATATATAATTCAATTAAATATCAAACATATAATATTACTTATATTTATTGCTTATTATTACCAATTATAATAAATTATATATACCGTATATTAACTATATATATCGTATATATAGTTAATTTAATAAATAATGCATTCATTTTAAAATTATAATTATTTTTAAAAAAATTAAATTATTAATCATATAATAGGAATAAAATTTTCATAAATAAAATTAAACTCTCTAACGTATAAATTGTTATGAATAGTTTATTTCTATATATATTGTTATATTTATATATTCTATACTATTATTGTGTCATTCTATACAATTATTATTATTCTATATTTATTTTACATAAAATAAAATTAAAAAATATGTCCTGATTAGAAATTCTAAAATAGAAATTTCTAGCATTATTTATAGGCTTAATAAATTGTGTTTAAAGTATTAAGTGATATTAAATAGATGTTAAATGAGTTTTAAATGGAAAGTTTACTATTGTAGAAAGTTGAAGAGATGCAATTAATTTTAATGCCAAGAACATTATTTCAGTGAATAAATTTAATAAATTATATTTAAAACGGTAATTTTCATTAGATGCAGTATTAATTTTAACAGAAACTGACGGAAAGTGTTAACTTTAACAGAAAAATAAGAATTTTTGTTAGATAGTCACTTTATATATATAAATATATATATGTTATAAAACTAAAAATAAAACTATTACTAGTATAAGAGAGAAATATAAAAGGAACTCTTACGAACTCTCAAGAACTGACATTTTCTTCGTTTTATATATTTTTTTATGAATATCATAACAACTGAAACTCATATTTATAAGTCTTGAAATTACTATGCAAGTTATTACACAAGTCATTATGTAAGATTTAAAATAATAGTAGTGGGGTCATTCACATAATTTTGGTGGTGGGACAGAGGACGGTAGTCGTCCCTCCAATCTCGTTCATTACACTCCCCTTTGAATGACTACTCATAAAAAATCTGCATCGTTAAAACATTGCTAAGGAAAAACCCAGTGGAAAGAAAAATCAATGGCGAAGGAAAAAAAATACAGTCTTCTTATGTATCCACAAATGTTTTAAAATTGCCTCAATAAAACCTTGCAGAGCAAAACTCAATGGAACAAAACCTCAGCAAAGGAAAAATAGTACAATCAGCACAAATTTTCATGACATTTACTCCCTTTGAAAAGTGTATGAAGATAGATCTTTGAGTTTTCGCATTCCAATGTTATACACAATCTTATTGAATGTCGAAGTTGGTAATGCCTTTATGAATAAATCTGCCAAATTATCACTAGATCGTATCTGCTTGACATCAATTTTACTTTTCTCTTGAAATTCATGAGTATAAAATAATTTAAGTGAAATATATTTGGTTCTGTCACCTTTGATATATCTTCATCTGATTTAAGTGATACAAACAGTATTATCTTCATATAAAATTATTGGGCTATCATTGATCATGAAAAATCACACGTTTCTTGGATATGTTGAATTATTGATTTCAGCCAAATACACTCTGTACTTACTTTATGAATTGTAATAATTTCTGAGTGATTTGAAAATTTGACAGATACATGCAATTCCATATTCTCATCCGATATTATCCTCTTTGGCACTTCAGGACCTTATGGGTTTAAAATGTGTCGGATAAGGTAGAGGGAAACCCACATATAAGGCGCTGGACAGATTTAGTAAAAATCTGAGACCTACAATAATACTTAAACTCCCCCTGATAATATGCATCAGTTTTTCAAGTAATAAACAAACATGATTTCAGCATATATAACAGGTTAATAATTTTAACATGATTTCCATCTAAATAATGCATTAGAGAGAACATGATCACATTTTTATCTAAAATTTTCTCTCATTCATTCGGCATTATTATGGAGAACTTGTTTATATACGGCAGAAATAGCATTCGAAACCATCCATGTATGATAAAAGCTGTCAAAACTTGAGATCTAATATTATCGGTTTGACGGAAAATCAAATCCGCTTGACATTATTAATAAACGAGATCTTGAAGAGATTTGAAGATTTCAGGTTGTTATTTACATATAACAAGTTTTACCATTGGTTTACTCCAGCAAAAAGAACTCACATTCTTCATAGATTAAGTTGTTGTTCATTCAGAATGATATTATATCTTATAGAAATTCTAATGTCCCAGATTTGATTGAACCATGAACCTTTTATACCTCAACCACTCATATTTTCTCCTGAAACTGTAAACATCATGATAGGAGCAGAGATATATCTTTCTAGTAAATCTGATCCTGCAATTGTTGCAGCATCAAGAACTCTCAGTGCTCAATATGCTGCCTTTCTTACAACCACGTCTTAGAGGTTACTGACGAGAACGAGTGAGGTTGATTATCTTAAAAATCAAAAATCTGAGTTGCATCAAAAGCTTGCAACTAAAAATAGAAAAAAAAATAAAAATTTATGATAAGAAAATAAAGAGTTGAGGAAATTTGTAGACTGGTATTCTCGTGACCTGAAAACAAGAGTAGAAGAGTTGGAACTAGAGAGAGCTCAAATACAAAGTTAACAACAGCAACTAATGGTAAAGGTTCAACATTTACAAGAAAATAGAGATAGTTGTAATAAATCTCGCTAACTTTTGAAATTATGCATCCAGCATATCTTATAAAGTGAGATTTGAAAAGATGATGGTTTGTCTTGTTCTTATTTTCATTTCTATATGAACCATCTTTAGCTTCATATAGTCCGCATCAAATCTTCTTCTCATATCTATAATTCATCTATATTTGCATTCTTATTCTACAAATTCCCAATGACTCATCAATTTCTTTTCAATATTTCTCATGATCAACATATGAGGTATCATTCACCTTAATTACAAGTTGTTCTTGCATCTTCTGCAGGTGCCATGTTGCAGCAAGCGAATGATTTAGCTAATAAGTCAGATCGTGAAGCCGTTTATGAGCTGGTGACTCTCGGCACCCGATACTCCTTCTCTATTGTCAGGTTTTCCAACCGATTATAATCTAAAAATCGTGAGTTTGAGGAGTTTAACGAGAAGGTTTCCATACTTCAATGACTCGTTCAAGAGTCTGATAGAAAAATTGCAGACTTAAAGCAAGAGAATAAGGATTTAAAATATTTACTTGTCTCTTTATTTTGACTGCATAATCCTTTAGATAAGGATGACATGTTGTTTTATGAAAAGTAAATGCATTTGAAAGATGAGACTATAAGTCTCAAATTCTTGTAACTCATCTATCAATTGAATAATAAGATCTTTCATTTTCAAATACATTCCTCAAATTTATAACAGCCTTTATGATCTTTTCAGGAGTTCTAATAAGTTAAATTATCAACTTAAATTGTAATAATGGCAAATCCAGATTCTGATAAAACACATGGGCATATAGGATTATTCTCAAATCCTTTTTTCAATACATATTCGTTGATTTAATTATACCACATGTGTCTGGATTGCTTTAACTCATATAAAAATCTTTGAAATTTTATAAAGTACATACTCATAAATGTACTTGGATTAGATGTTTCAAATATCGTATATTTTTATATATGTAATTATCTAATGATCCTTATAAATATGTAGTGACCTCATTCATCAACTGCATATCTAATCCTTTTGTAATAATCAAATCGATTAAAAATATGAATGTGATTGCATTCATAACAAGGAAATATGTTTCCTCATAACTACTCTCGGGTTTCTACAGAAAACCTTGTGCGACAAATTATACCGCACAATTTCATTTCTCATTACGCTTTAGTATATATACTCACTTATATTTTATAAGCATTACACCCTTTACTGTTTGTACAACAGGTCCAAATACCTCTCGCTTTGCTAACGATTTTAATTCAGTTTCAATAGTTGCTTTTCATTTTGGCCAATCATTTCTACGTCGACATTCTTCGACAATTCTTGATTCACTTTTTTCATTAGTTCTGGTAATGCCAAGTGTTATCATATATGTTGTCGACAACATTTTTATTCCTATCCATAAATTTTTCAGTACTCATGAAATGTATTAAAATCTCATTGTTCCTCTCCATGAGAAAATATGTCATGAAACACCTGTACAGGAGGTTTGTACTCTTCACGAGTTATACTCTTCAGAAGTTATATTTTTCAAGAGTTACCTCTTCAGGAAGTTTTCTCTTCAGGAAGATTATATTTTATACAGAAAGTACGGTCTCTTCAGGAGTATCGATTTTTTTTTCTCTTTTGCACCAATAGGTTTTCAGCGCTTCAGGCGTATCTTAGACTCATCTATTGCTATTTTAACAACTCGTCCTTTAAGAACTTCAATTATTACTTTAGTATTAAGAGCAGTAATATATGATTTTACAACATTTTTAGTGTCCGTAAATACATCTTGTAATTGATTTGTAACACTTTGCAAATAGGTAATCCTCTGAACTTCTGGTTCACATTCATTTATAAGAGGATCAAATTTAGACAGAGTTTTATTATTCCAAGTAATTTCTTGTCGTACTTCAGGCACCGACTTTTTATTATTTTAAAACATGATAAAGTTTTACTATAATGTATAAAAGTTTATCATAAGTAAATCAAATGATTGACCGTACAATAGGTACGTAACCACTGTTCAGTCATTCCACATCTATGTTAAACATTTTCATCTTTTTATGAAAAATTATTCTAAGAGACTTTACCTTTCTTTGAGTTGGATCGCTTCTGGTGATACAGTATATTTTTATCATCTTTAGTATTGTCGTTTTTGGGACCAACATTTCTATAGTTTTTCTACCACGTCTATGCCCTTTTTTTTCCTTTGAAATGATGCACCATTCACTTCTAGGAATTGTGTAAATTCAATATCATTAATAAAACGTAACTGGTAATTTATTAACAAAAACTCATTATTTAACTCAATCACTAGAAGACAAAATAAAAGTTCAAAATATTAGTTGAACTTTCGCTCTCGATATTGCTACTACAAGAGCACATTCGAGATATGAAAAATAATATATGTTTTCTTTTAAATATTATCATCAGTGACTTTTTCACTGCATAATTTTAATATTGAGCTGATTTTAAATAGTGCAAAATATTTATTACCACTGTTAAAATCTTACAACTTCAGGTACAATAAGTCATAATAATCTTTTGAAAGGATTACATCTTCTAGTGCTCATATTTCTCTCTTAATTTTGTTTCACACATTAAGATGATTTTTCACCATGAGATACACAGTACGGTCCTTCAAGGACACATGATTTTCTTCTATGATTATATCTTTCAAGTTCATTATCATATACAAATGGATCTCATCAAGAATTCTGGATAAATAACTTTTTTCAGAAATGTCAATAGTAATAAATCTCAATATTTGACATTATATATATAAATCACAAAAATAAATCTATGGATTTAAAAAATATATTCACATAATCATGAAAATAAAAGTAGAAATTTATCAAGTAATATTCAACAATATTACCTTTAATATTTATCTCAAGGACTATAAATAATATATTGAAAAACTTACTTGAAGTAGAAGACCACTAGCTTCAGTATCAGTAGAATCTCGTACTGATAACGTGTTATAAAACTAAAAATGAAACTATTACTATTATAAGAGAAAAATATAAAAGGAACTCTTAAGAACTCGCAAGAACTACAACTTTTTTCGTTCTATATATTTTTTTATAAATTTCATAACAACTGAAACTCATATTTATAAGTCTTGAAATTACTATGTAAGTTACTATATAAGTCACTATACAGAATTTAAAATAATAGTGGTGGGGTTATTCACATAATTTTGGTGATGAGACAGGGGGCGGCAACCGTTCCTCTAATCTCATTCATTACAATATCTAATCATTCATAGTTATAATTTAATTTATAAGTTTCTTACCTTAATCTTGTCATTCATCTTGCTTGCCATATCTCCTTGCACCTAGTATTACACTCAGATTAAACTTTTAATCATAATTTGTGGACGTTTTGAATTAGAGAAGTGTTTTTGTTTTTGTTTTTTATAGAAAAGTTAGAGAAATGTTATGTATATTATATATATATATACATCTTTATGATATAAAAAATAATTATCTAATGGTCAGTTAACAGATTTTCTTATTTTTTATTAAAAAAAAATTGTTAAATTTAACTTTATCCGTCCATTTATTTGAATTCTAAAATAATGTGATTCTTGAAATTAGTCTTTCAATTCAAACTCTTAAATCAAACACTTTAAATTTAAATTTAGCCAAATTTAAAATTCTTAGTCTCCTTAAATTGAAACTAACACCAAATTTTAAAGTCAAATCAATCTTCTTATGATCGATATTATCTTTCTCCCTAATCTATTACACTCACTAAATATTAAGATTAAATAGTACAAATTATATATAATTTATATAATATACAAATTATTAATTATTAATTTTTTTATTAGTAATAAATTATATAACATGCAAATTATAATATTAGTAAACTTACTATTATATATATATATTATTATAATAAATGATTATCTAACTATTATTTTATGAAATTCTTTTATTTTTTATTAGTTTTTTTCTTATTTTTCATTAAATTTCATAGTCACGTAACTACAAAAAAATGAAAAAAAAAAAAACACGCCTTTTAATGATTTTTTTTTTTTTTTTGTTCTAACCTCTCCCCCTCATTATCAATCATGTACAAAAACAACATAAAAAAGACACAGCTGTTGAGGCGAAAAAAGGATGCTGCCCTCTCCCTCTCTCTGCCTCGCTCTGTCTCTCTCTCTCTCTCTGCAAATTCCTCCATTTTACTTTAAGGTTCAAGTCATACAAATCCTGAGCGGAAGCTCAGCCAATTTTTTTATTTTTTGACTCTTACGTCTAAAGATAAAGATAAAGATAAAGATAAATAATGAGAAGGAAATTTATGTTTAACATCCTTCTATTATTCTTTTGTGTAAGAATTTATTCTTTTCGTGATTGGGGCTTTGCCGTATTTATGTTAATAGCTTTCTTTACGGATTGCATAAAATTCCTCCAAATCTGCCCTTCTTTCTTTTGATATATATCATCCTTCTCTTTATCTCATTATATTTATTATAATATAACTTCTTTTATATAAAAATTATAATTTATATTATATATAAAAATTTATTATATTTATTATAATTAATATAAATTTATATTATATATATAATTTATATTTATTATAATATAACTTCTTTTATATTATATATAAATTTTTATATATAATTTAAAATTTTTATTTATTTTTATAATAAAAATAAATATAAAATAATTAAGTTTAAATCTGTTTATCAACTACATTTGTGAAAACAATTATTTAAATAAAAAATTATTTATTTCTCAATTTAAACTCATTATGAAACATTAAATTCAAATAATAATATTTTATAAATGAAATTAAATAAGTATTAAATATTTATCTTTCATCACTTCATTCATATTAATTTATGATTTATTCTTATATAATTCTTTCGTTATTAAAATATTTTTATTTTATTACCTATCAATATTTGTTAGAAGTTACATTTTTTTCTTTTATGCATTACATTATTGATCGAAATTTATTTATTTTTATAAAAACTATATCATTTGTAACTATTTTACTAAATTGGGAAAACGTATTTTGCACGTTACTCCTTCCTAATATATATATATATATATATATATAAGATCTCACAAATTTTTTTTTTATAAAAATTAACATCTTTTTATATGATATATTACATTTATTTTATAATAAAAGTAATTTTACAATACAAATTACCACATCAAATCGTATCAATTTGTTAGTCTACTCTTATAAAATATATTTGTAGCTAAAAAAACTCTTTCTGAATTAAACATTCAATTCGATTAATAAGAGAAAATCAATTTGACTACAAAATTAAAGGAAAATTAATATAAAAAGATAAATTTATTTATTTTTTATTTTATTAGCACCCAAAATAAGGTAAAGTCAGAGAGGCCGAAAGTCTTTGAGTCGATCGCTTCTAATCACATGTTATAAGCGTTTGCAGAAGTTTTCAATGCTGATGTAGATAGACGAGTAATCAATATACACACATTCATTCTGACCTGGACACAACATTTTGATTTTAATCTAGTGACATATACATTACAAACATAAATTTCTTTGAACATAAATCACAATGATCTCAAGATTACTTGCTCAGGTCTAAGAATCAAGACATGACATAAAATCAAGGCATTGGAAGAACTAAAACATGTTACAAAATGATCATACAACTACTTCACAAATCCTAAGCAACTACTAGTGATTGAAAATCAACTGAAGTTGATTATTGATCAGAATGACAACAAAAGAGAACAGACATCTTAGTCTTAGATACCACGCTTAAGCATCGATCGAACCCTCGTTGGAAGACCGTACAACCGTATAAACCCAGCAGCATCAGCCTGATCATAGATCAGGCTGTCCTCAAAAGATGATATATCTTTCCGGTACAGACTATAAGGGCTCTTCCGGCCTGTTACCATAACCGAACCTTTGTACAGCTTGAGCCTAACTGAGCCTGTTGTAGACTTGGTGATCTTCTCCATGAATGAATCCATCGACTTTCGGAGTGGGTCAAACCACCTGCCTGCATACACTAGCTCTGCATACTTGAGGGCTAGTGTATCTTTAACCTGCATACTTTCTCGATCAATTGTCAAAGACTCTAACTCTCGTACAGCGGCGAAGAGGATTGTCCCGCCTGGAGTTTCATAGACTCCACGGCTTTTCATACCAACGAGTCGATTTTCAACCATGTCAACTCTGCCAATTCCATGCCTCCCACCAATCTCGTTGAGTTCGGCGAGTAAAGACGCAGGTGAAAGCCTCTTCCTATTGACTGAAACAGGAAGACCTGCCTCTATTCCAATTTCAACATATCTGCAGGAAATGAGGGCATGGGAAACAACAATTAGAAACAGCATACACAACAGCGGATGACATGGGTCATACTTATGATAAAACAGGGAAGCTTACTCAGGTACATTCGGCGCATCTTCTGGATCCACAGTCAACATGTACATATCCTTCCTCGGCTCGTTTGTTGGGTCTTCCAGAATGTCACCCTTTAATGGCATAAAATATACATGAGAGAGAGAGAGAGAGAGAGAGAGAGAGAGTTAAGGGTGATGAAGAGAGAAAAAATGAGATAATCCCTTACAAAAACAACAAACACTACATAGGAAATAGGAAAAATAAGAGTTGAATGTTACCTCGTGGCTAAGGTGCCATAAGTTCCTGTCCCTGCTGTATATAGATTTTTTTGTTACCGACACAGGCACATTATGTTTCTTAGCATACTCAATGGCATCTTCTCTCCCTGTAATATCCCATTCTCTCCAAGGAGCCACGACATTTAGCTTGGGATTAAGAGCGAAGAACGTGAGCTCAAAGCGAACCTGATTACACAAAATTACTTGTGTAAGAGGTAAAATACATGACAGGTCATAGAATTTAGATCTCAATCACAAGGCATGCCTGATCGTTTCCTTTTCCTGTGCATCCATGAGAGACTGCATCAGCTCCAACTTCATTGGCAACATCTACCATGGCCTGCATAATATCAGTTAGAAAAAATATACCATTTATAAAACAAAGCTGATAACAGAAAACTTAGAAGAAAAAACTAAAAAGGCTTCTTCAAAAAAACCTTTGATTGCATTTAAATCACACAAGTATCTAGGGATGTGCATCCGGATCTAGATCTGGATGCCAAAAACCAGGTGGTTATCCCCCCGGATTGAATCCGGTTTCAATCCGGGTGGATATCAAAGAGAGAGAGAGAGGAAGTCAAAGAAATGAAGACGAAAATGGTTTAATTCTTAAAGCCTGGTTAGGATTGAACCGGTTATGTAACCAGATCTGGATCCAATCCGGTCAGGTATTATAAATCTATATCTGCCTAGATCCAATCTGGGCAGATATCCGCCCAAATTCATCCGAATCCGGATTTTTAACCATATTCGAAAAAATAAAAAAATGGGGACCAAATGCACACCCCTACAAGTACCGATAGAGGATATAAATCTGCTCGGGAACAATGGATTGAAATAAGAGTAGACATTTGCAAAATCAAGTAGACTTCTAAAACAGCTTGAAACAGTATTATTACTAGTTCTTGAAAATCCACAAGTTTACCATGTTTAAAGACTATCAATGCAATGGAGTCACCTTTGCAATAACAGGGCGGGACATTGAGGTTCCAAGCAAATATTTCCTCTCATAAATTGCACCAGCTCGCAAACAAGGAAATATGTAGTCTCGTACAAATTCCTCCTTTAAGTCCTTAACCACTAACTGCGAAGCCCCACTGGCCTTAGCCTTCTTTTCCAAGCCTTCCAATTCCTTTATACCCTATAAATTTAGCATATGGGATCAACTAGAGAATAAATAGGAAGGGACTCGGTCAACACAACTGGTCGGGTGCATGTGAATAGTATCATCTGAAGCTGCCTTCTACAAGAACACAAAAATAAGAGATGCGATTTTGTGGAAAGCAGATGTTGCTACTTAACATACCTGACCAACATCAGCAGTGAAGCAAACAACATCACAACCATAGTTCTCCCTGAAAATGGGAAAAGTTAGCAAAGATTCCATTAGATAACCAAGAACCATAAAACATCTAATGGAAAGAAAGCAGCATCCACTCCCTAATTTGTTTTCCCCAACAAAGTCTCAAAAAATGTCTCAGCACAGACCTAATATTTGATCAAACATAATTATCTACTACAGTTCATTGTAATAAGATTCAATACTTGATGCTTTGATGGAAGTCATCCTAAGGGACTGCTCCTCTCTCATCGTAAACTAAAGATCCTAGAACTACTAGGCATTGATAACTAAAGAAAAGAGTACAAGATGTTTAATTTCATAATCTGTGGTTCTCGAAGTTGATAAAGAACCAGGGGAATGTTCCCAGCCAGAAAACAGGGATATGAAACTCATACCTCAGCCATGGGACAATGATTGATGTGTCTAAGCCACCGCTGTAGGCTAAAACGATCTTATTCAATTTACCACGAAACCCTCCATTCTGTATAGTTTCGTAAAACTCAATCTCTCTGCCACTCTGCAACAGTGCTTCAGAAACTGCATCTCAAGGGCAAAGAAAATGTCACATACAGAGGCTCCACAAAGTTAACTATTAAAAAGTGCATGTAAAATAACTTGAAAGACATATATGTCGTAGAGATCAAGAACCCTTAATTTATATTGATCAAATCCCTGTATCAAATTTGTCCATCCTGTATATATTGCCAGAAAATTTAGTTCTACCTCTCATACCAAATAGGCATGTTCATCCGGGCCAGCTAAGTTTTAAAATTTTATTTATTTTTTAATAATTTTGACATTTTTACTTAATATGTTCAAGAAATTCATGATCCGGAACTCAGATTCTCAAATTCGGAACCCGGATGAACACCCATAATACCAAAGTTCATACCATATTCATTATTCATACAGTCAATTGAATGTTTTTTGGTTCTAAACACATGGTTAAAGCATTATAAGTCATAAGTGCTAGAGTGCCATCAATACAAAAATAATAACATGAAAACAATGACCACAGATAATTCTTTTTGATGAAGTGGAACCCCATCAAAGCAAGAACCTTTGGACCAACCTCAGGATTAACAACCCCACCCACCATAATCGGGTATGAGGTAATTCAGGGGACCTCTTAATGCGGAATCGAACCCAGGATGTCTGAGTCTACAGATCATTCCAAGTCCGTCCTTTGACCACTAGGGATGCACCCTGACAAAACAAGATTATATAGCAGGAACATATAACCAAACAACCTCATAATAGCAGAAACATGTAACCAAACAAACTCACCTTGACCGTTACGAGAATTGGTACTAATAGTTGCAACAGAATGGCCATGGAACTCTCGTGGTCTGGCTGCCAACTGTAAACAAAACTCAGTAATCTCAGTACTTAAGTAAATAAAGGGAGAATAAAGGGAGAAATACCATATATTAACTTTAAAGAGGCATTAATACAACTACCTCTGGGAATGAAAACTTCTTCCTTGGGCAGAATACTTTCTCATGATGCAGTAATGACTCTGTAATTATAGAATCAGTTAAAACATTATCTAACAAATCCAATTGCAAGTTAAAAGAACCAAACAAAGCAAATGCAACACAACTGTTAAATTTGTATTAATTTCATAGCATAGCCCGGAGAAAATTGACTCAATGATCATAACATAATTGAATCTGCTGTCTTGAGGGCAGGAAATTTTCTATTGGGTGTAACAAAAAGCTATAAGTTTAACAATCCAGAACTGCTACAAATACAAAAGAAATTACACAAAAATAAATTCACAAACTGAGTTGAGTTGGCTTTGTGTAATATGTTAGATCTATTTTACTGGATCAACGGATTTACTTTTACGTTTCTTTTGTGGGAAAAGTATTAATTTCTCTTCCCAGAAACAATGGATCCAGAATACTAAATATTAATATTAACCACACGAAACCAAGATTTGAAATTGTCTCGTGTTTTAACATGCCGAGGGATACATACACAGACACAGACACAGACACATATAAATAGATGGGAAAAAGAAAAAGTACCTCTCTGGGGAGCGTGAAAAGCGAGAGTTGCGGGAGTGGATGCTGGAGAAATTGCATTCAGCCGATCCATTAATACAAAGACACGATCGGCTTCTTCTCAATCTCTCTAGATCTGTCTCCTTCTCGCTCTAAATCTCTATCTCTCTCTCTTGGTGTGCGCGTCTGTCTCCGAAACTACTTCGGAGCTTAAATACAAAAGAGGATCGCACTGTTTGCTAGGGTTAAAACCGAGTCCTTTCCAATGAGGAAGGAGCAAGGCAAGAGCAAAAAACTAAAGAGTAAAAGGCCGCCACGGCAAATTGACAGATGTCAGGTGTAAAGCCCAGGAAAACAAGTTGGCGGAAAAAGTCCTAGGCGGGCGTTGAATTAAAAGTCTGATTCCCTTGCCTATCAAAAAAAAAAAAAAAAGTTGGATTCCTTGAGATCTCCCGAGATTCTCTATAGATTCTCAACAGTAAGTATTGTCGACTGCAATGTGGTCAAACTTAACCTGATTCCTATCACATAGCTGTCCTGTCTTTTGTCTGATGTATCACATTCATGTCCAGTGAAATCTGAATGTCGGCACTTAGAATTCAATTTTACTTCATCCCTACTCCCCCACCACTACCCACCACCACTTACCAAGCACGTGGGTGAAAGGTACGATGAATAGATTGAAATATATTATTAACAGAAACTATGTGTATATATATATATAACTATATATTCTTTATTAAAAAAAATTATTTACAATCTTCACTCAAAAATTATATGTATATGTTTTTTATTAAATAATAAAAAATATTATTTTCATAAAGGTATTATTAAAATTTTAAAAAATATTAAAAATAAATTACCTAGACTTACATGAAGTAATTATGGTGTGTAGTGCCAGAGCATTTAGGCCTCTCTTAATTTTTTCAAATATTTTTTATTTTATCTTATTTTATTTAATTATTACCTTTTTTTAAAAAAATTTACACAATATAAAATAAATAATTCAACTTTTTTAAAATTTTAAGACAAAAATAATATTAAATATATATTCTAACAATATTTTATTCAACTTTTAATTTTTATCTCATTTCATCTCATTTTTAAAAATAAACAAGACCATATAATCCTTAAGAATTTTATTTGAATATACATTCTAGGTAGATAAAAGAAACTATATTAAAATTAATTTAAAAAGTGATAGTTTTATATGGTTTGAAAATTTTATTTTATAATAAAAATAATTTTACAGTATAACGTATTATATTAAAACATATTAAATTTTTTTGTGTATAATTTTTTTAAAATTATTTTTTTATTTTATAAAAATATTTTAATAAATCTGTATGTTCGAAACATATATTTAACATTATTCATGAAATTTCTTTATGAATTAGTTCACATGATTCCTTACACGACATTATCTTTGTAGAGGGAATAATGATACACATATAATTCTTTTACAATTCACTTATAACGATCGAACAATTATGTCATTCCATTAATTATATGTAAATCATTTTCCGTTCAAATAATTATTTGTATTTATTTTTTAAAAAGTCTTTTAGGAAATGACTATTTATTTTTTTTAATAATTTTTAAAAAAAATTTAAATTTAAATTTAAAAATTTAAAAATTTAAATTTTCCAAGTAGAGTTATATAAACTTTGTAAAATAATTATATGTAGATCATTTTCCATTCAAGTAATTATAAAAAAAAGTTAAAAATTATGTCTTGTTTGTTTTAGGAGATGAGATCAAAAATTTAAAATATATTTAAAATTTATTATTATATTTTTTCAAATTCTCATATAAAATATAATAAAAAATTTAACTTTTCAAATTCTTATACTACTTTTTCAAATTTCTATATAAAATTAATATTAAAAAAATATTTTATAATAATATATTTTTATAATTTTATTTTATTTCTTCTCATCTAATCTCATTTCTAAAAACAAGTTGAACAATTTTTCCTTCGAACACGGCCAGTAGCAATTGTTGGACAGCACTCTAACGTCCTTCACATTACTATATCATCTACTTTGTCCTCCTACTTTAACTCTTATTATATATATATATATATATATATTTTAATATTAGACAAAGGCACTTAAAAAAAATTCTAAAAACAAATAAAGTAAAAAAAAAAAACCCTCCTTTAACTTGCTTAACCACTCTTTTGAGAGGTATAATTAGGGGTGTCAAAATGTATTAACAGGTCGTATTCGTGTCGTGTCAGGGCATATACATAATGCTTAAGGAGTCAACACGAACACAATCCGTTAAAAATTTCATGTCAAAAATTTCAATCCTAACACGACCCGTTAAGATAACAAGTTGATACGACACGACCTATTAACATCCGTTAAAACTTTTGACATTATATAACACGACATGACAAGACATGACACAATACGATTTGACCTGTTTTAATTTGTAAATCCGTTAGTGACCCGTTTGAGTTTAACCTAATTGATTTTATACAAATATTAAAACTTAAATGATAGTTATAAAATATAAAAAATTAATTATAAATTACAATTTTAAAATTACAATTTATAAGTAGCATACTATAAAATATGATAAATATATAAATACGATCAACACATTGTAAAATATTAAAATTATAACTTAAACATATTAAATAATAATGGGTTAACTCATTAACGACTTTTTAATAAGTACTTAAATGAGATATCTCAGTAACTAAGAGTATAAATCTAATTTTAAATTATAATTTTTTGAAATTTAGATCAAAAGTATAAAAGTAAATTTAAATTTTTTAACGTATTTTAACAAGTCATAACGAGTTTGATTCGTTATCAAATTGTGTCTTAACCAATTGACATGATTTGACTCAAAATTCATTAAGATTAGATACTAATTTATTTGTATCATATCGTACTCGTTTTATATTAACATTATGTATCACATATTTTAATTCTTAAATATAAGGACGTAAACATTGAATGAGGGACAAAGTAGTATTTTTATTATTTGGCTGATATTTCCACCACCTAGTGAGTATAACAGTACTTTTACTGTAGGTGTAATGCAGTTCATTTGACCGCAGCGCTAGGCCATTAAGAGTGGGTTTCCACATTCTCCACCGATAAGATCATTTTTTTTTATATATAAAAAATTCATCATATTATTTAAAAATATTTTCTTAAATATTAAAAAAATAAATAAAACACAAATAGCTAAAGCATAAAATCTCTCAGAGATTTGCCTGTAACATTATTCGTTTCGAAAACATGATGATTACGCTGCACTGTGTTTGATGCTCCATGCATGTGAGCCTCAGATCCTGCTGTCACGTACACTTCGTACGTATCTCAAATTGCATCAAGGAAAAGGTTATTGGAGGCCACACTCTTGGCCTACAAAAGTAATAAAAAGTTACTCAGATTCAATCATTAATTCTAGGTCTACCCTAACTCTAGATTCCCTTTTAGTTGCGTTTGGTGCTAACTCTTCTGTAAGTAATGATTTAAGTTTATTTTAAAATAATAATATTTAAATATATAAAATAAATTAAAATTAAATTAAATTAAATTTAAAACTTAATAAATTTTATTAATAATTAAGTTAAAAAATGAATTGAAAGATTTTGACATGGAAGTCACTTTATTCTCTTTATTTGAGAACTTCTCCTCTCATTGGACTACGCCCGACGCCGTTTTCCACCATTTTTCACCTCAAGTTTTCTCTCTTCCCCTATTCCAAGCAAGGTTTTCTTTCATTCTCCTTAATGTTTTCTCTTTTTTTTTTTCATATTACAAATATATTTTTTTTTACAGTTGAGAGATATTTGATAATATCATATAAAAAAATAAATAAATCCGAGATAGGAGAGCTTCTAAACCATACGACGATCAATTCCTAAAATGACGCATAAATTTCACGCGCCACTACAAATAACTTTATTATTGTAGTTTTTTTTTATAGTCTAATTTTATTGGTTGTTGTTATTGTTTGTACAGAAAATTATATTGAAAAAATTGTATTCCGGACTTAAGTCCTTGAAATTTAAGTGCTCTTCTATTTTAGAATACGAGATTTCTATATGCTGCCTTTTGACAATTTGTTAGTCTCATAGATTTTAGTCTGTTAAGAATTAGAAGTCGTTCTTTAATATGCTTTTAGTTGATTTATAAACTGAGTTCACTTAGTTTATAGGATACATTGTATTCTTCAATTTCTTGGATTAATGAAGTTAATCCTATTTTTTCAAAAAAAAAAAAAGAATAAAAATGTGATATATAAGGTGGCTTGTTCGTCAATATAATTCCAACATCTCACACCGCATTTCACAAACTCAACCTCACAACACAACCCATATCAAAAGTCGATCCGCACCCAATTATTAATAGAAGAAAAAAACTACACGACTTCCTAATCTCACACACCATACAATTTTAAAATTTTTTTATCAAATATTTGATATATAAATAATAAATACATTTTTTAATTAATTTAAGAAAAATAAACTCAAAAAAATTAAAATTAAAAAATTAAAATAATATAATGTGTAGAAAGATTGAAAAATTGTATAACATCACTCCTTAAAATTATTAGAAACAGCACATACAAATGATACAATGCGTGGGTGGCGCCGGCCTAACATTTTCTCCGTCTCCCCCACTCTACTTAACTTTTTTTGAAAACAAAAAAATAAAATAAAACTCTTTCTAGTTTATTTATCAACACGTGAATGTCACACGCCTTCCCATTGAAGCGTGACCACCACACATCTCCTTGTTCTGCTATTTTCAAGTTCCATTTGACCGGTTTTATAGAGTTTTTTTTATCTTTCCTTTGCTGCTTTTTGACAATGTTCATTCGACTTTTGTTTCGTGTAAGACATTTTGAAGCTAGATACATTGTTCGCCTAAGCATTCCACCACTAGTCTATTTATCTACCCCCACCAAGTTCACGGGCCACCTTCCATTGCACCCAATTAACAATTATTTCACTTTTTAACAGTACATTAATGCAACTATTTTAAGAATATTTTTTCTTTTTCTTCCCTAACTTTAATCTTTTGTCTCCAATAATTTAAAGATAAAATTCGGTTTTTAAAAGAATCATGTTTGCATACAAAGGAAATTTCAGTCTTAAATTTAGGATGGAGCTCGTACTCTTATTATTTGAGCTAACTTTTAAGGTCGGATTTGTTTTTATAAATAATTTTATTTTATCTCATCATTATTATTTTTTAAAATTATTATATAAAATAAAATAAATAATTTAATTTTTTCAAATTCTAAAACAATTTTATTTTTAAATTTTAAAACAAAATTAATATTAAAAAAATATATTATAATAATATTTATTCAATTTTTAATTTTTATCTCATCTTATCAGTGAATATAAATTAGGCTTAAGAGTTATGACCCCTACATTACGTTTAGATATTGAGATGAATTGAGTTGCAATAGTAATATTTTATGAATTCAAAATTATTTAAAATTATTTCAACAACCAAACAGAACTTATTGACTCTGTGTAATGGTATATCCTCTAAATGATGCCATCTGATAAATTAATGCAAGTTAGAATGGACAAAAACATATTTCTTAATTCTTGGTTCCATCCTCATGGAATCACGCAGATTCGGTCGGCACTATAATTCCAAGTGTTTTGGAGAGATTTAATATATGTTTTTTTTTTTTGTCATATTAGTATTTGCATATTCAATTCATAATATTTAAGGTTGCATTATGGTTGTCGTTTGCTTTTACTGCTTTCGAGAAACGTGTTTTCTGACGTCGTTGTTGTATTGACAAAAACATGTATATCTTTCCACATGATATGGACCCAAAATGTTGGCAGATTTTAATTAAAAATGTGGACTTGAAGAATCTAGATCAGCTTGGTGGCAATTGGCATGCCCAAGTGCAATGCATGGTCACCATTTCCTAGAAATTAGTTATTGGGATGTGATTACAGACAATGAGGGCTTGGCGGGGGTTGAGTGACGTACCAGAATCCTGACCGCTTATTTTAAAAAGAATGGCCAGGATTAATGAAGTTAAAGTCCTAGAGTATTGGAGAGATACGGATTGGTTTAGATACGATTAATGGCGGAGCCACATGACGAGGGGAAGGGGTCCCCAAAAATTTGGAAAAAAAATTAATGTATTAGTTTTTTATAATTTAATATAATGATATTAATTTCTTCTTATATTAGCGTGCTCTCTAAAAGATTATATTCATCCCCAACAAAATTATTTTGATTTTGTAAATTAATTACTTATAAATTTAATTTAAAAAATTTAGTCTGATTTAAAAATAAAATAAATAAAATATATAGATTATATTAAATATATTTTGTTTTTATTTTAAATCTTATTATCAGATTGTTTTATACTACAAGAAAAATTATATAAAAATAAAATAAAAAATATTTTATTATAATTTTAACTTTACTTAAATCCCTTAAAATAAGTTCTTAGTTTCGCCACTATTAGATATCAAGGTCGATATATATCGAAAATTAAAAGCTTGATGTGTCAATAACCAATAAAGTGGGTTCCAAAATGATAAAAAGAAAATAAGGACCAAGCTTTTCGTTTATCTAAAAAGGCTATCATGTTCCTTGAATATGTGATCAGAAACCATAATTTTTTGAGTTTATCTTCCAATTGGTTCGTCCAAGCTTCCTCAAATAACAGCCCTCAAGAAGTTGATCGCACCTAGGCTTCACAACTTAATTACCATGTAATTGCACATCAGCTGATCCAAAATTTTGAGCCCACGCCCACCTCTCGTACGAAAACCATTCCATCCTCATCCCCTCGACCCCTCTCGGTCCTCTTTAGTGAGTTCAGCCCTCTCTCACGACAGTGGCAAGAAAACCAACAGACAGAAACCTCATCCCCCGACGAAAAAAAAAACTCCTCTCTTTTACTCTCTCTCTCTCTCAGCCAACCCAAAATTACAGAGAAAATCCTTAATTTTGATAAACTATTCTTTTACTGCAATTCGCTAGCTTACTTCTTTGGAAACAACAGCTTTTAGAGGCAGGTTTCTGTGAGAGCTTGCAAGGGAGAGAGCGCATGAATATGAAGAAAGAGGACACAGTGAAGCTAATCAATGCCGAGGGTTTCGAATTCATGGTCGATAAGGAAGCCACCATGGTTTCTCTGGCCTCTCTCTCTCTCTCTCTCTCTCTCTCTCTCTCTCTCGCTCGCTCTCTCTTCTCCTTTTAAATTTCTTTCTAGATCGAATACAATTAGGGCTACCAATCCTTTGCTTCACCGTCATGAAATGGGAAAATCGAGTTGCTGCAATGCATTCTTCATTGAGTTCTTTGTTTTTTTTCTCCTCAAGGGCGATGAGAAAATGGTGATGAGTTGAGCATTGCAGATCTGAGAAATTGCGATGTGGTTTTCATAGGGTGCTCACCACTTTGTTTTTTTTTTTTTGAAAAATAGAGGTAATTTGTGTGTTACGGTGGTGTTGGGTGTTATCGGTGGTGGTTTTAGGAAGAAACTTGTGCTCTATTTTCGCTCCTAGAAAACAGAGGTTTGTTGGGCAATTGGGACACAACGTCTGGGCTATTTTCACGGTCGTTCAAAGCTGGCTATGGAGGTTAGACGTGAGGCTTCACGGTGCACTTTCCATGCGGTGCCATGCAGTGCTTGGTTGTCTCATGGTGCAACGATTTATTTATTTATTTTTGTGGTAAGGGGTGGTGGCACACGGTAGGGCTTTGGGGGTGGGTTAATGAAGGTTAAACATGGTGCACTCTCTCTATGTATGTGTGTGTGTAGTGGCTTCCAAATTCGGGAGTGATGTGGAGGGGCTATTGTGGGTTCTGTCACGCAGCAGTGGAACTAAGATGGCATCAAACTAGTAGTAGTGAAACTTTGCTTTTCTATCATGTGGCGGTGAAATTGGAATCGCAGTGTGGATCGATTTTCCTATCGTGATGAGTGTATCTCCTTTTGTTTTCCATGTGGATGAGTGTACTGTAAAATTGGAGTGATTTTTGAAGTGGCAACATATGTGTGGAAGGATGTTAAATTAAGAAAAATAGCCCGACTTCTTAAGAGCAGAACTGTAGTTTTTTCTTAGATAAAAGGACGGTAGGACACATGTTAGCTTTTTTTTCTTTTTTAGGATACATCCAACCAAAATGCATATCCTTCTCACATGCTCAAGAGATACTTATAATTTATATTAGAATTTTGCCATTCATGATTCTCCCATACCACACATTGTATTTATTTTTTATTTATTTTGTTTTATTATTCTTGAACCGGTTGAATTATTTTATTCATCATTCATACATCAATGATAAGATAAAAAAAAAAAATTGTGTGTGGTGTGTGGAGATAATAAATAGAAATTTTCTTTCTATAGATGTTTGGAGGAATTTTCTTGTAAATCAATTTTTAAAGATTAGTGGTTTAATATTTTTCTAGAAAAATTATCTTCTTAGTCTCCATTTGGGGACTACATATGCATAGCTCATATAAAAGAAACAAACTGTTTTGAAAACGAGCACTTTAGTCAACTTAAATAGAAATAGAGATAATTTAATTAGTTTAATGATAGGATTGCATAGTCCCGACTCCCAATAAGAGGACTACACGTACTCTTTTTTTTTTAATCTTTTTAAAGGGTGATTAACTTGAGTTTCTTTAAAGGCTGTACAAAAATTGGTTGAACTAGCTGTCACCGATGTGGACTGGCTGTTGAATTCAAGAACCAGCCAAAACTGACGAAGAACCAATCTACCGACAGTCAGATTTAAGTAAAATCAATTTCAGTTAGTTCCGTTCCAGTTTGACCCAGAAAAAAATCACTAAACCAGCCGACGTCATATATACATATTTTTTACAATGTTCTATACATGAGACGACGTTATTTCAATGAGTGAAATGGAATCGTTTTAAGCCCAAGATTTTTAAATATATATATATATATATAAACGATGCCATTTGGTTTAATAACTAAATGATGCCATTTGGTTAGGGTTTCAACCCTAACCCTTAAACCATTTTTCTTTTTGATTCGATTCGTTCTAGTTCCTCAACTCTCTCTCTCTTTCTGTGTGTGTCTCTCCCAATATTACTAATGTGTCTAATGCTTTTAGGTCTCTCTCTTTCTCTCTCCCTCCCTCCCACTCTATCATCCCCAATGCCTATCAAAGTCTCTATGCTTTCATCTCCCTTTCAAGATTTTCTCCATCTCATCCCCCTCTCAAATCTCTCATCTTCCTCTTATCTTAGATTCCGTTTGATTGTCAAGCTCTCAAAAGCCAAATCTCTCGTGAGCCTCATCTTTGGTTCTCCCACTCAACTCGATACTATCTCAAGTCTCTCTCTCTCTCTCTCTCTCTCTCTCTCTCTCTCTCTCTCTCTCTCTCTCTCTCTCTCTCTCTCTCTCTCTCTCTCTCTCTCTCTCTCTCTCTCTCTCTCTCTCTCTCTCTCTCTCTCTCTCTCTCTCTCAGATGTCTTATCTTGTAGTAACTTTTTTTTTTGTTGAATATTGTATTGAGGAATGAATTTGTTAAGAAAATGAATTTTTAAGGGAATGAATATTCAGTGTATGTGAAGTTTTTTTTGACATTGGAAATCATGAAGAGAAATTGATGGGGACACTGATGAACTGAGGGTAACTAGCCAAACTACGCCAGCTAGTTCTACCCCCCCTTCATTGATCAGTCTCGATCGATATTCTCCTAAAAAAACACGGTCGGTTCAAAACCAAGAAGGTTGGTTTTCAACCCCCTACAAATTGAATAGAAAATGTCTATTCATAAGCCGGTTATATCACCGACCCCACACACAGTGACGTGGCGAACTCAGTCTGACCGCCACGTCACAATTTGACATTTGACATGAATTCAAATCATGAACTAAACAGAGCGACTTCTCCTTCTCCTTCGTCTTCTCAAAACTTCATCGTCTCCTCTCATCGATTTCTTCTTTAAGGCCCTCCGTATCAGTACTTCGTCTTCTCTTTCTTCTCGATTTCTTCTCAGAAAACCTAAACCCACTCCTCGTCTTCTCATTCTCCTTTGAACTCAAATCATGCACTAAATTTGTACTTTGTCTTCTCCTCTTCTCAACAAACAACCAACACATCCTCATCTTCTCAAAAAAGGCACTTCTGCTTTAGACATGGTTAGGGGTCAGAAAGATATAGAATAGCTTAGACAAAAAGGTGGAGTAGGATTAGTCATTTTGAAGGTAAATGTTATCATATTCAGTTATTAATCTTTTAAAAAATATCAAGATTTCTGCTTTCTTGTTCAGATTGTTGTTGTTTGTTGAAGATTTTCCTCTTTTCAACATTACTTTCAAAGCAACCTTTAAACGGAGCTTGTGCAAATACTTAAGAGCAGTGCGACAGGTACTCGTTGTGGGGTACCTTTTGCGTACACAACTAATGTGGCTAAAGCCACGTCAATTAATATTATTAAAAAAAGGCAGGAAATCAATGGAAACAGAAATCGAAATCCATCTACGACGCCAAAATTCTTGGAAGGCGAAATCGCCTTTTGGATGGACGTGGAGGGTTTACAAGGGAAGAACAAAGCGATCTGAACGTAGGATTCAGTGCTCTAAAAAACTATTCTCCGACGAACGAAGCAATCTACATTTCTTCGCATAATTCAAAGGGGAAGAAACTAGAAAGTCCTCATGGGACATAAGATATGAAACAACTCCCAGATCTCCGTAATAGGCAGATGGGTTTCCCTCTTCACTCAATTCAAACAGTACAAAATTTTGAAAAAAGGAAAAATAATTATGTTCGTTGTAATCACAATACATAACCCTTGGCTCAAACAAATTCCAATATACCAAGGTAAGAAGAAAGAGAGAGAAGGAGAGAGAACAAAATAATTAATAAACACCCAAATTGGAACCAACGTAATTTCGGGTTCCTTTTACTCAACAAAACAAAACAAAAAAAGGTTTTGTTTCTTATTTTCACAATCATAATCATTCAAAATTATATGGAGAGAGAGGGAAAACCGGTACAAGATTTGTGGGAAAACTTGCAATGATTGCATATATAAGTTAGTCTTAGGTTGAAATTTTTCGAATTAGGAGTAAAGACAGTCAGAGAAGGAGAAACCCCTACTGCCGGCCGGGCAATTGATTGGGCCTCAGGGACTAACCGACGGGCCTCAGCAAAAATGTCATCTTGATCTTGGCGCTCAATTGCGGAGGTTGGGGAAGGAGCCTCTTGGGGCTTCCTGGAATGCTTGGACCCCTCAGGAGTCGAAGGCCCCGGATCATGACGTCCTTTCATCCTCCTCTCTTGCTGACTAGCTCGATTGATAGCCCACTTATAAGAACGAATCGAAGAATCTGTAGGAATCCCCAGAATGTTTTGGTGCTTAGCATATGACCTATCCGATTGAACCAAATACTTCATGACGTTCTCATCAGAAAGTAAGTAGTCTGCCCATAGAAAGTTAAGGTGCCCATTGGCCTAGGCCAACATGGCTTCAACTCGGGCTGTCTCCCTAGAGGCTAGATCAACCCTAAGGCTCTCCATTGAAGGAAGATGACCCCAATTCGACTAGTTTGGAAACTCTTCTCTAGACTCACTCTCGGGACATTGCCAACCATCTCCCAAGAAAAAAAGAATTTTTGCTGGCTATCCTTCACATGAGAATGTCTTTTTTCAATCCGAGCCAGCTTCCATTCGCTATTATTGACTTGGAAATCGGCTATATTCCCGAGACGACGGTTCAGGCGGTACTATGACTAAAACTCCCGACCTCTCAAGTTGAGATAAACTTTATTCCGTAGCAAAATGACCCTCTAGAAAACGACACATCTAGCAAGTAGTAGATGCCAACCGTTCGGAAGTATTTGTGCTAGAGCCAAGCCAAGATAGTAAAGGATCTCGCAAACTGGACGAATGAAGGGTAGCCATAAATCATTGGCAAACATCATGGGAAAGAGCACTAATCTCTTTGAATTTTCCAAGGAATCGCAGGCATGCTCCATCTCCTGGCAGGCTCCAACTTGATCTGGTGGGAGATTTTATAACGGGTTCGAAAGACTTTAATCTCAAAAGGAGGGAAGTTTGTCGTCCAACCATGCCCGACGAAGGCAACCAACATGGTGGGGGGAACCTAGGTAGATGAAGTAGAGGCATCGATAGCCATGGATGCCAAAGAAGAATGATGAAATGAAAGGAAGAACAAAGAAGAAGAGAAGGCAAGTGAAGAAATGAATGCGGCAATGAAGGGCGATGGGACCTTTTATAGCCAAGGGTGAAATAAATGCGCGTAGGAAATGAAGCGATGCGATAACCCACGATTCAATTGGTAAGAATGGGGAACTTATTGACGGGCGTGTGACGTGCATAGTCCAATAAGGTACGTGGGAATGGGTGGGGATTTTGAACATGGCAGTCATGGCAAATGCGTCAGAAACAATTAGGGCTCAAGAAAGTGGGACATGCAGCTGTCTTGTCAAAATTGTTCGTTATGGAAGCCGAAGGGATGAAAGCATAAAGACGATGGCATTAATTGCTAGGGCTCGGAAGGCGAACTGATGAGCTTGGGAACCCAAAACTCTGAAGGGGAATAGACGAGTTCGGTAACCCAAAACTCAGAAGGTGAACAGACATACTCAAGAACCCAAAGCTCGGAAGGTGAATGGACAGGTTCGAAGATTAGGTCTCGGGAGACCTGTGCGAAACAGAAGGAAAACAAAATGAAAAAATCCCAACCGAAGTCCCTTTTTTAAGATCTTGCGAGGTACTATGAAGGAAAGCCCACATGGTCAAATAAGGCCCAGGCCCATAGTTAGACCTATCTGGGTCCCACTCACAAAAGATAAATCAACCGGGTAACGAATACCTGACCCAAGAGCTCACGGTAAAAGACTGGTAAGGAAGAGAGGAAGTGTGAAGCAGCATCTAACACAAATATGACATGAACACATTGAGTTGGGTAAGGACAACTGAGTCCCTTATGTCATTAAATGCTAAGTGTGCCAAGTTGGGCATGGACGTACTGATGCCCTTTTCGCATTAAATGCAGCGTGACTTTGTTAAATGCTGAGCATATCAGAGTCACGCTGCATTTAATGCATGCAGGGCAGAAATATGCTGCATGCTCAGTGAGGGACCTTGAGCACGCAATGGCAGAAAGTAAAGGCTGACACAATTCGAAGTGGACAGTTCTCCCTTTAACTCTGCCCGAGGCAGGGCTGCTCACCCTGACATGATCGGATGAACAATGATCAAAGTGGGTAGGTAGGATATTATGCCAGTCTCTAGGGACAGGTGGAATACAAGTTCACACCTATAAATAGTTGAACCCAAGGTTTCAAGTTTCATGTAAATCTACAAATGGATTTTGATGATAACAAATGAATCTAAAGAATAAAGGAGTCTCAAGCTCAAGTTTTCCACACAATATAATCAAGCACATCAAGGAAGCAAGCATGAGTAAGAAGGGAACAAGTTCACATTAAAATCATAGAGTAATGTTGTAAATCTCTTAAAAATTCAAAATTAGGATTAAGGCTCAAAATTAATATTTTATCATAAAGCATTAAAAAACATTTTCTACATATGCATGAATATTTTGAAAATTAAATTTGAAAATTTTGAAAGATGATTGATTGTCATCTTTCACATGTGCATGACATGATTAAAGGTTTGAACTTTGAAAATATTAAGATGATTGATTGTCATATTTCACATGTGCATGTTTTATTTGAATATTTTCAAAAGTGGTGGATGCTTTTCTTGACTTATGCAAAAAGTAGATGTCTTTATTTGAAAATTTTGAAAAGTAAAGTGTGCTCATTTTGTCATATGCAAAAAGTAAAAGATTATGTTTGAAATTTTTGAAAAGTAAAGTGTGCTTTTTTTGTCACATGCAAAAAGTAAAAATATTATATTTGAAATTTTTGAAAAGTAAATGATGATGTTTTTGATATGGGAATCTTTTCAAATTTGAAATTGAAAAATCATTTGCCTATAAATAGCTCACTTGAGTTTTACAAAATTCACAACAAGAGCTTACACATCTATTGCTAAGTTTTGCATCATTTCTTCAAAGCTCTCATTCTCTCTTTTCTAAAGTTTTGAGCCTTAATTCTTGTTCTTGTTGAGAGAGATATAGGTTGCGCTGTATTGTTTCTATCTCACTCATTGAGGAGTGTACTTTGATAGTCTACCTACTATCAACTCTTGTATTTGTAAAAGGGTGTGTATAACCCTTGTGTGTGTAGAAGGTGTTCTACACGGGAAATAGTTAAATCACTAAGTGTGAGGTGATTGGAAGTGTAGAAGGTGTTCTACACGGGGAAAAGTTAAATCACCAAGTGTAAGGTGATTGGAAGTGTAGAGGGTGTTCTACACGGATTCTTTGGAGCGGTGCTGCTCAAAGGTGTAATAGGTTTCTATCTCCACCTAAAGGAGATTGAATAGTGGATTTGGGGATCCTCAAGAGGTAGCTTGAGGCGAGGACGTAGGCAGTGGGGCCGAACCTCGTTAACATACTGAGTTTGCTTCTCTCTTACCCTTACTCTTTATATTTATTATTGTTTCATATTTTATTTATATTTTATATTATATATTTGATTTAAAATTGTTATTTTTTTTTAAATACAACTCAATTCACCCCCCCTCTTGTGTTAGTCATCTGGGCAACAAGTGGTATCAGAGCTAGAGCTCTATTATAAGATTAACTATCTTTTGAGTTAAGATCTTATGGCTAACATTGCAGCTTCATTTGGTGAAGGTTAATCTAGCAGTCGGCCTCCACTCTTTTGTGGAGACAATTACTCATTCTGGAAAGTTAGAATGAGAATATTCCTTCAGGCTCAAGGTCGAGAAATCTGGAAATGTATTGTAAATGGACCTTATATTCCAACAAAAGTAGTTGATGGAGTAAAGGTCAAAAAGGAAGAAGAAGAGTTTAATCGTGAAAATGATAGACTTTATACTTTGAATTTAACTGCTATGAATTTATTATATAATACTCTCAATGGTAATGAATTTAATAGAGTAATGACTTGTGCTACAGCAAAGGAAATTTGGGATAACTTGGAAGTTACTTATGAATGAACTTCTCAAGTCAAGGAATCAAAAATTTATATTCTTACTCATGAATATGAAATGTTTAAGATGAATGATGATGAATCTATTTCTAGTATGTATACTCGTTTTACTAACATCATAAATAGCTTGACAGCTCTTGGTAAAAGTTTATTCCAAAGTGGAGATAGTAAGAAAAATTCTCAACTCTCTACCAAAACGTTGGGAATCAAAAGTGACAGCGATTCTTGAAGCTAGAGACCTCAAGAAGCTCGAAGTGAATGAACTCATCGAATCACTTATCACCCATGAGTACACATTGAACAGAGGAGAAGAAGAAGGAAAGTCAAAGAAGAGCTTGGCACTTAAAGCTGTTCTACATGAAAGTAAAAGTGATGAAGATGAGGTAAATGACGACAAAGATGAAGAAGTTGCGATGATAACAAGAAGAATTCAGAGGTTCTTAAAGAAAAATAAAACTCCTCTAAGGAAATCCTTCAATAAGTTTTCCAAGAAAGATTCAGGTAAAAATGACACTTTAATTTGTTATAAATGCAATAAACCCGGTCATATCAAGCCAGATTGTCCCCTGCTAAAGAAAGATCGAAACAAAGGCAAAAAAGCAATGAAAGCTACGTGGAATGATGATTCAAGTAGCTCAGATAGTGAAGCAAGCAATGGAGAATCAGGAAATCTTTGTCTTATGGCTAAATATGACATTGAGGTAACAAATTTTGATAATATTGAAGATCCTTCATATGAAGAATTGCAAAATGTTTTAGAAGAAGTATATGAGGAATTTGAGAAATTGGGTATCAAGTATAATGTTTTGAAAAAGAAAAATTCTTCTTTAACAAACGAAATTGATATTTTAAGAAAAGAAAATATTATTTTGAAAGATGAAAATTTTGAGTTGAAGAAAAAGAAAACTGATTTAGAAAATATTATTGAAAACTTTACGAATGGAAAAAAAAAATTTTGAAAAACTTCTTGGTAGTCAAAGATGTGTTTTTGATAAGGCAGGCTTGGGATATATGCCAAAACAAAAATACAAATCTTATAAAAACTTCTTTGATAATCCTTCTACATCAAAGTCCAATATTCAAAATTCTTTTCATAAAAATAATTTTGTTAAAAAAGGATACTATTATAATCACTCAAGTTCTTCATATATGTCACATGCTATTTGCAATTTTTGTAATAGAAATGGTCATAATTATCTTGCTTGTCCTATTAGAAGAAAACATACAATGACTATTAGGGCCATATGGATACCTAAATATCTTGTTTCTTCTAATACTAATAAGTAAAGGACCCAAAGAACTTGTGTATCGGGAATTGTTTTTAATTACTTTTGTAGGTATGCATGAAGTATTCTACAGGTAAAAATAAATGATTTTTAGACAACGGATGCTCAAGATACGTGACAGAAGACAAAACTAAATTCATTGACTTCACTTCTAAAGAAAAAGGATGTGTGATATTTGAAGACAATTCAAAAGCGAAGATCATGGAAATAGAATGAAAGATCATCAAGACTTAGTACAAGATGCAACCAAATAGTGGAAACATGTGAAAGATCATCCAGCGGAATAAATTCTAGGAGAACCTTCACGAGGTGTAAGTACTCGATCATCTCTTAGAAATATTTGTAATCACACACTTTTTCTATCTCAAATTGAATCCAAAATATTGATGAAACTCTTATTGATAAATCATGGATTCTATTTGTGCAAGAAGAACTAAATTAATTTGAAAAAAATAATGTATGGACATTTGTTCCTACACCTAAAAATTATGTTGTTATTGGAACAAAATGAGTTTTTAGAAATAAGAAAGATGAGTCTAAAATCATTACTAGAAATAAGGCTCGACTTGTAACCCAAGGTTTCAATCAAAAAGAAAAAATCGATTATGATGAGACATATGCACTAGTCGGAAGATTAGAAACTATTCGAATGCTACTTGCATATGCTTGTTATAAAGATTTCAAACTTTTTCAAATGGATGTTAAAAGTGCTTTCTGAAACGGTTTTATAAATGAAGAGGTATATGTTGAGCAACCTCTAGGTTTTGAAAATCATATTTCTCCAAACCATGTTTTCAAACTCACAAAAGCACTATATGGACTCAAACAAGCTCCTAGAGCGTGGTACGAGAGACTTAGTGGTTTCTTGATTGAAAAAGGCTTTTTAAGAAGAAAAATTGATACAACTCTTTTCATTATATACGAAAATGATGATATTTTTTTGATTCAAATTTATGTTGATGATATAATATTCGGTGCTATTAATGAAAATATGTGCCAAGTTTTTGCTAAGACTATGCAGGAAGAATTTGAAATGAGCATGATGGGAAAGTTTATATTCTTTCTCGGATTGCAAATTAAGCAAGCAAAAAGTGGGATATTCATCAATCAATCAAAATATTTTAAAAAAATTGCTGAAGAAGTTTGGGATGGAAGGTGCTAAGGAAACTGGAACACCAATGAGCCCATCCACTAAACTTGATAAAGATGAATCTGGTAAACTAGTTGATTCGAAGGTATATCGAGGTATGATTGGTAACTTATTATATTTGATAGCCAGTAGACCAGATATTATGTTTAGTGTATGTTTATGTGCACGTTTTCAATCATTTCCAAAATAATCTCATTTGATTGCAGTCAAGGGGATTTTTAGATATTTTGCCAATACCAATGACTTAGAGTTATGGTATCCTAAACACACTTCTTTCGATCTTATTAGTTATTCAGGTACCGATTATACTGGTTGCAAAGATGATCGAAAAATTTTAGTAAAACATGTCATTTCTTAGGTCGTGCACTAGTTTCCTGGTTTAGTAAAAAACAAAATTCTGTTGCACTTTCTACTGCTGAGGCAGAATATGTTGCTGCGGGTAGTTGTTGTGCTCAAGTTCTTTACATGAAGCAACAACTTGAGGATTTTAAACTTATGTACAATCACATTCCAATCAAATGTGATAATACAAGTGCTATAAATCTTTCAAAGAATCCAATACAACATTCTCGGACCAAACATATTGAAATTAGATATCATTTTCTTAGAGATCATGTGCAAAAGGGTGATATTGTATTAGAATTCACTAGTACACATGATCAATTGGCAGACATTTTAACAAAACCCCTACCAGAAGATAGACTATGCATGATTAGAAGAGAAATAGGAATGATGCATGCCATGGATATCTGCTAGATACTTTTATTTCATTATCTTAAATGACTTACAGAAACTTGAGACGTTTAGCCTCATCATTCAAATGCATTTGCTCCTCATAAATCATCATGCCATCCTTGTCTAAAGGATTAGGCAATCGAAATGAAGAGGTAAGTAAGGATTTCAAATCCTTATTCTGTTGCTTTAATTCTACTATTTTTTTGTTAGACTCTTGAACAAGTCGTTGAAGAATATCGATCTTCTCATTAAGTTTCTCTATCTCGCGGGTTTTTGACTGCAACCGAGCGGAAAAAGCAACAATGGAAGATGAGTATCGAGTCCCGAGACCCACAAGCTCGTAAATAGCATCATGATCTGATTTATTAGCCAAATCAGTGTTTTGCTGCTTCATGGCACTTACAACAGATGCAGAAATAGATTGATCACGAGAAGCACTGAAGGAGAATTGATGAGCCATTAAGATTTTGTAAAGTGAGAATGAAGATCAACTACAACAATGAAAAGAAGATTTGATGTGGATTAGATAAAGTTAAGGATTGCTTTTATAAAGATGGAAATAAGTAGAAGACAAGCTGTCATCTCTTCAAATCTTACTTAGTCAAGCTTATAAGATATGCCGGATGCATATTGTCAAAAGTTACCGAACTAAGCTAGCGAGATTAATTATATTTGTCCCTGTTTCTCTCGTGAAACGCTGCCATTATCTGCTGATGTTGACTCTGTGCTTGAACTCTTACTCGTTCCGATTCCTCTATTTGAAGTTTCAAAACACGAGCGAATTCCGTCAAATCTTTATTTTCTTGCTTTAACCTCTTATTCTTTCTGCCTTTATTTGCAAGCTTTTGATGCAGAACAGATATTTGATTGTTAATTCGATCAACCTCATTTGCCCTCGCTAGTAATCTCCGAGACATGGTCGTAACAGAGGCAGCATATTGAGCACTGAGAGTTCTTGATGCTGCAACAACCTCAGAATCAGTTCTATTTGAAAAATGCATTTCTGCTTCTATCATAGTGTTGACAACCTCATGAGATAAAATGATTGGTTGAGACGGTTCCTGATTCAAATCCGGAAGATTATCCGACGAAATTTTTTCCGTCATTCTATCATTATGAAAAAACAGAACTTAGGTCAAGAAGCGATGTTTTCTTTGGAATCCGATAGGTGAAAATGATTTTTTTTATAGAAACTTAGAGCCTTCAAATCCGTTTGTCAACAACATCAGGCGATTGATTTGAATCTGCTTTCGTACCGACTGCTAAAGCTAGGCCTCCAACCTTTACAGGTTTTGTCAGATACGCGTGGCTCTGCACCGAATTGCCAGAGTTAGACTTCCAACATTTGCAGGTTTTGTCGGACATGCATGGCTCCGCACCGCATTGTCAGAGCTAGGCCTGCAGCTTTTGTTGTCTTTGTCGGACACGAATAATTTTAATTATTCAACTTCAAATCTCTGGAACATCTAATTCGTCAATAACATCAAGCGGATTTAAATCTTCTTCCGCACCGAGATGATAAAATTCGGCTTCAACCTTTGCAGGTTTTGTCGGGCACGGATGGTTTCAATTATTCAGCTCTTTACAAAATCTCCTTCCGCACCGAATTACCGAAACTAGGCCTCCAGCCTTTGCAGGTTTTGTCGAACACGTGTGGCTACACACCGAATTCTCTACAGTCTCTACTAACGCAGCATTTTATTTATCTATTGGTTATTATGGGAATATATCTTATTGAACTAATTATAATTCCTTTTTAATGATGCCAAAAGGGGGAGAAATTTTAGATTAGAACATTAACATTGTTTAAATTTCTAAACTTGTTATATATGCTTGGAATTATATTTATATTTTTGCTTGAAAAACTAACGCACATTCTCAGGGGGAGCTTAAGTATTAATACAGACTTCAGGTTCTATCAAGTATTTGTCATCATCAAAAAGGGGGAGATTGTTGAACCCAAGGTTTCAAGTTTCATGTAAATCTACAAATGGATTTTGATGATAACAAATGAATCCAAAGAATAAAGGAGTCTCAAGCTCAAGTTGTCCACACAATATAATCAAGCACATCAAGGAAGCAAGCATGAGCAAGAAGGGAACAAGTTCACATTAAAATCATAGAGTAATGTTGTAAATCTCTTAAAAATTCAAAATTAGGATTAAGGCTCAAAATTAATATTTTATCATAAAACATTAAAAAACATTTTCTACATATGCATGAATATTTTGAAAATTAAATTTGAAAATTTTGAAAGATTATTGATTGTCATCTTTCACATGTGCATGACATGATTAAAGGTTTGAACTTTGAAAATATTAAGATGATTGATTGTCATATTTCACATGTGCATGTTTTATTTGAATATTTTCAAAAGTGGTGGATGCTTTTCTTGACTTATGCAAAAGGTAGATGTCTTTATTTGAAAATTTTGAAAAGTAAAGTGTGCTCATTTTGTCATATGCAAAAAGTAAAAGATTATGTTTGAAATTTTTGAAAAGTAAAGTGTGCTTTTTTTGTCACATGCAAAAAGTAAAAATATTATATTTGAAATTTTTGAAAAGTAAATGATGATGTTTTTGACATGGGAATCTTTTCAAATTTGAAATTGAAAAATCATTTGCCTATAAATAACTCACTTGAGTTTTACAAAATTCATAACAAGAGCTTACACATCTATTGCTAAGTTTTGCATTATTTCTTCAAAGCTCTCATTCTCTCTTTTCTAAAATTTTAAGCCTTAATTCTTGTTCTTGTTGAGAAAGATATAGGTTGCGCTGTATTGTTTCTATCTCAGTCATTGAGGAGTGTACTTTGATAGTCTACCTACTATCAACTCTTGTATTTGTAAAAGGGTGTGTATAACCCTTGTGTGTGTAGAAGGTGTTCTACACGGGAAATAGTTAAATCACCAAGTGTGAGGTGATTGGAAGTGTAGAAGGTGTTCTACACGGGGAAAAGTTAAATCACCAAGTGTAAGGTGATTGGAAGTGTAGAGGGTGTTTTACACGGATTCTTTGGAGCAGTGCTGCTCAAATGTGTAATAGGTTTCTATCTCCACATAAAGGAGATTGAATAGTAGATTTGGGGATCCTCAAGAGGTAGCTTGAGGCGAGGACGTAGGCAGTGGGGCCGAACCTCGTTAACATACTGAGTTTGCTTTTCTCTTACCCTTACTCTTTATATTTATTATTGTTTCATATTTTATTTATATTTTATATTATATATTTGATTTAAAATTGTTATTTTTTTTTTAAATACAATTCAATTCACCCCCCCTCTTGTGTTAGTCATCTGGGCAACACACACCTATAAATAGAGAGCAAGTCCTCATAATCAAAGTTAAGCTCTCATCTCTTCAACTATTAAATATTCTTATTCCTCCAACCCAATTGACTTTGCCATTGAAGTGGTCGCCTACGCCGACTCCTATGGAAGAGCCATATTTGGGCAGGTGGGGCCATGCCCCCTCCCCCAAATTAAAAAAAAAAATTATATTTTAAAGAAAAAGATAAAACGTTGGTTTCTCATAATTTAGTAGAATAATATTAATTTTATTTTGTATTGGTTCCCTCTTTAAAAATTATTTTGGCCTCCCTCCACAAAACTTAATCTAATATAAAAATAAAATACATTTCATATAAAATAAAATAAAATAATATAATAACATTATGACATGCTTTTATTATAAATAAAAATAAAATAAAAAAGAAGGATAATTTCTAACGTGTTTTTAATACATTTTTATATTGATAAAAAAAAATTAATACGTTTTTATTATGATGACATATTCTTGATATATCATATATTTTTTTAATATATAAGTTGTATTGAATGTATTATTTTTGTTGTAGATCTTGTTCTCAGATTGTTTTATATATATAAAAAAAGTATATAAATATAACAAAAAATATTATATATATTATTTTAACTTTGTTTGGCCTCCCCTAAAGCAAGTTTTTGGCTTCACCATTGGCCGACCCCCACCCTCTTCAATTCTTATGCAGGTTCGGATTATTTGGATCATCAACGTGTAGCCCATACCATAGAACACGACATTAACATGACTCAAGCTTAGAAGTGTCAGATTAGATAAGGAATTAAACCAAGTGGGGAGGGAAGTATTAGAAAAATTGTACAAATCTTAAATTCATTGCATCATTGAAACATATAAATTTAACTCAATTCAAATAGAATTTAGTAAAGTCAAGTACTGTAAATTTACTGTAGCTACACTGTAGCTATAGAGGATAGCAATAACTTTTTCATATTCAGGGCATGGCATGTGATTGTCTGACTTTTTTATTTTTTTATCTTACCGTCTCCCTCTCTCTTTCTCTTTCTCTCTCTCTCTCACACTATTTATCAGTGCTGACAAGGTATATATTATAATTTTTTTCTCTGTTACGCGCATATGAGACAAATTCGCTCTTTTCCAGCTGTGGGTCTCACCATTTTGAATCTTTCAATTAATTTATCTAAATTTTACAAAATTCACTCAACATTCTCAACTAATTACAATTAAAAAAAAAAACTTAAGTCAACTCATTACATTTTAACATCTAAATACAACCTTAAAAACTCTCAAGCTGGTTAGCCTTGTTAGGATGGCCACAAAAGAATCCATGGAGTAGCTCTCCGACAAAGTTTGATTGGGAATTGCAAACTCATTAAAGTCCCAAACTTTTTCAGGCTTATCAACCATAATTCTGAGCAGAGTCACAATATTTTCTTGGCATGTGATGTTAACTTGAACTGAAAATAAAGAGCAAAAAACTATGGTATGATCATTCCAAATCTCCAATTGCTTTGGGTACTCTGAAGTGCTTTCTAAGTTGAAGAAGCACTTGGGTTTGAGAGGATTGCAGTTGATGGGTACTAAGAACGTAGAAACTCCAAACTAAACAGAAAAGTAAAAACATAAACACCTCCCCATTGAAACCATCGTCTTGTCAATGTTTCATGGTGTCATTTAATAACACATAAAAGCAGGAAAAAAGTGTTATTATTGAAACGTATACTGATCTAGAAAGATCAAGCAGAGTAGTGGCAGTTGCTATTGAAAATCTTGGGTTTTCTTTGGTTTTAAAGAATAATTGGGAAAGTAATAGACATGTAGGAGCTACCAACTTCACCTCCTAATCTCAAAGAGCAAGTTTTACGGCAGTTGTCAAAGCAGAGAAAAAATAGAGACTGAAGTCCTCGATCGATAACAAAATAATGAAAATAGATATTTTGAGTTTTGGAAGAAAGATGGTGAAAATCTATGAGGGAAATGTTGGTGACGGCGATGCATTGCGTAACCAAGCAGGGAAAAGACTGAGAGTCAAATCTGTTACATTGCCTGTTCTTGTCGTAGACTTTCATGTTCTAGCAGAAGGTTTTTTTAATGTTGCCATGGCTTTGTTTATTAGTACATATTTTTTTAAGCTCGTTTTCTTTTGCCTTCCTTTTTTCTTCAAATCAATTAGAATTCATTTGGGATCGATCTTGAGGCATCAAATGCTCAATGGTTTCATACTTTCATATAATTTAAAGAAGCTGCTTCTTTGCAGGTATATATCTTATTCGATTAAATTCTCAAATGTTTGTTCTTTTTAACATAAGTTAGGTAATCCAATCAATGATGGATAACCAGTTGGAAGGACAAAATGGTAATATACATGCATGTCCTTGGAACTCGAGGATGTTGAATTTTTGTAATTTGACAGGCTGTTTAATAATAAAAGAGAAAGGATAGTCCATTACCATCACTTTATTATCAATTTATCATTTATAATGTATTTATTTGTTTTTTTTTATATTTTTTCAAGTATTTTTTAAATATTCTTAATCATTAAAAAAAAAATATATATATAATTTAATTAATAATTATTTTCTTAATTATTAAGTAAAAGATTTTTTTTAAATTAAAAAAAAAAGAGAAGGGTGGTATAAAAAAAATAAGACTATCATTATTTATAATAAAATGAGTTTAGCAAAGCCTCATTTAGCCCCTATAGTCTGGCTTCTGTATGTTTAAGCAGCCGGACAAGTCAACAGATGCTCGTTGAAACCTCTATAACGTGTAGCTTTATGTCAGATGGCAAACATTCGGCCTAGCTCAACCTGGCACTATACCTATCCTCCATGCTAAGCTGTTTTCGCGTAAGAAAAATTTAGGATGTAAATCTAAAAAAATAGGGGAGAAGTCACACTCAGTATACTCTCCCTTACATGAACAGTACCATAGCACTGTTTATATGAGGGGGAGTATCCTGAGTGTAGCTACTCCCCAACATTACCCGTAAATCTATATACAGTTAATTTTACATACTTTTAAGTATTTTATTAATATAAGAAAATCAAATTTTATGAAAGTAGTTAATAGACCTACATTGGTATACAAATTGGTACACAAATGTACTTGTATATAGCATTGCTTAGTTAGAGATATTGGATTGAGAGGATTTTCTCTTGACTTACCAAACATGCATCTAATCATTATAATTTCAATTTTCAAATAAAATAAAAAAAATAATTCAATTTTTTCAAATGCAAAAAAAAATTTATATTAAAATAATATTTTAATTTTATAATATTTGTATTCTAACTTCGGTTTTTTTTTTTTTTTTTCATTTTCCAAAATCCTATAAACATTTTGAAACAAACTTTCCAACAATTCCAACAATTCCAACAATTCCATGTGGTAATAGATCGGTTGGAAAGGGACATGTAGTGCATACCAGCATCAGAGCACATGCCAGGCTTCATCCCGAGTGGTCCAGCACAAACTTTAAAGGTCCTCATTCGTCAAGCTTTAACCATCAAGAATTACAAGTAATTCCAAGGTTGGCATCTGGATCCAAGTTTATATTTGCCATTCTAATTTAATGCCAAATTCAACACTTGGTGAACCAGCAGGCAGGTTCAGAGCTAGATGGCACATCTCCATAAGTTCTTGCTAAGGACTCGTCAGAACAGCCCTTCCCTTCCTTCCTGTGCTGGTAGTTCTAGTTCTCTAAGGCCAGTGAAAATAGTCTGCGTTAGGTAGTTACTACTTATTCTATGCTTATCTGCTTGTAGCTCTTAGTTGTAATTCATACGATTTGAATCCTTACCACACTTGCATAGAAAACGCAACTGTGATCAAGGCTTATGATTTTTTCAACTGAGATTTCGATATCGAAAGAACTCCTTATTTCTTTACCGCAGATTCTCACGTCATTTTCTTGAAAAGATATTAGATAACCGTAGAACCCCCAATGATGACGAGCATAGTGATTCAAATGCATTCTACTGATGACGATTTCATCCATAATATTTGGATATCGTTGCCTATAAATAGAGTAGGAATAATGCTAAATACAGTACTAAGTTGTGCAAGCTCATGCATGCTCCCTTTAAAAGAAGAGAAATGCACCATTACAAAATAATCTTTTTCATATGGATTATAATGTATCAACTTGATTCAAAGTGCGTGAGATTTGTTTACCTTATGACTGCAACGAGTAATACTAGTTACAATTGTAGTGTCCACTACCACACAATTCTTTTGAAAAAGAATAAGAGTTCACTATCAAAAATTTAATTTTTTTTCCATATAAATCTCGTATTTACTCACTTTTTTTTTTCTAAGAATTGTGCAGTCTTGCACACTCCACAACTGCAAATATCATTAACCATATAATAAATCCAGCCTTGGAAAGAGACAATGATTGAAAGTGAAATATGGAAAGCACGACATACATGCATAAACGAAATCAATTGAGATCCAATTGTCTGATCAAATTGGATGATCGATAGTGAAAGATGTACATAGTATGAAATGCTCATGCAGGGTCTACAGTATCTACAAAATCTATATAGATGATAATATTTAATACCATGCAATTTATTTGATGTGTCTATTCCAATTTAGTACATACTTTGTGATTAGGCCTATTCATCTTGGCCAGGTTATATCTAATGCGATTTGAAATTTTATTTATTTGTTAATATTTTTGAATTTTTTTATAAATTGTTTGAGGAAATTTTGAATTTGGATTATGGATTCTCAAATCTAGAATCCGGATGAACTATTTGTGACATTGTGTATCATCAAAATGGCGCCACCTGCATGATACGTAATCCTGATTTTTGGGCACAAGACCAAGATTAGGTTCCGTGTGGTAAACAGATATGAGATAAGTGTGAACAAGGACAGTGTTGAAAGAAAGTGATAGTTCATGAAAAAATGGGCTCTCAAATCCTAGTGCCCTTATCTTTAGTATAAAGATGGGACCAACCATTTCAGGATTTTACCTTTAAAATCTTAGGCTCATAGCAATTCTTCCTCAAATAATCCATTCAATACGATCCTCGCAATATAAAACAGAGAAGATAAGACCCATATCCAGCATTGTAACCTTTATCGAGTTTACACACAGTACAATTTTACCACATGGACAGAACCCAATAGCGCATCATTTTCAGATGTTCTACTTTTTTTGAAATTAATAAGTTTCCTGACACCAGCATGTAATTTGTGGAGATAATCTGTAAAAGAATTTAAATTTAATAATCTTTTAAATCTGACATATGTGTGTGGGACATGTGTTTAACCACCATTTCAGCTTGGCCAGGCGAAGTTAAAAATATGAGTCCCAGTAGTTGAGTTTTGGGATGTTGTAGGAATTCTATGAGTGTCAAGAGATTCTAAAAATATGAATTTAGAGATTTCAATTGGTCAGAGAAACTTTTCCTAAATACGGTGTTCACCTAAAGAGTTCAATCAAAAGTATCAAACTTGTTCGTCCATTTAGCCTGGATTCTTGGAATTTTGCTGACACACAGATTGGTAAACATGTCATAACAAGAATAAATCAAAAGCTCCTGGATTCTTAGAATTTTGCTGACACACACAGATTCGTCCATTTAAACATGTCATAACATATACAAAAGCTCCTGCAATATTTGGCGACAAAGCAACCAATTCCACATGACCAAACTGCTAAAAATGCAAGTATAAATCAAAACTAATCTCCCCAAACCCCAAAGCATGTGGGACATGAAAACAATCATATGATCAAATTGTTTCTAATGATAATCATCAAATATAATTATAAGGACCCCAAAACAAGGGTTAATGGCCAATGAACCAAAGCTGCCGCGTAGGTCTATGAAATAATATTTTGTTAGTAAACGGATTGAAACTGAAAGTACTTGGACTCGAAGCTTGGGCATGTACTCATGAGAGGTCAACAAATACCATTAATCCGAAACACCACATGATGAGTGAAAAAAGATACTTCCCATGCTTCTTTCATATTAGATCTAAAAAGTAATATGAGATAAAATCATCATGAGGCCTCACAGTCTTCACACACCTACACCTAAACATCCTAGAATGCCTCTAAATAAGAAATGCTCTTATATATAAGGCAAGGACTTACTTATCCTGAAATGTAATTTCAAATTGATAGCATCATACTGCTATCACTATAAAAAAGGCAAGTTCTACTGTATGCATGTAACGTTCACCTCATCTTTGACAAGTTTTTAATTTTGCCTGATGTGTGCAACACTGATGGATTACCATATAAACCTGCTGAAACACCTCCTGAAATTATTTTTCCATTTGGGATCTATAGCTAAGGTCACATTTGATTATGTCAAAAGCAATCATGTCTCCAATGGTGCAATGGGGAGCCCTTGAAATTCTATCTTCCCCTGGTGCGCTTTAACAACATCAGGAACCTCATTTTGATACTTGCTCAAAAATCTCTTCATGAAGTTCTTCTCAGCCATTTTGACTATATAAACGATGCTAGTATCTTCCTTGATCAATCCCTTCAACATCAAAACTTGCAGAACTGAACACCTCGGAATAATTCGCTTCTCCAAGCTAAGCCATAGAATGCTCGGATTCTTGGAGATCTTTGAAGGCTTCATCTTCAATTTGTTCACAAAGAAACCCATCATTTTCTTGATCTTCTTCTCTGAAAGAGCCATACACAAGGGTTGTCGCTTGAATGCTGCATAAATCTCATCCTCTGACAAACCAAAACTCCTAAAAGCTTGCACCTTCTGCTCCCACAATGTTTTACTATTTAGTGCCATGGACGCAATGGCGAGAACAAATTGCAGACAATTGGGTTCAAAACCTAATTTCTTAATGTCACTAACAATTTCACTAAACCGATTGCTATAGATAAGCAGCGGCCACGGTCTTATAAGGAAGAGTTTCAAAACTAATGACTGGGGAACACCATGGCTCATCAGAGTAGCGATGTTGGGCTGTAGCGTATGTATAACATTTGCTTTAATTACTGTACTGCATGCCTTTATAACCTTTAAGACATTCTCGTCAGTGCCAAGAATCCGCCTAAGCTCTTGAACACACGGAATGATTTGTTTCTTGAGGCTCCTTTCCAGAACATAAGACGATGCAGATAAAAGCTTTATAATTTCATGTTCTGACAAGCCTAACGATTTGAAAAACTCCAACTTTGGCTTAAGATTCTTTTGAGCATTATACGTACACAATACGGGACGCTTCATCGTCAAAGTTTTAATTTGCATATTACTGAAACCATGTGCTCTAAAAAACTCAACAGCAGTATACGCATCACTTTCTAGCACAGCTGGGTATTTGCTGAGCATTTTAGCGAGGTTAGCGCCAGAAAACCCTAAGGATTTAAACAACTCCAAGTTGGGCTTGAGGGTATTGTCTAAATCGGCCAAAAGCAATAATGGACGACTACTAATTAAGTGTATGATGTGGTTCTGCGTCAAACCGTGAGTTCTCAACAGATTCAGAATGGAGTTGGGATTCTCTACGTTCTCAATATTTAGCTTCTTGGAAGCTGAAGTGGCCAATTCTAAGGAGAACCCACAAGAGTTTCGGAGGAAAGAAACTGTAAGAGATTCTGGATCCGTGGAATTAGGGGGGTCTGAGATGGGCTTAAGAGAGGAGGTTGAGAACAAGGAGCCATGGCAGATTGGCGAAGCTCTGCGCCTTAATTGTCGGGGCAGCTTTACGGAAATTAAACGAAGCATTTGGTTAGATTGCCGAAAAAGCTGAATCAATGGTTACCTGGATTGAGTTTTGAAATGGAATGCGATACGATTGTTGATTGAAGCGTCGGCCTCCTCGATTTCCTCATGCTCTGTGACTTCTCAGTGCAGCAACGACTTCGGCTGGAGGTTCAGGCTAGCACAGGGCTTTGAGATTTGAGATTCGTGTAGTGGGAATAAAATCATTTGTTTCACCATACTTCTTCTGGTTCGTAAACCCTTTGTTTCAGAGGGTAAAGTCTGCAAAGCCGAAAAGTTTGCAACTGGGCTTGGATTCAAGTGAAGGACCACCGAAGCAAGCACCATGAAAGGCCTTGTTTCACCATCATTGTTAGGCTATTTGTTGTAGGTCTTAGCCGTTGTTTAGGCCACATCCTTTTGAAGGCCCCATAAATAAAAGTGAGTTGATTTTTTAAATTATTTTTAAAAAGTAAAAACTGTTTTATTAAATAAAAATTGAAATAAATTTTATATTATTCAAAACGTGCAAGGTTCCATATTATTGAATTGAATATTTCATATAATAAATTATTTATATTTTAAATAATTTTTTTAAGAGCTTACTAAATTAAGACACAAAATTTATATTAATATTTTATTTTAAGTTGTAGAATTAATTATAAATTCAAAAAAAATTATTTAAAAATTTTAAATAAAATCTTGATTATATTAATTTTTTCTAAGATATTTCATATAATAAGTTATATTTTATTATATTATAAATACAATGACTCATTAAAATTTGACTTACGCCTCAATTTGAATTCAACCATCTGTTTGCTGTATATATGCATTGGCGTTTGGTCTCTCTCTAATTCTCAATTCTAATAACAATGGCTGCAATGCTCGAAATCATCTATGTTGTTAAATTGTGCAATTCCAGGTATTATGCATCATTTGTTATTTCATTGCACCATTTTATCAACTTTTCATCCAATGTTTACGTAGATATAGGATTCAAGTGTTCACCCCTTAGCTCTTTAATGTGAACTTACTGTTAAGAACGTGTCTCGCTCTCCTCCTATAACTGTTCACCTGTAATAAATTGAAAAGATCTGACGATCTATGCCTGGAAAAGTTCCTATGCCTAAGTCAATAATCTCACTAATTATTTGAAAAGTAGCCTGAGAACCAGAGAGAGAAATCCCCCTTCGTAAAGGGTTACCTGGTTTATATAGGCCTCATGATGATATTTATCTTCTACAGTAATTTCCGTTTATAAGTTATCTTCCTGTAACTGACGTGATCACGTATTTGCATGAAATCCCTCAGAAGATGACGAGTATTAAGTATTAGTTTATTTGCGTGACTCTGCAGAGCTCTATATTTATTCATCCTCTTGGGTTAGTAATTGGGCCCATTGTGTTATTTTCTTTTTATACGAGCTCTCATTCTGATGGGCTTCCAGGCTTCTGCATTTAAATAGGCCCTTCAGCTATCTCGTGAATTCTCTTCACCTCAAAGCATAAGGAATTCAATTTGTTTTGGCTTTTTAAGTGTTTAAGTTCCCGCCGCGAGATGTTTGGGTACTTGCCCTTTTCTGTGAACTATTAAGTATTTGTCTCAATTCCTGTTGTTGTCTGTTTTTACTTTTGTCTTTGCTTTTATTTGAATCATTCTTCGACAATGATTCGTGGTACAAAGTATTGGTTGCCATTATGGAAGTTGGCAATGAGTCTTGGATGTCATCATTAGAATGGTGACGATGAGCTTTTTAATTTTCCATCATAGGTCATGGTTGCTCATTTTAAGACTTTCGGATGGCTTTGTGCCTAGAAGCATTCGTGTCTTTGCTCTAGTGGTGAGGAGTTTTCTAGTGAGAATACCTACTTTAAGTGCCCATGAGCTTCATTTTTTCCTGGCATCGCGAGTGTTAAGACTCGGCATTAGTGTTTAAGGGTGGCAGGGTCACTTGCCTCCGTGCCCTTTCTCTTGTGGCATCGCGAGCGTTATCACTCGTCATTGGTGTTTAAGGGTGGCGGGATCATTTGCCTCCATGCCCATTTTTTTTGTAAATTGGGCAGTCCGTGACCTTTTCCTTAATCCCACAAGCTGGATAGCTTGTTGTGGGTTTTTTATTAGCAGGGCGGTCATCGACCTTTCTCTTAACCCTATAAACTGGATAGCTTGTTGTAAGTCTTTTATTGGCAGGGCAGCCTCCGACCTTTTCTTTAACCTCGCAAGTTGGATAGCTTGTTGTAGGTCTTTTATTAGCAGGGCGGTCCTCGACCTTTCCCTTAACCCTGCAGACTGGATAGCTAGTCATGGATCTTTTATTAAGGTTGGCGGGGTCATTTGCCTCTGCGCCCCTTTTTAATGTGGCACCTGCGAGTGTTATAACTCGTCATTGATGTTTAAGGTTGGCGGACACTTTTGTGAATGCCAATGATACATTATAGACCTTGGTAGATTCACGAAAGGAAAACAGAAGGGGCGAACAAAGAGACAGACGGGATGATAAAAGGGTTGGAGCGAGTCGGCGAGAAAGGAGGCAATAAAGACATCCAGATTAAAACACAAGATTGATACATAACAACCTCAGTGTCAGAGAAGAGGAGAAAGACAGGGGCGAAGGGCGCCTGCCCCAGACAGGCGGTCAATATTGCAAGTATCACCAGACGGGATTACATTGGACAGAGGATTGCACGACCATGAAAAAAAAGGGTCACTGATCTGGCGGGAACTGGAGAGTTAGAACAGATGGTGGTAGAACAGTCAAAATTCAGAAGGCGGCAAGAGTATGGGTGGGGAGTTGAAAAAAGCACCAGTCCCGAAAGATGGCGCTGAGGTACCAGCTGCTAAAGTAATAGCAACTGGGCGACAACAAAAAGAGACGGGAACAGAAACAGGGCTCCCAAATAGGCAACATGAGTAGATCGCCCCAAAGAGGTGACAGGAACAGATCACCCAGGAATAGAGCGCCTATTGGGGAAATCCAAACAATAGCATGGGGCGTTGCTGGAGGCGGGATGTTCACATCTAGTCGAAATGCATATTCACGAAAGATGTGATATGAGGAAGTCTATGTAGCGGACAGGGTATCCAAACAGTAAAAACTCAACATTAACCAGGTAGTGATATCCTTTGAAGAGGCGGACAGGGAATGGGTGTTGTACCCACACGACGATACTCTAGTAGTTACTCTTATCATAGCCAACTACTTGACTAGGCGGGTGCTGATTGACAATGGGAGTTTAGCCAACATACTATTTTGAGAAGCATTTAACAAAATGGGGATTGACACTGACCAATTACGACCTTCTCCGATGCCATTGAAGGGCTTCTCCGGTGAAGCAATCCAACCTGTTGGGACCATCACACTTCCAGTAACCGCTGGAACTAGAACACAAACGGCGACTACCATGACCGACTTCTTGGTGGTTAAACCTCTATCCTCCTATAATGTTATACTAGGGAGGGCAACACTCAATCATCTCAGGGCAGTAACCTCAACATATCATCTCAAGATGAAGTTTCCAACCGACAGTGGGGTATGAGAGTTAAAAGGTGAGCCGGCATTGGCTCGAGAGTGTTATGTACAAAAATTGAGGAAGAACAAGAACAAAGTTTGTACCATGGGAGAGATGAAAAAGACGTCCACTCCACCTCTTTCACCACCCATTGTGGAAGCCAGGAAAAAGACGTAGAGATTAGAGACTAACAGAGTCAGAGCACGTCAAGGTCAATGAGTCTTTAGAGCCCACAACTTTATCCCCTAGCCGCCAAGAAATAACCATACGAATTGGCACGAATGCTCTCCTGGCGGATAGAGAAAGTTTGAAGCAACTATTAGTGGAACACACAAACCAGTACGCCAAAAAAAGAACCCACCCAACACATCCACGACTTGAGAGAAACATTTGATGTGCTACGTCAGTACAAGATGAAGTTGAATCCTGCCAAATATCTTTTGGAGTCGAGTCAAGAAAGTTCTTACAGTAATTTTTGTTTTAGTATTCTCATTTCAGTTGAATTCTTGAATGATCATAATTATCATATTCATATTTATTATTTCAGAAATCTCAGTGTTCGCCCATTGTAAATTCCACTAGTTCTTATGTCTTGTTTAAAGTATTCGTAATTACTTGTGGCGCCATGTACGAAAAAAAGGGCGTGGAGCAAGTGACCCCGCCAACCTTAAACACTAATGATGAGTTATAACACTCGTAGGTGCCACATTAAAAAAGGGTGCAGAGGTAAATGATCCCGCCAACCTTAATAAAAGACTCATGATTAGATATCCAACTTGCAGGGTTAAGGAAAAGGTCGAGGACCGCTTTGCTAATAAAGACTCACGACGAGCTATCCAGCTTGCGGGATTAAGGGAAAAGTTGGGGACCGCCCTGCTAATAAAAGACTCATAACAAGCTATCAAGCTTATGGGGTTAAGGGAAAGGTCAAGGACCGCCCTGCTAATAAAAACCCACGACAAGTTATCCAGCTTGCAGGGTTAAGAGAAAGGTCACAGACTGCCCAAACTACAAAACACTAATGACGAGTAATGACACTCGTAGGTGCCAGATAAAAAAAGAGCTTAGAGACAAATGACCCCACCAACCTTAAACACCAATGACGAGTAATAACATTCGCAAGTACCATATAAAGAAAGGGTGCGGAGGCAAATGACCCTGCTATCCTTAAATACCAGTGACGAGTGATAATGCTCGCGGTGCCATGAAAGAAAGGACGCGGAGGCAAGTGACTCCGCCAACCTTAAACACCAATGACAAGTTATAACACTCGCAGGTGCCACATTAGAACGGGGCGCAGAGACAATAACACCACCAACCTTAATAAAAGACCCACGACTAGCTATCATGCCTGCGGGGTTAAGGAAAAAGTCGAGGACCGCCTTGCTAATAAAGACCCACGACAAGCTATCCAGCTTGCCGGGTTAAAGAAAAGGTCGAGGACCGCCCTGCTAATAAAAGACCCACAATAAGCTATCCAGTTTTCGAGATTAAGGGAAAGGTCGAGCATTACCCTGCTAATAAAAGAGCCACAACAAGCTATTCAGATTGCGGGGTTAAGGGAAGGTTATGGACAGCCCAATCCATAAAAAAATGGGTGCGGAGGCAAATGATCCCGCCACCCTTAAACACCAATGACGAGTGATAACGCTCGCGGTGCCACAAAAGAAAGGGCGCGAAGGCAAGTGACCCCGCCACCCTTAAACACCAATGACGAGTCTTAACACTCGCATTGCCAGGAAAAAGGAAGCTCATGGGCACTTAAACCAGGTATTCTCACTAGAAAACACCTCGCCAATAAAGCAAAGACATGAATGCTTCTAGGCGCAAAGTCATCCGAAAGTCTTAAAATTAGCAACCATGATCCATGATGGCAAATTAAAAAGCTCATCGTCACCATTCTAATGAAGACATCCAAGACTCCTCGTCGCCTTCCATAATGGCAACTAATACTTCTTCCACAAATCACTGCCGAAGAATAATTCAAACAAAAGTAAAGGCGAAAGTAAAAACAGACAGCAACAGGAATTGAGACAAATACTTGATGGCTCACAGAAAAGGGCAAGTACCCAGACATCTCGCGGCGGGAACTTAAACACTTAAAAAGTCAAAACAAATTGAATTCCTTATGCCTTGAGACGAAGAGAATTCGCGGGGTAACTATAGGGCCTATTTAAAACCAGAGGCCTGGAAGCCCATCAGAATGAGAGCCCGTATAAGAAGAAAATAACACAGTGGGCCCAATTACTAACCCAAGAGGATGAATAAGTATAAAACCCTGCAGAGTTACACAAATAAACTAATACTTAATCCTAGCCACCTTCTGTGAGATTTCATGTAGATACGTGATCACGTCAGTTACAAAAAGATAACTTATAAATGGAAATTACTGCAAATGATAAGCATCACTACGAGACCTATATAAACCAGGTAATCCTCTATAAAGGGTTGACTTCTCTCTCTGGTTCTCAGGCTACTTTTCAAATAATTAGCGAAATTATTAACTTAGGCATAGGAGCTTTCCCAGGCAGAGATTGTCAGATTTTTTCAATTTTTTGTAGGTGAACAGTTGCAGGAGGGGAGCGAAACACGTTCTTAACACTTACCTTCAAGAATGTTTGCATATATATATATATATATATATATCTAATAATCTCACTTGTTATCAGATTAATCAAGGTTTTTTCATCACTCTAGTTGTGACTTACCAAAAGCAGCCATTGGAACGATTTCTTTGTACCAATACAGAGAAATCAACACCAATACAAATTATTAGGAAATTATTAAACTAAATGAGAATTAGAGATGTGACTTCTCAACTGCTACGGTGGCAGAGAAAGAACTTTATGATATTACTATATTAATCTTTTTCTTTTAATGAAAAAAGATTCATTTCATTCAAGAAATGTAAGTTACAACAATGACCATAAAAGGGAAGATCTTGATTGCCCAAACTGCTTAACTATTAGGAGAACCCCCACACACAACTTTTTTTGTGACAGACAGTGCCTAAAACTTCTAAAAATTCTCTACAGACAAAGCAAAATTTTTTCTGAGAGTTTATAAACTCATTTCTGCAAAGAAAATTGGGTAGAATAACTTCATCCTCCAAAAGAGGAGAGGGAAGATTCTGGGTTACCTTTCATATTTATTTTATTTATTAATGTTTTTCATTGCCCAGGTAGATGAATAAATGGAAGTTTGTTTGAAAGTGCCTAGAGATGCCCTTTGTTTGATTAGTAGACTAATTCTCTTCCCCACTACCAAAAACTTTGAATTACATGGTTGGGATGAAGAGTGCTAGGTCCATTCATTTGTATTTATAACTTCTGGTTTTATGCAATATCTTTTTGACGACTACTACATACAAACCCGGCTTGTACAAGCCCCACTCACATGAACAGTGAAAACACTGTTCATGTGAACAATATTTTCACTGTTCATGTGAGTGAGGCATGTACAAGCCGGCTTGCACGTAGATTTTTCTATCTTTTTCTCTCATTTTTAAAAATAAATTTTCCTTCTTAGTAGTTGCTTTAACTTGGCAGCTTGGCACTGCTGCCTATCACATGTAGCAATTTTTCATTTGTTTGGGGTTCACAATTATGCCAATGTTATATAACAGGTGGATAACCACCATTGGATCACACATAGTTTGTTGTAAACTACGTTTTAAAAGGGTGAATAACCACCCCACCTAACAAGACATGCATGCCCCACTTCAATTGTATTATCGCATGGAAGCCGAAATTCATTTTGTCAATTCACACTCAATTTAAGCTCTATATATAGAGTTACGATCATTTGTATAAGATATATTATGATGTTTAAGGAAATAAGTTTTGATTCTTTGAGAAACAAAAAAGTTTTATATATTTTCTTTTACAATTCTCTTATAATGGTAGTTTCTTTTTAGTTTTATAACACATTATCAGCACGAAGTTCTGCCAATACTGAGACTAGTAGTCTTCTACTTCAAGTAAAATTTTTAATATAGTATTTGTAGTCTTCGAGATGAATATGAAATGGAATATTGCTAAATATTACTTGATAAAATTATGCTTTTATTCTGATGATTATATGAATATATTTCTTAAATACACATATTTATTTTTGTGATTCATATATATAAAAAATGTCAAATCTTATAAAATTGAAATTTATTACTATTAAAGTTTCTGAAAAAAGTTATTTATCCTAAATTTTTGATAAGATCTATTTGGATAAGATGAACTTGAGAGATACAATCAAAAAAGAAAATCGAATGTCTCTGTAGGACCGTACTGTGTATTTCACGGTGAAAATTTCTCTTATTTTGTGAAATAATTTAAGGGAGAGATATGAGCTGCAGAAGATGTGATCCTCTCAAAAGCTCATTATGACTTATTGCACCTAAAGTTGCAAGATTTTAAAAGTGGTAGTGACTATAACTTTGCACTCTTTAAAATCAATTCAATATTAAAATTATGCAATAAGAAAGTTATTAATGATGACATGTTAGAGAAAATAAATATTATTTTTCATGCTCGAATGTATTCCTGCAACAGCAATATCGAGAGTGAAAGTTAAATAAATATTCTTAATTTTTATCTTGTCTTTTAATAATTGAGCTAAATAATGATCTTTTATTAAGAAACTACCAGTCACGTCTTACTGGTTCAACATCATTCTCTAAGTAAATAGTATTAGATTTATATTATTCTCAGAAGTGAATGGTGCATCCTTTCGAAGAAATAGATGGCGTAGACGTAGTAGAAGAATTATAGAAGTGTGGGTCCCAGAAGAGATAACACTAGAGAGGATAATAATATAAATATACCGTATCACCAGAAGTGATCCAACTCAAAGAATGGTAAAAGTCCTTAGAATAATTTTTCATAGAAAGATGAAAATATTTGTCATAAATGTGGTATGACTCAACATTAGTCACATACCTGTTGTATGACCAATCACTTGATTTACTTATACTAAACTTTTCTATATTATAGTAAAACATTTTAATATTTTACCACGTTTTAAAATAATGAAAAGTCAATGCGTGAAGTACGACAAGAAATTAGTTGAAAAAATAAAACCCTATTTGAATTTGATCATCTTACAAATGAATGTAAATTAGAAATTTAGATGATTATCTATTTGTAAAATATTGTAAATTAATTATTGAATGTATTTACTAGCACTAAAAGTATGGTAAAATCACATAAACCTACTGTTAATGCTCCAGTAAGAATTGTAGTCCCTGAAGGACAAGTTGTCAAAGCAATAATAAATGAGTTTAAGATACACCTAAAGTGTAAAAGACCTATTGGTGCAAAATACAAAATTTCTCAAAAGAAAAAGATACAAAATGAATTTGGTATTCCTGAAAAACTCATACCCACAATACAAGCTACAAACATAGTTGATGCTCCTGAAAAGAAAACTCCTAAATAGTATAAATCTTTTGAAGAGAAAACTCTTGAAGAGTATAATTCTCCTAGAGAGGAAACTTATGGAAAGTACCATCTGAAGAGGAAACTCCTGAAGAGTATCCTGAAGAGAAAACTCTTAAAGAGTACCTCCTAAAGAGGTTTTTCATGAAATGCTTTTTTTCTGAAGAAAAACGGGTACCTGAAAATAATGCGATCTTATTACATTTCATGAGTACTAGAGAAATTCTAAATAGAAACAAAACTGTTGTCGACAACGTATTTTCATATAAGATGACCCTTGACATCACTAGAATTAATGAAGAAAGTGAGTAAAAAACTATCGAAGAAGTCGACGTAGAAATAATTGGCCAAAATGGAAAGCAACTATTGAAGCTAAATTAAACTCACTAACAAAACGAGAGGTATTTAGACCTGTTGTTTAAACACCAAAGTTTGTAATACTTGTTGGATATAAGTTGGTATTTGTACGAAACGTAACGAGAAAAATGAAATTGTGCGATATAAAGCACGACTTGTCGCTTGTATTGCATAAAGCTTCCTACAGAAACTTATGATTGATATAGGGAAACATATTCTCTCGTTATGGATGTAATCACATTCAGATTTTTGATTAGTTTGGTTGTTACAAAATGATTAGATATGCAGTTGATGAATGTGGTCACTGCATATTTATATAGATCATTAGATTATGACATATATATGAAAATCCCTGAAAGATATACAATACTTGAAGCATCTAATCCTTGTACCTCTAGAAGTATGTATTTTATCAAATTTCAAAGATTTTTGTATAGGTTAAAACAATCCAGACACATGTAGTATGATCGAGTTAGCGAATATCTATTTAAAAAAGGATTCGAGAATAATCCTATATATTTATGTGTTTTTATCAGAACCCAGATTGTCATTATTATAGTTTACGTTGATAATTTACCTTACTAGAAATCCTTAATAGATCACAAAAACTACTATATATTTAAAAAATGAATTTGAAAAAAGAAAAATCTTGTTATTCAAATACTAGATGACTTACAAAAATTGAAATATTTAGCATCATCTCTCAGATACATTTGCTTTTCATAAATCAACATGATATCCTTATCTAAAGGATTAGGTAGTCGAAATGAAGAAGTAAACAAGAATTTTAAATCCTTATTTTGTTATTTTAACTCTACAACTTTGTTGTTAGACTATTGAATAAGTCATTGAAGTACACTGATCTTCTCGTTAAACTTTTTAATCTTGTGAGTTTTGGACTATAACCGAGTGAAAAATGAGACAATGGATGATGAGTATTAAGTTTTGAAACTCATGAGTTCATATATGGCATCATGATCTGACTTCTTAGTTAGATCATTTTCATGCTGCATCATAGCACCTACGATAGATGCAAAAATTAATAATGAAAAATATTGAAAGGAAAATGATGAGTCATTGAAAAATTGTAGAATGAGAATGCAGATGAATTATAGAGATAATAAGAAAATTTGATACAAATTAGATAAAACTGAAAACTGTTCTTATAGAGATGGAAATAAGAACAAGACAAACTATCATCTCTTCAAATCTCACTTAGTCAAGATTACAAGATATGCTGTATGTATATTTTTAAAAGCCAGATATGTTAATTATAGCTATCATTCTTTTTCTCGTAAACGTTGAACTTCTGCTGTTAGCTGCTGTTGTTGATTTTGTATTTGAGTTCTCTTTTGTTCCAGCTCTTCTATTCGTGATTTTAGGTCACAAGAATATCAGTCTGCAAATTTCTCAAGCTCCTTATTTTCTTGTCTTAACTTTTTATTCTTTCTATCTTAAGTTGCAACATTCAAATATTTGATTGATAAGATAATCAACTTCACTTGCTTTTGCCAGTAGCCTCCGAGACATGGTTGTAATAGATGCAACATATTGAGCATTGAGAGTTTTTGATATTGTAATAATTTCAAGATCAATTTTACTAAAAAGATGTATCTTTGCTCCCATTATGGTATTGTGAGCCTCAGGAGTAAAGATGAGTAGTTGAGATGTAAAATGTTTTTGGTTTAAATTTGGAACATTAACAAAAGACTTTCTCTCAAACATAGTATCGTTTTGGATGAATAACAGTTGAATCAATGAGGAATATGAGATTTAGCATGAGTATCCGATGTATAAAAATGATCATCTTTAAACAACAACTCAGAACTTTCAAATCTCCTCAAAGATCTCATTTGGCAACAATGTCAAGCAGATTTGAATTTCTTTCCGCACTGAATCAATAGAACTAGGCCATAAGCTTTTGTAGTTTTTGTCGAATATTGGTGGTTTTCAATGATCATTTCGCTATATATGTTCTCTCTAATAAAGTCAAGAGGGGGAGAAATTTTAGATGAGAATATTAACATATTCCCTCTAATTCATTATTGATTATTACTTGAAAAACTAACGTATTTTCTCATGGGGAGTTTAAGTATTACTACAAGTTCCAGATTTATACTAAGTTTTATCAAGCAAACACTATCTGCCACATATTCAAATCACTCAGAGATAATTGCAATTCATGAAACAAATTTACAGTATATTTCATTGAGATTAGTGATTCTACATATTCAAGAAAAATGTAGTCTTCCCATGATCAATGATAGTCTAATAATTTTATATAAAAATAATACTTCTTGTATCATTCAAAACAGATGAGGATATATCAAAGATATGATCAAGTGATGATCTGACAGATTTATTCACGAAGGCATTACCAACTTCGTCGTTCAAGAATATTGTGTAAAATATTGAAATGCGAAGACTTAAAGATCTATAGTCATTCACTTTTCAAGGAGAGTAAATGTCTTGAAAATTTGTGTCGATTATATTCTTTTTCCTTCGTTAAGGTTTTATCCCATTAGATTTTCCTCTACAAAATTTTAATGAGACAATCTTAAAACACTTAACAGTATATAAGAATATTGTACTCTTTTTCCTTTAGCATTAGTTTTTCTTTCTACTAGATTTTTTATTGGTAAGGTTTTAACGAGGCATATTCTTTATGGATGGTCATCCAAGGAGGAGTGTTATATAATAGGTGGATGATCACCATTGGACCGCACATGATTTGTTGTAAACCGCATTTTAAAAGGGTGATAACCACCCTACCTAACAAGACATGCATGCCCCACTTCAATTGTATTATCACATGCAAGCCAAAATTCATTTCGACGATTCACACTCAGTTTAAGCTCTATATATAGAACTACGGTCATTCGTATAAGTTGTATTCTAATGTTTGAAAAAATAAGTTTTGATTTTTCAAAAAACAAAAGAATGTTAGATATTTTTTCTTACAATTCTCTTACAATAGTAATTTCTTTTTAATTTTATAACAAACAAGACTATAATCACCATTTGAGCAATTATTAGTATGAGTAAACCTTATTCTAATTTCTTTGAAGTTTTAAGTGTCAACTTTGAAATATGGGCAAACTCATGGCAAAGAAAATACATAGACAAAATACACTATTTTAGCAATTATTTGTAGATGAGTGTCTCAATATTATATATATATATATATATAATATTTTTTATAACTTTTATAAAAAAAAATATCTTATAATTATAAGATATAAAAAATATCTTATAATTATGATGAGTGTCGCAATTTTTCATAACTTTTTCTTTGGCAATGCATGCAATATCTTATAATTAGGATGTCATATTTGCTATAAAAAAATATAAATTAAAAGATTTCCTTTACAGTACTATAATAACCACGACTAGGCTTCCTTCCATATTTGGAAGAATTCGTGAATTGCCATCCATGGGTCATAGTGAACATGAATACATCATACAGATCAGGTTGTGGACCATATATATATATATATAGGTATATAGGTATATTGACCCTACCTAACTTCAACTCCAAGTTGAAGCTTGGATTTGTGGATTTACATTAGTTCTAAAGAGAATCAAACATAAAAATTTCATGTGATCATGAGGCCACTCTAAACATAACAGAATGCCTCAACATTTGAAACGCTCAAACAAATAAGGACAAGGTTTGCTTCTCCTGCAATGTAAGATCAAATTAATAGCGCCATGGGCTATCACCATCAACAAGGCAGGCAAGATTCACCTCAACATTGACAAGTTTCTAGTTCTCACCTAAAGTGAACAATACAAATAGATCATCATAGAAAGTTACTAGAACAACTCCACAAAATTTTTTACCCTTAATTCCACAGATGAAGATAAACATCCAACTACAGACATGTTAAACTAAATCTGAACTCATGATCTTTAGGCAATGCTACATTTGATTATATCCAAAGTAGTCACTTTTCTATGGCTATGGGTATGCTCTAACAACATCAGGAACCTCAGTTTGATACTTCCTCACAAATCTCTCCATGAATTCCTTCTCAGCCATTTTGACTATATAAACGATGCCAGTATCTTCCTTGATCAAACCCTTCAACATCAAAAGTTGCAGAACTGAACACATTGAAACAATCTGCTTCTCCAAGCTAAGCGATAGAAGAACAAGTCTCTTGGAGATCAGAGAAGGCTTCATCTTCAGTTTGTTCACAAAGAAACCCATCATTTTCTTGATCTTCTTCTTTGAAAGAGCTATACACAAAGGATGCCACTTGAATGTTGCATACATATCACCCTCTGGCAAGATAAAACTCCTATAAGCTTCCAACTTCTGCTGCCATAGTGTTTTACTCTTTAGTGCCATGGACCTGATGGCTAGAACAAATGACAGATAATTGGGATCAAAACCCAATTTCATAATTTCACCAACGATCTCCCTAAACTGATTGCTACAGATAGTCATTGATGTTGGTCTTTCTAAGAAGAGTTTCAAAACTAATGGCTGGAGAACACCATGGCCTGTCAAAGTAGCAATGTTGGGCTGTTGCGTATGTACAAGGTTTTTGTTAAATATTTCGCAGCTTGCCATAGCCTTTAAGATCTTCTCCTTGGTGCCGAAACTCCGCCTAAGCTCTTGAACACACAAAATAATTTATTTTCAAGGCTCCTTTCCAAAACAAAAGGCGATGCAGATAAAAGCTTTGTAACTTGAAGATTTGAATACCCTAATGATTTGAAAAACTCCAACTTTGGCTTAAGGTTTTTTTTAGCATTATACGTACACAATACAGGACGCTTCATTGTCAAAGTTTTTATTTGCATATCAATAAAATCATATGCTCTAAAAAACTCAACAGCAGTGTGCGAATCACTTTCTAGCACAGCTGGGTGTTTGCTGAGCATTTTGGCGAGGTTAGCACCAGAAAACCCTAAGGATTTAAACAACTCCAAGTTGGGCTTGAGGGTATTGCCTAAATCGGCCAAAAGCAATAATGGACGACTACTAATTAAGTGTATGATGTGGTTTTGTGCCAAATCGTGAATTCTGAATAGATTTAGAATGGAGTTGGGATTCTCTACGTTCTCAACGTTGAGCTGCTTGGAAGTTGAAGTGGCCAAATCTAAGGAGAACCCACGTGAGTTTTGGAGGAAAGAAATTGTAAGAGATTTTGGGTTCGTGGAATTAGGGGGATCTGAGATGGGTTTAAGAGAGGAGGTTGAGAACAAAAGGCCATGGCAGATTGGTGAAGCTCTGCGCCTTAAATGTTGGGGCAGCTCTACAGAAATTAAACGAAGCATTTGGTTAGATTGTCGAAAAAGCTGAATCAATGGTTACCTAGATTGAGTTTTGAGATGGAATGTGATACGATTGTTGATTGAAGCGTCGGCCTCCTCGATTTCCCCATGCTCCATGACTTCCCTTTTATATATTCTAAAAGCATATAGTGCTTCAGATTTATCCAAAAGGAGGTAAAGATACATAAACCGTGAATATTCATCAATAAATGAGATAAAACATCTCTGTCCATTAATACAAGGGGTATTAAATGGTCTACAGATGTCAATGTGTATGATCCCAAGGATTTTCTCACTCCTCTTGGCACCTTTACTAGTTTTGTTAGTTTGATTACCCTTAATGCAATCCACACAAGTATCAAAATCTTTAAAGTCTAAAGTCTTTAAGACTCATCATTAATTAATCTTTTAATTCTCTGTATGGAGATATATCCCAATCTCCTATACGATAATATAGAAGAGGACTCATCAATAATATTACGCTTAATATCAACATTATCATGTAGAGTTAATAGACTATTTTTAAAAACAGAATCTAAATTTAATTTGTACAAACCATTAATTAAGATCCCAGAACCTACAAATGTGGAGTTTTGAAAAACATAAACATTTGATTTTACAAAATTAAATTCAAATCCCAAAGGTATTAATCTAGATATAGAGACCAAGTGTTTAGAAAAAGAAGGTACATAAAATGTGTTTTCAAGATCCAAAATATAACCATCATTTAAAATAAGTCTAAAAGTTCCTACAGTCTCGACGTGCGAATAAATCCCATTTCCTGAGTAGATGCCTTGTTCACTTCCCATCGGTTTCCTTAGGCTGAGAAAATCCTGCTTGATGTTGACAACATGAATTGAAGTACCCGAATCAATCCACTATGTATTATTATGAGAGTCTACAAAATTGGACTCATAACACACAAGAGCAAGAGAATTGAGCCCAATTTTCCTCATGTTTCAATCTTTCTTTTTCTTGTACACACATAGTTAAAAGTTTATTTATGGACCACTTTTCCTTATGTGTTTGTATGAAATTTTGAATGGTCCATAATTTGTAGGAAGAGAATTGAGTATGAAACGGATAAAAAATGACTCTAAGATCTCAATCTCTAAAAACTTAAGTTAGGCTGCAATATCTCTCATTTTCATTATGTGCTCACGCACGCTTCTAGATTTGCCATGCTTCATAACTGATAATTTGTTTATTAGAGTAGTAACCAATGCTTTATTAGAACTAACAAATTGCTCGTCAATAGCCTTTATGTAGTCCTTGACTTTGTCACATTCCGGGATTGAACTTCTAATGCTCTTACTCACATGTGACTTAATGAGCATTAGACTTAATCGGTTAGATCGCTCCCACTTTTCATAAGTAGTTTTATCTACCAATGAACTTGATTAAGTGGGTATAGGTGGTTCATCCACACGAAGTGCCAAGTCCAAATCCATATACCCTAATGTTAAAAGAATCTTTTCTTTCCAGTCCAAAAAATTATCCCCATTCAAAATTGGAATATGAGAAGATTCACTATTTAAAATAGAAAGTATAGTAGCTGCAATAATATAACTAAAAATATATATTAATGCTTTGAATCAAACAATAACTATAATTTGAATTGACCAATATCTAATTCAAAAAGCAAATCTAAATCTCCTTGTGGGTAAAGATTGCAACATACATAAGACTTGCTTATATGTATTTCTTTATAATAAGACTAGTGATATATAAATATCTAAAAAAAAGAAATTCCATACTTGTGGGAATAAGAAATCTCTTTTCCTTAATATTTTTTATTATCTTATTCTGATTAAATAATCATCTTTTATAATAATTACCTTCCTGTAGGGTCAAGTAATTATTATAATAATTTAATGCAATTAAAAAATGTCATTATGAAGCCATACAATCAAATATATAAAAAAATATTATGTTTTGAGATGCTGTGGCTATTCTCAATATATAATAATATTTATTTTAATATGGCATCACAAATAAATTCATAATTACATAAACTAATCCAAAACCAAAATGATTCAAAATATAATAAACTAAAACTAATATATATATATATATATATCAAACCGAAACATATATATATTAACCAAGCCGAGACTTCTAATTGGATTTGGGTTACTATTTTTTATATATAAAGCCATCAATACCATAAATGTGACTTTTTGAACCATTTATTACGTCTGTTCAAGATACAAACATCTAATTTTATGAAAACATTTTCATAAAATCTAAACAAACATCTACTTTGATTAACCCTTATGGCGTGGTGCAGAATGAACTCTAAGAGACAAGACAACACATGTTTGGCAAACCAAAGTCAGACACAATACTAAACCGAATGTAATCTGATATATATATTTTAAGGATAATACTACGTACAGTTCAAAAAATTGAACTTCTTTACAGTCTAATCAATAAACAAATAGAAAAATTCTCATTTTAGAATAAAATTAATTAAAATATCTTTATTTACAAATACAAAAATTTTAAAAATCTGAATATTTATTTTATTTAATCATAAAATAAGAGCGTTTATATGTGAATTGTAATGCAATCCATCAAATATAAAATGTAAAAAGAATTATCCATATTTTAAATACGAAGGATGAAAAACCGTTTCATTAATTTTCGTAGGCCGAATTTCAAATGCCTTTTCAATCATTTTCGAGCTTTTCTAATAAAAAAATTGAAGATGAAAAACCGCTTCGTTCATATGCAAAACTGCTTCATTAATATCCATCAATGCCTTTTAAAAAATATGAAGAGATGCCTTTTATTTTTTGATGATTTCAAACAAAGATGAAGCAATTTGAAAATTTCAATCACACAAAAAACTTCGTATGTGCAGACTTTCGTCTCTCTGATTATAAACATGAAAATAATCTTAAACCCACTTCAAGAAAATGCGTAAAATTTTAAGAGTGACGTTGGGCTGCTTGATGATGAAAAACACATAAAAATAAAATAAAAAATATAATTAAATTAAAAATTAAAAATTAAAAATTAAAAATATATTAAAAAAATAAAATGAACAAAACATAATAAAAAACACAATAAAAACATAATAAAAAACGCAATAAAAAATAAAATGAAGATGAATTTATGAGGGATTCGGCCATGGAGTAAACGGAGCCACCGCCGGTGGCGGTGGGCGACACCGCCCACGCCATCGGGACCGGCGGACTCAGGCGAGCTCACCCCTACGACGGCGAGCTCCGGCGAGCTCCGGTGTGTCCCCGACAGCCTTCAACCCGTTTCGGACCCGTTTCGCCAGAGCTCGTCGTCGTAGGGGTGAGCTCGCCTGAGTCCGCCGGTCCCGATGGCTGGGGCGGTATCGCCCACCGCCACCGGGGGCGGCGGGGCTGCTTTTAAGGAGGGGGGCAGACGGGCTGCCCCCCAGGAATTCTCAAATTTTAATTTATGTAAAAAATTGGACAGATTTAAAAAATTTAAAAGATTTTTTATTTTCGTATGATTCAAACGAAAATGTGAGAAATCTTAAGATTTTAATTTTAACAAAATTAACAATTCACATATCTAAATACATTTAGATATACAAACATGATTTCAACAAGAAACAATACACATAATAATCAAAAATCATACTAAACAACATACCACAAGAGATTGCTCTGATACCACTATTGTAAGAATTTGGGAGAACATTTCATAATAAAAGAATCTTTAGAACACTTACCTCTAGTCATTGTTGATCAAATATGTATAGGAATCAATTGCTTCTTGATTTTGAACCCTTACAGATTGAAATATGGAAAGTATTGAAGAATGATTTTTAGTCTATTTTTCTTTACGTTGATGGATGTGACTGACGGAAAATTACAGACCCTATTTATAGATAGACCAAGACCCATTTCCACTAAGAGTTGTTTCATTCTATCAAGTAATGTGACTTTTGACTTTTAAATGAGTAATATCTCTATTTTTTTTAATTACCCAGAGTTTTTAATTTAAAATAAAACTATTATAATATATATATAATATATTTAAAAATGTATAACACGCAAGCCACCCTTAAGTCTCCTACAAAAAGATGTGTTCTTTCACGACAAGCAGCCGAACTAGGAATAGAATGATAAGCATATGCATAAGTTTAAACATGTCATAACATATACATAAGGTCCTGCAATATTTGGCGACAAAGCAACCAATTCCATATGACCAAACTACTAAAAATGCAAGTATAAATGAAAACTAATCCACCCCCAACCCCTTAGCATTTCGGACATATTAAACTGCAGACATGTTGAACTAAATCTGAACTCATGATCTTTAGGCAATGCACTTGATTATATCCAAAGAAATCACATTTCCGTGGCTATGGGGAGCCCTTGAAATTCCATCTTCCCTTGGTGCGCTCTAACAACATTAGGAACCTCATTTTGATACTTGCTCACAATTTTCACCATGAATTCCTTCTCAGTCATTGTAACCATTGAAACAATGTTAGTCTCTTCCTTGATCAAACCCTTTACCATCAAAAGTTGCAGAACTGAACACCTCGGAATAATCAACTTCTCCAAGCTAAGCAGTAGAAGATTAGGACACTTGGAGATCCTCGAAGGCTTCAGCTTCAGTTTGTTCACAAAGAAACCCATCATTTCTTGATTTTCTTTTCTGAACAACTCATACAAAGGGGTTGCTGCTTGAATGCTGAATAAATTTCATCATCTGACAAGCCAAAACTTCTAAAAGCTTCCAACTTTTGCTCCCACAGTGGCTTACTATTTAGTGCCTTGAAAATTATGGCTAGAACAAATTTCAGATAATTGGGATCAAAACGCAATTTCATAACTTCACTAACAATCTCACTAAACCGATTGCTATAGACAGGCAAGTGACCTTGATCTTATAAATAAGATTTTTAAACTAATGACAGGGGAACACCATGCCTTTTCAATATATCGATGTTGGTCTGTAGTGTATGTACGCCTGTTTTAAATACCACCCCACATTCCATTATAACCTTTAGGACATTCTCGTTAGTGCCAAGAATCCGTCTTAGTTCTTGAACACATGGAATGATTTGTTTTTCGAGGCTCTTTCCCAGAACATGAGGTGATGTATATAAAAACTTTGCAAGTTCAAGATCTGACAAGCCTAATGATTTGAAAAACTCTAACTTCTGCTTAAGATTCTTTTAAGCATTATACGTATACAATGCGGGATGCTTCATGATCATAGTTTTTATTTGCAAATCACTAAAACCATGTGCTCTAAAAAAATCAACAGTATGCATCACTTTTTAGCACATTTGGGTATGTGGTGAGCATTTTGGCAAGGTTAGCGCCAGAGAACCCTAAGGATTTAAACAACTCCAAGTTGGGCTTGAGGGTATTGCCTAAATCAGCCGAAAGCAATAATGGACGACTACTAATTAAGCATATGATGTGGTTTTGCGTCAAACCGTGAGTTCTCAACAGATTCAGAACGGAGTTGGGATTCTCTTGTAAGAGTTTTATTTAAACTCTGTGACCCACACACCCATCTTATCAGTTTGAAATAGTTCAAAATCTTATTGGATAATAATTGAGTTATGAAGGGATAAAAATTACTCCTAAGAGATAGGATTAAACTCTATATCTCTAGTTATAGTCAAATACAAACTCATAGATTTCTTGATGGTCGGAAGTCTATAAATAGCACTGGGAGGCTCAAGGGTTCTCACCTACAACATTAGAGTGCCTCTAGCCATCGGGAGACACTTGTGAGGCAAACGTTGTTAGGGCGATCCTTCTCTCATAGTCAGATTAATTGTTCATCAATCAGATGGAGAAAGGTACGTTTGTTATATTATTAATTTATTATTGTAGATCATAGAGAATCAAAGATCCGTTTTATTAATGTCATGTTAAAATATTTAACATGTGGTATCAGAGCTTCAGGTTATAGATTTTTTATGATCTCAATAAAATATGAATAAATGATTATTTTATTAGTACGAAAATTTGTACGTTTATGTTTTCGTGTACGTATGATTTTATATTGCGAAAGAATGAAAAATATGTCTTACGGATTGACATATATATTTAATGCATTTTACTTACATCCAGCCGCATTGTGTTTGTAAAAGAGGAAGATAAATTCTTTCAAAATTTCTCATGATTCACGATTCCACCAAGTAAAGACGAATATGCATTGATTTTACTTGGGTTTTATTTTCTTATGTCTGTCGTAATACTCATACTGTGTCGTTGGAGAAAGGGTGCTTCAGAAAATTGTAGAGTTGCCGCATGATCATGTGTAGCCTTGCCGATTTAAGATCCATCGGCTGAGGGGAGATCGGCGCCGGGAGGACGAGTTAAACTTCTCGCCGGCGTCTCTGTAACGATGGCAGTGGGCTGTGAAGCCCACTGGCCACGGCACTTTCCCGTTGTAAACAAAAAAAAAAAAGGTGCAGGAAACTAACCTGAAGTCGCCGGCGGATAGAGGACGATGACATGTTGCCTCGCCGACGATGCTGTGTCGCAACTTTAAGTTGCGGTGGTTGATGTTTGCAGAACATGAGTCGGCGGCTGGCTGGCATCTGAAGGTTGAAGAAGAATTAAAGATAGGTTTAGGTTTTGACATGGGCCGGGTCATGGGCGGTGGCCCAGTTAGAATTAAATGCTAAAAGATAATGGGCTGGCCACTGTTGTGGCCCAGCCCGATAAAAGAACAAAAAAAAAAAAAGTAAGAAGGAAAGAAGGGGTCGGGCCAGCACAGTAAGGCCCGACCCAGGTCAACCCAAAACGGTTTGACCAATCATAATTCGGGTCCTGACCCGGTTTCGTGACCCGACCCGTTTCCGACCCAACTCAAATTTAAATAATATTATTTTAATATTATAATATTATTTCCAAAAAAAAAAAAAAATCAATTAATTAATTAAAGTTCTATTATATGCATACTTTAATGTTATGTGTATACATTTAAATTATGTACATGTTATTATAATTATTTACATGTATGTATGAAATGTTTATATACATGTTATTATTGTTAATTGTTATGTACATGTATATATGAAAAGTTTATTAAATTCTATAATATTATTATTGTGATTTTCCTGTAAAATCAATTAAGGTTTAAACATGAAATTTTTTTTATGAATTTTGTCGTGGGGGTGAATGTGTACAAACTGAGGCGGTTCTGTCTAGGAAATTGGAAATTCCAAGTGTGTCCGTTGTGACCCTCCAATCTTTCCTGGGAATCTTGAAGTTCTGTCTAGGAAAGAATATTCTTTCCTGGGAACTTACTTAGTAAGTATTATTCACATCCGTTGTAAAATTCATCAAACCTTTTATTTCATGCATATTATTGCTATCCACATTGTATGCATATTATTATTGTGCACTGTCTATTTTGGCTTTTGTTATTATGCCATGTATATCCAATATGGGATAAATGATTTACGTCAAAATCAAGAGAAAATTGGTCGCCCAAAGGTACAAGATTTTCTTGATTTTGGTGACAAGTCGTTAAACCCATAGTAAGGTGGATATGATGGAGGGAACACCTTGTGTGTCAAGATCTACTCCCAAAGGAGGGTTTTGATGACACTACTAGTTTATCCATCAAAGTAAGGTTGGAGGGAACACTTTGTGTGTCAGAGTTTACTCCCAAAGGAGAATTCTGATGATACAGCTAGTTCATCCACAGAATTTAACACTGGATGGAACACCTTGTGTGTCAAGATCTACTCCCAAAGGAGGGTTTTGATGACACTACTAGTTCTTCCATAATTGTTTAAATTCTGATTATTGTTTATAAGTATCTAACTCAAAGCAATTTATTATAAAATTTTCTTGCAGTAAGCGTACCCACATCACTACACTCACAGACTTCATCTGTTCCTGTTTTGAATGGCTCCAATTTTTCTGAATGGGTTGAGAAAGTTAGGTTCACCCTAGGAGTCCTTGATTTAGACTCATCCCTTATGAATTCAAAACCATCACCTATTACTGAAACCAGTACCAATGATCAGAAAGAATCTTTTAAACAGTGGGAGAGATCGAATAGGCTAAGTTTAATGTTTATGAAAATGACCATAGCCGAAAATATCAAAAATACACTCCCTAGTACTGAGGAAGCCCAAACCTTTTTGAAAAATGCTGAAGAGAGGTTTAAATCTGCTGATAAGTCTTTAGCAGGAACACTGATGGCTAGACTCACCACCATGAAATATGATGGTGCTAAAGGAATGCAGGAGCATATCCTTGAAATGACCAATATTGTTGCCAGATTGCAAACCCTAGGAATGAAAGTAGATGAGTCTTTCGTTGTTCAGTTTATTCTGAACTCATTGCCACCTCAGTATGGTCCATTCCAGATGCATTACAATGCTATAAAAGATAAATGGAATGTGAATGAGTTGGCAAGTATGGTAGTTCAGGAGGAAGCAAGACTGAAACAACAAGGATATCACTCTGTCAATTTCGTGAATAAAGAAGCTGGAAAGAAAAAGCACCATTACAGTAAAAAGAAGCGAACTGGACCACTGAAAGGAAAGCAACCTGTGAAAGCTAATCAGGTTCAGAACAACAGTAGCAAATGCTACTTTTGTAGGGAACATGGACACATGAAAGCTGAGTGTCCAAAACGTAAGGCTTGGTTCGAAAAGAAGGGTAAGCCTCTTACCTTTGTATGTCTTGAATCAAACCTTGTAAATGTTCCTACTAATTCTTGGTGGCTAGATTCAGGTGCTAATGTTCATGTTTCCATAACAATGCAGGGATACCTTACAAGCCAAACACCAAGCCCCAATGAGCGATTCATTTTTATGGGAAATGAGAATAAGGCTGAAGTTTTAGCCATAGGGACCTTTCGTTTAGTTTTGAGTACCGGTCATTGTTTAGACCTTCATAACACAGTATTTGTGCCTTCTGTGAGGCGTAATTTAATTTCCCTTTCCAGACTTGATACTGATGGTTATTCATTTTCATTCCATAATGGTAGTTTCAATTTGTTTAAAAACAGTTTATCTATTGGTTCTGGGTTTCTTTCCGATGGTCTTTATCAATTTTGCCTTGATAATACATTCATTAAAAATACCTATACCCAACGCCATGAAACATGTATTGGAATGAAAAGAAACATGATGAATGAAAATTCATATGACTTGTGGCATAAAAGGTTGGGGCATATCTCCAAAGAAAGGTTACAGAGATTAGTAAAAGAAGGGATTCTTCTGCACCTTGACTTTACTAATCCTGAAGTGTGTGTGGATTGCATAAAAGGAAAGCAAACCAAACATACTAAGAAAGGCGCCACAAGAAGTAAAGAGCTTCTTGAAATAATTCACACAGATATATGTGGACCATTCTCCATAGATTGTTTTGGTGGAGAAAAGTATTTCATCACCTTTATTGATGACTTTTCACGATTTGGATATATCTATCTGTTGCATGAGAAAGCTCAAGCTGTATCGGTACTTGAGGTATTTCTCATGGAGGTGGAAAGACAGTTAGATAGAAAAGTGAAAATCATCAGGTCGGATAGAGGTGGAGAATACTATGGAAAGTATGATGAATCGGGCCGTAATCCGGGCCCATTCGCCAAACTTCTTGAACAGCGTGGTATTGTTGCACAGTATACGATGCCCGGGACGCCACAGCAGAACGGAGTTGCTGAAAGGCGTAATCGGACCTTATTGGATATGGTCAGAAGTATGATAAGTAATTCTACCTTACCCAAATCATTGTGGGGTGAAGCCATTAAGACGGCAATGTATATCTTAAACCGAGTTCCCAGTAAGGCAGTTCCAAAAACTCCTTTCGAGTTATGGACTGGTAGGAAACCAAGTTTGAGACATATGCATGTTTGGGGTTGCCCAGCCGAAGCCAGACTTTACAACCCACATGAAAAGAAGTTGGATCCTAGAACAGTAAGTGGGTATTTTATTGGTTACCCAGAGAGATCCAAAGGGTACAGATTTTACTGTCCTAATCATAGTCCGAGAATGGTGGAAACAGGAAATGCCAAATTCATTGAACTTGGCGAGATCAGTGGAAAAATTGAACCTAGAGATGTGATCATTGAGGAAATGCGGGTAGATGTCCCTATACCTACATCCTCAGAAAAGATAATAGTTCCTCTAATTGATCATCACGATGATAACATGGAACAAGTAAATGATCACCCATCTCAGAATGAAAATACCATTGATGACCCAAGTTCGGAGTCACCAGAACAGATTGTCTTGCACAGATCTCAGAGAGATCGGAGACCTGCCATTTCGACAGATTATGTGGTGTATCTCCAAGAATCTGAATTTGACATTGGGACAAGAAAAGATCCATTAACGTTTTCACAAGCCATAGAGGGAAGTGATTCTAGTAAATGGATTGATGCTATGAAAGAAGAGTTGAAATCTATGGATCAGAATCAAGTCTGGGACCTCGTTGAATTGCCTGAAGGTAGTAAAAGAGTTGGGTGTAAATGGGTCTTTAAGACCAAACGCGACTCAAAAGGCAACATCGAACGACATAAGGCCAGACTTGTTGCTAAGGGTTTCACTCAGAAAGAAGGCATTGATTACAAAGAGACCTTTTCTCCAGTATCTAAAAAGGACTCATTTAGAATCATTATGGCATTGGTAGCTTATTATGATTTAGAGTTACATCAGATGGATGTGAAAACGGCATTTTTAAATGGAAGTTTGGATGAAGTGGTCTACATGGAGCAGCCAGAGGGCTTCTCAGAAAAGGGCAAAGATCACCTAGTGTGTAAACTTAAGAAATCAATATACGGGCTTAAGCAAGCTTCCCGACAATGGTACTTAAAGTTCAACGATACCATTACTGCCTTTGGTTTTAAAGAGAACATCGTTGATCGATGTATATACCTAAAGGTCAGTGGGAGTAAGTTCATAATTTTGATCTTGTATGTTGATGATATCTTGTTGGCTAGTAGTGATCTTGGCTTACTTTATGAAACCAAGGGTTTTCTCTCTAAGAACTTTGAAATGAAAGATATGGGTGAGGCATCATTTGTGATCGGAATCGAAATCTTTCGAGATCGAAAACAAGGACTGTTGGGATTGTCTCAGAAAAGTTACCTGGAAAGAGTTCTTGAGAAATTTGGTATGAAAAGTTGTTCGTCACTGGATACTCCGATATCAAAAGGTGATAAGTTTAGCCAATCACAGTGTCCTAAAACTGAGTGGGAGCGCAAAGAGATGACAAAGATTCCCTATGCTTCGGTTGTGGGAAGTTTGATATATGCACAGATTTGCACGAGACCGGATATTAGCTTTGCAGTTGGCATGCTTGGGCGCTACCAGAGTAACCCAGGGATGTCTCATTGGAAAGCAGCAAAGAGGGTATTGCGATACTTGCAAGGAACTAAGGATTACCAGCTTACTTTCAAAAGAACTGACAGTTTGGAGGTAACTGGATACTCAGACTCTGATTTTGCCGGTTGTCCTGATAGCAGGAAATCCACTTCGGGTTATGTTTTCCTGTTGGCCGGTGGAGCAGTCTCATGGAGAAGTATGAAGCAAACAATCACTGCTTCATCAACAATGGAGGCTGAGTTTGTGGCGTGCTTTGAGGCCACAGTGCATGGTTTATGGCTGAGGAACTTTATCTCAGGGCTTGGGGTTGTTGACTCTATAGCCAGGCCGCTGAGAATTTATTGTGACAATTCCTCTGCAGTCTTTTTCTCCAAGAATGATAGGTATTCTAAAGGTGCTAAGCACATGGAGCTCAAATACCTAAGCGTCAAGGAGGAAGTACAGAAACAAACAGTGTCTATAGAACATATTAGGACTTCGCTTATGATAGCAGACCCATTAACAAAGGGTCTGATAGCGAAACAGTTTAAAGAACATGTTAACAGTATGGGTCTTATGATGTAAACATGTTATTGAGCTCATGGATGTTATGATTCTATTTTGACACTTAATGATATCAATTATGGTTATTCTGTTTCTGTTTTCTTGTCTTTCCACTTTATATGTACATTGAATGGTGTGGATGAATGATGACAAGATAATGTCTACAATAGACATGAATTGGAACCCAAAGGCATTATTGTATTAGCCTTAATTATCCCAATTAAAGATCGTGTGTTAAATTGCTTACTGGTGTTGTGGTACATGGAAGGGAATCTGTTGATTATGTAATAGAGGACCGCCATGACTCGCATTGGTAATTAGTTTGACATTGATATTATGGAACTCATGAAATGTGTTTTGAGCTATGAAAAGTTCAGGAAATAAATTTGCGCAGTATGGTTAATTTCCTGTGATAAACCCATATTAGAAAAGTATTGTTTTATGGGCGTATGTGCCAAGTGGGAGAATGTAAGAGTTTTATTTAAACTCTGTGACCCACACACCCATCTTATCAGTTTGAAATAGTTCAAAATCTTATTGGATAATAATTGAGTTATGAAGGGATAAAAATTACTCCTAAGAGATAGGATTAAACTCTATATCTCTAGTTATAGTCAAATACAAACTCATAGATTTCTTGATGGTCGGAAGTCTATAAATAGCACTGGGAGGCTCAAGGGTTCTCACCTACAACATTAGAGTGCCTCTAGCCATCGGGAGACACTTGTGAGGCAAACGTTGTTAGGGCGATCCTTCTCTCATAGTCAGATTAATTGTTCATCAATCAGATGGAGAAAGGTACGTTTGTTATATTATTAATTTATTATTGTAGATCATAGAGAATCAAAGATCCGTTTTATTAATGTCATGTTAAAATATTTAACATCTCTAGGTTCTCAATGTTGAGCTTCTTGGAAGCTGAAGTGACCAATTTTAAGGACAACCCACATGAGTTTCGGAGGAAAGAGACTGTAAAGAGTATTTGGGTCCGATGAATTAGCGGGGTCTGAGATGGGTTTGAGAGGGGAGGTTGAGAACAAGTGGCCATGGCATATTGTTGAAGCTCTGCGCCTTAAGTGTTGGGGCAGGTCTACGGAAATTAAACGAAGCATTTGATTTGATTTGAGAAAAAGCTGAATCAATGCTTACTTGGATTGAGTTTAGAGATGGAATGCGATGCTATTGAGTTGATTGGAGAAGCATCGACCTCCTCACTTTCTCGCTGTGCCATGACTTTTCTATGCAGTAGTGAATTCACCAGATGGGCTAGTACTGCAAATGAGCTCAAAATGCTATTGGGCTCAGACTTAACAAAAACAAGATCGCCCTCTACGTGAAATATGATGAGGGTTCAGCGTGGGCCTATTTTTTTATAATTTTTACCCTCTTCTTTTACAACAAATGAGAGTCAAAGAAATCTATCCTTGAACATCATTGTAATTTGTAAAGACACAAGACGACTGTGTTTGATTTCTACATTTTAGAACATGAAAAGGTTTACTCTTTTTTTTTTTAAAGCTTTCATCTAATCATTTATTTTTATATAAGTTTCCATTAAAAAAAATACAAAAATAAAAATAAAAAAATATTACGAGAATTGAAAAAAGGGGAAGTAGACAAACCTCTCTCGGACTAATGTCTAATTTGAAATCACTCTCTAATTGTTAATTTTGAAAATCATACTCCATACTATTGAAAATTTTTCAATCAGAAAAGAAATAACTCGAGAAATTCTATGAAATCCCCCCCCCCCCCTTAATTTTTATTTTTTTAAAGAATTCATGCTTTGTTTCAGAAAAAATATTCAATATGTGCAAGGTTCCATATTATTAAATTGAATATTTAATACGATAAATTAGTTATATTTTTAAATAAATTTTTTAAGAGCTTCCTAAATTAAGACACAAAAATTGTATTAATATCTCATCTTAAGTTGTTGTTTGCTGAAACTGGTTATATAATTGCTCTAAAATATTCTCAGACTATTTTACTACTTTTCATTATCTATTTTATTACTGTTTACAAACTATTCTTATTTTTCACAGATAATATTATGTATTAAAAAATGTTGTATACTTACATTTTTGAGTTATTAGAATGTTGTATACTTACATTATTATAGATTTTGTCTGAGTGATTGAGAGATTACATGGTTAAAAAGTTTGGTGTACTATATCAGTAGTTCTTTGTTTGGCTAATTGGAGCCCAAGCGTAGGTGTAGAATCCTTAACAATTTAGATTATATTCTATTTCATCTACTCCATTCCTTTTCTAATGGCTAATAATCATATATTCTATTTCCTCTACTCTCAACCCCAAAGCATTTAGGACATGTTCAACTGCAGACATGTTGAACTGAACTCATGATCTTTATGCAATGCATTTGATTATATCCAAAGTAGTCACATTTCCATGGCTAGGGGGAGCTCTTGAAATTCTATCTTTCCTTGGTGCGCACTAACAACACCAGGAATCTCATTTTGATACTTGCTCACAATTTTCACCAAGAATTCCTTCTCGGTCATTACAACCATATTAACAATGCTAGCATCTTCCTTGATCAAGCCCTTCAACATCAAAAACTGTAGAACTGAACACCTTGGAGTAATCTGCTTCTCCAAGCTAAGCGTTAGAAGAATAGGTCTCTTGGAGATCAGAGAAGGCTTCATCTTCAGTTTGTTCACAAGAAAACCCATCATTTTCTTGATCTTCTTCTTTGAAAGATCCATACACAAGGAACGACGCTTGAATGCTGCATAAATATCACCCTCTGACAAGCCAAAACTTCTCAAATATTCCACCTTATGCTCCCACAGTGTTTTAGTATTACTTGCCATGGACTTGACGGCCAAAACAAATGACAGATAATTGGGATCAAAACCCAATTTCATAATTTCACTAACAATCTCACTAAACCGATTGCTACAGATAAGCAGTGACATTGGTCCTCTAAAGAAGAGTTTCAAAACTAATGGCTGGGGAACACCATGGCTTTTCAACGTATCAATGTTGGGCTGTGGCATAACCATGTTTGATTCGAGTATTTGGTAGCATTCCTTTATAGCCTTTAAGACATTCACATCAGTGCCAAGAACCCGCCTAAGCTCTTGAATACACGGAATGATTTTTTTTTTTTCGAGGCTCCTTGTTAGAATATAAGGCTCAGAGGATAAAACCTACGTAATTTCAAATTCTGACATGCCTAATGACTTGAAAAACTCCAACTTTGGCTTAAGAATCTTGTTAGCATTATACGAATAAAGTTCGGGACACTTCATCATCAAAGTTTTTATTTGCATATCACTAAAAACATGTGCTCTAAAAAAAATCAACAACAGTGTATGCATCACTTTCTATCACAGTTGGGTATTTGGTGAGCATTTTGGCGAGGTTAGCGCCAAATAACCTTAAGGATTCAAACAACTCCAAGTTGGGCTTGAGGGTATTGCCTAAATCGGCCAAAAGCAATAATGGACGACTACTAATTAAGTGTATGATGTGGTTCTGCGCCAAACTGTGAGTTTTCAACAAATTTAGAACGGAGTTGGGATTCTCTACGTTCTCAACGTTGAGCTTTTTGGAAGTTGAAGTGGCCAATTCTAAGGAGAACCCACACGAGTTTTGGAGGAAAGAAACCGTAAGAGATTTTGGGTCCGTGGAATTAGGGGGATCTGAGATGGGCTTGAGAGAGGAGGTTGAGAACAAGAGGCCATGGCAGATTGGTGAAACTCTGCGCCTTAATTGTTGGGGCAGCTTTACGGAAATTAAATGAAACATTTGGTTTGATGGCCGAAAAATCTGAAACATTGGTTACCTGGATTGACTTTTGAGATGGAATGCGATTACTATTGTTGATTGAAGCGTCGGCCTCCTCCCTTTCCTCATGCTCTGACTTCCAAGTGCAGCGATGATTTCTGTTGGGGGTTCAGGTAAGCACAGTAGATGGGCTAGTACTGCGACTGAGCTCATAATGCTAATGGGCTCGGACTGAACAAAAACAAGATCGCCCTCTACGTGAAATATGATGAGGGTTCGGCATCGGCCTAACACAATTTATTTACAGAGTGAGAGACAAACTATCCTTGAACATCATTGTAATTTGCAAGACACAAGAACGATTGTGTTTAGTTTTCACATTTTAGAACATGATAAGGTTTGGATCGGCTCACCCTTTAAAGGGTAATAATTAAAGCTTAAATAAGACATTTTACAGTAGAAAATGACTCCTATGATCATGTCTAAGAATGATAATTATGCTGGTCGCCCTCACTTTCTTTATTTCTCTAAAAAAAAAAGTGATAAGATTTTCTCTCTCTCTCTTTAAAGCTTTCATCTAAGCGTTTATTTTTCTACAAGTTTTCATAAAAAAAAAAACAAAACAAAAATATTGCGAAAACTGAAAAAAGGGGAAGTAGACAAACCTTCATGGGCTAACGTCTAATTTGAAATTACTATTTAATTGTTAATTTTCAAAATCATACTCCATACTATTGAAAATCTTGCAATGAGCCTATTTTAAGAAAAACATAACTCTAGAAATTCTATAAAATTCAAATATAAGAAATCATTAAGAAAAGGTAGCAAGATTATATGAAATTACCCACTTTTTATTGTTTTAAAGAGTTCTTGTTTTGTTTTAAAAAATATTCATTAGTTTTTCTATTTTTGGTTTTTTATTATTTTAAAAGATTTGATTTGTAATGTTCAGTATATTTTATATTTACTTTGATTGTTATGGACTGGTACCAAGATTGACTCTAGACACAGACCTAATTTTCAACAGGTAAAGTAACAATGAAAATAGCTCATTCTTTAATATAATATATATATTTTTTGATATGATATAATATAATTATAATAATAGCTATTTATGAAGGCTATTTTCTATCAAATGGTGGGGTAAGTTGTAAATTCTTAGTAGTTTAAGGGGATAATTACCAAAATTAAGCTTTTGGACATGATTATGAACTTGATGGTATGTTGAGGTAGTCTATGTATTTATGAGTTATTGTATTTGAAAGTTAGTGTATAAAACATACCATCCATATTACATAAATGATAATATTTAATTTGTAAAATTCAGATTTTAAAATTTATCTTCTAAATTAAATTATATCATATAGTCATTTTTTCTAAGTATGTTTTACTTGATATTAGAGATCTTCCTGTATTTAAAAAAAACAAATTTCACACAAATTTTATTTAAATTAGTTTTTAAGTCTAGCAACTTACTCTTATAAATACTTGGTAGGACGCGAAAGTGCACTCTAAATATTTTAATATTTGATTAAATTGTAAACAATGAAAATAAAAATGATTGAATTTCACTTATTTTATTTTATTAGATTTTTATTTATATTGAGATGTTTTTAAGTATTATTTGTAATTAGATTTCACTTATTTTATTTTATTAGATTTCTATTTATATTGAGATGTTTTTAAATATTATTTGTATTCTTTATTTATTTTATTTTATTATATTTTATTTATTTCTTTTTATTTCTTTTTTAATAAGTGAGTGAAAGATACATTGGCCCATTTTTTTGAGATGCATTTATACTTGAGATTTATATTTGAGGGCAGCACATCACTGGGCTACATGTTAATAAACGGCAACATCAACACTCATAGGCCCATTAAATCTTCAATTGAAGCACGACACATATATATTGAGGCTACAATGAGACTCAAAGGAGCTGGGACTTCAAGTCACGTCCAAGTCACAAGCCACAAGTCCAAGTCTAAAAGCCATCACATGTAGAGATGGAACTAGAATTTTGTGTTTGGAGGGAGAGCGATCGATAAAATATATAATAAATGTAAATTTTATAAGGATGATCATCAATAATAAAAGTGTCATGTTTTGTTATTACCGAACTCTCTAAATTTATATTAATCTTTGAATTGTTCACATCTTTTAAAAAAAAATCAATTATTTTTAAGTACTTGCTCATTTTTCTATGATTTAAGAAAAACTTATAAATTAAGAATAAATTTGAGAATTTTCTAATAAGTAATGATGTAATGCTGTTAAATTTTTAACAAACTATATCTTATAATCATACAAATTAGACTGAAATTAAATAAGTGAGTATAATCAATTAATTTTACAATTATATAAATTTATAATCAATTTTTTTATTAGAGTTAGACTGTTAATTGAGAAACTGTGAGATTATGTGAGTTGAAACTTGAATTTAAGTGAAATTAAAAGTTAGAATATAAATGGATATATATTAAAATTTAGATGAATAATTTTAGTAAAAAAAATTTGGGAGGCAATTTTTATTTATTTTTAATTTGAGAGAGAATTTTAATTATATATATTTATATTATAAATTAATTTTTAAAAAACTTTGGGGGGCGGTACCTCCCAACCCATAAGCTGGGTCCGCCCCTGACCACATGGTTTTAATTCCACAACCAACGGCGGCTTGAATCCTATTGGCACTTTGGGACCTAGGGCCGATATATATAAGTAGACTTGGAACGAAAGAAAAGGAGGAGGGCCGCGTACACGGATAGACGGAACGAAACTTCATCTCTATGGCTGCTTGGATGCTTTTTTTCTTGAAATTTATGTTATCCATTATGTGCATGGGTAACTAAATTTTCATGTAAGGTTAGGGATGAACTTGCATACTAGATGGCATTTTTAATTTATTTTTAATTCATAATTTTTAATTATTAAAACTCTTTGATTTATCATTCTCAATATTTTGTTGATGTTTTCTTCTCCGAATAATTTTTTTATTTCGTTTATGGATTCAGTCATACTTTTTCTATTGAATGGATTTGTTTTTTGATTATGTTTGGATCTATTGATTATTTATATTGATTTAATTCTCTACTGAAATATTGCCCCCGATTTATTGTCGTTCTTAAATTTTCTCAATGTAAATATCAATTTACGTAATTTAAAAGTGATGAGTGATTTTCCAAAGAGTTATATTTGATTTAATTTTGGTTTATAATTCTATATTTTCCGAATGAGAATTACGGAATTGAATTCTTAATTGAGTTATCAATGAATTAAGAGTAATTAAAATACTGGATATGTGCAAAGGATTCTCGACATTCTACTGTTCATCAACTTTGATTATTTTTTTCGTTAATTACTTTGTTTAATTTTATTTTTCATTTAAAATCAACTTTTATTTTCTTGTTAATGATTTAATATATTTTTTCTTTGCTATTTTATTATTATTTTTAATTGTCTCTCTATAGAATCGACATCCCAAAGCTGAACTACAATTACTGCATTATTCTTTGGGCGTTATCAATACCTAACACAAAATACATCTTAACAAAATTTTATTCATGTAATTTGTCTTTTTCAATACCATTTCATAAAATATAAACACTCTAAGCCAATGAAATAGGGATGCAAACGGTCTAGTTTGATCTAAATTTTAAGAGAAATTTAGAACCAAACTGATATATACCAATTTTAAATTTTTAAAAACTGATATGAAACTGAATTAATATATACCAATTTTATATTTTTAAGAATCGATATGGACCGATTCATCATTGAAACTGAAACTTTTGATTTTTTCGAAATCTGTTCGGTTCAGTCAGTTTTTTGGTTTACCATTTACATGTGTGACACAATGTTTAATATGATAACTTTTTAAATAATAAATTTAGTTGTGAGAATTTAGTACTTATTATTAAAAATTACTAATTTATTAATGTTAAATTATACTAGTATAACATAAGGAGTGCCTAACTTATTAGTGAGATTAATAAACTTGAATAATAAAATTAAAATTGCATAATTAGTGTCTAATTATACTAGTATATTAATCTTTTGTTGTAAGATTAAAAGACATGAATAATAAGATTAAAATTTTATGTCATATTAATTAGAAATGTACGTATAATAGACTGGTTTTCAAAATATGAAAACCTATATTCCACCAATTTAGGATTGGTTTTTATTTTAAGAATCGATACCACATTGGATCGATTACAAATCAGACCTAATTCATCAGTTTGGTCCAATTTAACTGATTTTTCAATTTCTTATTACAATCTTGGAGCACTCTCATTAATTTTTACAAATGCAAATCCAATGTAGTGTTTACATAATATAGTCTTAAAATTCACTACAATAGATTATGCAAATGCAAATAATATGACTTTTAGTTACAGTAAAATGAGAGTTGTGGTTCATATTTGGATGTTACTATAGCTAGACCAAATGAATGAAAAAATATCTCTCCAAGTTCTCCCTTTTTGGGTTTCTGGATTCATTTTTCAGTTGCTTTCTTTGCAAGCATGCTGTGTTGCTATCTTGATCTCGAGTTGCTTAGTTGTACATGATTTTGTTGGGAATTTGGACCTTCTAAATTTCTCTTATCAGGATCTATTTTTGACAGAATGTCAAGAAAAATAAAAAAATAAATACAATACAAGAATTTAAGTGGGAAACTCTCAAAATAGGAGAAAAACTACCAAACGCAGAGAAGAAAATCTATTATGTGAAAAATTATTACAATTACACAATTTTTTCCTCACCCCAACGACACCCACAAAAACTTCCTTACTAGTAAAACTTTAACTTTCACATTTTTTCCTTTTTACATACAAAAAGGACAACAGAAGAATTTTCCCAAAGTAAAAAATTAATAGATAAGTTTTTGACTGGTGTAATTAACCAAGACGGCTAAACCTCCTATTATAAGCCCATTGGTGCATTTCTCATCCACTCATTTCCAATGTGAGATTCAAGGAGCAATATTCAACAATCTCTACCTTATGACTTTGACTGATCCCATAGCCACGCTCTACTGCAAAGAAGATTTTCATAGTTTCCGCTATCATGCTCCACCATAAAAGCATAACTAGTCAGAATAAACCAATTCCAAATATTTCATTTCGACCAATGTCGAAAATAACCTTGTTGAAAAATTATGGTGTAACTCTTACGTTTGGCTTTCTTGAAAGTTCATCAGCTATGAAGATGAATTTCCACCACACACCCTACATCAATGCTAAACCAATGCCCGTGTACAAACTTACATAATAGCTAACATTAACATATCCTCTATCATGACAATTTTGGAATTAGCGGTATGCCATAAGGATATATATATCTCTTTTATATGGAGAGACATAACGTTAGCATCAATATCAGTATCTCCATTTACTGACTTGGAACCATTTGCCGAACCGGCTCTACCTATTGTTGACAACTTTTCTTGATGTGCCCAGGTTGTTCACACCCATAGCAAATTGCTGATTTCATGAGGTTGGTCGACGCTTTGTGTAATCCTGATGGAATCAAAATGTCCCTGACTTGCATTTGCCACAAGTTAAAATTGATTCTCCCATCAAATTTCTCTACCTCTATTCTTGACATTGTTTCGATGAATTTTACCATAGAAATGAATAGTACCCACTGAGCAAGTTTACAGGAAAGACCGATTTTTTTTAGACAGAACTTCAAGATTGCTAGGAAAGATTGGAGGGTCACAACGGACACACTTAGAATTTCCAATCTCCTAGACATAACCTCTTTAGACCGTATGTATCCACACTATTACACCAAAGCTCCACCCTACCAAAAGAACTTGGCTCTGATACCACTTATTAGGAATCTGGACCTATCAAATTCTCTCTACCAGGATTTACTTTTGACAGAATATCAAGAAAAACAGAGAAATAAACACAATACAAGAATTTACGTAGAAAACTCCCAAAACAGGAGAAAAACTACCAAACCAAGAGAAGAAAATTCACTATATGAAAAATTATTACAATCACACAATTTTTCTTTTCACCCCAACGACACCCATAAAAACTTCCCTACAACTAAAACTTTAACTTTCACGTCTTTTCCTTTTTATATACAAAAAAGAATAACAGAAGAATTTTTTTAAAGTAAAAAATTACTAGATATGTTTTTAACTAGTGTAATTAATCAAAAAGGTTAAGCCCTCTTTTATAATTTCATTGGTGCATTTCTCTTCCACTCCTTTCTCACGTATGATTCAAAGAGTAATATTCAACAGATTTTACCCTTTAAAATGGGATGCATATCTCCAAAATTCGTGGTCTTTCTTGCTCTCTGGATGGCCATTGGCGTTCTTGAGCTGGAGGCCGAATTAAACTTCTCTTGTAATGGAGGTGAGCACATTACTTCTACGAGAAAAAATTGCAAAAAAAATATAAGTTTTGATTAACAGATAATATTATAATATAATTTAAAAAAATGTAAGTTTTGAAAGAAAAAAATAAAAAAACTTGTGTTTATTAAAATAATAGTATTTTATTATTATTTTGACTAATAAATAAATAAATAATATAATATAAAAATAAATTTTGAGTAAAATAATCAAAGATAAAATCATGTGATAATTGGTATTATATAAATTTTACATTTACGTATACATAATCCAAGAATGATGCTCTTACAATGAATCAATGCTACTTTGATAACTAATTAAGAAGCCTACTTTCACTTACGAGAAGTGATATGCATAATATCATACTCAATATTTTACACAACACCTAAAGATATTTCTATAAACTACTTTATAAAATATATATTGTTTTATAAAAATATCTTTATTTTTATAAGATTTGTATAAAGAGCAGTATTTATAGAGTGGTGTGCGCGAAAAGCGACTTACACCCAGATTTTTTGTGTATAGTGTTGAGTGTATCGTTTCTCTCTCACTTATAACCCATCCGCCATCTTTTTCCGTACGCTTGAATCTATTCTAGTCTAATCTAATCTCGGCCAGTGTACCGCAGCGCAGTTCACATCCTGCTTAGTACTTAACAAAACCAAGAGTGCATTCAGTTCCAATAACCCGATCCGAATACCCAAAATGGGCGGTAGTTTCCGCAATCCCCTCCTCCTTCAACTTCTTAATTAATATTCTCTCTCCGAATTAATATTCCAGGGTTGGTTTATGCTGATCCCAGCCTGATGAAACAACTTCCGTTTGGCAATTGTTTTTTGTTGATATTTTTTTAATAATATTTATTATTTTCCGTTTGAGAGAGTTTTGGTCATTAAGTATTGAAATCGTTTTTGGATTTCAAGTGGTTTAGACACATTGTAAGGTTTATTTTATGGGTGACGCTGGGGACAGCCGGACATTGTAAGGTTTATTTTATGGGTGACGCTGGGGACCGGTCCGGCTGTCCCCAGCGTCCAAAGCAGCCCAACTAATTTTGGGCTGCTTGATGATGAAAAACACATGAAAATAAAATAAAAAATATAATTAAATTAAAAATTAAAAATTAAAAAATATATTAAAAAAATAAAATGAACAAAACATAATAAAAAACATAATAAAAAAATAAAATGAAGATGAATTTATGAGGGATTCGGCCATGGAGCAAACGGAGCCGCCGCCGCCGGCGGTGGGCGACACCGCCTACGCCATCGGGACCGGCGGACTCAGGTGAGCTCACCCCTACGACGGCGAGCTCCGGCGAGCTCCGGTGTGGGGTCCGAAACGGGTTGAAGGCTGCCGGGGGCACACCGGAGCTCGCTGTCGTAGAGGTGAGTTCGCCTGAGTCCGCCGGTCCCGATGGCGGGGGGCGGGTGTCGCCCACCGCCACCGGGGGCGGCGGGGCTGTTTTCATGGAGGGGGGCAGCCCGTCTGCCCCCCAGGTTCTGTTTTATTTTATTCTGAAGTTTTGTACGGATCCGAAACGGGTTGAAGGCTGCCGGGGGCACACCGGAGCTCGCCGTCATAGGGGTGAGCTCGCCTGAGTCCGCCGGTCCCGATGGCAGGGGCGGTGTCGCCCACCGCTACCGGAGGCAGCGGGGCTGTTTTCATGGAGGGGGACAGCCCGTCTGCCCCCCAGGTTCTGTCTTATTTTATTCTGAAGTTTTATTTTCCTTTACCGTTTATATTACCGGTTATTAGTTTGGGTTAAACGTTGGCTTGAAGGGTTTTGAAGGTTACTAAAGTTGTTACAGTTAGCTACTTGTTATAGTTGATAAAGTTGGGTATAAAGTTGCTGTTGCTGTTTCCGTAGCAAAAACTTTTGGCATTTAGATGGTTATGTCACGTTTGTATTTGTGAGTGAACCCATCTTATTTCAATTTATCTCAAATTTATTATTATACTTTTTTATATTTTTATATAAAATATAATTTTTTATACAGTTTTTTCAAATTTTAAGATAACTTTTTCAAATTTTAAAATAATAATAATAATAATAAATAAATTTATTCTAACTCATCTAAACTCATCTCATTTTATCTCAACTCTAAATCTAAATATGACCTAAATCTTGGTTGGTTTAATAGTTTTTATCTTTTGGCAGATAGTAGTTGATAGAAGAATTTGAGAAGAATATCTATAAGCAGGGGTTTCAAGTTTTGAAGTGATTATCAAGGGAATTCTTCTTTAACCTTTATTTTCGTATGGTTTTCTGGAACCCTTACAACTAAACATATTGAGCAGTACAAATGGTTTTTAATGTCATGTTTTGGTGAAATATGTTTGTATTGGGTTAATGGTTATTTCAAGCACTTTGTAATCCTTAGATGCAAAAAGAGGCTCCGGCAATTCCAGAGGGAAAAAAAAAATGCTCGTTGCTTACCATTCTAAGATGAAGATTGCCGCCAGAGGGGGAGGAGTGGGCGCCTCGACTCTCCCTCTCCTCCTTCCAGGGGCGGAACTATGTTGGTAACCCCCCCACCCCCCCCAAAAAAAAAACTTTTTTGAAAACTTAGTATGGTATATATTTTTTCTCTTACCTACAAAATTATTACTAAATTTAGCCCCCCAAACCTGAAATTAGCTCCCCTTATAAGTACTAATGGCTAAAATTGGCTAAAATTAGCCTCTGATGTGTCAGATTACAGCCAACTCTTTTAATTTTTTGAATTACAGTCCATAAACTTATAGTCTATTCCATTGTCCAGCATATATAAGCCCCTGCTCGCAGACTTGTGCACTGCTATTGGCATGTTGCGTGTTGCCATCTATGATGTTGCAGAACTGAAGATATTATTTTATCAGTCAATCCTTCGACCTTTAAGTTTCAGGACTAAAGATACTATTATTCCATTGTTAATCTGTTGCTCAATGCGTGTTTGTACTCTATATTACTGTACGCCGTGCTTAAGCCTAACTACACATTACCCGTTCCTAGTGTCTTACTTTTCTTTCCAACAGATTTCTTAATTTCTTCTTTGTTGTAGTACTCTATAGTACTGTACGCTACTAAAATGTTTACCTCCAAAGCTTCAACAACCATCCTTTGGTTCCCCTTGAATGCAAGGCCCAACTCTTTTTTCACAGGATTGATAACTAGTTTTTGAAATTATACATCGCCATTCAAGTACTGTTAGCCAACATCAAGCAGATGGATTCAAAGGCTCGTCATTTTCTCCTATCACACGTCAGCTAATTAGTACTCCACAAATATGTAGTATTATTGTTTCCAGATAGTTAAGCCTTTTTTTAAGATGTACAAAACATATGCACCTTAAGCATGTTCTTCGTGTACAACCTGTTCTGTCACCAGTGACTTAAGATTATATACGAATCTTGTTAGCAGCTAGAAAACAAAAGCTTATCTCACTTATTAAGACACAATATATATTTTTTAATTTTCTATTTATTATGGCACATTTTTTCTTGGCAAGTGCTTATTATGACACAATATAGGAGGTTCATATCTGGTGTGAAAACTCTTTGGTGTTCTTTCTTGATCTCCTTTGAAATTGTGACCATTTTCTTCTTAATAGTCATGTTTTTATGACACAACGATTAACCAATCTGTCGTGCCAACAGATGTTTATCTCAAGATCAAAAAATGACATCAATGCCCTTGTCTAGCCCATATGTACAGAGAGCACCGAGCTTTCTGTACTCCTAGATGGGATTAATAAATCTTTCCTGCTTTCCCTCTATCATTTCTATTTATTTTCTTTGTTTCCTTCTCAAGATTATTTTAAGCCGAGGTCAATAAAGGCTACTGGAAATTTGCCAGCCATCAAGCTCTTAGCTCTGGTACATTTATCTTCTTCCTTTGCTCATATTTTCGAAAACTAACTTTCCAATCTTGTTTTTCTCTGTTTTTAGTTGCGGTGTTACCTGTACCAATCTCTTGTTGAGTCTCTGTGCGACAATTGATATACTCTCTACATAAATATTTAACTTATATTTAGGCTTTTGTTTTAATTTTTTTTTTGTTGATGCAAATTTGCAATGATGTTAAATTTGATTAATTTTCATTTATATGATTCACATATAATAGTATTCAATTTCTCTTATTGAATTAAGATATATTTAACTAGTAGTGCATGGATTATTGATAAAAAAAAACAATTTTGTATAAGTTATATAAAAAAACACATATTACTTATAGTCATACATATCATATATTTTATCGATCGCCCCCCAAATATCAAATTCTAGGCCACCCCTGCCTCCTTCCATTTCCCCTTTCGTTTGTTTTTTTTTTCTATTTTTAGTGTGTTTTTCACTACTCCATTTTCGTTTAAGTATGGTTTTGTTTGATGATCTTCAGTGGTGATGGGCTACCACGTGCCCCACCATGGGCTTTAACCGGCACCAATCTCCCAACCGGCCAAAGCACCCGGTGTTAGAAGCAGCAACTGAAGTACAAGCTCGAGATGGGTTGGCACGTGTGGATCTACTTGCCTCCAACCAGAACCTGCACTGCCGCTACGTACGGCGTCTCAGGGGTTTGCAACAGCTGAGACCTTAAGGGTTTGAACCAGTCCTCTCCAGTGTTCTTTATCTTGTGTTTTTGTTATTTGTTTTGTGTATTCTTTTTATATTGTGTTGTAGTTTGTATACATATTAACAAACAAGAAATAATTATTCTTTTTTTTTGTCCCACCCCTCTTTTGGAAGGTAATGGTATTGATTTTTTCTCCTCTTTTGGAGGTGCGTTATTTGGTTTTATTCTCTGTTTTTACGGAGAGTTATACTCTCTGACAACTTAAGATGGAAGTCTCTGATAGTGTTGTCATTTAAGAGTGAATAGAGGTTAAGACAATATTTGACACAAGAAATTTGTGTGTAGAGGTATGTCAATCCATTTAATTAGTTTGGCTTGTAAATTTGGATTTGTCCTGTTTATCGGGTCATAATTATGACCTCATTTTATTGGAATTAAAGGTAATCTTTTCTATAAAAAAATAGGTTTACTTCGTTGAAATCTTGAAACTGAAGCTTACAATGTGAACAATAAAACTGAGATAACTCAGATTATAAATCAACTAAATATAAATGAGGTACAACTTCTAATTCTCTGCAGACAAAAATCTAAGAGACTAAATTATTGTCAGAAAAGGCAGTGCACTAATATCTCATCCTCCAAAGGAGGAGAGCACTAAGATTCTATAGACCTAAGTTTGGGACACTATTTCTCCATTATAATTTTTTCTATACAAATAAAACAAAACAACACCAATAACACAACAAAATAAAAACAACTACACATAAGTCAAAATCGACTGTAGTGACGCGTGGACTACAATGCGACTTTAAAAGTGGAGACCAACAAATTAGGTAGCTCGGCAACTCAAGAACCATCGAAACCGCACACGGTGGAAGGGCCTTCCAACCAAGCGAGGTGTGTTGAACACCCTCTCTAAAAACCAGACCCCGCGCGTATTAATTATGCACCGCTCCGATCGCCAAAAGCCTTGGTTGATGGCAAGATTGGCAGACAGGGAACACGTCGGTAGGCCCTTCCAGCTATGACAGTCGAATTCCTCAACCTACATATGCCGAATTCCCACTCAAGAAACCGAACCACCATCAAACCTGTACAGCTATGACGACCGAGATAAAAGAAAAAGAAAAGAAAAGAAGAGAAATGAGGAAGGAGAGGTGGGGCAGATGAAGCTGGAGCTTTGCCCTCCCTCCCCCCGACAAGGGGAGCTGGAGACGAAGAGGACAAATGATTTCCTCATAGAGTTTTTTCGGGAGAGAGAGAAGCTTCAAGCTCTTTTAAATGTACTAAGAACAATGACATGAAAATGGTATTTGAATATGTTATCTCAATGCGTTGAGTTGTCAGAGATAAATTGTCATGTACGTCACTAAGAAGTAATTGTCGTATAGCGGATGGGAAATAACGTCATTGAACACACAAACACTTTTTTTTTTTATGAGGAAAGGATCATGGTTTATAATTTATATCATTAAAGGAAGTTTATAGCTGAAATCAATAGATTTGAAAAAACTCATATTACAAGTCTAACTAAAAACTGATTTGTAGTATCTCTATACATACCAGTAGTAGATTTTGTCTCAACTTCTAATCTCTTAAACGTCAAACTAACACTGATGTGTGATTTGACTAAGAGAACAATAGAGATAACCATATCTCCACCTTCTAAAGTGGGGGAGGAGATCACCACTTCCATTCTCCAAATGAGAAAGAGGAAAAATAACCCCCATCCTCCAAAGAGGAGCGGGGAGCTAAGGACCATTCATATTTATTAATACAAACAAACCAACAAAAGCAAATAACTACAACAACATAATAAACAAAATCGAAACTCAGATCAACAAAAAGCACAAACGGCACCGCGGAGGGTAGCTCGTGGTAGATTCGCGCCGTCTGGGTGAGTCTGGACTCTGGACAGTTGACTCCTGCTCGGCCAAGGTCCCTGGACTTAGCGCTACCGCACGTGACTACAGTTGGCCTCTCCATTTGCAGCAAGTGGATAGCTACGCAAGTTCGGCAACCCGCGAACATGCAAACACTTTGATCAGAATATAAGCCGGATTATTTACCGCGTACTTGCCGCGGCCAGGTTTATACAAGAACTCTTTGGCATTTTAATGGTGGTTTATCACTCATCTGCTTATTATAATTATTCAATCCGCTCTCATTGCATGCATGCCTCTCAATAAGGGAGCCCGAATATCCTTTCTTGTAGTACACTTGTTCTTTATATTAAACTTAAAACTTTTATTTGTGGCAGGCCAGCCTCTGGATTATAATCTTTAGCCATGTGGGAATTACTTTTGGACCCACTATTTCTTCACAGTTTTGGGAGCTTCTTATACCTTTCCATCATGGAAGATGAACGATGTAAGCCACGAATTGAAACAGAAAATCGTCTGACTACATGTTATCATTTCTAATAAATTAATTTTTTTTTTCTTTGCAGGTACCGCATTTAGTTCTCACACATGTTTGCTTTCTGTTTAGAATAATGCTAGAGCCACAGGAATCCGTCTGTGGTTTTCTATTTTTTTTAAATAATTAAAGATATATTTTTTAATTATATTATATATTTTTTAAATTATAAAAATATTAGAAAATAGATGAAAACAAAAAATAAAAAAAAAAAAAATTACACAGGCGGGATTCCGGACTGGGAATCCCGGTGATCTGTGACTCTAGAACAACCCTTTTGCTCCATTTTATCATCAATATCTTTTATCAAACCTTACATAGACTTGGAATATATGCAACCTTAGAATGTGAGTGGGTTAAAGTTAGATAAATTAGAATGTTGCAGTATTTTAGAGCACAGCTTACATCCCATCCTCCAAAATTTTTCTCAAATTTTAACTAAAAATCTCTCTATAGTTTTTTCTTGAATTTTACTCTATCTTAAAAAAACTTCCAAAATCTCATTGCCGATATTTTTCCTAATCTATTAAAATAATATTATTCTATTATTTTTTTTTCTACTATTTTATTTCATATCATAATATTATTTTCAATAAAACATAATAAATAAATAGATGAATAGTATTAATATAGGAAGAAATAGTGATCGCCCAAATATGAAAGATCATTGTTCACAATATCAAATCCTTTCCCATTTTAAGAGAGCACGGAACCAAAATGGGCTCACTATTATAGGGACTCAATGTGAGTACTGCTCTTGCCAGGACTTTTTGGTGGCTTCATTTATTCTTCACAGTGCAGAATTATCTACATCGTTAGTCAAATGGTATCAATAATCTAAGAATCCAAACCCACTCAATATGATTACTATATTGAGGAAACACTTTCTTGTTTATTCTTTTCATTACTGTAATGAAAGTCTACAACTTTGTATAAAAAAAACTACAATGCATAGAGAATGATCCTTTATGTTGAATATCATGTGCAGTTCTCTTATAATGAATTTGTGGCTCGTTCTTCCATGTACAAAGTCGGATCCTTATTTTATGCCATTTACTTCATCGGGAGCTTCCTTAACTTCTAAATTAAAAATGTATACGTTGGATTCTCTAAATAAAATTATAAATCATTCTCAACCATCAACAATATTATATGATGGTAATTCATCTACATGTGCAGAATTGATGAGTAGCCGGGTGATCCATGGGACTTACCCAGAGTGGCTGTCGATGCTCTGGGTGCTGCAATGCTGGCTACAATAACACTTGATTTGTGGACTGATCACATGGTTTCCAGGACATGCCAATGAAATTTGACACACGTGGACTTGCAGGAGAGAGAGAGAGAGAGAGAGAGAGAGAGAGAGAGAGAGAGAGAGGGAGAGAGAAAATTACTTGAAGTGATGGTAGCCGTAAAAGAATTGGGATTGAAAACATGATCTGATAAATAATCTACTGCTGAGTGTGGGAATGGGCAAGTGGCCTGGCGTTGCATATAATGTTTTTGGTCATACCTTCGACCAAGAAGACACTACATATGGGAAGAGGGCAAGATTGGGTGCACCGGTGATTTTGATTTTACTTTTTTATTTCTTAAAAAAACATATAGCTAACTAATTAGTTAAGAGTGGTGATATATATACTTATAATTTTACTTATAAGATCTATTTCATTATTTATCAATTTTTTTAATATAAAATTTGAATTTCAGATTTTATAATTTTTAGCACCACACATATTATTATGTACGTGAGTAAAAAAACTTATAATTTTACTTATAAGATCTATTTCATTATTTACTAATTTTTTTAATATGAATTTTGAATTTTATAATTTTCAACATCGCATGTGATATTATGTACGTGAGGAAAAAATATAAATACTATTAATGAATAGGCAGTAGAATAAAATAGAATAGAATTTTGAATTAAAATTAAGGCAAAATTAATTTGGATTGAGATACGAAAATCTCACTTTCTTTAATGAGATTCAATTCTTCAATGGTTTACAAAGTTTTAAATGAAGCGATGCAACAAACCTCTTATTGACTTGTCTTTTCTAAGATACAATGGTCCAATATTGTCATATACCTCGAAGCAATTATGCACAAGTAGTTAAACTCAAAACTCTACTAGTAAAAACAACTCTCTTTTATTAGGAAAGTTTTCTAGAATATACACAGTTTTTTTTTTATTATTTCTTAAAACTTCACACTTTTTTCGTAAGGAAAAGAAAACAAACCACTAGAATGAATAAATAGTACACCAAAACGGCAATTGAATAAAGAAATGATAAAGGATAAACTCACAACACTTTTTATAACAATTTACACAATATATATTATAAAATAGGAATATTTTTGTAAAATAATATTAGTTTTATAAAGCAGTTTATAAAAATATTCTTATTTTTATAACTTGTGTTGTATATGTATTACACATTGATATTGGTAGGGGGTGTCAAATCAAGAACAATGCCCAAAAGTGACATTTTTTTTAAAGAAGTATTTTTAATGAGTTTTTAATTTTTTTTAAATATTTAAAGGGGTTCAAAAAATATTTGAGAAAAAAATTTACAATTTACATTTTGGTACAACCTTAATCCAATAGGTTAATCTTATTATATCAAAATCTTAAACTCTAACATGACCTGTTAAATATAATAACTCGTGTTGTATAAACCCGTTTTAACCCATTAGCGAATACTACGAAATAAATTAATACGGCACAATACGATCCGTTTAACCGGTTTATGTAAATGAGTTGAATATATCTGAAAGTAAGCCGTTTTACTTAATTAAATTTAGGATAATTTTATATAAATGTTTAAACCACAATATTTATAAAAATTATAAAACTAACTATAATTCCAAAATTACAATCCAAACAATAAAGATATCGAAATTAAAATTTTAACAATTTTACTTTTAAGTATAAGAGTATAATTATAATTTTAACTTTTTTAACGTGTTATAATGGATTATAGAGGGTCAAAATGAGTTGATCCGTTATCAACCTGTTAAGCTATCGTGTCATAATGGGTCAATTTGTTTTGACCTAAATTTTTTAAGACTAAATTCTAATTTGTTATTATCGTGTTGTATTCGTTTTGAATTAATAGGTTGTGTAACATATTGTCACTCTTATAATACAGGCATTTTCTCTGCTCTTAGCATTATTCATTGAATAAAAAGACAATTAATAAATGGTGGAGGTTTGACAAAAGATATTGGTAGGGTTGTAGTTGAATTGAGCCGAGCTAGTTTCTAACTTGCCAAGCTTGATTTGACTCAAAAAACTTGAGTTTGAGTACGTGAATTTTATTTGACTTTTGTTCGAGTTCGATTCAATAAGCTAAACTTCCAACTTAATTCGAGTTGTTTATTTTTTGTTTTGAGTAAAATTTAATAATTAATAAGTTAAATAAATAAACAAACCTAATATTAAATTTATACAACTAACAAATAGAACCTTTGTTAAATTATAAGATTTTAAAAATATATAAATAAATAATATGATGCTAGTTGATATTTATCCATAATAACAATATATTATATATCTACATAAATTATTAATACATACACATAATATGATAGCATATATCTATTTTATATATAATTTCCACATATTAGTATAAGAAATTGTGAAATCTTATCAATTAATTATTGTATAATTATAAAATATAACTATTAAGCATATTCATACATAGGCATAAGTAATTAAGTTACATATTATTTAATTATAAAAGAGCTATGCTTATATTATTAACTAATACATATATATATATATATAGGTATATATATATTGATGAATATATAAATGAGTTTTAATTGACCCAATGACCCACAATTAACCCATATAACTCATAATCTTAAAATTTAAACGAATTTAAGAAAAATTCACCATGATAAGACATTAAACAAAAACATTACAAATAATATCTATTTATAAAAAAATACTAACAAGTACAAATAAGAATTTCCTATTGAACTAATACTAAAAAGGAAAATGCTAGTTCGCTTCTTGAATTTTATTACTAGTGTATTTTATTTTATTTTATTATTTTTGGATGTTTAAGAAAATATTACTAGTAAATTAGTGTATTGTTTTAACATTTAAAAAGAAAAACAAAATAAGGTATAGTCTAAACAATATCACTATTAGTATAGTATATAGTATTAGTAACTTAATAGTATTAGTATCAATGTATTATTATATTCCATAATGGTAATTTGGGATAGTCTAAAGTTATTTAGTATTAGTATTATTACCAATATCAATAGTATTACAATATACTAATAGTATTACTAATATTTATATATATTAATATATATATAAAGTACACTATGATATACTTAACATATATATATATATATAAAGTATACAGTATATTATAATATTATATTTATATGTATATATATTATAATATAATATGTGTATAAATTATTATATGTATTATGTATGTATATATAATATACTAGGTAGGTATAAGCGACGTGTGAATGCGAAGCATGTTGTCTAATTAAGTGAAATATTTTTTTCATAAAAATAATATAATTCTTTTAAAAAATATTATTAAATAATCGAATAAACGAAAATAAAAAATAAATTTTAGCAAATATCCCACCCTCTTTTGCTTTTCTTATCAAGGATGGCCATATCTACAAAAAAAAAAAAAAAAATTATATATAAGCAAATATTAACTACTCATATTCAAGAATTCGCATTAGGAAAAATAATGAATAGAGACAGATATTAAGATTTTACGTTTGCCATTAATCGTGATAGCTCTTCCATCAAGCAAAAGTCAATAGATCAAAACGAAAGCCAGCAGAGCAATAAGAAAGAAAAGAAGAGTGGGAGAAATCTAGTATTCGAATAAGCCATCATTATGATGGTTTAAAGGACAGATCAGTAGTATAAAGGACGTGTGATATATATATATTTTTTTTAGATGAGGTTGTTTTAATCTGTTGAGAAAGATTACAGGTCTTTTTTTTTTTTTTTTTGTCAAGGTCGTCTTTTTAGTCTCTCGTTAAAAACATCTTCAAGATTGCTTTAACATTTTCAATAGCCAGTTTATCTTTTTAAGTTGCGTTTGGCAATTGAAAAGTATTTCAAGTATTCTTAAATATTTTATTATTATTTATTATTTTATTAATATTTTTTACTTATTTTTTATTACTATTCACAACTTTTCTCAATATTCAAACCTAATTGCTAAACTTTAGGAGCAGTTACCTTGGGGATCTTGACAAAAAATATTCTAATTGCTTTGAACGGCTATGGAGAAAGCAAGGAGATGGGAGGAAGCTTGCCGTTTGGTTTGTTGAGATGAATTTCTTGAAGGGAGTAATATTATATTAGCACATGATGGGATTTGGAGTAGGCCTTTCTTTGGGCTGGGTTTTATCGGGCCTAATTTTATAATTGTATTTATTTTTTAATAATTTTGATATTTTTAATAAAAAAATTTAAGAAAATTTTGAATTTAAAATTTAGATTCTTAAATTCGAAATTCAAATAAACACTCCTAATTTGGAGTATCTATATACTATCATTTATTTTAAATATTTGTGATGAATATGTATTCTTAAATGACTATTAAATTTAATGAAAAAATTAAAAATTAAAAAAAAAATAAGAAAATTCTTTGAGTGGCCTTTAGATAAAAATAAAGATTTAATAATATATATGTAAAAAAAAAGCCCAGCGGGCCAAAAGTTCAAAACCAGCTCATTGGAGCCCAGACCAATGTCTAAAAGCCCACTGCCCAACCCCAAAACATTACAAACGGCGTCGTGTTAGTGCTTTTAGGAAACAAAACATCGAGCCTCGATGCCTTCTCTCAGACTCTCATCTCTGTCCACAGCCCCTCCCCTCTCGCACGCACCTCTTTCATTTGTCTGTTCGCCGACGTTTCGAGGTATGTTTGAGTTTGGTGTTTTTGGTGAGATTTGAGGAATGGCCAATACGGTATGCATGCTTCAGTAACACTTTGCATGGGGTTTTGACAATTAGTTCGGAGAAATTCATTTCCGCACATTTTAGTTGTGAATTGAACTTGTGACAATCGTTTTCTTGTATTAGGGATTGAGATCGCAAAAGTGAAGCAGGGATGATGAGGGGATTTGGAAGATGGATAGGACGAGCCATTTCCAATTCTTCTCCACAAGGACTATTGAATCCTTGCAATCAAAATAATTTGCGTTTAACACATCGACGTCTCATCCACGCTGCCGCTTCTTCTTCAGCCGCGGCGACTTCGTATTGCGACAGCGAAACCGCTTCCCTTTTTTCCAATCTTGGAGCTTTGAAATATTCCCCTATTCCTTCTTTACACTCCCGTAGATGGACCGGCCCATCTGGAGGTTCCGTAGTTTTGTTTAACTAATTGTTTCAATTGTTTTAATTTTCTTTTTTAGGGGAAACTCTTGTTTTCCCGTTTGGGATTTATTATTATTATTATTTGTAGTTGTTAAGGGTTTGATAAATATTTGCACAGGGCAGAGGAGAACCATGTTTATACAAACGCAGTCCACGCCCAATCCTTCATCTCTGATGTTCTATCCTGGGAAACCGGTTATGGAAATTGGGAGCGCAGACTTTCCCAATCCGCGGGCGGCCATGAACTCACCGCTGGCAAAAGCGCTTTTTGGAATTGAAGGTGAGCTTATTTTGCTTTTGTTTATCCACGTGAAATATTTTTTCAGCTAAATTGTAAAGTTTAGCTATGAATTTTGAATGTTCACCGCATTATAAATCATGTAATATTGGTTTGGTGGATTTTTTGTTGTTCCCCCCCCCCCCCCCCCCCTTCTCAATTTCTGGCCAAATTTCATTATTCATATTACTGAAATTGAGTTGAATTGATAAGAGCAGCTAGGGTAGGTTTTCCCATAATGTATTTAGCTGTAATGGTATTGATTTGGTCGGCTACCAATGAGTGATACAATAAAAACTGAGTGTGTTTCCTATTAATACAGGTGTTACTCGAGTTTTCTTTGGATCTGATTTTGTTACTGTGACAAAGCCAGAAGATGCTTCTTGGGAATTTCTAAAGCCAGAAATCTTTGCTGTAATAATGGATTTCTATTCTTCTGGGCAGCCACTGTTTCTAGACTCGAAAACTGCAGCAGCTATGGACACTGCCATTCACGAGGTATTACTCATATTCTGATCTTATATGTATGAAAGTGAGTAGAATCATGTAATGCTTGCTCTTTATGCTGTTTTATTCAGTCTTAAATTCTAAGATTAGATTATGTTCTATATGTATTAGCATTGGGTTTGTTATTAAATATTGCAACATTAGATCTTCTCTTGAAAGTATTCTGAGATACTAGGATATAGATTTTTGAATTCTCCGGCAAGCATGGTTTGAAAAAGAACACCCAGTGGACGTCAAAACTCAGGTCACTTGGAGATCTAGGGTATCTGGCACCAATTCCATTTGGCCTTATGTGTTAACAAATACTTTGCTGACAGGAAAAAAAGAAAAACCCTCTGCTGTCACCATTGCCAGATGCCAGTGTCTTGTAATTGCTGTACTTGGTGAAAAAGTCTCTTCTGTGCTAGAATTTCAACATCTCATTTGTTTTAGGCCACACAGGTCTTAGTTATATTAAGGGATTATTTGAGAGACGGGGAAGTGTCAGATAAGGGCTATATAGAACTTACGATTATTTAGTGCAAAAGATATGTTATACATTCTAAATGTTGTCGGTAATGACTTTTTCGGTTTTTGAAACGTCAGTTTTTGTTATTTTCTTGTGCATTAAATTGAACATCTGAGTTGCTTTCAATATGTACATATTTTTCTTTTGTTTAAACTTCTACGATAATACCTGATTAGTTTTATGGTGCATGATTTCCTAGTTATGAGCATCTTTGTTTGCCCATGCAGGATGATTCTGAAACTGTAGCAATGATCAAGGAACTGCTGGAGACCCGAATCCGACCAACAGTGCAAGATGATGGCGGGGACATTGAGTATTGTGGATTTGATCCGTAGGTTTTCCTTCATTTAGCTCGAAGTATCTCTTGAATGTTTTAGGAATTAATATGTAAATTTCCATCACATAAAAACAAGGAATTCAATATGTAGAATTTTATGTCTTTATCCCATAAAAATTAATTGAAGCTTTTTGATTTTGATTTCTCCAGAGACTCTGGAATTGTTAAATTGAGAATGCAAGGAGCTTGTAGTGGCTGCCCAAGCTCATCAGTAACACTCAAAACTGGCATTGAGAACATGATGATGCATTATGTTCCTGAGGTATTGATTGACAATTATTTGGTAGGCGCTAAGTTTATAAGTCTATTATTGTTTTTTTTTTTTAATTATCAAAGTCTTATGAGTGTTGGTAGTTGCCTGTTCACCCCTGAGATTAGTCGGGACGCTATTCTTGGACACTCGGTGCCAATCAAGATATAATTGTTGGTAGTTGCGAAGTTTATGTCTATAATGGCTGTCTTACACCTTCCATAATATTTTGCCACTGACAGTAGTGGCTATTTCTCTTTAGAGAGAGAGGGGAGGAGCGGGTATGAATGTGTGTGTACAAGCTTGTGCTTGTGCACTTGCTAGTTAGCTAGTTAGCTAGTTAGCTTGCATGGTAGATTCATTAGTTTTCGAACACACGGTCAGTGTTTGTGATTTACCACTTTTAATACTTCACTTTTTACTTTTGACAATTTATTTTCACATGCCAAGTTATGCCCACGTGCTGCCACATTTTCTTTGTACTAGCAAGCAGATTTAGTCTCCATCTTCCTCTTCAGTTTGTTTCACTCGTGGAAATCTCCTGTATTTACAGGTCAAAGGTGTGGAGCAAGAATTAGATGTTGACAATGAGGATGCAGCCTCAGGTGGCATGATGGAGTAGTTTTTTCTTCACTTTCCTTCTTTCGGTTTTTCTTGCAAGGTGCAAATAATAAACAGTGAGTTCAAAGTAGACCTAAAATACATGTTCCTGTACAGGACCAATATGTGTCTGTTATCTTTTAGGGCATATATTTATTTATTTCACCTATTTGCTTGGCATGCAACTACTGACGTTTTTGTATATTTGAGTTCTTGAGTCTTCCCACAACTATTGAGACGGGCGAAGAGTTTCTCTGATAGATTGGATGGGTTTTATTAAACGTGGAGAGCCAGAATCTGCAATATGGAGAGTCGATCAAGGGCGGAATTGGCCGGAGGTGAGAGTCGGAGAAGTGCTTGATCGCCAGGATTCACTACGGAACGGGAATGTAATCAAGTCTCCTACTAATAGATAGGTGTGATGAAAATATATGTAGAAGCTCGGGTAGAACCTCAGACCAAGATGCATCCTCATCTTCCTAGGAATATCGAACAAGACGGTGTGTAATTTCGTTGAAGAAAAAATAGTAAACAATACAGAACATGCGCGCAGCCCGAGAGTTTCGTCAAGTTTTTTTGTGAGATAAAAGAACCATGCAGCAATGCACACTTCGAACATGTTAAAGATTCTTAACTTATCCCTCTTTGGATATCTAAAAATAGGCTTATTTATTTGGGTTGGTTGTAATTTTTTTTTTAAATAATTTTATTTAAGAAGTTCAAAAATTTTGAATCTAGAATTTGAATTTTGGAATTTGGAATTTGGAATTTGGATGAACATGCTTATCTAAAAAAAAAAAAAAAAATTAAACACACATTCACATTTTACAATGTTTAAACATATTATTATTATTATTATATATGGTTAAATCAGATTTAGACTAATTAATCAAAGTAAATAACGATAAAAAAGAAAAAAGAAAAAGATACTCATGTTTTGTATGATTGATTATAGGTAATATATTACACCTTCTAATATGATTTATATCTTCCCACCCAATTTTTTATAAAATGGGACATTGCAATAACTCAACTAACGAAAGTAGCTAAATATGCGCTCTTCGTAATGTCCACTCATATTATATTAATTATATGGATAAAAATTATATAAAAGTAGGTGATATATATGTCACCATCTTAATAGTTAAGTTGTAATTGTTTAGAAATATGAGTTTTTGGATGTTTCAGTTTTTTACAATATGAGAGGTAAAGCATGAAATAGTTTTGTTGGTTGCTAAATTTATCTAAGATCTATTAGTTATAGTTAAAACTACTATATCATTTAAAATATGTTGCATTAATACATCTGGTTAAAAATGATAAAAATAAAAGTGAATTATTTTTCAATATTTACAAAATAACGATGTTAATGCAACTACTTTTTATATCATCCCTTACACATCATACTTCACAACACTTATTTTACTTTTTTTTTTCATTTTTTTTTATACCAAGTATGTGGCATATAGATTATAAGTTGAACAATTCAATTAGTTTAATAAGAATGAAATAAAATTAAAAATAATTTAAAAATATGTAAAGTGTTTGATGTGGAATGATTGAAAAATGTAATGTTGTGTACAATCTTATCTGAACTTTTTTTAAAAATAAACAAATCTAAAATTGAAGGAGAAAAAAAATTAACTTTTTGGTAATGATTTTCACTATTTTTTAACTTTTAAAAGATATGTAACTAGTTGTACGTAACATTTTACCGTTAGAAGATAGTTGTGTTATTGTCTCGTTTGAATGCTAAGATGAAATGAAAAAAGTGTAAATAATAATAAAATAATTTGTGCATAATAGTAAAATAATTTGAATTAAGATGCTTTATAGAGTTTTAGCAAATGAGTAAAAAAATTTTGAATAAAAAAAATTATAAAATAAAAATATTGTGATAATGTAATATTTTTAATATAATTTTTGTTTCGAGATTTGAAAAGTTAATTTTTTTTATGTTTTATTTGAAATTTTGAAAAAATTGTAATAATTAAAAGAAAAAAATTAAAAATTAAAAAAATTTATATTAAAATATTATAATAAAATGAGATGGAATGAGAGATTGAAACCATCTCAACGTTCAAACGGTACAACCAACAGTGCCTTCCACTTGATCTTGAAAAAACAAAGCCGTTTCTCATTGGCAAAAAAACTTCTATCATACAAAAAATCGAAGAAGGTGAGCGCATGAGAAAGCCATAGAATTATTTGAAGTGTGGTCATAGCCGTAAAAGAATAAGGATTGAAAGTATTAACGTCTTGATAAATAATCTAGTGTTGAGTGTGGGAATGGGCAAGTCAATGTAGCGTATATTTATATATATATATATATATAATATATATCTAGAGAAATGATAGAATTATTGTTGCATAATAACTCTTACATAATTATGTAATAAAATAAATATTTTAAATTATATTTGACATTTTTTTTTATTTGATGTGTTTAAATTTGATAAAACAAATATTATTATATTTAAAAACCGTATAAATTGTGAAGGGGTAGTAAATTTATCACAACTCATGTAAATAAGGAGTTGTTTGGTTGAAACGGGAACTCATGTCATCTAATTTAATTATTATAATTTTTTAAAAAATTATTCAATTAGTATATCTGGTCTTTTTGTATTTTCATACATATTTTTTTAGAGTTATTCTCTAGAGAAATTACTAAAGCAGTATATACAGTACGGCGTTTTTTTTAGTTTTTGTTTTTATTTTAATCAGCGTATTTCAAAACAAATTTCGGTGAATTTCTTTCATTTTGAATTCCTCCCGCGAAACCCCACCTCCCTCGCCCGCACGTCACATTGCTCTGACCAGCACCATCGACGACGCCGTCTCTCTGCCCAACGATACCGACCGAAGCCCCTCCGTCTTCCCAGAGTCGCCACTCCTTGGGAAATCATTGAACGCAGCAAACCAAAGGGATGGACCGCGAAGACCCACCTCCTCACTCGCCAAGCAACTTGCCTCGCGTTTGACCTCTGCCCACACCACCCCGCGACGCCGTCCTTCACCCCTCTGCCCAGCTGCCAGAGCTCTCCCTTTCACCCCTCCTCCTTTCTTCGTCTCTCCCTGCAGCGCTTCATTGCATATCTTTGTTTGGGCACCCCTCCTTTCCAGAGAAGCAAGTAACTTTTCATTTTCCATTTTCTTTGATATTTGATTTATTTATCTATTGCATATCTTTGTTCAGATTAAGACCTGCAAACGTGTTCTTGAATTCAAGACCAAACCATTTAGAAGATATCAAGCTACTCTGAGGCGGGATTACTTTAAAGATCCATCGATGGTCTTAACACTCGTATTTGGAATCGCGTGTACTCTATTTCTTGGCATTTTGCAAACCACGTTTGCTATCCTCTCCTACTTTAAGAACAGAATCTGATCCTAGCTCAGTTTAAGTATATCTTCTAAATAAAATTTTTCTACTTTTTTTGCAGGCTCGAATTACTTTTTTGTATTTGTTTGTTAAATAATGCTAGGTGTTAATGTAGATTTTGTTGATTTGGATTAGTGTTGAAGTATTTGAATTCAAATAAATAAGATTTCATCTTATTTTTAAAATTGTAATTTTTGAATTATTGAATTTGAATTCAAATAGGATAAAATTTCATCTTATCTTTAAGATTATATGTTATTTGAACTATGGAATTTATCCATATGAAATTTGAATTCATTTAGAAGTCTAGAAAGTCTGTTAGAGAGGTTGAAAGATTAAATTTTGAGTTCTAGAAGTGTCATATCAGTAGACTATTCAAATTTAAATTGCTGTAAAAAATTCAGACCCTTGTTAGCAACTTCTGAGCGGACAAAGCACGACCTATCATTAAATGCGTTCTAGCAACACATTTTGGACAATCTATTTAAATCAAATTATATTGTAACCTTAGAAAGGGTTTTCGGCCAGAACTGATATTTGGAGATATTTAAGAGTCATTTGAGAGAAAAAGTAGTGGAATTTTTTTTTTGTGATTTTTATATATTTGTGGGTGCGATCTTACTCAATATTTAAGATGATCGTTGATGAGTGTTCGTGATCAACCACTGGAGGCTCCAGTAAGAAAGACCAAAGATTAGAAATCACCAAAGATTCTAGCTACCTACTGTGGTAGAAGATAAGCGGGTTACGTGTATTGGGTAAACGAGCTAAGTTACAAAGGTTTTTTAATCGTTTTACTTGTAAATATCTCAATCAATAAAATTGATTTTTTTGGGTTTAGTTGCCCCATAGCATTTTACCTTTGAAGATTTCTTTAAAGGGTTTTCCTTCGTAACCAATCGTTGTGTTATGTTTGATAATTTATTTTTTGCATATTTTTTTTATTATTCACACAATTTATATCTAACAAGTTTGATTGTGAAAATTGTTAGATATATTCCCCGAGATAGAGTTCGAGATAATTGTCAATAGGCAGGAGTGGGTTCAAAAACAAACTGCCCAAACAACCTGAGTGCCCTCTATAAGGGTGGTCATGAATATAGTGCAGTATCTTCTCTTTAAAAGGGGAGGGGGACACAATCACAATTCTTGTGACGCTCCAACTCCCACTTATAGAAACACAGGAATCGAGGCGTCGGAATGCTGACAACACGGGTCACGCACTCCCGACGTCAAGTGCTAAGTGTGTGAACACGTGATAAGCATAAAATATAAATTGCAGCGAATAAATTAAGTCGATATCAAGTACCAGAATTTTTAGAATTATTTTACAAACTATTTTAACATAAAATCTCCAACAAGAGATTTAATACAGACATCCGAAATACAAATTATACAAATACATATTTATGAAAAGGGGAAGACAATATTCCAAGATAATAAATTTATAATATGAATACTTCAACAGCGGAGTCACATCCTCAGGCTTAGCCTCCACAAAACTTTGCATCCAAAAAACTATGACGCTAAATATGGCATCGCAGGTAAGTACAACCTAAATAAACCATAAGATATAAAATATACTCATACGACAACAACAGCATCACTCATGAACATGATACCGTATACATGAAGGTTAAAATCATATTCCTCAAAATAAATAAAATAACACACGCCAAAATCTCATTTTGGTCCATAATAAAATTCCAATAAAATTATCTATCATTTTCTAAAAAATGATATCCGTAAATCTAATCATAGTGGGCGTTACGTATGGCCGTCCTCGATATGATATACACACAACACCAATCATAATGGGTGTTATGCATTGACGTCCCCATTATGACTCATACACACTTATTTTATAATAGACGTTACGTATCGCCGTCTCCGTTATGTCATCCACACACTATCAATCATAATGGGCGTTATGTATCGCCGTCCCCATTATGACTTACAAACTCAATGACCAAAACGGGCGTTACGTATCGCCGTTCCTGATATGTCATTTATACCCACTGATCATAACGGGCGTTACGTATCACCGTCTCCGTTATGACTCAGTTAAAAACCATTCAAATCCATAAATCCGAAAATCACGGCTCACATTAAATCCAAGTACCAAGTATACACAACAACCGTGCATTGTATTCCACAAAATACAAAATAACCAACAATTAATAAATTCCAACATTAAAATAATCCCAACGTCAAACAAATACAATATTTTTCGATGTAAAAATATATTTAAATCTTAAATTTCATTTGGAAAAATACTTACAAAGGATAAAAATCGGATCATTGAGCAAACGTCGATCCACAACGCTCATAGCGGTCACTTTGTACGTTGGGTTAAAGTACTCGGTTTGACATCAAAATTTAGAGAAATACTCAATGAATGGTGGGGAATCTCATAAATGTGGTGGTGTGGCGGTGCAACCATCGAAAAGTGGCAGATCGAGTTCAAAATGAGTAAAAATTCATTTTCATATTTGGGATTGTACGGGGAAGGTGGGACCGTGTATGGGGAAATTGAATTAGGGGGATGGTCAGCTAAGGAATGGAAGTGTTTTGGTGATGATGGTGAGGCCTATGGTGGCCAGACGGCGGTATGGCAAAAAACAACCCATTTGATGACCCATTTCGGGTGAAGGAGGAAGGAAGGAGCTAGGATGGCTACCAGCGGTGGGTTTTGTACTCCGAAGGGTGGGGAGTTTGGTGGTAGTGGTGATGTGCCAAGGCAGCCGATGGTGGCGCCTGAAAATGCAAGAGAAATCACAAAATTCATTTCGGGTTTGTGGTCGTGCAAGGGCCGTGGGGTGACCGGAGGTGACACCTCCGGTACCAGTAAACTTGCCAGCGGGTGGGGAGGGTCTTGGGCTGGGCGGTGTCTTCAGAGGGTGGCCGACGGCGGTGCTGGGTAGGAAAGGGAGAAACGGGCGGGAGAGAGAGAGAGGAAGCAAGGGAGGGGTCGCACAGGCTGGAGCCGAAATAGGGAGGAAAAAAAGAAATGAAAAAGAAAATGAAAGAAAAAAAAGGAAAAAGAAAGAAAAAAAAGTCAAACTTAGAAAAAAAAACACAATAAATTAAGTAAAAGCCGATTGATAATACTACAATTTAATATCAATAAAATAAAATATTTGAAACCCAGCAATAAAATAAATTAAACCCAAGTGCAATTTAATTATAAAACGATAATTAATATAACGAAAGCACATTAAATAAACTTACATAATAAAATAAAGGAAATTAATTCCAATTATTAAAATAATTACATCACATTAAAATTAATAAGGAAAATAACTTAACTCACTATTTCAACATAAAAACAACATAAGACTAATATTAATTAACTAATAGCTCAAATAATAATTTTAAACAAATAAAACACAAACGATAATATTATTATAATAAATTAAAATAATCAATAATAAGAATAAAGACAATATGTAAAATACATATAAAACTGGGATCTCATATTCTCCCCCCCTTAAAATAAATTTCGTCCTCAAAATTTGTTTGAATGCAACTAACGAAACTTCAATAACTCACTAACACATAGCTTAATACTCACTCCATGCATTTACACAATCATCTATTTTTCTCAAATACAAATAAATATTATTCCATCATAAACGTATAGTCTCCAAATAACATTTCATCTCTAAGACTCATAAGGTAGTAAAGTAGTCTAAAATCTCCATATGTACAAGGACTTCAGTACAATCTCCCAAAATCCTAAAGTTTACTAACTTTATACAAAAATCATGCCACCCTCAAGCAACTCCGAAGTTTATCTTCCCTATTTAACCATCAATAAGCATAAATTATCCAATACAGAGATAAATCTCCCCTAACAAGTATCATTCCAAATTTCAAGTTACTATTAATCCCTCAAAACCAGCACATAACTTGAATTTTCAATTATATCGCGAGACATCACGCTTTCGCGCGCACTCTGATAATTCACTAAATGTATAAACTTCAGTCATCATAAATTATCACCATTGAGTAGAAGCTGGCTCAACACCTATTAACAAGAAATCTTATATCACTTCCAATTCCTAAAGTTTTAATATCTTATAATTCTGATTATACTACTATGGTGGACACCTAAACTCCAATGTATATCATATAAAAATTATATCACTCTACTCAAATTAATTAGCAAGATAACCAAGATACACAAAATTCTCCCAACCCGACCTTTAATACCTATGAGATGGGATGGTCTCAAATATTTAAATTCCTATGCGACTTTAAGTCACAACTAATTCCTTAAAACACATCGACAAAGGCAACCATTAAATTCATCAAATATCAAGCTTAAATTATTCACCCTAATTAATTTGCCCAAAAGCCTATAGTTTATATCTCTTAAATTTAATACCATCGCATCAAACCAACCTCTATCACTTAACAAAATAACTTTCATCAAGTCAAACACAATTCAAAGATAAGTACTCTCCAAAATTTACACACATAAATATTAGACAACAATCTCTAAGCATCCACAAATAAAATCAAAACTTTACCAAGGAAATAATTAATCGCCTACTATCATAAGCATTATCAAAAAAAATTCCACAGTGATATATCAATAGCCAAGAATTTCATACTCACAAGAAGAGTCCATCTATAATATAATCCCAACAATTTCCCATAGATCAAATTAGAACTTAGAAATGCAAACACTCAGTGATACCCAGATAATACCCTTAATTAACATATAAAATATCAATAAAGAAATACAATAATGTAAATACCAACGATTTATCAAAACAAATCCATCTTGCAAAGATATAGTAATATACCCAATTACTAAATAAAACTTAAGTAATTCACATAAATATTATATATAAAAAAAACTAGTAAAAAGATCTAATAATCAAATAAATAAAAGCTAGCTTGTTCAAGAAAACAAGTCCACCTCCCTTTATCATTAGAAAATCACCAAAAGCTTTTATTAAATAAAACAAGGAGATTGAATTAAAAAAAAAGAACGGAGAAATAAAATGACAATTAAAGTTTTGAAATTCTCTTAAAAATTATCTTTAAAAAGATTTATTGTAGAAATCTCGAGGATTTAAATAAATAAATAAGTTAATGAATAAATACTAACGAGTCACCAAAACAAACTCACTCGTCAAAATAAATAGACAATCTTCTAATATAAAACTAGCGAAAATGTGAAAAGATAATAAATTTAAAAATCTACTTCTATGCATGTCTCAAAAAGGAAACATAGTAGCGATTTCCTTTAAATCTTTATCTCAAAAAATCTCAAAGTTTTAAAAATATTTAAAAGACAAAAGCTACAATTGAAATAAAAGGATAATAAACAAAATCCAAAATCATCTTATAGAAACTTATGAACTGAAATTAAATAAAACCAGATCTATATGATAAATGCATAAAAGCTTAATAAAACAAAATAACCTACAACAAATTAATAACTTTAAAACAAGGAATTCCATAATATAATTATTTTAAATATAAGATTCAATAAAAAGGATGATTTCAAATAATAATCTAATCTAAAATATCTAAATTCCAATTTAAACAAAACAAGGACATATATATAAAAATAAATAATTAAATAAATATTCAACAACTTGACTAAAAAAATCAACTAACTAAAATCTGAACAATTACCCAATTACAATATAGAACAAATATTAAAATAAAATAAAACAAAGCAAACCAACCAATCAGAATTAAGTTAATTCTGAAAATAATAAACATAATGCACATTAAAAATAAAAAGTACAATACAACGAAATAAATAATGAAAATCTTACCATATAACCTAGTAGCAAAAACTTAGAGAACTAGAATAATAAAATAGAGTAAAATAACCAAACAATAAAATAAACAAATTTTAAAATAACAAACTTTTTTGGTACTGTCCCTAATCTATGGATTTACCCAAAATCGAATTGCTCTGATACCACCTGTGACGCTTCAACTCCCACGTATAGAAACACGGGAATCGAGGCATCGGAATGTTGACAATACGGGTCACGCACTCCCGACGTCAAGTACTAAGTGTGTGAACACGTGACAAGTATAAAATATAAATCGCAGCGGATAAATTAAGTCGATATCTAAGTACCAGATTTTTTAGAATTATTTTACAAACTATTTTAACACAAATTCTCTAACGGTAGATTTAATACAGACATCCGAAATATAAATTATATAAATGTATATTTATAAAAAGAGGAAGATAATTTTTCAAGATAATAAATTTATAATATGAATACTTCAACAGCGGAGTCGCCTCCTTAGATTCAGCCTCCACAAAACTTTGCATAAAAAAAAACTACAACGCTAGAAATGGCATCGCAGGTAAATATAACCCAAACAAACCACAAGATATAAAATATACTCATGCAACAAAAATAACATCACTCATGAATATAATACCGTATGCATAAAGGTCAAAATTTAAAATCATATTCCTCAAAATAAATAAAATAACACACGCTAAAACTCCATTTTGGTCCACGATAAGATTCCAATAAAATCATCCATCATTTTCCAAAAAATTATATCAGTAAATTCAATCATAGCGGGCGTTACGTATCGCCGTCTCCGATATGATATACACAACATCAATCATAATGGGCATTACGTATCGTTGTCCCCGTTATGACTCATACACACTCATTTTATAGCGGGCGTTACGTATCGCCGTTTCCGATATGAAATACACACCCAATAACCATAACGGACATTACGTATCATCGTCCCCCTTATGACTTACACACACAATGACCATAATAGGTGTTACGTTTCGCCGTCCCCGTTATGTCATTTATACCCACTAATCATAATGGGCATTACGTATCGCCGTCCCTGATATGACTAAGTTAAAAACCATTAAATCCATAATCCAAAAATCACGGCTCACATTAAAATCCAAGTATCAAGTATACACAACAACCGTGTATTATGCAATGTATTCCACAAAATGAAAAATAATCAACAATTAATAAATTCTAACATCAACCAATAAATCCCAATGTCAAACAAATATAATATTTGTCGATACAAAACTATATTTAAATCTTAAAATTCATTTAGAAAAATACTTACAGCCGGTAAAAATCGGATCATTGAACAAACGCCGATCCACAGCACTCATAGCGGTCACTTTATACGTTGGGATAGAGTGCTCGGTTTGACACCAAAATTTATAAAAATATTCAACAAAGGGTGGGGAATCTCATGAAGGTGGTGGTGTGGTGGTGCAACCACCGGAAGGTGGCGGATCAGGCTCAAATGGGTAAAAACCCATTTTCAGATTTGGGGTTGTATATGGAAGGTGGGGCCATGTATGGGGAAACTGAGTTAGGGGGATGGTCGGCTGAAATAAGGGAGTGTTTTGGTGGCAGTGGTGAGGCCTACGGTGGCCGGACGGCAGCGCGGCGAAGAACAACCCATTTGAGGACCCATTTCGGGTGGAGGAGGAAGGGATGAATTAGGGTGGCTACTGGTGTTGGGTTTTGTATTATAGAGGGTGAGAAATCTAGTGGTGGTGGTGGTGGGCCAAGGTGGCCGGTGGTGGCGCCGAAAAATGTAAGAGAAACCACAAAACTCATTTCGGGTTTGTGGCCGTGCAGGGGCCATGGGGTAACCGGAGGTGACACCTTCGGTACCAGTGAATTTGTCGGCGAGTGGGAAGGGTCTTGGGCTGGGCGGTTTCGTCGGAGGGTGGCTGACGGCGGCGCTGGGTGGGGAAGGGAGAAACGGGCGGGAAAGAGAGGAAGCAGGGGAGGGGTCGCATGGGCTGGGGCCGAAATAGGGAGGAAGAAAAGAAAAGAAAAGAATATGAAAATGAAAGAAAAAGAGAAAAAGGAAAAAGAAAGAAAAAGAAGTACAACTTAGAAAAAAACACAATAAATTAAGTAAAAGTCGATTGATAATACTACAATTTAATATCAATAAAATAAAATATTTAAAATCCAACAATAAAATAATTAAACCCAAGCACAATTTAATTACAAAACGATAATTAATATAACGAAAGCACATCAAATAAATTTACATAATAAAATAGAGGAAATTAAATTCCAATCATTAAAATAATTATTTCACATTAAAATTAATAAGGAAAATAACGTAACTCACTATTTCAACATAAAAACAACGTAAGACTAATATTAATTAACTAATAACTTAAATAATAATTTTATACAAATAAAACACAACCGATAATATTATTATAATAAATTAAAATAATTAATAATAAGAATAAAGACAATATGTAAAAATACATTTAAATCTAGGATCTCACAATTTTTCCCTTCTTTAATAGTAGGCTTTACTATATTTGATACCCCTTTAGGGCTAAGGAGTCCTGCTATAGCTTTTTAAAATTTCTTGTAGCTCGATTGCATTCTTATAGTTGTTCTTCAACTCCACCACCCAATCACAACTAGGAAAAGTGATCATAGTCAGAGACCCATTTCTATTGAGCCACTGTGCCTACTCGTGGTTCCAACAGGTGTTTTAAAACTTGCTAGTCAGTTTTGACCACAAACGAGGCCCAAAATATAGGGTCTCCATTTCTTTACTGCATGCACGAAAGCTAGGAGTTCCTTTTCATATGTAGATAAGAGAAAGGCCTTACCTTTAAGTGCTTTGCTCAGATACGCTAATGGTTGCATGGATTGCTTTAAAACTACCCCAATTTTCTTGACAAGTGGTATAATTTGTTATGAACTCACTAGGTAGAATTCACATTTGAAATCTGGCTTACAAGGGGAGGGTGCTTAAGAACTTATAAATCACCAACTAATCTCATATTTAGTTGATGTGGGATCGTAACAATCACCACGCTCAGTAACCGATATCCACGACAGTCCTAGAGCCCACATGAGTTGGCTATGCACTAGGTAATTCCTAGTTTAGGACTAACACTGTCATACTAGCATCAATTCTTGTGCTGCATGATTGCAGCCATCACAGTATGGCCATAGAGGTGGGGCGGTTTTGATATCATTTGTTAAAAACTCTAGATTTATAATGTAAATGGCACACACACAATTAATTGCACGTATAACTCGATAAATGAAGCGGCTCATAAGCTCCATAGATAGATAGAAAATGCAAGGGTTTTTTGGGAACCAAAACCTCCAAACAGGGACAACTTCAGAAATGTCTGGACAGTTCTTCCTTTGCCCAATGCATGCAACATAATAGAAATAGAAACGCACCATTTTGGTCATAAGACTCCCAGAACAACTCCGTAACAAACACATCTTAATTGAAATAACAATTGAATGAAATAGGCGCAATACACGGCCCTACGAAATTGCAATTCAACTAAAAACCCTAGGCCCGAAACATAGTCTTCATTAATGGAATGATGCGTTTCCACTGGTAAAATGCCTCCTTTCCTTGACCTATACGACATCGCTGCGAGTTAGGCTTCCAAAAACTTCAATTCAAGACTTCGACACTTCGACAGTTCACTTCTCATCTCAGTTCGTGTGTTCTTCAAGTGAGTTTCTAGGGTTCCTAACACTGTACAAAAGATGGCTAAGAAAAGCTATGAAGGAAGGTTTGGTCTAAAAGCAAGTAGATGCGGGTTGAGACATTTTTGAAGAATCTCATTCCCCAAATGATATGGTTTTTAAGAGAAAATATTGGGAGCATCTAACACTCATTGCACACACTCACATGAATAGTACATATGTACTGTTCATATGTACTGTTCATGTGAGTGTGTGCAATGAGTGTTGGATGCTCCCTAGCATTACTTGATTTTTAATTGATCATTCTTTTGTCCTTGGTCTTGGTGTTTTCCAGCTAGCTATTCGTATTTCAAGTGTATTTATAAATGAAAAAAATCTACATAGCAACCAATGTAGAGGGCACTCATTGCACACAGCTGCTTCTCTCTCTCTCTCTCTCTCTCTCTCTCTCTTTTTAAAAAAAAAATCCCAAAATGTGGAGCTTGGCGCAATCCCCTCGTCTCTCCTTCCTCTTTCTTTAGTTTTTCCTAATCCTCCCTTTGCATTTAGTTTTTTCCTTTAAACCTTCAGGTGGTGTTTGAATATTCGTTATTCGTTCCTCCCTTCCATTTATTCCATTTGCACAAACCCAAAGTCTTTTCCGCAACAATCACGGACAGAGCAGAAACGAAAGCACAATTCTCAACCGTTGCATGCTTAATAGAGCAAATAGTGACTAAGAGAAGCTTCTGCAACAAATTTTCAACAAAATTACACAAAGGACGTGCTAGAATAGTGTGGAATAATCTTGAACATTTCTTGTAATCGAATCCTTGCATATGTGTCAAGATTCTTTAAATATGTTCGTCAAAATCGATTTTTCCTTAATACAATATGACAATACCAGTACAGTATGGAATAATCTTGACAATACCAGTACAATTTGTCAAAATCGAATCCTTGCATAGACTTGTTGAGTCTGTATTTCATTAATACAATGTGCAACTCTATTTTCGTTTTCTTATCACATGCATATGCGCATCTCGTTAGGACATGTGGATCCTCTTCGTTTCCATATGGTGGGGAAATTTCTAGGATTTCTATCGGCGCTTTCTATTTGGGAACAAAAATTCCATGGGAAAATCTGGAGTTGTAGTGGGAACGACCGTCGAAGGCACAAGAGCCGTTGGAGCCACCCACCCCCTCCTTCTGTGGTACCACTGCAGTCGGAAATCCTCGTCAACTGGGAGGTGCTGGAAAGTTGACGCGGTGGTTGTTGTTGAGGGAGGGATGGATTTGAATCGATTGATGAAATGTATTGAGATCTTATTGTTCCTCTTGAAGGAAAAATATTTCATGAAACACCTCTACAGGAGGTTCCTCTTCAGAAGGTTTGTATTCTTCAAGAGTTTTCTCTTTAGGAGTTATACTCTTCAGAAATTACCTCTTCAGGAGGATTATATTTTGTACAGAAAATATGGTCTCTTCATGCTCACCGATTTTTTTTTCTCTTTTGCACCAATAGGTCTTCAACATTTCAGGCGTATCTTAGACTCATTTATTACTGTTTTAACAATTCGTCTTTCGGAGATTTCAATTCTTACTTAAGCATTAACAGCAGTAATATATGATTTTGTAACACCTTTAGTGTCAGTAAATATATCCTATAACTGATTTGCAATACTTTGTAAATAGGTAATCTTCTAAACTTCTAGTTTACATTCATTTATAAGAACATCAAATTTATACAGGGTTTTATTGTCCCAAGTAATTTCTATCGTGCTTCAGGCACCGATATTTCATTATTTCAAAACATGATGAAATATTAATAAGCTTATATATAAAGTTTAGTATAGGTAAATCAAGTGTTTGGCTGTACAACAGGTACGTAACCACTGTTCAGTCATACCACTTCTATGACAAATATCTTCATTTTTTTAGGAAGAATTATTCTAAGGGCCTTTACCCTTCTCTGAGTTGGATCACTTCTGGTGATACGATATATTTTTATCATTTTTAGTATTATCGCTTTTGGGACCAACACTTCTATAGTTTTTCTACCACCTCTACGTTCTTGATTCCTTTGAAAGGATGCACCGTTCACTTCTAGGAATTGTGTAAATTCAATATCATTAATAGGACGTAACTGATGATTTATTAACAAAAACTCATTATTTAGCTCAATCACTAGAAGATAAAATAAAAGTTCAGAATATTTGTTGAACTTTCACTCACGATATTGCTATTGTAGGAGTACATTCGAGGTATGAAAAATAATATGTCTTCTTTTAAATATCACCATTAGTGACTTTCTCACTGCATAATTTTAATATTGAGCTATTTTAAAGAATGCAAAATATTCAATATCACTGTTAAAATCTTGCAACTTCAGGTATAATAAATCATAATGATCTTTTGAGAGAATTACATATTTTGGTGTTCATATCTCTCTCTTAAATCATTTCACATAGTAAATTAATTTTTCATCATAAGATATATAGCACGGTCCATCAAGAACACATGATTTTCTTTTATGATTGTATCTCCCAAGTTCATTATCATATCCAAATAGATCTCATCAAGGATCTTGGATAAATAATTTTTTCCAGAAATATTAATAGTAATAAATTTCAATATTTGACATTATATATATAAATTACAAAAATAAATCTGTAAATTTAAGAAATATATTCACATTATCATGAGAATAAAAGTAAAATCTTATCAAATAATATTCAGCAATATTACATTTAATATTTATTTCGAGGACTGCAAATAATATATTGAAAAACTTACTTGAAGTAGAAAACTACAAATTTCAGTATCGGTAGAATCTTGTGCTGATAACATATTATAAAATTAAAGAAAGAAAACTACTACTATTGCAAGAGAGAAATATATATAAAAAATTCTTTTAAAACTTTCTGAAATTTTTTCCTATTTCTATATATTTTTTTATCAATTTCATAACAACTGAAGCACATATTTATAGGCGTTAAAATTACTATACAAATTACTATGTAAGACTTAAAATAATGATGGTATGATCATTTACAAAATAATTAAATGAATGAAAACTGTTCCCAATAATGGATAACACACTTTAGTAGTAAATAATTAGCTTGCAATTTGTATCGTTTTCCACGTACGTACGTCTATTTACTTCACAGCTTCCCATTGCTTTGTCCACGTACTTACTTTGAACAAATTGGAAGCATTCACCTATTGTGACCAGACGATATATCAAGAAAAATGTATGGCACAACTAGATCTGCAAGTCAAAGATGCTGAATACATGCATGGCACAACTAGAGAGGGATTTGCCATTCTCCACTATTATACTATTTATATATTATAGTATATAAATAGTATATATTTCACGATTTTGTGTGGCTGGATGCATCAGTCCTAACATAAAAACGCTTACGTGTCGCAATAGGATCGGATGGTATAAAAATTACTTTCAAACCCATCCAGCTGCTAGCATTCCCATTAGATTGGATACTGTATTAATAAATATTCCAGAGCTGATAGAACAAATTCAAATTAAATACCATTTTGCGATTCAGGAATCTGACAGACGCAACCTACTACTGCACCACTACTGCACCACACCCCCCCCCCAAAAAACAGGCAAAAAAAAACAGGCAAAAAAAACAGGCAACCCAGCTTGATCTGAACCAAATCCATCACTTGACTTTGTTTATGGAAGATGAACTTAATGTATAAACAAGTATTTCCCTCATCTGCCCCCTATTTTCTATCTCCTTTAGAACATGGCAAGAAAACAAATTTGAAGCCACTCTCACTGCCAACTCCCAACAATAAAAGTAATTAAACCAAAAACTAACATAAATGAAAAGTGTCGAAGGGACCAGAATCACCAGTGGCCCAACCGCAGTGGAAGTATACAAACTCCTACAAGCCGAAACTGAAAGGAGTCCACATGGTAAGTCACGAGGTCTTCGGCAAGACCAAAATCAGAGTATATGGATATTAGTGAAGGTTGAGAGGGGGAGTGCTCGATATGCCAAAAAATAAAGGAGATAGGCTGCCGATTTATCGCCGATGTGTTGGAAATCAACACGCAATTGAAGAAGCTGCAGGCTTCTGGAAGACGGCACCGTCAGTAGCAGCTAGAAGGTAGGCGCCGCCAGAAAATTCAAGAAAGTCGGCTGTCAGAGTTCCACCGTCTTTTACATATTCACACTATTTCTTTCTCCTATAAATACATGTAAGATTGTAACGAGGAAAGAGAGTCGGAAGTGAGGTCCGTTGGAGAGATTAGAAGAGAGAAACCATTGTAAATAATTGGTTTGTTGTTTAATACAAATTCTTCTCTTTGTGTGTGTGGACGTAGGCTAAATTGGCCGAACCACGTTAAATTCTGGTCTCCATATTATTTGTGAGCTTCCGCCGATCCCAACAAGTGGTATCAAAGCCGGTAGGAGGCCGGATTTGTGAATTTTCGTGAGAGGCCCATTTTTAAACTTGATCGAAATCAAGTTTAGAGGATACCATCAGATTCCTCAGGTCAAGACGAAAATTTTGGTGAAAATTTCGTCTCAAACGGACACCGGACGAAGCTACATGCTCCACACGCGTAGACTCGACGACGGTCACGCGCCGGCCACGGAACCCACGCGCCACACGCGCGCGCAATGAAGAAGACAAGTTCCGACCCATTAAATCCGGGTGATCCGACCCGAACCGATTTGACCCGGTTTCTGACCTGCTACAGTAACCCAACGGATAAGGAATATTCCGTCGGTATATTCCGTCGCCGGAAGAATATTCCGTCACTGGAAAGAATATTCCGTCGTCGGCAAGAATATTCTGGTGTAGGAATATTCCAGTGAGTGGAAAAATATTCCGGTGACAGGAGGGAATATTCCGGTGGCCAGAGAGAATATTTCGGTGAATGGTGAGGAATATTCCATTTTTCTTATTTTTCAGGTTTTCGGCATAATTTTGATCGGTTTGGAACGAGACAAGAGTCGTTTCCAAGGTTTTCCACCATTTCGGACGCAACGGTGAGTTTCATTTGTTGAGATTCAACTCCGAACATTGAGAAACGGTCACTCAAATCAAAGATTAAAGCCGAACTGATGGAGGACTCAGGAGCAAGTGCGATGATCAAGCTAACATCTACAAATTACGCACTATGGAGACCTCGAATGGAAGATCTCCTGAATTGTAAAGATCTCTTCGATCCAATTGAAGAGAAAAGCGTAAAGCCAGATGATGTAGCAGAAAAAGACTGGCATAAGTTGAATAAGAAAACTATTGGTCAGATCTGGCAGTGGATTGACTATAGTGTTTTTCATCATGTTGCACAGGAAACGGATGCCTATCAGCTATGGAAAAAGCTGGAAAGCATGTACCAGGCAAAAACTGCTTAGAACAAGGCATTACTAATGAGACGCCTTGTCAACTTGAAACTCAAAAGCGGCATCTCAGTGGCCGCACACACCAACGAGTTTCAGGATCTTGTAAATCAACTTGCATCCGTAGATTTTAAGCTCGGAGATGAAGAGCAGTCTCTACTACTTCTCAGTTCCCTACCAGATAGTTGGGAAACGCTAGTGGTCTCACTTAGTAATTCTACTCCAGATGGAAAGCTCGCCATGTCAATGGTGATAGACGCCTTGTTTAATGAAGAGGCTAGATGAAAGGAGATTGGAGGAGACGAGACAGATGCCTTTGTAACAGAAGGAAGGCATCAGAGAAATAGTAGAGGTAGAAGTCGAGAAAGGAACAGAAGTCACAACAAAGGGAGATCCCAAAGTCGCGGTAAACAGCGAAAGAAGGGAAAATGCTTTTATTGTGGTATAGAAGGCCACTTTAAAAGAGAATGCCGAAAGCTGCAGAAGGAGCAAAATCAACGAAGCAATCAGTCAAAGCACGAAGAAGGCGAAACTGCAGTGACGCTTTCTAGAGATTGTGTACTCATTTCCGCTGGTGAAGAATCTTGCTTGCACGTTTCAAGCGAGGAAGCGTGGGTAATAGATACAGCATCATCCTATCATGCCACTCCTTGTAAGGATTTCTTTAGTACTTACAAGGCAGGAGACTTCGGTACAGTCAATATGGGAAATTTGAGTTTCTCAAAGATCGTGGGCATTAGAGATGTCAGAATAAAAACTAGTGTTGGCTGTACTATGGTGCTAAATGACGTTCGGCACGTACCCGATCTTCGACTCAACCTAATTTCTATAAGAACCCTTGATCAACAGGGTTACGAGAGCATTTTCAACAACAATGCTTGAAAATTGAAGAAAGGAGCAATGGTCGTTGCACGGGAATATGTCTGTGGCACTTTGTACAAATCAAGTGCTAAGATATATGCAAACAGTCTCAATGTAGCTGAAGATGATACATCACCAAACTTGTGGCATCGAAGACTTGGCCACATGGGAGAAAAAGGGGTGTTTATGCTTGCAAAGAAAGCATTGATTACAGTAAACAAAGGTATTGCCCTCAATCCTTGTGAATACTGTTTATTTGGTAAACAGCATAGAGTTTCATTCCAGACATCTGCTGGAAAAAGATCAGAGTTATTGAGTTTGGTACACTCTGATGTTTGCGGTCCTTTTGAAGTTGAATCACTTGGAGGTAACAAATATTTTGTTACTTTTATTGATGATGCTTCACAAAAAGTGTGGGTGTATTTTCTAAAAAGGAAAGATCAAGTTTTTGAGCAATTCAAAAACTTTCATGCCATGGTAGAAAGAGAAACTGGCAAGAAGCTGAAATGCCTCCGGACAGACAATGGAGGTGAATATACTTCTCGAGAGTTCGGAGAATACAGCTCCAGACATGGCATCATACACGAGAAGACTGTCCCCTACACCCCACAACACAATGGTGTAGCAGAACGGATGAACCGGACCATTGTGGAACGAACCAAATGCATGCTGAGTATGGCAAAGTTGCCTAAGCCATTCTGGGGTAAAGCAGTAAAAGTAGCCTGTTACCTGATCAACAGAACACCGTCAGTTCCACTGCAGTTTGAAGTCCCAGAGATGGTGTGGTCAGGCCGCAAGATTTCATACTCTCATTTAAGAGTATTTGGGTGCAAAGCATTTGCACATGTATCCAAGGAGAAAAGACAGAAACTTGATGAAAAGTCTACTCCGTGTTTTTTCATCGGCTATGGAGATGAAGAGTTTGGATATAGATTATGGGATCCAAAAGCGAAGAAGGTCATTAGAAGCAAGGACGTAGTGTTCCATGAAGACCAGATGTTTGGATCAGAACAAACAACTCCAAGTGCTCCAGAACCAGCTCCGAGTTCACTACCACTTCAGTCTGTTTCAAACACTGAAGATAGACAGGAAGTTTTCCCAGAAGAAGAAGAGGATACTGACAACGGAGAAACCACTACTGGGCAGGGGGAGCAGTTGCCTTCTCCATCAGAAACTGCAGAATTTCCACAGTTGTCAGGTGATCAACCTCAGCAGGACAGATCCTCTAGAGGGCGATTGTTGATTCCGTCACGAAGATATCTGGAATCAGATTATATTTTTCTTACAGATCAGGGGGAGCCAGAAAACTTCCAGGAGACAATATCTCATCCAAATAGCAACAAATGGATGCAGGTTATGCAGGATGAGATGAACTCGTTACAGAAGAATCAGACTTATGAGCTGATGGAACTTCCAAATGATAAGAGAGCATTGAGAAACAAATGGGTGTTCAAGCTGAAAAATGATGGCAAGCAGGTGAAGCACAAAGCTCGCTTGGTCATCAAATGATTCCAGCAGAAGAAAGGAATCGACTTTGATGAGGTATTTTCACCTGTTGTGAAGATGACTTCAATTCGAGTGGTACTCGGATTGGTGGCAAGTCTTGACTTGGAGCTTGAACAGATGGATGTGAAGACAACATTTCTTCATGGCAACCTTGATGAAGAAATTTACATGGAGCAGCCAGAAGGCTTCAAAGTTCCTGGAAAGGAACATTTGGTCTGTAAGTTGGAAAAGTGCCTTTATGGTTTGAAGCAGGCTCCCAGACAGTGGTATAAGAAGTTTGACTCATTCATGATGAGTCATGACTACAAGAAAACTGCTGCAGATCAGTGCGTTTACATCCGAAGATTTTCAGAAGGTGACTTCGTGATGTTACTGCTCTATGTTGACGACATGCTGATTATTGGAAAAGATCCATCCATTATCAGGAAGCTAAAGAAGGATCTCTCCAAAGTCTTTGAGATGAAAGACTTAGGACTTGCCCAGCAGATTTTGGGCATGAGGATCACTCGTGACAGGAAGAAAAAGAAGCTATGGCTGTCACAGGAAAAGTATGTTGAACAAATATTAAGAAGGTTCAACATGGAGAAAGCAAAACCAGTCAGTACTCCACTGGCTAATCATTTCAAATTGAGCAAAAGCTCATGTCCCTCATCACCAGAAAAGGTTCAAGAAATGGCTACAGTACCGTACTCCTCAGCAGTAGGAAGTTTAATGTATGCTATGGTTTGTATCAGACCTGACATCGCTCACGCTGTTGGAGTTGTGAGCCGTTTTCTTTCAAATCCAGGGAAAGAACACTGGAAAGCAGTACAGTGGATTCTCAGGTACCTTAAAGGTACATCAAAGTTGTGCTTGTGCTACGGGGGAGCTAATCCAGTCTTGGATGGCTATACAGATGCTGATATGGCAGGTGATCTTGATGGTAGAAAATCTATATCAGGATATATTTACACATTTGCAGGTGGAGCTGTATCATGGCAGTCCAAACTGCAGAAATGTGTGGCTTTATCTACAACAGAAGCAGAGTACATTGCTATAGCAGAAGCAGGAAAGGAAATGTTGTGGCTAAAGCGGTTCCTCCAAGAAATGGGAGTCAGTCAAAAAGAGTACAGAATCTATTGTGATAGTCAAAGTGCTCTTGATCTGAGTAAAAACTCGATGTACCACTCCCGAACAAAGCACATCAATATTCGGTATCATTGGATACGTGAAGTAATGGAGCAACAGCTGTTGAAGCTTGTAAAGATCCATACAAAGGAGAATCCAGCGGACATGCTAACAAAGGTAGTCACATACAAAAAACTTGAGCTATGTAAAAACATAGCCAGGTTAAGTACCTTGAACTAAAATGTGCCAGGATATCCTCCGTTTGGTGTTGAGGGGGAGATTGTTGGAAATCAACACGCAATTGAAGAAGCTGGAGGCTTTTGGAAGACGGCACCATCAGTAGCAGCTGGAAGGTAGGCGCCGCCGGAAAATTCAAGAAAGTCAGCCACCGGAGTTCCACCGTCTTTTACATATTCACACTATTTTTTTCTCCTATAAATACATGTAAGATTGTAACGAGGAAAGAGAGTCGGAAGTGAGGTCCGTTGGAGAGATTAGAAGAGAGAAACCATTGTAAATAATTGGTTTGTTGTTTAATACAAATTCTTCTCTTTGTGTGTGTGGACGTAGGCTAAATTGGCCGAACCACGTTAAATTCTGGTCTCCATATTATTTGTGAGCTTCCACCGATCCCAACACGATGAAGGTTTCAAGAGGTGCGCGAGAGGTGGGGAGGGGCTGGGATGGGTTGTGGGGCTGCGAACATGAAGTAGGGACCGAGGGACTACAGCGTTTGAAGAGATCTGAGGGTGTGGGGGGAGATCTGAGTGTGAGTCGAGAGTGTGGTTTACTGCGGTGCGGTTCTATTGTAGTTTAAATTAGAAAGTCTACATGTCATCAATTTATTGGAAGGCTGTTTGTTTTAGGAGATCAGTTGGACCGATTATAAGATTTGCTCAAAAATGTATTTTTCATTTTGGCAATTAACAAAGTTTATGTAAGTACTACTCCTGTCTTTATAAGGATGTGCATGTATGTATATATATGAATTAAATGTGAAAGTGTTGGGAATGATCGTTAAGCAACACAATTTGATCAAGTTGAATAGAAAATAAGAGTACTCTACAGCTTTTTCTTCTCTCTTCAATTATTGTTCTCTTCCTCCTATCTTCAATTATCTACTCTGTCCCGTAAGAATTTTCCATTTGTCAAAACTACACTTTGTCACTGCAATATTTGAACTCAATTTGGCTAGACGCCTTTCGGAAGTTCTATGTAGGATTTCAATCTGAGATTCAGACTCTGAAAACAAATCAGAGTACTCTAGGTGTAGCATTGCGTCTGCATCGTCTGACTTGTACTCTAAAATGTAGTTATTGAGCTTCTCCTGCCTACAAGGACTCAAGGAGTCTCCCCCTATCTTATTCAACAACATATTATTTAAAAATAGGGTGTTAGTTCATAGGTTGCTCTGGGGCCAGTGCGCCCAATCTTATTCAGTTGGAAGGACAGATAGCTGAAAGACCTGGCAATGGCAACACGCCAAAGCAAATTTGCTCTTTCATCACTACCAGTAAAAGCAGGAGCTTATAACAAACATCACAGTGGCAAGCATACATAATCCTCAATTGATAATTTTTAGTACTTCCAATGATGACAGTGGTTAACAAAAGTGTACATAGTCATGTGGATAAGTTATGGAAGGGATGACAGTGCATATAGTAATGTGGATATATTGAAGTTGAGAATCAAGAGGATATGATCCAAGTCATACTAGTTATAGACTTTCTAGCTAAAACAAACAAAAAAGAACATGCAAAAAGATAAACAAGACTGTACACAATTCATGCAAGTACAATACTATAGATAGAAATAGTGAGAAAATAAATAACTATATTTATAGAAATAGTTTTTGATGCAGGAAGATCTGAGACAGATGATGCTGAGCTGTCTGATTGCACGTTGATGGTGCTGAGGTATCGTGAATTGGCAGATTAACGTAAAGGCCAGAAGTGATCGTGATCTCTTTCTAATTGGGAAAGTTTTAGGTGCGTTTCAGTCTTTTGGTCATAACTTTGGTTATGGGTGTCAGAATCGCACATAAGACTCCAATTCGGAAAACTCTTTTCGACGCACACGCTCCATGTGCCTTTTTTTCGACTTTAAATTCTGCTGTTTTTCCTTCTGAATCATCGTTTTTAGTTATTTTTTACTATTTTTGGTAATATTTCGTATGTTTGTTAGGAAGTCATTTTAAATCCGATTTGTTCTCGATTTTTCGCAAATTGCCTATTCGATTATGAATTTCAATTTTACGTTAGTTTCGGGATTTTGCCATTTTTGGTAAAATTCGGTTACAGACGAATTTTAGCTATACAGTTTGGCTTGTGGATTGATTTTTGACAGTTTTTTATTTGGTAATATTTAGTTATTTTTTCAGAGATGTATTCTCTGTATTTTGGGTGAATTTCTAGTATTCTTCTCTGTGAATTCATCTGTTAAAATTAGTCTGCAGAATAATCACTATTCTATCTGGCGTCAGCTTCCTCCATTAATATCCATACTCCAAAACTCGAGATGAACATGTAAGAAATGAAAATGCAAGGAACAACTAAGCTCCTATACCTATGATAATGTAAGCACTATGCCTGGCGAGAAATATATGAGATTTTAGTTTTTGAGGAGTTTTCTAGCCACTTATTACACAAAATATGCCTATCATAATTGTAAAATCAATTTGTAAAAGGCAAAACGAGAGAGAGAGAGAGAGAGAGAGAGAGAGAGAGAGAGAGAGAGAGAGAGAGAGAGAGAGAGAGAGAGAGAGAGAGAGAGAGAGAGAGAGAGAGAGAGAGAGAGAGAGAGAGAGAGAGAGAGAGAGAGAGAGAGAGAGAGAGAGAGAGAGAGAGAGAGAGAGAGAGGATGATGGCGGAGGTGAAGAGTCTAGAAGATGGCAAGAAGATGGGGGCATCAGCAAGAAGGCAATAGAGAATGCTAAATTTGAGAGAGAGAGAGAGAGAGAGAGAGAGAGAGAGAGAGAGAGGAAAAATTGAACAAATGGAAAAAAAAATAAGGCACGAGAATAAGATTAGGAGATTTAGAAGACTTATTAGGGCAACTTAAAAATCATCGTAACAGGTCAAATTTTTGAAAAAATAACATATTGCCGCAAAATCAATTACGAAGACAAATATTTGCCATAAAAAGTATATGTAATGGAAAATATGTTATTAGGATGATAGCCAGAATTACAAAGGGTCGTATTTGCAACAAGATTATTTTTGGCAAACATAAATTCCTAAAATAGTGAATAAGTCCTGGCAACTTTGCAAAGAGGCGTGCTTGGCATCAGCCAGCACACTACACACCATAGACACACTATTTTATTATTATTATTTTTTTTTTTTTCAGTGTGCAGCAGCATACCGGCTACTACAAAACATTTTACCTTTGCAAATAGTCATAGGATTTGAACAATATTTTTAAAAAAAATATAAAAAACTTTTTTGCAGCAATATTTACATTGCAGAAATAAAACTAGTCTCAAATACTACTTTTTCTTCTAGTGAAAATATTATTTTCTCATATTTTTATAACCATAACGACTTGAAAACTTGAAAGAAATTATACACAAAAATATTATCTCCATTTTTTACACAAATTTGAGAGTATTTGCATGATAGAAAAAATGCATTTATAAAATAAGTCTACACCAACAATTATTATTTTTAAATAATATTAAATAATGAACGATAAATATTGAAAATATTATATATATTGTAAATATTATATATATTGTAAATATTTTTAAATTTTGAATCAAGAAACATAACTGCATTTCATTAATCAAATATATTTGGCTGAGAATATTCTGCAAACTGATAACTAATGCTATCAGAGAGTGACTCTTGTGCTAGTGTAAATTACTGAACTACCCTTCTATGTTAAAGGCCTATGGGCCCTTGAGCTATTACATTCGGGAAAGTATTAAAAGTGCAAACGAAGGCAGCCCACGATTGCCAGCTGGTCTTCAACCCGTGTCCCATCAGCTTGCAGGAGCCCACTTCATTCTATATTTACTTACGCACCACTAGCCCCCAGTGGCCCTACCCCACGTCGTGTAACATATTTAAGGTGGTGCTTGGCATTGTGGTCATTGGTCAAGCGAGGTAGATGTGCTTTTTAACTTTAATCCATGTGGCCTTATCTCTGGCTTTATTCCAGGGGCCAACCTGATCAGATTGCTTGCACTGGAGGGAGGAGGCATCCAATTCCAAACCCCAATGTTTGCATGTTCTTTGCGTAGATGCATAGAAGCAAGTCAGCAATAATTTAAAATAAAAAACCCATGATTTTCCAAATTGAGAGAATTATATATAGCGAGATGCTTGGAGTAGGATGGGTGTAAAACTGAGTTTTACACCCACTAATTAAATTATGCCACGTAAGCATTTTATGGAAGAAAATCATAGTCTTGACTCCACTGGATCTTCATCCCAATCCAGATTTACACCCTCTCTGCTCTCTCTTCTCTCTTGTCCCCATGCAATCTGTCCCTATCTTCTCTCTCGATTCTCTTTCGCAGCTAACCCATCTGGACAGAACCTCTTAGGTGAATCCTTTCTCCACTTCGAAAACAAAACCCTCTCCCTGGATGTGCGGGTTCTGAACTACCTAAGTGGATCATTAGGAAAAAATTTTCTTTCAGAGAATTTCTTTCGATTTCTCTCTTCTTTCTACCTGCCATGTGTTGTCTAGAAGCATCTTAGCTTGTGATAGTAAATATTATCTAGAAATAGTCCTGAGTTGCTTGACAATCTCAAACCCAATCTTAGAGCTTTGAAGGTTGAAGAAAAACTCAATTTTTATTTTAGAAAACACTACTGAAGAAAAGCTCCATCAATAAAATTTAAAGTTAAAAGAGAAAAAAATATGTATTCAATTCATTAATGCCATCGAAGTACAACAAGATATGCTAACAACCCAAAAAAATCTTTTTTGTTTTTTTGATAATTACAACCTAGAAAAATCTTTACATTCAGGATCCATTAAACTAATTCATAAAGTACCAAAACAACCCCCCTAGAACTTGAATGTTCTCCACCCTTGACTTCTTCTTCTCAGATGTCGTAGTTTTCGTAGCTTTGTTCGTCGATTTTTTCTCGGTTAGCTTTTTGTCAATCTTTTTTCTGGGGCTTTTTGCAACATCTGCTATTTTGGCTTATTGGAATTGAAAAATTAAAAAAAAAATACCAAAAAAAGGAGATTTTGAGAGAGATAGAGAGATGCACTTTTGGGCAAAACAACAGAAAAAATACACTAGCGTTGAGTGCAAAGGGGGAGGGAGAATGGGAGAAAGAAGGAGATGGAGTGCTTAATTCAGTATATGCAGATTCATTTCTTGTCTTTTTAAAATGCCTATGTGGCATATATTTATTGGATGGGTGTGAAAATTATTTCACACTCCTCTGGCCTGAAAACTTTTCCTTACACACACATATATATATATATATATATATATATAATTTAGAGAAATGTTATTTGTCCCCTAAAACCTGTGATGCAACTTGGAAACCTGTTTGTAGAATTTGGGAGAGATAGAAGAAAGGCTTTCGATGAAAACAAGAATATAAGTTCGGATGTTGAAAGTATTTGAAAGTATTTGTGAATAGTAATAAAAAGTAGGTAAAAAATAATAATAATAAATAATAATAATAATAAATAAATAATAATAATAAAATAATAAATAATAATAAAAAGTATGTGAGAGTGCTTGAAAGTTTTTGTCAGTGGGTAGATGCTAGGTCTTTTTAGGACTAAATTTACATTAATACCCCTTATCATGACAGTGCGTAACAAAAGCCTACATTTTTTTGTTAGGATATCATTTCTGAATACAATACGAGGAAATTTAGATCGGATCTAGTCTATCTTTGTTGGTCGTTGACTTTTTAGATTATTTGAATCAATCAAAATTCTTTTCATGTTATGAAACTTAAAAAAAGGAACTACTATTACAAAAGAAATATAAGAAATTCTCTCTGAAACTCTTAAGAACTGAAACTTTCTTTCTCTCTCTATTTTTTCTTATGAAATTCATTATAACTGAACCCCTATTTATAGGCTTTGAAATTACTATGCAAGTTACTATGTAAGTCACTATGCAAGTCACTATGCGGAATTTAAAATAATAGTGGTGGGGTGATTCACATAATTTAGTGGTGGGACAGGGGCGGCTGATAAATTTCATTCGTTCATATCACTCCCCCTTGAATGACCGCCAATAAGGAATCTGCCTCGTTAAAACCTTGCCAAGTAAAAACTCAGTGGGAAGAAAAACCAGTGGCGAAGGAAAAAGAGTACAGTCTTCTTATGTATCCACAAGTGTTTTAAGATTGCCTCATTAAAACCTTGCAGAGGAAAACCCAGTGGGACAAAACCTCAGCGAAGGAAAAAGAGTACAATCAGCACATTTACTCCCCCTGAAAAGTGCATGACAAAAGATCTTTGAGTCTTCGCATTCCAATGTTATGCACAATCTTCTTGAATGTGGAAGTTGGTAACGCCTTTGTGAATAAATCTGCCAGATTATCACTAGATCGTATCTGCTTGACATCAATTTCACTTTTTTCTTGAAGTTCATGAGTATAAAAGAATTTCGATGAAATATGTTTGTCTGTCACCTTTGATATATCCTCCTCTGATTTGAGTGATACAAGCAGTATTATCTTCATATAAGATTGTTGGGCTATTATTGATCATGGGAAGTCCACACTTTTCCTAGATATGTTGAATAACTGATCTAAACCAAATACACTCTCGACTTGCTTCATGAATAGCAATGATCTCTAAGTGATTTGAAGATGTAGCAGATAGTGTCTGCTTAACAGATCTCCATGATATGGTAGTATCTCCATAAGTAAATAAATATCCAGTTTGAGATCTACCTCTGTGTGGGTCTGAAAGATAACCTGCATCTGTATACCCAATCAATTCTGGACTTGAACCACGTTGATAAAATAATCCCATATCAACCGTACCATGAAGGTAACGAAGGACATGTTTAATGCCATTCCAATGCCTTCGAGTTGGTGCAGAACTATATCTTGCAAGCAGATTAACTGAGAATGTAATATCTGGTCGAGTGCAATTTGCAAGATACATCAAAGCTCCAATTGCACTGAGATATGGTACTTCAGGACCAAGAATTTCTTCATCGTCATCACAAGGACGGAATGGATCTTTCTTCACATCAAGTGTTCGAACAATCATTGGAGTACTCAGGGGATGAGATTTGTCTATATAAAAATGCTTTAGGACTTTCTCAGTATACATGGACTGATGAATAAAAATTCCATTTGGCAAGTGCTCAAGCTGCAGGCCGAGACAAAGTTTTGTTTTGCCAAGATCTTTCATTTCAAATTCATTCTTTAGATATATAGCGGTTTTTGAGATCTCTTCAGGAGTTCCCACAATATTTAAATCATCAACATAAACCGCAATAATGACAAATCCGGATTCTGATTTCTTAATAAAAACACATGGGCATATAAGATTATTCTCAAATCCTTCTTTCAATAGATATTCGCTTAAGCGATTATACTACATGAGTCTGGATTGCTTCAACCCATATAAAGATCTTTGTAGTCTGATTGAGTACATATTTCTAGATGTACTTGTAGATGCTTCAGGCATCTTATATCCTTCAGGGATTTTCATATATATGTCATGGTCTAAGGATCCATATAAATATGCAGTGACCACATCCATCAACCGCATTTCTAATCCTTTTGTAACAACCAGACTAATCAAAAATCTAAATGTGATTGCATCCATAACGGGAGAGTATGTTTCTTCATAATCAATCCCGGGTTTCTGCAGGAAACCTTGTGCGATAAGCCGTGCTTTGTATCGCACAATTTCATTTTTCTCATTACGTTTTCGTACAAATACCCACTTATATCCAACAGGCATTACACCCTTTGGTGTTTGGACAACAGGTCCAAATACTTCTCGTTTTGCTAGCGAATTTAATTCAGCTTCAATAGCTGTTTTCCATTTTGGCCAATCATTTCTACGTCGACATTCTTCGACGCTTTTTGGCTCATTTTCTTCATTACTTCTGGTAATATCAAGGGCCATTTTATATGAAAATATGTTGTCGACAACAGTTTTATTTCTATCCAGAATTTCTCCAGTTTTCATGAAATGTATTGAGATCTCATTATTTTCAAGTACCTGTTCCTCTTCAGGGGAAAACATTTCATGACACACCTCTTCAGGAGGTCTCTTTTTAGGAGATTTATACTCTTCAAGAGTTTTCTCTTCAGGAGGTTCTGGAATAGAAGATTTAAGCTCTTTAGGAGCACCAATTATATTTGTGGCCTGTATTGTGGGTACGTGTTCTTCAGGAAGACCAAATTCATTTTGTATTCTTTTCCTTCTAGGAATTTTGTCTTTTGCACCAATAGGTCTTCCACGCTTCAGGTGTATTTTAGATTCACCTATTGCTGCTTTGACAATTTGTCCTTCAGGGACTTCAATCCTTGCTGGAGTATTAACAGCAGGAATATAAGATTTTACTACACCTTTAGTGTCAGTAAATACATCCGGTAATTGATTTGCAACATTTTACAAATGAATAATCTTTTGAACTTCCCGTTTACATTCATTTGTAGGAGGATCAAAATGAGACAGGGTCTTATTATCCCAAGTAATATCTTGTCGTGCTTCAGGCACCGACTTTTCTTTACCCATTAACGGAAAATTTGATTCGTCAAAATGACAATCCTCAAAACGTGCTTTAAACATATCCCCTGTAAGGGGTTCAAGGTATCTAATAATGGATGGAGAATCAAAACCAACATATATCCCAAGTCTACGTTGAGGGCCCATTTTTGTACGTTGTGGAGGTGCAATTGGAACATATACAGCACATCCAAAAGTACGAAGATGAGAAATATTTGGTTGTTGACCAAATGCAAGCTGTAATGGAGAATATTTATGATATGCAGATGGTCTAATGCGAATTAGAGATGTTGCATGAAATATAGCATGTCCCCAAACAGAAATAGGTAGTCTTGATTTCATAAGTAAAGGTCTAGCGATTAGTTGAAGCATTTTGATCAAAGACTCAGCTAAACCGTTTTGTGTGTGTGTATGGGTAACAGGATGTTCAACATCTATTCCTATTGACATGCAATAATCATCAAAAACTTGAGATGAAAATTCACCTGCATTATCCAATCGAATGGTCTTAATTGGATACTTAGGAAATTGTGCTCGTAGTTTAATTATCTGAACAAGAAGTCTAGCAAATGCAACATTTCTAGTGGAAAGAAGACAAACATGTGACCATCGACTAGATGCATCAATTAGAACCATAAAATATCTAAATGGTCCACTTGATGGATGAATAGGCCCACATATATCTCCATGAATCCTTTGTAAAAAGGATGGAGATTCAACAATGACTTTTGAGGGAGATGGTCTGATAATTAACTTACCTTGAGAACATGCAGAGCACGGAGATTCATTGGGTAGAAATATCTTTTGATTCTTTAAGGGATGCCCATGCGAATTTTCAATAATTCATCTCATCATTATAGAACCCGGATGTCCAAGGCGATCATGCCAAGTCATAAATACTTTAGGGTCAATGCACTTCTGGTGTATTATCACATATGATTCAATTGTTCTCATTTTTGTATAATACAATCCAGAACATAGAGCAGGCAGTTTTTCTAATACGAGCTTCTGGCCCGATACTGTTTTAGTAATAAGAAGATGTTCTTTACTGCCTTCATTGGTCGTTTCAATATGATAATCATTACGACGTATATCTTTGAAACTCAATAAATTTCTTCTGGATTGTGAAGAGAATAGAGTATCATCAATACAAAATTTGGTGCCATTAGGCAACACAATATAAGCTCTTCCGGAGCCCTCAATTAAATCCGATGAACCTGATATGGTATGGACATAGGCTTTACTTAGTGTTAGATTTTGAAAATATTTCTTTTCTTTGAGAATTGTGTGAGTTGTAGCACTGTCAGCCAGACATATATCTTTATCATTCAACTCAGAGATAAAAAGCTCATCAATGTGATCCATGATTCTACAAAATATACAAAATTTTTATTACTGATAGAAAGAAAATACATTAATTGAGTGGAACACTTCCATCTCCAATTAAGTGTTCAATACTACCATCAGGATGATTAAAGAAATCAGATACATCAAGATGAGTAACGTCTACATCTACTGAATCTAATAAATCATCTGATGGTTCTACTAAATTTGTTTCATGCACTTTATTCTTTCCTTTAATAGAAGTTTGATATAAATCAGCTAAGTGCCTGGCCGTACGACAGGTACGTGACCAATGTCCAATCATTCTACATCTATGGCACACCTCTTCACTTTTCTTTGAAGAATTATTTTGAGGATTTTTACCCCTCTCTGAATTGTACCACTTCTGGTGATATAATATATTATAATCCCTTTTAATGTTGTCATTCCTGGGACCAACATTTCTATAATTTCTCCTACCACGTCCACGCCTCCGATTTCTTCTAAAGGATGCACTATTTACTTCTGGGAATGATGCAAACCTGTTACCATTCACTTCAGGGAATGATATTGAGCCAGTAGGGCGTGACTGGTAGATTTCTAATAAGAGCTCATTATTCTGCTCAGCTACAAGAAGACATGATATAAGTTCTGAATATTTCTTGAACTTTCTCTCTCGATACTGCTGCTGCAGGAGCACATTCGAGGCATGAAATATAGTAAAAGTCTTCTCTAACATATCTTCATCGGTGATTTTCTCACCGCATAATTTTAATACTGAGCTTATTTTAAAAAGTGCAGAATTATACTCACTAACACTTTTAAAATCTTGCAACCTCAGGTGCATCCATTGAGAACGAGCTCTTGGGAGGATGACAGTCTTCTGGTATTCATACCTCTCCCTTAAATTGTTCCACAAAATATAGGAATCTTTTACTGTGAGATATTCAGTTTTCAATTCTTCATGAAGATGGTGGCGAAGGAAAATCATTGCTTTAGCACGTTCCTGCAGGGATGCTTGATTTCCTTCTTTAATAGTTTCTCCCAGGTTCATTGCATCAAGATGTATTTCAGCATCAAGTATCCAGGATAAATAATTTTTCCCAGATATATCAAGAGCAACAAATTCCAATTTTGTAAAATTTGCCATTCTAGAGGAATAAGGCCACTAGCTTCAGAATTGGTAGAACCGTCGTGCTGATAACGTGTTATGAAACTTAAAGAAAGGAACTACTATTGCAAAAGAGAAATAAGAAATTCTCTCTGAAACTCTTAAGAACTGAAACTTTCTTTCTCTCTCTATTTTTTCTTATGAAATTCATTACAACTGAAGCCCCTATTTATAAGATTTGAAATTACTATGCAAGTTACTATGCAAGTCACTATGTAAGTCACTATGCGGAATTTAAAATAATAGTGGTGTGGTCATTCACATAATTTAGTGGTGGGACAGGGGCGGCTGATAAATTTCGTTCGTTCATATCATTTCAAAATTTGATAAAAAAATATGAGCGCTTCTACGCTCGCGGATCCCGAATGGTTACCGTCTAGTTAATTTATTTATTTATTTTTTAATAATTACTTCTTATCATTTATAAATATTAAAGAAAATAAAAAAATCACAATATATCAAATATATATTCTTAATCAATATATCCAAAAAAAATACATTAAAACAAAAAATATTATCCCACCATCGGAATTCTCAGACGAATCCTGTTTGTGAGAGTAGAGTTTCTCAAAAAATATAATTTTAATATATTCATCAAATTTTTAACTTTATAATTTTACATTTATTATTAGATCCATCACAATAATAATATAATAATATTTTTTAATAATAATATATTTAAAAGTTTTTTCATATATATAGAAATCAATTTCATTAGGCACCTGTGTAGAGGATTTCAAGATGTGGAATTCTGTCATATTCCTCGTGTAGCAAATTCTGTAGCGCGCACATTTGCAGCATTCAATTCCAGAATTCTTGAAATTTCTATGTAATTGTACTCTTGTAAAGCTTGATGTTTAACAAAACTGCTTCAATTAAAAAAAAAAAAAACTGCTTATACAATCTTCAGAAAAGCCACAAAATTTTTAGATCCTCTGAGTTACAGAAACCCAAATAAACTTATCAGAATGGAAATTTGTAACTATATCATTTATTTCTCAGTTTGAGGAGAGCTACATGAATTAAGAAATTGACCGCTTTCTACAAATTTCTTCTCATTTTCTACTTCAGGTGAAATTTGATCACCACATTTGTTTCATATCTGCAGACTAATACCTCATGATTTCAAATAAAAACCTCCAAAATGTTAAGCGTTCGAAGTTGACGACTCTTAGATAATCACAAAGATCGGAAAATTTACATTCAAACAAAAATCAAAGATGTTGAAAACTAGGGTTTCAATTAAACACCAAGTTACAGCAACAAAAACACCAAGAAAGATTCAAGAAATCATTCATAGAACAATAAACAACTAGAAATAAAAGCTAATATGAAAAACCAAGAACACGAGATTTAACTTGGTTCGATCCTTTTGAATCTACGCCCATAAGAGGAACTGGCGAGAGATCATCTTATTGATGCTTCAAAAACGCATCTGAGGTTTAGGTTACAAGATTCAGGTCAAAGCTTCGACCTTAACTCTCTCAATCTCTCTAATTTCACAAGTTTTTCTCAAATCCTAATATTGCCTCTCAATGTTCTCTCGAATACATCAAAATGTGTTTTTCTCTTCTGATGTCTACAGTGTATCGTAACCCATTTATATCCCAGCACAAAAGTAACCCTAGGTAAGCTAAGATTACAACACGTGGTTATTAAAATGACCACTAGATTACAACCATCCGGATTATTAAACAAAGATATATGGCCACTTCATTGCATAGTTTTGAATTTCGTTTCGATGGTCGTTTCGATTGAGGTACTGAAACGAAATATTTTGATTTCGTTTTGTTCCATTCTGATGTGCCATTTTGGGATAAACATTATATAAATAAATTATATATATAATAATTATATTCTAAAATAAACATATATACAAATCTTAAAAATATTCCTATTTTTCTTTTTGTAAGAAAAATTATACCTCTTTAATAAATTTAATAATATTTTTTCAATAGTTAATACAAATTTTAAACATATATATTTATAAAACTTAATACAATTTCATAATTTCTTAATCTAAGAATTAAAATAAATAAAGTAACGAATGGCTTACAAAAAAGTAAATAACCAATGTTTTTCTTTTCACTAAATGCATATTTATATAAATAGTAAAACGTCAAACCTCACCATTATAAAGGTGATAACTTTCCTTACATTCAAGGTGATGGAGTTTTATACAAACAAATATTTACTATTATCTTTATTATTATTATTATTTTTTTGAACTGAAAGGTAAAAGCCTTGCTATTATAGATAACTTTCCGCACATTTATTTTAATTTTTTGAAGATGCGAGAGCTGTGTCACGAATTGAAGAAGCTGCGGCAAGAGTTGCATCATGAGGAAGATGCGAAAGCTGCATCATGAAGAAGAAGAAGCTGTGGCGAGAAGAATCAAAGTAGAATAAGATGCGGCATGAAGAACCAGAGTATCTGGAATCCTGGATCGTGAAGAAGACCAACTGACTGTAAAACCCATATGGAGATGAACTCGCCTGAATGTAAGGTTTTTCTAAAGTCGAGATGCGTGATTTCTTGAATATGGATCTAGGGAAGAAGAATCGGGAGATGAAAGTGGTTCAGCAATGGAGATTTGGGTGATTTCATGAATAAGGGAGAAGAAATCGAGAGATGAAGTCATGAAACTTGAATATGTAATTCCGGTCCGGAATTATATTTTCGCCAGAACTAACAATTCTGCCCGAAACACCAAATTCTGGACGGAACAGTCGGAATTTGGTCCTGTGTGGAACATACCTTTCAACCATTCCAGTTACTATTCCGGAACAGTAAATTCCAACAGCTCCGGCCAGAACGGCACGAAATTTAAAACTATGCTTCATTGGCCATTAGATACAAAGCCATCATAATAGAACAAATTACAGATATAGCCTCAGATACAAATTAATGACACACTTATAACAAAAGAGCTTCCCTTGAAGCATAAAAGGAAACTATCAAAAATCAAAGGTCATTCACTTTATCATCATTATCATCGAATATAACCTCAAAACTAGAATAAAAATGGAACTTTAATCACCTAAAATACCACTACGTTTTTAGCATCGAATGCTAGGTAGAACAAATAAAAAGAGAACACTCACAAAGGTCCCAAAATGCAAGAATTTATTGAGGCAGCACTTAGTTTCGAGCAGATGGAGCCAAATGAAGCAATCAACAAAACTTTTGAATACGAATAGCAAAACTAGGTTTTTTAGAAAGATTTTATATAGAGAGAGACCAGTTTGGAAAAGTTATAGATAGGGAAAGAGAGAGGAGCGTTAGAGAGTATGTGTGTGAGCTTTACTCCTAAGCTTACTTACAGAGAAACCAATCGGTCGATGGAGATCTACTGAGGGGAGAGAGAGGTGTTGATGAAATTTAATAATTTACATGTGGGTTGTCCTAGTTTTTAGTGAGTTTGTTTACCTAGTCATAGGAGTTTGTTTTTAACGTGTGATAGTGCCTATTTTCATGTTGCTTTTAGTTATGTATTAGCCTATTTATAGGCTGTTTGCTTATCAATGAAAAATATAGAAAAAGTATATTCTCTGCTTCCTCTATATCCTCTGCTTCTTATTGGTATTGTGCAAAAATTATTCATCAGATTTAATTGTTACTATTAGAGGTACCTGAGCAGATTGCAAGGAGAGTTAAAGTGAAATTGATGGCTTCCGAAAGCTTTGTACAACCAGCCATTCCACGCTTCGATGGTGACTATGACCATTGGAGCATGCTCATGGAGAACTTCTTGAGGTCCAAGGAATATTGGACGGTTGTTGTTTCTGGAGTAGCAGAACTAGCAGAAGGTGTTATGCTGATAGATGTACAAAAGACAGAGCTTAAAGGGTTGAAGTTGAAGGATCTTAAAGCAAAGAATTATCTCTTCCAAGCTATTGATCGCTCAATCTTGGAAACCATTCTTTGCAAGGACACCACCAAGCATATTTGGGATTCCATGAAGAAGAAGTACCAAGGTACAGTAAGAGCTAAGAGGCAGCAACTTCAAGCACTTCGTTTAGAGTTCGAAATGTTTCGAATGAAGTCAGGAGAATCAATTATAGACAATTTTTCAAGAACGATGGCAATCATTAATAAGATGCAGATCCATGGCGATAAGATGGAGGATGTTCTCATTGTTGTGAAAATTCTTCGATCCATCACACCAAATTTTAATTTTGTTGTCTAGTCTATAGAAGAAGTTAATGATGTTTTGTCTATTCTATAAAAGAAGCTAATGATGTTAGTTTACTTTCAATTGATGAATTACAAAGTTCTTTGTTGGCTCATGAGAAAAAAATTAAATAGTAGGAAAAAGAAGAACAAGAATTGAATGCCTTATCAAAAAATCACTATACACCTAGTAGAGCTAATAGAGGACAAGGAAGAAGCAGCAGTTGAGGTTGAGGTAGAGGTGACAGAAACAACAATGATCGTGGGAACCAACAACAAAATCATCATCATCAAGAGAGTCAATCTCAAAGAAGAGGTAGAGGACGTGGAGGCTACCACTCAACAACTTATAGATCAAAGTCAACATACAAGTCCAATGTTGCATGTTATAGATTTCATAGGTATGGCCATTATAAATCGATATGTCAAACTGATTTGAATAAACATAATGGAGATCAAACTAACTTTACAGAAAAGGAAGAAGAGGTGTCTCTTTTGATGGTGTGTCACGTGAAGGAAGAAACTCAACAAAACATGTGGTATTTAGACACTGGCTGCAGCTACCACATGTGTGAAGAGAAGGAGATATTATCTAACTTAGATGAATCCTTTCACAACTCTATTAAGTTTGTTGACAACTCCACACTTTTTGTTATAGGAAAATGAAAGGTAACAATCCAAACGAAAGGAAACTCCACCCACACTATCACTAATGTTCTTTTTGTGCTAGATTTAAAGACCAACTTACTTAGTGTGGGTCAATTACAAGAGAAAGGATACAAGATTTTATCAAAGATGGAGTATGTCAAATTCAAGATGCAAAGTTGGGCTTAATTGCTCAAGTTAACATGACGGCAAATCGTATGTTCCCACTTTATCTCCACAATACAGCTCATTCATGCTTCTCAGCAAAATTTAAAGATGAGGCATGGCTATGGAACTTTCGTTATGAGCATTTGAATTTTGGCAGATTGAAAACACTACAGTAGAAGAACAGGGTAACAGATCTTCCTTAAATTACAGCTCCTTCTCAAGTTTGTAAAGAATGTATTGTTAGCAAACAACACTGTAATCAATTCCCACAAGGAAAATCTTCGAGAGCAAAGGCAACATTGGAGCTTGTTCATTTTGACATTTATGGGTCAATAACACCACATTCTAATGGAGGTAAAAGATATATAATTACCTTCATTGATGATTATAGTCGTAAGATATGGGTATATTTTTTGCAAGAAAAATCTGAAGTCTTTGTAGCTTTTAAAAGCTATAAAGCACTTGTTGAGAAAGAAGTTGGCAACCTAATAAAAGTTCTTCGCACTAATCATGGTGGAGAATATAACTCACATGAATTTACAATTTTTGTGAGAACCATGGAATCAAGAGACAACTTATAGCAGCTTATACACCCCAGCAGAATGGTGTATGTGAGAGGAAGAATCACACTATTATGAATATGGTGTCAAGCCTTTTGACAACAAGTGGCATTCCAAAACGTTTCTGGCCTAAAGCATGGAGCAGGAGGAAACTTGTTGTAGATCATTTCCAAATTTTTGAGTGTATTGCTTATTTTCACCACCAGATTTTTCTAGAGAATTCCACAACCCTTTAGAGTCTCCTAATCCTTTGTAGATTATTCTAGAATCTTGTAGAATGTCAAAGAATTGTATGGAGTACTCTAGAGTTATATAGAACCTCATATATAATTCTAAAATAGTAATCTAGAATGTTCTTTATCCTTGGATTGTTGAAACTTGTCACAATCTAACCATTCTTTGTATCAAGAGGTCCCTATAAATAGAGAGAGTTTTCATTTGTATAAGGCACCAAGTAATAAGAGCAAATAAGTTCTCTAGAGCTTTTCTCTCTACTTTCTCACTCTAAAATTTGTTCTCTCTTGTCTTGAGTCACTTAGAAAGCTTACTTAGAAGTTTTGTAGAAACAAAACCTCCTAAGGCCACACGGGACGTGTGAAGAAATTCTAAATCCGTAACAGTTGCTATCAGAGCATCGAGTTTGTGATGGTGGATCTAAGTCAGATTACCATGGAGAACTAAGAGATCTGAAAGAGCAAGAGGTCGAAGGATTCAACCTCGTCTATGGAGTTTCGTCTCGATGGCATTAAGAAGGCCATGACTAAGATATTAGCCAAGATTGAGGAATGAGATCAGTCTTACAGGAAGGTGAGCACCATTGACAATATTGTGAAAATGATGGAGGTGGCGGTAATGGATGTGAAGGATCGACTTGACATCGTGGAGCAAAGTTTGGAGGAGCTAGGATTGGAGGGCCAATCTGAATCGCTCAAGGAGTCCATTTTGAGCATCATCAACCCCACCATCGAAGCACAACATGTTGAGAATGTTGCCTTCCAAGACCGAGTCTTGGGGGAACTAACAAAACTCTAAGAGCAAATGGAGGAATACTGCATTGGTTTGGAGGAGACCAAGACAAATTGGGCCATGTGCAAGCGAGTGGTAGCCAACGGAGGCACCATTGGAGTTGGAATGATGGCAATACTAAGGGTGGATACTCCCAAACCAAAAGAGTTCGATGGCAAGCAGGATGCCAAAGAACTAGATAACTACATGTAGAACATGGAGCGCTACTTTGAAGTTTTGAACATGCAAAATGAGCATGTCAAGGTACATACGGTCTCTCTCTACCTTACTAATCTTGCTGGTACTTGGTGGCATCGTAAGCATAACGAGATAGAGAATGGTACTTGCACCATCAACTCTTGGGAAGAGTTCAAGGCTGAACTCAAAAGGCAATTCTATCATGAGAATGTGGTCCTCAATGCGTGGAAGAGGATGAAGGAGTTGAAGCACACCTCTTCTATCTGTAACTATGTTGAGGTATTTTTTGCCCTCATACTTCAAATCACAAACATGAGCGAGGAATGTCTCCTCTTCAACTTCATCGACGGCCTCAAGTCATGGATGGCTCAAGAGTTCAAGCGTCGTGGGGTCAACGACATCTCCACTGCCTTGACAGTGGCGAAAACCTTGAAAGAATTTGAGCATCACAAGAGTAACAATTCTTCAAAGCCCAAATCTTCGAAGGATAACTACGGCAAAGGTGGGGGAGCAAAAGGGTCAAAACCCCCACAGAATAAAAAACGGGGAGACAAGCCTTCGACATCAAAAGAAGGCAAGAAAGACCATTCCAAAGACAAGAAGCCAAATGATGCTTGCTTCCTTTGTGATGGACCGCATTGGGCTAGAGATTGCCCCAAGAGGAAAGCTCTAAATGCTATGTTGGAGGAAAATGGAGTTCAAGAGAGGTCGCACATGGGGTGTTTGTAACTTTTCAACTCTCTCAAGCGAATACCAAGCCAACCACTAAGGATGGGTCTTTGATGTTTGTCAAGGTATTCGTCAATGGAAAGAAAACTCATGCCATGGTCGACTCTGGGACTTCTCACAACTTCATCAAGAAGGAAGAGGCCGCACGGCTTGTGATCCCTCTCAAGAAGGGTCAAGGATAGTTGAAGACCGTGAATTCCAAGGCCAAACCCCTTGACGGTATAGCTAATGGGGTGGAGCTACAACTTGGCACTTAGAAAGGGAAAGTGGATTTCTTTGTAGCCCCTATGGATGATTTGAATGTGGTATTAGGAATGGAATTCTTGAGACAGTTCAATGTAGTGTCTCTTTCCCACTATAACTTGGTGTGCATCTTAGATTGAGGGTCATGCATGATACCTATGATATCTAAACCAAATACCATCTAACTCATATCTGCCATGCAATTCAAGAAAGGTTGGAAGAAGGGTTAGGTGTCTTACTTAGCTGCTATGGAGGAATGTGAAGTGAAGATTTCCTCCCTTCCACCTAAGGAGATCCAAGAGGTCCTCAAGAATTATGAAGATGTTATACCACCAGAGTTTCCCAAGCAACTACCACCTAGGAGAGAGGTGGATCATTAGATTGAGTTGGAGCCCAGCACCAAATCACCCACCAAGGCACCTTATCGCATGTCACCTCCGAAACTTGAAAAGCTAAGAAGGCAACTAAGGAGTTACTTGATGTCAGATTCATCCAACCCTCTAAGGCACCATACGGGGCACCCGTGTTGTTCCAAAAGAAACATGATGGGTCTTTGCGGCTATGCATAGACTATCAGACTCTAAATAAGGTAACCATAAAAAACAAGTACCCCATTCCTTTGATTGCTGACTTGTTTGATCAACTGGGCCATGCAAAGTACTTCTCCAAACTTGATCTAAGGTCGGGATATTATCAAGTGAGGATTGTGGAAATGGATGAACTAAAGACGACTTGTGTAACTCAGTATGGAGCATATGAGTTCCTAATGATGCCCTTTGGCCTCACAAATGCTCCAGCCACCTTCTGCACACTCATGAACAAGATCTTCCACCCTTATCTTGATCAATTTTTTGGTGGTTTGTTTAAACGATATCGTCATCTATAGTTCCACCCTTGAGGAACATGTAGAGCATCTAAGAGTTGTTTTCTGTGTCTTAAGCCTACTCTATATCAAGAAGGAGAAGTGTTGGTTTGTACTAAATGATTTTCATTTCCTTGGCCACAAAATTCAAGGAGGAAAACTCAGTATGGAGGAAGGGAAGGTGAAGGCCATCAAGGAGTGAGATCCTCCCACCAAGGTTACCGAGTTTCGATCTTTTCTTGAGCTTGTCAACTATTATAGAAGGTTTATAAAGGGATACTCTATAAGGGCATCCCCCTTCACTGACTTGCTCAAGAAAAGCAGATCATGGGAGTGGACATCAAGGCGTCAGGAAGCCTTTGATGACTTGAACGCAGCCATCGTGAAGGAACCGATTTTGGCTCTACTGGATTGTACCAAGCCTTTTGAGGTACACTCAGATGCATCAGATTTTGCCATTGGGGGACTTCTTGTGCAGGAAGGACACCCCATTGCATATGAGAGTCACAAACTCAATGAGACTGAAAGGCGATACACGGTGCAGGAAAAAGAAATGACGGCCATCATTCACTGCCTTAGGGCTAGGCAACACTATTTACTCGACTCTCAGTTTGTGGTCAAGATAGATAACATTGCCACTAGTTACTTCCAAAGTCAGAAGAAACTGAGTCCAAAGCAAGTTAGATGGCAAGACTTCCTAGCGAAGTTTGACTATGTCTTGGAGTACAAGGCTGGCAAGGCCAACGTTGTTGCTGACGCCCTTAGTATGAAGGGCGAGCTTGCCCAAATCACTAGTGTACAAAGCAAGATACTATAAATGATCCATGAAGGCTTGAAGCATGACCCCCTAGTCAAGAATTTGATAAATTTGGCTAAGAAGGGAAATACCAAGAGATTCTGGGTAGATGATGGATTACTCTACACTAGCAAGCGACAAGTATATGTTCCGAAGTGAGGAAAGTTATGGAGGAACCTTATCAAGGAATGCCACGATTCCTTATGGGCTAGACATCCTGGCCAACGTCGCACTCGGGCCTTATTAGAAGTCTCCTACTATTGGCCCTAGATGAGTGACGAAGTGGAACTCTTTGTGAAGACTGGTCTTGTGTGCCAACAAGACAAAGTGGAGAACCGAAACCCTGCTGGTTTATTGGAACCACTACCCACTCCTTCCCACCCTTGGGAGAGTGTTAGCATGGATTTCATAGTGGCTCACCTCAAATCCGAAGAATGTGGCACCATCGTTGTTGTGGTGGATCGGTTTTCCAAGTATGTCACTTTCATTGCTGCCTCCAAAGATTGTTCAGCTAAGGAGACAACCAAGCTATTCTTCAAACATGTGGTTAAGTATTGGGGCTCACCACAAAGCATCATCAATGATCAAGATCCCCGCTTCACAGAGAAATTTTGGTCAGGACTATTCAAGCTTATGGGGTCAGTCCTACATTTTTCTACCAACTTTCACCCACAGACAGATGGGCCAACGGAGATGGTGAATGCATTATTGGAGTTATACTTGAGACACTTTGTAAGTGCTAATCAATCCGATTGGGCTAAGTTGTTGGATGCTCAATTCTCTTACAACTTACAAAGTAGTGAGTCTACAAACAAAAACTCATTTAAGATTGTAATGGGGCAACAACCACTCACTCCCCAGTCATTGGAGACAAGCTATGTAGGGAATTGTTTGACAGCCTTCAAGGTTGCTAGATCTTAAAATGAACAGCTGGATGTGACTCGCTCCTATTTAGATAAAGCAACCAAAAAGATAACGAAATGAACTGATCAGAAGATGAGACACAAGGAATACCGCATAGGTGACTTGGTGATGGTAAAGGTCTTGTCAAGTCAACACAAGTTTACAATGAAGTTGCACAAAGGGCTTGTACGGCATTATGAGGGATCATTCCCAATCATCAAGAAAATAGGGAAGGTCTCTTACAAGCTAGACTTACTCTCCAAATTCAAGTTTCATCCGGTCTTTCATGTAAGCTGTTTGAAGTCTTATCATGATGATAATGATGAGCCAATACGAGGAGAGTCTAAGCGCGCACCATTGGGCATATCTATCACTCTTGATAAAGAAGTAGAAGAAATCTTGGTGGATTATGAGATTAGATGAATGGGTCATAAGCCACGCTAAGAATATTTGATCAAGTGGAAGGGGTTGCCCACAAGTGAGACAACTTAGGAACCAAATGAGTCATTGTGGTAGTTTGAAGATCGCATCCGAAGATTCCATGAAGACACCACATCAAGGACATCGCGAAACTAGGTGAGGGAGAATGTCACCACCCAGATTTTTCTAGAGAATTCCATAACCCTTTAGAGTCTCCTAGTCTATTGTAGATTATTCTAAAGTCTTGTAGAATGTCATAGAATTGTATGGAGTACTCTAGAGTTGTACAGAACCTCATAGATAATTCTAGAATAGTAATCTAGAATATTCTTTACCCTTGGATTGTTGAAACTTGTCACAATTCTAGTCACAATTCTAACCATTCTTTGTATCAAGAGATCCGTATAAATAAATGGAGTCCTCATTTGTGTAAGGCACTGAGTAATAAGAGCAAATAATTTCTCTAGAACTTCTCTTTCTACTTTCTCACTCTAGTTTTGTTCTCTCTTGTCTTGAGTCACTTAGAAGGCTTATTTAAGATCTTTGTGGAGACAAAACCTCCTAAGGTCGCACGGGACATGTGAAGAAATTTTAAGTCCATGATACTATACCCATATTCCAGATGAGAAGTGGAGAAAGCTAGATAACAAGGGAGAAAATTGCATTTTTCTTGGTGTTAGTGATAAGTCAAAAGCTTATAAGCTATACAATCCTAGGACTGTGAAAATTATTATTAGCCGTGATGTGGTAATTGATGAAAAAGGTACCTGGTCATGGAATCAAAATAGTGTTTAAAAAAATATTCCAATAGATTTTGATGATTATGAGAAAGGGCAGCAACCTATGGAGAATAAGTAAGAAGAGGAAGTCACTCAAAATGTTCCAATAGCTAATCAAAGCCCATTTGCTGCTGAATCACAAAGGCCACAACGTGTTCAAAGAAGACTAACATGAATGACTAATTACGAGGTAACTGGAGTTGACCAAGGTGATGATCCACTTACACATTTTGCTATGTTTTCAGATTGTGATCCTACCATTTTTGAAGTGGCTATCAAAGAACCAAAATAGAGAAAGGCTATGGATGCTGAAATTACAACCATTGAAAGAAATAATACATGGGAGCTATGTGATCTTCCTAAAGAGCAGAAGACAATTGGTGTAAAGTATAAGACAAAGCTAAAGGAGAATGGTAAGGTTGACAAGTACAAGGCACACTTGGTAGCTAAGGGCTACAAACAAGAGTTTGGTGTTGATTATAAAGAAGTCTTTGCTCTGGTTGCAAGGCATGATACAATCAGATTGGTGATTGCAATGGCAACCCAAAACTCATGGCCTATCTTCCAATTGGATGTGAAATCAGTATTTCTCCATGGAGGTTTGAAATAAGAGGTATTTATCGATCAACCTCCTGGTTATGTGAAACTTGGCAATGGGCATTAAGTGTATAAGTTAAAGAAAGTTCTATATGGATTAAAATTAGCTCCACGTGCTTGGTATAATCGTACATAAACTTATTTTTTGAAGAAAAGATTTCAAAAATGTCCTTATGAACATACACTTTTTACAAAGATTGAAGATGGAGGGAAAATGCTTATTGTTTGCTTATATGTAGATGATTTAATCTACATTGAAAATAATACATTCATGTGTGGAAGTTTTAAGAAATCTATGATAGTTGAATTTGAGATATTTGATCTTGGCATGATGCATTACTTTCTTGGCATGATGCATTACTTTCTTGGCATTAAAGTGTTGTAGTCTTCTACTGGAAATTTTATTTCTCAAAAGAAGTGTGTGCAACAAATCCTGGACAGGTTTCAGATGAAGGATTGTAATCCTGTAAATACTCCATTTGAGTTTGGAGCGAAGCTAAACAAAGATAATGGAGGAAAGAAGGTTGACGACACTCTTTACAAATAGATAGTGGGGAGTTTAATATATTTGACAGCAACAAGACCTGATATAATGCATGTTGTAAGTGTGATTAGTAGGTATATGGAATGTCCTACAGAGATTCATTTCTTGGCTGCAAAAAGAATTTTTTGATACTTGCAAGGTATTAAGGAGTTTGGGCTATTCTACAAGAATGGAGAAAAGTCAGATCTGTTTGACTATACAGATAGTGATTATGCAGGAGATTTAGGTGATCGAAAAAGTATAATTGGATATGTTTTTATAATGGGGACATGAGTTGTTTCATGGTCATCAAAGAAGAAACCTATTGTCACATTATCATCCACTGAAGCTGAATTTGTTGCTTCAATAGCTTGTGCTTGTCATACTATTTGGCTAAAGAGAATCCTTAAAGAGCTGCATTTCAAGGAGGATGGACCTACTTAGATTTATTGTGACAACAGTTTAGGAATAAAGCTTTCAAAAAATCCAGTTTTACTTGGTCGAAGCAAACATATAGATATGAAGTATAATTTCTTGAGGGATCTCACAAAGGATTGAGTCATTAATCTTGTTTACTGCAGAAGTGAGGAACAAATCGCTGACATTCTAACCAAGCCTCTCAAGTTTCCTACATTTCAGAAGCTCAAGAAGCTACTTGGTATTTTGCACATGGAGCTTCAAAGTTTAATTCTTATTAAACTGAATGTTATGTTTGGAACATCGATTTAAGGGAGGGATTGTTGATGAAATTTAATAATTTGCACATGGGTTGTCCTAGTTTTTAGTGAGTTTGTTTACCTAGTCATAGGAGTTTGTTTTTAACGTGGGATAATGTCTATTTTCATGTTGCTTTCAGTTATGTATTAGCCTATTTATAGACTGTTTGTTTATCAATGAAAAATGCAGAAAAAGTATATCCTTTGCTTTCTCTATATCCTCTGCTTCCTACTGTTATTGTGCAAAACATTTTTATCAGGCTTAATTGTTACTATCAACAGGGAGAGCGCCTGAGGGTTGAGAAAGAGAGTTTAGGGCTTGAGAGAGAGAACCAAGTGTGATGGCTCAAGGGGAGTGAGGAGAGAGGGAGGGCGATTGAAGGGTGAGAGAAAGTCCTTCGACTTGAGGAGAGAGATCATGGATGCCCAATTCTACAGCAATATTGAGTGGAGAATAGAGATAGAACTCCATGGAGAAAGAAAGATTTGACGAGGGGAGGAGAGAAGGGGGGGGAGAGAAAGGACAAAGGAGAACGCGACTTCTCTCTAGGTGCGAGAGAAGAAACGCGGGAGAACGACTGCAAACAACAAAAATGAGAAAAATAAAAGTAGTGAAATAAAATATATTAAAGTATGCGTTTAGCCTATAAACAATGATCTTTTAAATATGAAGGATGATGGATTTAATATAAAAGTTTTTTAACAAAAATTTTCAAATTTATATTTGATGAATTATTTGATGTTTCCAATTCTATTACTCTTACTTCTAAGTGGGAAATGATTGAAGAACTGAGGAATTTTAGGCCTATATTTTATGTTTCAAACCATGCATTCTTCGGTGCAATTAGCAAGTTCTCACAAAAAATAAGATATTACTTTAGGAAATAATAATTTAATTATGTTATAAAACTAAAAGAAACTACTATTGCAAGAGAAATAAAATATTTGGAACTCTTAAGAATTGAATATTTCTTCGTTCAATATAAATTTTCTTATGAATTTTAGAATGATTAAAACTCATATTTATAAGCCTTAAAATTACTATGCAATACTTAAAATAATAGTGGTGGGGTTATTCACAGAAATTATTTTTTTAGGGGAGGGGGGGGGGGAGCGTCGGCGGCGGCCGTCTCCAATAATTCATAGCACTCCCCCTTGAATAACCACTCATAAAAAATCTGTTTTATTAAAATCTTGCTAAGGAAAAATCTAGTGGGAAGAAAAACTAATGGCGAAGGGAAAAGATTACAATATTCTTATGTATTTTCAAGTGCCTTAAGATTGTCTCATTAAAATCTTGTAAAAGAAAACCCAGTGGGATATAACCTAAACGAAATAAAAAGAGTACAATTAGCACAAGTCTTTAGGACATTTACTCCTCTTGAAAAGTACATGACAATAGATTTTTGAATTTTCGCATTCCAATATTTTATACAATTTCTTGAATGTCACAATTGGTAATGCTTTTGTGAATAAATATGTCAGATTATCACTTTATCGTATTTTTGATATATCCTCCTCTGATATAACAGTATTATTTTCATATAAAATTGTTGAGCTGTCATTGATGATGGGAAGACCACATTTTTCTTGAATATATAGAATCACTAATCTCAGTCAAATATACTTTAAACTTGTTTAATGAATTGCAATGATTTCTGAGTGATTTAAAGATGTACAAGAGAATGTCTGGTTAACAGACTTAGTAAAAATCTGAAACTTGCAGTAAAACTTAAACTCTTCCTGATAATATGCGTTAGTATTTCAAGTAATAAGTAAACATGATTTCAGCATATATAACAAGGTTAAGAATTCAAATATAATTTTCATCTAAATAATGTATTAGAGAAAATATGATAATATTTTTATCTAAAATTTTCCCCCCTCATTCAGCGTTATTAGGGAGAATTTGTTTATATACGACAGAAAGAGTATTGGAAACCATTCATGTATAATAAAATCTGTAAAAGGTTGAGATCTAATATTATCGGTTCGGCAGAAAATCAAATCCGCTTGACATTGTTGACAAACGAGATCTTGAAGAGATTTGAAAGTTTCGGGTTGCTATTTAAATATAACCATTTTACCATTGGTTTACTCTAGTAAAAAAAAAATCTCACATTCTTCATAAATCCAGTTGTTGTTCATCTAGAACGATATTATGTCTGATATAAATCTCTTTGTTAATGATGTCCCAGATTTGATCTATGAATTTTTTATACTTCAACCACTCATATTTTCTCCTAAAACTGTAAACACCATGATAGGAGCAGAGATATATCTTTTATAGTAAAAATGATCTTGAAATTGTGGAAGCATCAAGAATCATCAGTATTCAATATGCTGCATCTCTTACAACTATGTCTCAAAAGCTACTGGTGAGAACAAGTGAGGCTGATCATCTTAAAAATGAAATATCAGAGTTGCATCAAACGCTTGCAACTAAAGATAGAAAAAATAAAAATTTAAGATAAGAAAAAAATGAGCTGAAGAAATTTGTAGATCGGTATTCTCTTGACCTGAAAATACGAATAGAAGAACTGGGACAAGAGAAAGCTCAAATACAAAGTCAATAACAGCAGCTAACGGCAGAAATTCAGCATTTACAAGAAAATAGGGATAAATGCAATTAATCTCGATGGCTTTTGAAATTATACATCCAGCATCTTTGGTAATCTTGATTCACTGAGATTTGAAGAGATAATGGTTTGTCTTGTTCTTATTTCCATTTCTATAAGAACCATCTTTATATTCATTTAGTTCGTACCAAATCTTCTTCTTATATCTATAATTCATCTACATTTACATTCTACAAATTTTCAATGGCTCATCAGCTTCCTTTCGGTATCCCTCGTGATCAAGGTATGAGATATTTTATACCTCAATCACAAATTGTTCTTTCATCTTCCGTAGGTGCCATATTGCAATAAGCAAATGATCTGACTTATAAGTCAGATCAAGAAGCTATTTGTGAACTAGTGACTCTCGGAACTCGATATTCATCATCCATTGTCAGGTTTTTCGATCGATTGAAATAAAAAACTCATGAGGTTGAAGAATTTAACGAGAGAATTTTGGCATTTCAATGATTTGTTCAAGAGTGTAACAACAAAGTTGTAGAATTAAAGTAACAGAATAAGGATTTAAAATCATTGTTTGCCTCTTCATTTCATTTGTCTAATCCTTTAGATAAGGATGACATGTTGTTTTATGAAGAACAAATATATTTGAGAGATGAAGTTAGAAGTTTCAAATTTTTGTAACTCCTCTAGCATTTGAATAATAAAATCTTTCTTTTTTCAAATATATTGCAATTTTTATGATATCTTCAAGAGTTCTAATAAGATTTAAATCATTAACGTAAACTACAATAATGACAAATCTGGATTCTGATAAAAACACATGAGCATATAGGATTATTCTCAAATCATTTTTTTCAATAGATACTTGCTGAGTTAATTATACCACATGCATCCGGATTGCTCTAACTCATATAAAGATCTTTGAAGTTTTATAAAGTACATACTCCTAAATATATTTAGATTAGATGCTTCAAACATTGTATGTCATGATCTAATGATCCTTATAAATATGCAGTGACTATATCTATCAATTGTATATCTAATCCTTTTATAATCTGAATGTGATTGCATTCATAACGAAGAAATATGTTTCCTCATAACTAATCTCGAGATTCTGTAGGAAATCTTGTGCGACAAATCGTGCTTTGTATTGCACAATTTCATTTTTCTCATTATATTTTTGTATAAATACCCACTTATATCTAACAGGTATTACACCTTTTGGTATTTGGACAACATATCTAAATACATCTCGCTTCATTAGTAAGTTTAAATCAGCTTCAATAACTGCTTTCCATTTTGGCCAATTATTTCTACGTTGACATTTTTTTACGGTTCTTGATTCACTTTTTTCATTATTTCTGGTAATATCAAGGGCTATCTTATATGAAAATATGTTGTCGACAACAGTTTTATTTCTATCCATAATTTTTCTAGTACTTATGAAATGTATTGAAATCTCATTATTTTTAGGTATATGTTCCTCTTCAGGAGAAAACATTTCATGAAATACCTCTTTGGTAGGTTTGTATTCTTCAGAAGTTTGCTCTTCAAGAGGTTCAACTATACTTATAGCCTGTATTGTGGGTACGGTCTATTCAGGAGTACCGATTTCTTTTCTTTCACGCCAATAAGTCTTCAACACTAAAGGTGTTGTAAAATCATATATTATTGTTGTTAATGCTTAAGCAGGAATTGAAATCCTGAAGACAAGTTGTTAAAACAACAATAGAAAAACTAAAAGTAACTACTATTGTAAGAGAAAAAAAAATATTTGAAACTCTTAAGAATTGAATATTTCTTCATTTTATATAAATTTTCTTATGAATTTCAAAACGATTGAAACTCATATTTATAGACCTTAAAATTACTATTCAAGACTTAAAATAATGGTAATGGAGTCATTCACAAAAATTATTAGAGGAACGACGATCGTCTCTAATAATTCATAACAAATTCTTAATAATTGAAATAATTTTATAAATTAATAACTTTAGTAAAGAATAAAGGAAACCAATTGAACGCAAGACCTTGAAGCATTGACTTCGTTGAACAACGTGCAATGTAAAGAAACGAGAAGAAAGGCAATTCTTACCAATAATTCATAACAAATTCTTAATAATTGAAATAATCGTATAAATTAATAACTTTAGTAAAGAATAAAGGAAACCGCGTGAACGCAAGAGCTTGGAGCATTGACTGCGTTGAACAACGTGATAATGTAAAGAAAAGAGAAGAAAGGCAAGTCCTACCAAACATCGCTTGGTTCTTATATCAAGATCATGGTGTTAATATTGAAAGATACTATCCTTCGTCCACTTGACTGTCTTTTGCCTTCGCCGGCCTATCTCTTTCTCCGGTCCTCTTTCTCTCACTCTATGTTTTTTTTTTCCCCGCTAAACGTTACTAGGATTTGAATGAAGTTTGATTTGCAATTTAATTCAGGGTAACAACGTCTAACCTTCCCCAACAGCACTCGCCATCAACAAATCCTCCTCGGCCAATATCATCAGGTACGTACGTATGTAATTAATATTGTGTTAAGTATCCAAAAGAAATTTTGAAAAATAAATTTATAATATGTTATGGGTTTATGTCATACGTTTAGATATATATAATATATATATATATATATCACAGTAAAAATAATATATATAATTATATATTTTATGATTTAAAATATTGTATTAAGCTATATTTGTTTGTAAGTTTACATTTTTCACGATCTATGTAGATGAGTATTTCTCAAGCCTAGCAGGCTAGCAGGGCACGAATCTACATTCTATACTATGTAATTGTGGACCTCAAAAGAAACATTTTGTGTGTGTATATATGGAGAAAAAATATTCAAATCTTGTAGATGATCAAAATGAAAAGATGTTTGTTTTGAAGTTAAATAATTTTTACAAAATCGATCGACAAAACCAAACATGCCCAAGGCAAGAATGAAGGATAACGAGTACTGGAATATGTTTCAAGTAATTTTGTTAGATACTCTCTGTGTTTCAACAATATCGAGATCAACGCCCTCAGATACTCTTCCTGTGTTTTATTCGGCCTTAAATAAAATAAAATAATTTGATTTTTACATTACAATTTTATTTTAAAATAATGCCTATTATTTGTCAAGTAAAATTACTAATTAAATTTATACTACATTTTCAAATAATAACCAACTTAATTTTTCGATTTAGTAAAAATTTTATAAAAATTAATTGTATAATATATGTTCTTGAGTTTTAGGAGTTATTTGGGAATATAATTATTTTTATGTATTTTCAGATATTTTTAAATTCAATTTTTTTCCCCCCTCAAAATTTAATAAAATATCTTAATTCAAATTATTTTACTACTATTCTAGATATTCTAAGATATTCTTAATATTTAAAAGAGACTTAAAAATAATTATAATAATTATCATCAATAAAATTCTATTAAAAGTGGGACCTTACTTTTTCAAATAATCATAGAATTTTTTTTATTTTTTATTTTTCATTTATGAATATTCAAAAATTAGATTATGGTATATATAATTCTCGCATTATATATTAAATTAATAATGATAAAAAAAGTATATCCTTATAAAAAGAGTACTTGAAATCATTATTATGTAAAATATTTCTAAAATTAATAATGATATATATAATATTTATTTAATAATTTTCTTCTTTTATTGAATTAATTAATTTTTTTAATTAGATTTTTTGTAAAAAAAATTATTTTTTAAAATCTTTGAAGAGGGGCTTTTGTCAGTACCAGAGGTCCGATTGCCTAACTTGCTTAAGGCTAGTGTCGGCCCTGTTCATTCGTAGTAATTATGGAAGTAGCTTTTCAACTATATTTTAATTTTCGAGATGAAAGACTGGGGCTGATGGCAGTTTCCAACAGAAGCAATCAAAATTCTACCCAGATTATGGATGCGGAAGAAATTGCTACTTCGATTCGAGGAAAGCTTTTCCAAACATATCTACCACCACCATCTCAGTGTTCCATATTTAAAGTGCCAAATATGCTACGCAGGGATAATGAAAAGGCTTTCACGCCTGAAGTAGTTTCGATCGGTCCATTTCACCACGAGAATAAGAAGCTGCAAGCAATGGGAAATATTAAGCTATGGTATTTGAAATGCCTCCTCTATAGAACACGAACTAATGAATTGGAGAGCTTGGTAAAAGCCATCGAAAGCATTGAGCAAGATTGCCGTAAATGTTATGCAGAAGTACTAGTTGATCTTAGCGGAGACAAATTCATAGAGATGATGCTCATCGATGGCTGCTTTATCCTTGAATTCCTCTGCAGATATCTGGAAAGCAGGACGGAGCAAGTACAAGGAGAGGAAGATCCTGTGTTCGAAACAGCATGGATGGCAAGGAAAATAATAGCAGACTTGCTTCTACTTGAGAATCAACTTCCATGGTGCGTACTCGACTGTCTTTTCAACCTCATTAATTCCTCAACAACTACTCATCAACGACTTCATGATCTTGTCTCCTTTTCTTTTTCCGAGTATAAAATGTTCCCAGTAGCTCAATCACCGCGAAGTAATTTAAAGCACACGCATATTCTCGATTGCTTCCGAAACTGTTTAGTTGGATCATCCACTACTGTAAATCTGTTGGGATCGGCGGAAGCTCACAAATAATATGAAAACCAGAATATAACGTGGTTCGGCCAATTTAGTCTACATCCACACACACAAAGAAGAGAAATTTGTATTAAACAATAAACCAATTATTTACAATGGTTTTTCTCTTCTAATCTCTCCAACGGACCTCCCCTCCGACTCTCCCCCTCATTACAATCTTACATGTATTTATAGGAGAAAGAAATAGTGTGAACGTGTAAAAAACGGTGGAACTCCGGCGGCCGACTTTCTTGAATTTTCCGGCGGCGCCTACCTTCCAGCTGCTACTGACGGTGCCGTCTTCCAGAAGCCTCCAGCTTCTTCAATTTGCGTGTATTGATTTCTAACAATCTCCCCCTCAACACCAAATGGAGGACATCCTATCACATTTTAATTCAAGGTACTTAACCTGGCTATGTCTCTACATAGCTCAAGTTTTTCGTATGTGACTACCTTCGTTAACATGTCTGCTGGATTCTCCTTTGTATGGATCTTTACAAGTTTCAACAGCTGTTGCTCCATTACTTCACGTATCCAGTGATACCGAATATCGATGTGCTTTGTTCGGGAGTGGTACATCGAGTTTTTACTCAGATCAAGAGCACTTTGACTATCACAATAGATTCTGTACTCTTTTTGACTGACTCCCATTTCTTGGAGGAACCGCTTTAGCCACAACATTTCCTTTCCTGCTTCTGCTATAGCAATGTACTCTGCTTCTGTTGTAGATAAAGCCACACATTTCTGCAGTTTGGACTGCCATGATACAGCTCCACCTGCAAATGTGTAAATATATCCTGATGTAGATTTTCTACCATCAAGATCACCTGCCATATCAGCATCTGTATAGCCATCCAAGACTGGGTTAGCTCCCCCGTAGCACAAGCACAACTTTGATGTACCTTTAAGGTACCTGAGAATCCACTGTACTGCTTTCCAGTGTTCTTTCCCTGGATTTGAAAGAAAACGGCTCACAACTCCAACAGCGTGAGCGATGTCAGGTCTGGTATAAACCATAGCGTACATTAAACTTCCTACTGCTGAGGAGTACGGTACTGTAGCCATTTCTTTAACCTTTTCTAGTGATGAGGGACATGAGCTTTTGCTCAATTTGAAGTGATTAGCCAGCGGAGTACTGACTGGCTTTGCTTTCTCCATGTTGAATCTTCGTAGTATTTGTTCAACATACTTTTCCTGTGACAGCCATAGCTTCTTTTTCTTCCTGTCACGAGTGATCCTCATGCCCAAAATCTGCTGGGCAGGTCCTAAGTCTTTCATCTCAAAGACTTTGGAGAGATCCTTCTTTAGCTTCCTGATAATGGATGGATCTTTTCCAATAATCAGCATGTCGTCAACATAGAGTAGTAACATCACGAAGTCACCTTCTGAAAATCTCCGGATGTAAACGCACTGATCTGCAGCAGTTTTCTTGTAGTCATGACTCATCATGAATGAGTCAAACTTCTTATACCACTGTCTGGGAGCCTGCTTCAAACCGTAAAGGCTCTTTTCCAACTTGCAGACCAAATGTTCCTTTCCAGGAACTTGGAAGCCTTCTGGCTGCTCCATGTAAATTTCCTCATTAAGGTTACCGTGAAGAAATGCTGTCTTCACATCCATCTGTTCAAGCTCCAAGTCAAGACTTGCCACCAATCCGAGTACCACTCGAATTGAAGTCATCTTCACAACAGGTGAAAATACCTCATCAAAGTCGATTCCTTTCTTCTGCTGGAATCCTTTGACGACCAAGCGAGCTTTGTGCTTCACCTGCTTGCCATCATTTTTCAGCTTGAACACCCATTTGTTTCTCAGTGCTCTCTTATCGTTTGGAAGTTCCATCAGCTCATAAGTCTGATTCTTCTGTAACAAGTTCATCTCATCCTGCATAGCCTGCATCCATTTGTTGCTATCTGGATGAGATATTGCCTCCTGGAAGTTTTTTGGCTCCCCCTGATCTGTAAGAAGAATATAATCTGATTCCGGATATTTTTATGATGGAATCAACAATCGCCCTCTAGAGGATCTGTCCTGCTGAGGTTGATCACTTGACAACTGTGGAAACTCTGCAGTTTCTGATGGAGAAGGCAACTGCTCCCCCTGCTCAGTGGTGGTTTCTCCGTTGTCAGTATCCTCTTCTTCTTCTGGGGAAACTTCCTGTCTATCTTCAGTGTTTGAAACAGACTGAAGTGGTAGTGAACTCGGAGCTGGTTCTGGAGCACTCGGAGTTGTTTGTTCTGATCCAAACATCTGGTCTTCATGGAACACTACGTCCCTACTTCTGATGACCTTCTTCGCTTTTGGATCCCATAATCTGTATCCAAACTCTTCATCTCCATAGCCGATGAAAAAACATGGAGTAGACTTTTCATCAAGTTTCTGTCTTTTCTCCTTGGATACATGTGCAAATGCTTTGCACCCAAATACTCTTAGATGAGAGTATGAAATCTTGCGGCCTGACCACACCATCTCTGGGACTTCAAACTGCAGTGGAACTGACGGTGTTCTGTTGATCAGGTAACATGCTACTTTTACTGCTTCACCCCAGAATGGCTTAGGCAACTTTGCCATACTCAGCATACATCTGGTTCGTTCCACAATGGTCCGGTTCATCCGTTCTGCTACACCATTGTGTTGTGGGGTGTAGGGGACACTCTTCTCGTGTCTGATGCCATGTTCGGAGCAATATTCTCTGAATTCTCGAGAAGTATATTCACCTCCATTGTCTGTCCGGAGGCATTTCAGCTTCTTGCCAGTTTCTCTTTCTACCATGGCATGAAAGTTTTTGAATTGCTCAAAAACTTGATCTTTCCTTTTTAGGAAATACACCCACACTTTTCGTGAAGCATCATCAATAAAAGTAACAAAATATTTGTTACCTCCAAGTGATTCAACTTCAAAAGGACCGCAAACATCAGAGTGTACCAAGCTCAATAACTCTGATCTTTTTCTAGCAGATGTCTGGAATGAAACTCTATGCTGTTTACCAAATAAACAGTATTCACAAGGATTGAGAGCAATACCTTTGTTTACTGTAATCAATGCTTTCTTTGCAAGCATAAACACCCTTTTTTCTCCCATGTGGCCAAGTCTCCGATGCCACAAGTTTGGTGATGTATCATCTTCAGCTACATTGAGACTGTTTGCACATATTTTAGCACTTGATTTGTACAAAGTGCCACAGACATGTCCCCGTGCAACGACCATTGCTCCTTTCTTCAATTTCCAAGCATTGTTGCTGAAGATACTCTCGTAACCCTGTTGATCAAGGGTTCTTATTGAAATCAGGTTGAGTCAGAGATCGGGTACGTGCCGAACGTCATTTAGCACCATAGTACAGCCAACACTAGTTTTTATTCTGACATCTCCAATGCCCACGATCTTTGAGAAACTCGAATTTCCCATCTTGACTGTACCGAAGCTCCTGCCTTGTAAGTACTGAAGAAATCCTTACAAGGAGTGGTATGATAGGATGCTGCTGTATCTATTACCCACTCGGCTTCCTCGCTTGAAACGTGCAAGCAAGATTCTTCACCAGCGGAAAGGAGTACACAATCTCCAGAAAGCGTCACTGCAGCTTCGCCTTCTTCGTGCTTTGACTGATTGCTTGGCTGATTTTGCTCCTTCTGCAGCTTTCGGCATTCTCTTTTAAAGTGGCCTTCAATACCACAATAAAAGCATTTTCCCTTCTTTCGCTGTTTACCGCGACTTTGGGATCTCCCTTTACTTTGATTTCTGTTCCTTTCTCGACTTCTACCTCTACTATTTCTCTGATGCCTTCCTTCTGTTACAAAGGCATCTATCTCATCTTCTCCAATCTCCTTTCGTCTAGCCTCTTCATTAAACAAGGCGTCTATCACCATTGACATGGCGAGCTTTCCATCTGGAGCTGAATTACTAAGTGAGACCACTAGCGTTTCCCAGCTATCTGGTAGGGAACTGAGAAGTAGTAGAGACTGCTCTTCATCTCCGAGCTTAAAATCTACGGATGCAAGTTGATTTACAAGATTCTGAAACTCGTTGGTGTGTGCAGCCACTGAGATGCCGCTTTTGAGTTTCAAGTTGACAAGGTGTCTCATTAGTAATGCCTTGTTCCGAGCAGTTTTTGCCTGGTACATGCTTTCCAGCTTTTTCCATAGCTGATAGGCATCCGTTTCCTGTGCAACATGATGAAAAACACTATGGTCAATCCACTGCCGGATCTGACCAATAGTTTTCTTATTCAATTTATGCCAGGCTTTTTCCGCTACATCATCTGGTTTTACATTTTTCTCTTCAATTGGATCAAAGAGATCTTTACAATTCAAGAGATCTTCCATTCGAGGTCTCCATAGTGCGTAATTTGTAGATGTTAGCTTGATCATCGCAGTTGCTCCCGAATCCTCCATCAGTTCGGCTTTAATCTTTGATTTGAGTGACCGTTTCTCAACGTTTGGAGTTGAATCTAAACAAACGGAGCTCACCGTTGCGACCGGAACGGTGGAAAACCTTGGAAACAACTCTTGTCTCGTTCCAAACCGATCAAAATTGCGCCAAAAACCTGAAAAATAAGAAAAACGGAATATTCCTTTGCCTGCCGGAATATTCCCTCCGGTCACCGGAATATTCCCTCCGGTCACCAGAATATTCCCGCACCAGAATATTCTTGCCGGTGACGGAATATTCTTTCCGGTGACGGAATATTCTTCCGGCGACGGAATATACCGACGGAATATTCTTTATCCGTCGGGTTACTGTAGCGGGTCGGAAACCGGTCAAACCGGGTCGGGTCGGATCACCCGGATTTAACGGGTCGGAGCTTGTCTTCTTCACTGCGCGCGCGTGTGGCGCGTGGGTCCCGTTGCCGGCGCGTGGCCGTCGCCGAGTCGGCGCGTGTGGAGCGTGTAGCTTCGTCCGGTGTCCGTTTGAGACGAAATTTTCACCAAAATTTTCGTCTTGACCTGAGGAATCTGATGGTATCCTCCAAACTTGATTTCGATCAAGTTTAAAAATGGGCCTCTCACGAAAATTCACAAATCCGACCTCCTACCGGCTATGATACCACTTGTTGGGATCGGAGGAAGCTCACAAATAATATGGAGACCAGAATTTAACGTAGTTCGGCCAATTTGGCCTACGTCCACACCCACAGAGAGGAGAATTTTGTATTAAACAACAAACCAATTATTTGCAATGGTTTCCCTCACTCTCACTGTCTCCAACGGACCTCACATCACGCTCTCCTCCTCATTACAATCTTACATGTATTTATAGGAGAAAGAAATAGTGTGAACGTGTAAAAAACGGTGGAACTCCGGCGGCCGACTTTCTCGAATTTTCCGGCGGCGCCTACCTTCCAGCTGCTACTGATGGTGCCGTCCTCCAGAAACCTCCAGCTTCTTCAATTTGCGTGTGTTGATTTCTAACAAAATCGGCCTAATCGCTTAGCACCCTCAGAGTGGAAACCAGTTTTGCCAGTGACAGAGCTTCTCCTGCGTGAAATTCCTTTGATAGCTAAAGACGGGCATAACATCCTCGATGTAAAGTTCGAACATGGGGAAATCAAAATCCCAGCATTGGTTATAGAGGAGAACACAGAATCTGTGTTTAGAAACCTCATCGCATTTGAGCATTGTGATTCCAGGAAGGGCTATGAAATCACCTCTTATGCTGCTCTCTTGGATTGCCTGATTAAGTCTCCCGCAGATGCACTTCTACTCAAACAGAAATATATTCTACTATTTAATGGTTTGGGCAATATTGAGGACAAGGCAAGTTTCTTAAACAGGCTGCTTTATAATAATGATGCCAGTTTCCATGGTTTTCTCTACTCAGACCTCTGCCAACGTCTGAACACAATTTGTTCCCGCGAATGGTATGAATACAAAGCAACTCTTAGGCGCGATTACCTTAACGAACCATGGGCGCCCGTTACTTTCGTTTTCGGAATCGTCTTTTCGTTGATCCTTTCCATTGTACAGACAGTTTATGCTATCCGCTCCTACAATGCTTCTAAATTAAACCAGCCGAGTAAATTTAGTTGATCTCAGTGTGTATTTCTTTCAATAAGTAGGTCTCCAATTTTGTTTTTTGTTGTCAAACTCGAAGTGCTTCTATTTGTAATGTTAGTCGATGAAATATATATATATATATATATATAAAGGTTTACAACATCAGACATAATAATAATTTTTTATTTTACTTTATTTAATTAATAGTGCCATATTTGACAATCTCAATTATAATGTCACATCAATTTCTAACGTTGCATCGATCTAAATATTGATGGGATAAAAAAAAAAAAGATAAGAATCAAATCCATTACATAAGTTGGATCAGCAAAATGTGTAAGTCAAATAAAAAGGGGGGATATGGTTTTGAAGACTTAAGACTGTTTAATGTGGCCCTTCTTGCTAAACATGGGTAGAGGATCATGTGTAAGGGGCATACTTCACTTCATAAGTTGTATAAGGCAATATATTTTTCAAATTCAAGACTTTTTAAGTAAAGTTGGGTCAAAATCCTTCGTATGCATGGATAGGCCCCCGAAGGATTTATAGCTATGAAGATTTGTTAAAATGAAAATAAGTTTCTAGAAAATAATTAATTAGTTGTCTATAATATTGAAAGAGAAATAGCTATATAAGAATAGTAATTTAGATTCAATACTTGATAATTTTGTATTTTCTTTAAAAGAATACAAATTACAAGTTTAAACGCATTGCATTTCTTTTGGTTGATATATTTATGTATGAATGTCTTTATATTATTTCCGTAATATATTATTCTTAACATATTATATATATATATATATATATTATACATAGATTGTATTAAAAATATTTTATTTTTATTTTAAATCTTATTATCAAATTATTTTATAGCACACAAAAAAAATTATATAAAAACATGATAAAAATATTTTATTGTAGTTTTAATTTTACCTGATCCCTAATACAAATTCCTCCGCCACTGATGGTATTGCATGGGGTATATACGTGTACATCGAGGCTGATTTTGAGTTTGTTGATCATGAAGTAATTGGTGTTGGAGTCTCAAGATTTTAAATCCTTCGTATATAAGTAAAGTTGGGTCAAGATTTTTTGAAGTAAAGTTGCATGGGGGACTATTGACCAGTTAGAGATAAGATGTAGATGTAGGGTTGGAAATGGAGCCTCAATAAATCTGTGGCTGATTATTGGATTTCAAATATTAAACATTTGCTTCCTTTTGCTATTGAGACAAGGTTACCCACTCAAATCATGGTTGAAGACATAATTGACAAACATACTCTTTGGTGGGATGTGGGAAACATAAATCAGCTATTACCACCTTATGTGACAGCAGAAATGTTTAAAAATCTTTTAAGCCCAGGAAGGAATTAATGTCACTACAAGAAATATAGCCTTTAACAACGTTTTTTGTATTGTCGCAATAACAATTGATGGAATAAGTAACTTAATAGCGTCAAATGAGTCTTCGTCATGCAATTAATAGCGCGAAATCAATTTTACTCGCGCTAGAACGGTAAATTAATTATAGCAGCGACATTTGTAGAAACTACAACAACTTTATCATCCCAATAAACATAATAAATTAGCGTAATCTTCATTCTTCGCCTTTGGGTCTTTAATAACAGCGACATTTGCCGTTCGCCGCAACAATGACTTAACTTTATCTTAGCCTCTGTCGTCTCCCGTGTTTGAGAATTACTTTCTCGACTCCCTTGCCGCGCTCGACTGAATTCCCCTCGCAAAACCCTATACCATATCCTTTTCCAAGATTGATCGGCCCTCTAGATCTGTTGCTTTTCACCATTCCAGAAAACTCTCCCCGTGTGGGATTTCCACCAAAACCCCAGCGCACCAACCGGTTACTATCAAAAGATATGGAATATAACTGATTTATTTAGTGTTTAATTTCAGTTATTTGCATAATCGTAGTAATTTCAGTTATTTAGTGTTTTAAGTTTTTTTCCATCGCTATTACTTTTGCCGGAATGGCAATTCCAGAACGATTCCATCATTGGCTTATATGTATCTGGTTTTCTCAACGATTTTGTGTGTCGCAAGCTAAAAAGATTTTTCATCACTCTTATTTTCGCCGGGATGGCAATTTCAAAGCGAAAAATCACCTATACTTATTTTCCCCAACTTATTTCCCCCCACTTCGACCCTCGAGCAGTACCCAGAAACTTCTGCACATCGACCCAATTGCTTCCAAGATTCTCCATTTCGAAACCCACCAAGCTCCACCAGCCTTTCTAGCGCTCTCTCACGGCTTTCAGTCCTTCGTTGTGAGCCCATATGGTACATTTTCCGATCTCCGTTTCTCTATACCTAGAAGAATCTCTTCCGTTCTCAGTTTGGCGATTTCTGAGAACTTCAAATCCTGCAATCGGCTACCCTAGGTATTACACCCCCTTCTCCGTTTCTCTATACCTAGAAGAATCTCTTCCGTTCTCAGTTTGGCGATTTCTGAGAACTTCAAATCCTGCAATCGGCTACCCTAGGTATTACACCCCCTTCTCCCCACTTGAATATTGTGTCTTTTTGGGAAGCTAAGCCCAACGTTAGCAACTTTCAGTACAAATTTCAGCTACCTTGCCTCCATTTCAAAACAGAGTATTTATTTTGGGCAGTCCAGTAAGCTCAATCGAGGCTCCAGGTATCTCTTCTTGCCATTGCACTTATCTTCCCCACTTCACGCGTAGGTTGCATTACAAAAGTATTTAGTGTTGTGGGTTTAACTTTTGTGAGAATTAATATTTTTTAATTTCTTGTTGGATTCCAACATTGCTCTCTTTGCTTCTTGGATTTTTGTTTAATTGAGTAGTTGCGTTTGGCCAAATTGGAATCTGGGCATTTTGACTGATGATGAATTTAACGAGCTTTCAGTTATAACAAGCTGATAATTAATTCATTTCTCCACTGAGTTATAATTTTATGTCTGTGCTAAAAGCCTAAAATATTCTTTCACCTAATTAGATTAGAGAGGGTAAAAATTATGTTGTCATTCTATTCATTCTGTAGATCTGTTCTATGAATTAGGTACTAGACAAAGTCTAGTTCTTTCTTTCTTGTTCATCCACTATTATCTTGTGCTAATTTCATCTAATGGTTGTTACTTCCTATTAGAATTGGTTGTGAAGCACAATTGTGGTTAGTTCAGGTTTTGGCTGTTTTAGCTAACAACACCACTGCCTTGCTGCAGGCATTCGCACAGATCCCTTTATTGACAAAAATTGGTATGGCAGTGAACTCCTTTAAATGAATTGTTGTTTCTTCAAGTTCAGCTTCAAGGTGTTGAGTTTTGCTAGTAAAGATCTTCCACCTAGTATGTACATTCATTTAATTACCATTTAGTATTTGTAGGAGTATTTAAAAGAAAATTAATTACATATGCAATGCCTGACTAAATAATATATAGCTTCTATTTTTCATATGCAGTGGGTGTTAACCAACCTTAGACCAACAATTAGGGAAATGAAGTTTTGTATTTGTTTTTTTATGACCTTTGTTTTGCTGCTTAGTTAAAAAATATTTTTCTTTTTTTAACTCATCCAAATTTCTTGGTGGAAAAGAAGGGAAATACAGAATCATGACAACAACAAAAAAGAATGGACGGTGAAAATTTTAAGAAATTGTATGAAACCCATGAGAAGTTTCTGAATCTCGTTTCCATGTTTTGTTATGTCCCGAGAGCAAAGTACCTACCTTTGGGGCTAATAAGGTACTATTTTACTATGTCTTTATCATATTGTGTGCATCATGGGAAGTAATGGGGCTTTGATTGCATGAGAGAGTAATGGGGCTTTGTTACGTCCCGTTTCTCCATATCTAGAAGAATCTCTGTTCTTAATTAGTCAATTTCTCTGGTACAAGAATATATATTGTGTGCTGGTTGGGGTTTGAACTCATTATTTCAATATCTAGGCATATGCAATTGCTAATGGGTAAAATGGCACACCAATGGGTTGACAAATTTGTAACAAAGATAGATTATGGTTGTTCAAAATAATGGCTGAATCAGCAGGTACATGAACATTCTGGTTGGTACAGAGGGACTAATTGTATGCTATTTTACATTCGATTTTGTTTGGCTGAAATTCTGCACCTGCCTAGATGGATGAGGATAAAAAGATCAGAGTCAGTTTGAGGCACGTGATGGTTGCAGTTCGGATCTCTCAATTGCTCAACCTAATGACCTGCTTCCCAGCAAGTCCATTAGACTCCCCATATGCTGCTGACGTTTACACTCAATGCTTGTAATGAGCAAATGACAAGTGAATCTTTTTGGTTAGTAAGTAGCATATATAGTGTTGGGATTGCTAGTTAGCGTATTATTGAATTTGCAAAGATAGGATGGATGAATTACTACAATATATATTAGTCACCATCTGATAATGTCTCCCTAATGTGTCGTTATGGTTTTTTTTCATGTAATAGGGTGGTAGATGCTGCCCTTCTTTTTGTATTAATTTTAGTCTTATTGTATGAACTACTTGATGAATTGTGACTTGAATAAATGAATGAGAAATGAAGGCTTTGGTTAACTTATATTTTAAATTTGGATTGGAAATGGTGCTGCCAGGTTCATCGTATATATAATATGATCCATTAGCTATATAATTTTAAGTCAAAAAATTATTCCATTTATCTATCACTACCAGGTTCATGATGCTGCCAGGTTCATTGTTATATGATGCATTAGCTATGCTAAAGTGCTAATTCGTATAATAATAAAATTATTATGAGGACTACTATATATATTTTTCATGTTTGTAGTATATATATATATATATATATATATATATATGCTTCTAGATTTGACTTTATTATCCCCGTACGTGGTACATGATAGATAAATGGAATTAAATTGGATATATAGTGGCAGATTTTTATTGGCAAATATGTCAGTTGGGGGAGGACAAACCAACTGCGTGCATGCCCAATCAATATACATTTAAAAAAAAATAACAAATCAACCCTTTCAAGAGCTAAAAAAAAAAAAAAATGATAGATGACCGTCAGCTGCGTTTGGTTCTCTCCGGAAATAAGCTTACACGACTATCTCCAAAACCATCTTGAAATTCATTTGCGGAGCGTAATTACCAGCTTATTTACTGCATTTCAATTGTGCCGCAAATAAGCTCGAGTTGCGGCTATTTTGAAAAAACATGGTTCAAAGTATAAGGCAGCAAACAGTGGCTACCATTGTGCGACACCAGGAAAAATGCTGATTTTGATCAATTGCGGCTAAATTGAAGAGTTTATGCAACCAAAAAAATAGCTGAAAGAAAAGGTATTTGTTGTAGTGTGTAGACGGCCAATTGATATGGGACCATGAAATAAATGGAAACTTCACAGTTAAAAGTGCTTACAAATATTTTGTGTCTCTACAGCAAAGGACCAACTCGGGTGAAACCTCCCACTGCAATTGAAAGTCAGAGGCTGTGGAAGAGTTTGGAATTTAAAGTTTCCTAACAAGGTGAAGATTTTTGGATGGAGAACATGCAGAATGGTTTACCAACAAAAGGACAACCTTAGAAAAACAAATGCTGTGGATGATGCAAGATGTGCTTTGTGTGAAATAGAGGAGGAACCTTTTTTTTTTTTTTTTTTAAGAGAGGAGGAAGATATTATGCATGCAGTATATAGATGCAACTCCATAAACCAATTCTGGTCTAAGGTGGCCGGCACGCTATTACGGTGTTTCGCCACAAAAGCAATCGCTGCAATAACCAAGTAATTGCAATGATTTGGGACTCGCCGGTCACTTATTACTACAACATGCGACTTTTCGCCTATCTGAAACCATATTGATTTGTTGCAACGAAGTTATCCATTATTGCAAATAAAATTATCGTCACAATTACCAATTACTTGTTGCGTCTTTATTTAACGTCGATAATGGATGTTTTAACGGCAGATAATTGATAAGGGGCGCCAAAATGCACGAAATATTTTGTTGAGGTATTAGTTGAGAACTATCAGCTTCTATATTGAATTATTTTTGAACATTTTTTAAATAGAGTGCAAAGCAGTTTGAAGCAAAAAACTCTATCTTATTGCCTGATCGTTTGTTGTATTTTTGAATTGGAACCCTGGGTTAGCTTTATTGTTGTGAATCCTGGTGAAGTAAAATTTTTTTTCCTTGTTTCACGTGTATGTCATTGCATATTTGCGTAAACTTTAAATTTAGCACAACGAATAATAAACAATTTCAATATTAAGCTATGTGATTGTTGTTAATGCCATTATTTATAATTGCGTTTTGTTGTTTTAATTCTATTCCTTCTCATCTTAGGTATTGGCTGATCTAAAGTACCGCATAAAAGATCGGGGATAAAGGAAAGGGTAAGGACAAGTATGGAATACTCGGTTCAGCACAAGATGAAAGAATTTTATGAGGGTTTTGATGGACCTCCCCTCCGTGTTCTTCCAATATTCGGTGGCCTGGGTGAGATTAGGATGAATTACATGCTTGTTGGAAATTATGATCGATACATTCTGATTAATGCTGGTGTCATGTTTCCATAGTAAGTCTATGAGTGCTAGTTTACTACTCATCAAATGCCTTGAGTTAAAGTTTCTATCACATACGTGTGAGGAGTCCAAAAATATTATATCTTGGCCACTACATTCTTTTTGGCCAAGTCAAGAATTATTTTCCCCTTATTGATTAGTAAATATGATTCAATATTTTTTTTTCCCTCATCTCAGAGGTTTTCCTCAACCCTTGTTATACCATGCCAAATGTACTTGCTTGAAGAAGTTACCGAATATCAAACTCTAATATAGGTTGTAGTATAAAATTTATATCCCCCCTTTTTTTACAACATATATTGGAAAGAGAATTGTTATAGACACAGAGATTATACAAGTAAACTTACGAACTGATATGGTTTTATGGAATTCAAGATCTACTTTATAATTAAAGTAATTTTATAAACTAATGTACCATATCAAACAATATTAGTTGATAAATTTACTCTTATTTAATCATTTCGTAACTAAAGTATTTTTCTATCCAAAAAGCTTTTTTATGCTAGGGTTGGAAGATTCATTATGTTAAACAACTCAGTTGTATTCAATGATTCACTTATTTGAACGTTGATACAATATCCCTTTTATGTTTGTAATTTTGTAATTTTTTTCTTAACTTGTATCATTACGATAACTCAATTATTATTATTAATTTATTAGGTGTTACTTCATTTTCTCTTAATTTGTAAATTATTTTAAATTATTATAATTTTTTTTTATTTTGTTAATTTTTGGGCCCAAAAATATGTTTTGAGCCAATGGCCCATTTGGGGGGTAGGGGTAGACGAATGGGTCTATGCCCTGCAACCCTATTATTTGAATGGGGTATTCTGCCAGCACATATCGAGGGCGGGTTTCAGGGTAGAAAACCCCACCCCATCCCATATAGTGTGGGTATCAATGTTTTGAATACTATACCGGTGAGCGTACCAGTCAAACCACTGAAACGAAATATTTCAATATCGATACCGTTTCGTGTACCGTTTCAGGATACTCTACATATAAATAAATTACATATATTATATAAATATACAAATTATATTTTAAAATAATAGCCAATATATAAATAATTATATATATAAATATATATATGCAATTAGTCTAGTGTGAATTGAAGTAAAAAAAAAAAGTCAATAGGCGAAATTCAGTATGACTGATAAGAGGCCGGTACGACCAAAATTCAGATCGGTACGAAACAGCACTCTGAATTGTATTGGATGACTGACCAGTATAGCATATTCCGACCAGACTAATTGGTACATCATATTCTGGCCGTACCAGCCGGTATGGTATGGTATTAAAAATACTAGTGGGTAGCACCCCTACTTTCTCGGCTTCTAATTAGTGTTTATTAAAGAAAAAGACAATTAATGAATGGCAGACATATGACAAAAGGTACGATAATTGGTAGGGTTTGTAATCGAGTCAAGTCGAGCCAGTCTTTGGCTTGCTAAGCTCGGCTCAATTAAAAAAACTCGAGCTCAAAATCTTTATTTAACATTTTTTAGAGCTTGACTTGGTAAGTTAAACTCTCAATTCAAGCTCGACGCGAGTTGTTTTTGTTTTCCATTAGATTTAATTATTAATAAACTAAAAAAATAAAAAAAATAAAAAAATCTAATATTAAATTTATACAACTAACAAATAGAACCTCTATTAAATTATAAAATTTTAAAAATTTATAAATAATTAATATGTACCTAGTTGATGTTTATCTATAATAACAATATATTATAAATAATTAATATGTAGATAAACATAACAATATATTATTATTTTTTTGAAGAGAAAAACTGTAATCCATTCATTAATAACGGTTATTACAAACGAACTTGAAACATACATTACAAGTTAACTAAACGACGATCTGTAGTTCTCCAGTACATTAAAAGTGATTGACCTTTTCTAACCCTAACTGCAAAATTTTTTAGAACACCGTTTGAGAGATAGCTCTAACTCTATTTTGAGATAGAATGACAACCAAACTAAACCAAACTTCACTTCTATACTAAGACAGACTAGGGGACTAACTCTAAAGATCACAAGTCTTAAAAACTAGATTCTTTTTTTTTTGGTTTTGATTTAAAGCTAACAGACAAAAGTTAAAACTAAACTGGAAAAACCAGATCCCAACGATTGGTTCTCAACCTTAAATGAATTTAAAAGGACAACACAACATTGGGGACCGCTAGTGTTAGTGGCGCGTGAAGACCATGTGCCACCTCTGGAGAGTTGCGGAAGAGTCGGACGACTGCCGCCGGTGCCCTAGATGCTACCGCCTCGCGCGTGGCTACGATAGACCCATCCATTGGGGGCGCACAAAGAGCAATCGCTCACTATGAAAGACGCATGTGAAGCACGTGCTACTCTAAATGGCTCGATTTCACCATTGCAGGTAGATTGGCGCCCTAGGACGATCACGATGGGGCACGTGTGAAGTTTAGCAAGTCGGAGGTTGTCGTATCAGTCGATCTCCAAAACACTAAACCCCTCCCAAACCATTGCGGTCCCTGCAAATCAAAACAAACACAACCCAACAAAAAAGTGAAGAAGAGATGGAGAAGAATGAAAGGATTGTTGGATGAAAACGAGGGCAACGAGAGGTCGAAGATGGAAAAATAAAAGAGAAACTGAGAGAAAAGGAAAAAGAATGAATAGAAAAGGAGGAGGAAGATGGAGAAAGGGAAGGAAAGACCACGAGGAGAGGGGGAGGTGGAGGTAGAGGTGGAGGTGGAGGTGGATATGTAGGCGCCGTCCTCCCCCCACCAAATAAAAAAGGGCGACGCCAATTGAGCAGAGAAGTTTGGATTTTCCTAGAGAAAACCTGGAGATGAAATTATTAATACATAATAACAATATATGCCTATATAATTATGTAGGCATATAATAACAATACATTATATGCCTACATAAATTATTAATATATATGCATATATGTATTTAATATATGGTTCCCATATACTAGTATACAAAATTATTAAAATATGATTTACTAATTATTGTACAAGTAATAAAATATAGTTATGAATCAACATATTCAATATATAGGTATAAGTACTTTAGGTTACACCTTATATATTTAAAAGTATTATGCGTATATTATTAGTTAATACATATATATGTATATATACATAGTCTATGTATATATTGATCAATATATGAAAGAGTTTTAATTGAGTCGAGCTGACGAGCGGACTCAGACATAAATGATCGGGCATTAATGAGTCTTAGTCGAGTTGAGTTTTATCAAGTTTGTGTCTTTTACTAATCGAGCGGGTATCTGATTTCATGGTTAAACTTTTTTTTGCATAATAGAGTTCGATTTCAGTTTAACCGGACGAGTATCAAATAGGCTATCGAACAAGTTGGATCATTTATAGCCCTATCAACGAGATAACAATAAGAACTAAGGGAGCCAATTTAATAATAAAAATTGTCTGCAAGAGCTTGGATCATAAAGGTACAGTCGATATGAAATTAAAGCTCCAATTGGATTGTAAGATTATCTCATCTCATTTAATGTCATCTTAACATCTTAACATCTAAATACATAAACACACACTTTTTAATTTTAGATTTTCAATTAATTTTTCATCTAATCATTATAACTTTTTCAAACTTTCGAATAAAACACAAAAAATAAAAATGAAAATCAAAGATTTTCAAATCTCAAAACAAAAAACATATTAAATCTTTTATTCTAATAGCATTTTAACTTTATAATATTTTTGTTCAACTTTTTTCTTTTGATGTTTTAAAATCTAATAAAACATCTTAGCTCAAATCATTCTTGTAAGACTCCAATTTTTGTGTATTATAGGTTGTTTAAAATTATTTTAATATTATTATTGACTGTATATCTTATTTTATATTATTTTAGGTTATGCTATTTTTATTTATTATTTTGTTTGGACTATTTGTGTGATCCCTAATTTTAGTATTATTTTTATTTAATTTATTATTGTTGACTCGTTATTTTCAAATCGCTATCATTATTATTTGGGTTTTGATTATTTCATTTATTATTGTTTAATTTATTGTATTTTCTTTTATTTTATGAGCATTTTACTTTATTGGGTCTGGGTTCTCTAACTTTAAGTTTATTATTACTATTGGTTAGGTTATTTTATTATATTGTACTTTTATTTTAATGTATTAGTTTTTGTTTTATTTTATTTTATTTGCTATTTTCGCCTGGGCTTGGTTTGTGTGTTTATCTTATCTTGTGGGCTATGTGTGAGTGTGTTTGGGCTTCAGAAGGGTCCAACTCGTGCGTTTTATGGAGGCCTAGCCTTCCCAACTCTAAACGGCACCGTTTAACATCATTAAAAATTTAAAGGGAACCATTTTAGGGTTCTATCGTTTTCTCTGTAATGCCTCTCCCCTCTTATTCTTCTTTTCTTGTATTAGTTTCTCTTCCCCCCCCCCCTCCCCCCGCGGCCCGGGTCGCGGTTGATGTTCGCGTAAAATAAGCACAGAATTGCAAATAGTAAAGTATTTTATAAAAAACAGATGTAGAACTCACAAGAATTAGTAAAATAAATTAAAATACTTAACAAAAATAAATCTACGAATAAAAAATAATAAAGTTTACCGTCTAAGTATATGAAAATATAATAAGAGTGTATATAAAACAATTGATTTCAACTAACAAATCCCATATAATTTATTCTTCTTAATTATTAAATTTCAATAATCTCATATTGATAATTAAAAATTCCTTAACTATATGATATATTCTCTCAAATAATATTAAAAATATCTCTAACTAACAATTCTAAATCTATATGTGAATCTAATTAATTAGAGACTCATTACATTTTTTAGATTTTTTAAAAAATCATATCAGTTGCGGTAAAGTATCTCTACTTTTGCCTAACTAATGGTATTTAATTATAGAACTAAAATAACAAATCACATCTCAATCTCATTGTAATTCAATTGATTAAACAACAATTCAAAAAAATTACAATCATTAATAATAAAATTAAGCACTCAATAATAGAAATATTAAAAATAAAATAATTCGAGTTTAATGCTAGATTATATCAACACTTTAAAAAATTAAATTTCTTTTATAATAAAATTAAAAAAAAACAAATAAAATTTATATTCTTCACTAAAATCTATTGATGAAATATGTAACTCTCATTTCTATATTGATGAAAATCTCCGCCGTAAGATTTTATTTTTCTCTTTCTGGTCTCCTCAGGTCTGCGAATGAATCTCGCCTTTTATATTATGCGGCGCACCGTTGAATTTGAATCCAAAGTGTATTACTTGTATGTTGAAGTTCCGTGGAGCACTAGAGCCAATTATAGTGCGGATTAGGTCCCGTGTAATTGAGTGCTGCCTACAATTGAATGTCGTGTGGCCCATATGTGAAGAATCTTGCGTGATACGGCCCAAATGTGAACGTGAACTGCAGTAAAAAATAAAAAACCGAAATTAACCCTCTTCACTCATTTGAAGTGCGGCGCGGGTTAAAACTTAAAACTAATGGGACCCAATATGAGAAGTGCAGCTTTCAATTAATTCTCCATGGCAAAACGGGCGCCCTTTAAGTAAAAAATGAAATCCAAAATGCAGACCCCATTAAAGTGAATGTGAAATTGAATTCTCATGGTAACTTAGCAGCTACGGCACTTGAGTTAATTCTTAATAGAAAATGTGCGGACTTAAAGTGCAATAATTCTTCTTATTCTTTTAAACACAAACAAAATAAATAAATTAAATCAAAAGAAAAAAATTAAAAGAAAACTAATAAATTTAATAAGTATAAAGGTAATGAAGATTATGTAATAATTACACTTATCAATTGACGTCATCGTTGCATGTTGGTGTTGCCACCAACGCATTCCATCTTGCTGCTGCTCGTCGTCAGTAAATCCTCTTTCTCTCTACTCATCGATCTTATTTTTCTCTAGTTCTTTTCCTCTCTGGTTCCCTCTCTTTCTCTCTCTCTCTCCCTCTCTTGTCGAGGGGTTCTGCCCTACCTCCTTCATTTCATTGCACCCTGAGCATGAACAACTTCCCCCTCCCCTTCTCCTAAGATGTCCTTGTTCTCTCTCTCTCTCTGAAATTGCGTGTGTGCGTTGCAATTGGTGTTGCCTTCGCACTGTCACCACTCTAGCTGGCTTTAGTCGTGCCATCAACACCTCACCGCTATTGCTCATCTCAACATCTCAACATTTCACCAGCTCCATTCTCCCCACTCCGAGCCTCCATGGTTGTTCCCTTTGTGTCTCTTGGCATTTTCGCTTCCTCTATTTGTTGTCTCCTTGCCACCGCTACCAACCAGTTGATGCTGGCAATGCATGCAAGGCTTAGCCTCCATTTATTCATCGTGTCTCTATCCCTGTGAAAATCCCTTAGTCGCTGCCAGTTCTCTCTCAAGTCTGTATCCAACCTGAGAGCTAGATTCCTTTGTACTCGTTGCCCCACCGCTATTCCTCCACGCTTGGCGTCACCTCGGTGAGCTACTTTGTCTACATTGATTAATTTAAATAATGTTTGCATTCTTAGAATTTTACTAATGTTTTCGTGTCTATCCAAGTTGCAGCTCATACACTCGTCTAATCACAAGACACCATGAACCAACGCGTATTTGATGGTCCAGATTGCCTATCTGCACTATAAATAATCTTCCGACATGATTCTGAAGTTTAAATAATTATGTGTGCACTAACGACTTATATAGCCTGGTTGGTTGGAATGGGCCTCAGGCCCAGTAGAGGAGTTATAAACTATAGTTTGGTTAGTTTGAGCCTAGGGCCGGTAATAGAGAATGGGATTACGTGTATAGTTGATTGTGAAATTGTATTTGTGAAATTTGTTTTTGAAATCGTGATTGTGAAATTATGTTTGTGGAACTATGTTATGATTGTTGTATATTGTGTATTTGTCTAATGTGTTTCATGTGCCGCTCACGACTTCCCTTTGGGATTTAAAGAGACTCGTGATACCGGGATGATCATCACACGTATCAGTCATCCTATCGCTTAGTGTTCCAAGAATGTGCGTGAAACATACATAAGTATACAATTAAATATTCGTAGCAAAAATAAAGAAAGTGGTCATTTATTCTAGTACCAAAAATTTTTAAAACATGCAGACCCATCTGAATTATAATTCTCCAAGTGGAAATTATACAATCATCCCAAATAAAAAAATAACTTAATACATTAATAGCATCTGAGATTATAATCTCTCTCTTATCATCGTGTAAGACTACTCTTTTGGCATAGTCTACCCCTCAGGCTCATCCTTATCTTCTACATTACAAATTATGAATTGTAGGTGGGCACGATACACCATATGAGACGCGAATTTCAGTAAATAACAGTCAGCACACAAACCATAATTTCAATCAACAATATGCATAATCATTCTCCAAACAATTAAATAAATCCACACATACCAACTTCCTTTCCTAGAAATGAAGTCCACAAGTACACCCGACTATCCTTTCCCAGAAAGGGACACACACAAAAAACACGTCCTTTCCCAAAAATGAACACAACACCACTAAACATCCTTTCCCAAAAAAATCTATCATTTCCCAGAAAGGACCTCATCAATGGATCATCATTTACAAAAAAAGGAATGCATCCATAACCATTCTTTCCTAGAAAGGATCTCATACACAAACCCACCAAAAATCTAGTGTCTGGCTCACAAAATATTTTCATTTTATTAATACATGTATACTATGGTCTCTCCTAGAGACCATCCATACAACCTGACTCTTTTCGCCATACCACGAGTAACGACCGTCTATGTGACTTCGAACGAGCAATGTCCCACTAACCACGCCAAGCACGTACCATAATCAGGCATCTCCTAGTCTCCACCAACAGAGGAATCATGAAGTCAGCATGAGAGCGTTAGCATCTCGTCCAATCCCGTTATCGCCCAGTGACAATCTAGGGAACGTCACGTCAATTTATTACACTCCCAAGTGACAAAAGCACTCCACCGATATAATACCCCATCTCGATTAGAGTCGTGATATGTACATACCCACCAACTACACCAGACCAAAACAAAAACCATCCAACAACACCACCTTAGAACACCTCACCATATTAGATAAACCAAGCAAGTAAGAATAATATATATGCATGATAAACAAATATTGAATGGCATGTCAATATTAAATGAGTAAAATCATCCAATCAAACATTTATATATTCAACTAATAATCCATACATTCAACAAATAATTTCCACAAATATATCTAAATCCAAACAAATTCCAACTACGGTGTGATCTCATTCTCTATTTAATAATTTTGGACTCAACCAACCTACTTCCAGATTTTATTATTAAAATTAATCAATTATCAAACACTTCAAAGTTTCCAAGAGAGTTAGCACAAATAAATAAATAATAAATTAGAAAATCACAAATTAATTCAACTGCTACTTACAATACGCTCGTTCAGAATTCTCGATGATCGAGAAAAAGCCAAAACGTACACTAGTTCCACAAACCGTTAGTACATTGCTAAGATAAAAAGCCAAAACATACACACGTTCCACACACCGTGAGTACATCGCTAAGATACGCTAAGATAAAAAGGTTTATCGAAAATATTGTAAAACGATGAATAACGTTGACCAAACGGCGAGAAATCAACTAAAAAGACCAAGTTCTAGGGCTAACTCAAGTTTGAGTTTGAGAATAAGAAATGATCTAAAAGGAATGTTAAGCACATGGTTTTATAGAGGAAAAGAGAGCTTCTACGCAAGTTTTGCAAGTCGACGAACCTTTTATAGGCTGAAAAGCATGAATTTTGGCCTGCCATGCAAGGGTCGACGGACCCTTGCAAGGGGTCACGTGTGACACACCAAGACAAGGTAGAGCCGCTATTAAAGAGATTCTCTACCTTTTTCAAATGAAACCGAAGAAGAAAAACAATGGGAAGCTCACTGTTTTGGAGCTGTTCTGAGCGTAGATTTCGAGCCCGTGAACCACGGGTCTACCACAAAAATGGAGGGGAAATAATCATCTAAGTACTGGGTATAAAATAGAACAACGCGTGGTTAAATAATTCGAGCTTGAAGTCACGGGTTTGGAACAGCGAAACAGGGGAACAAATGAAGAAAGGAAAGAAGAAGAAAGGAAGAAGGAGAATCGGCTGGCCACACGCGAATAAGACCTGGAAATTCATTAAGTCTAATCACTACAACAATTTATGGTTTTTGCGGCAAAATGTTTTTCCTGGGACAAAATATTTGCCAGAACATGGTGATGTTTACTTGTTCAGGCAACACACTTCTGAAGCCTCAAGAAAATGCCAGATTTAAGAGTCTTTTCCGACAATACGAAACTCTCAAGAAAAGAATTCGTCTAATATATCTTGTTAAAGCAAGAAATAATTTGTTGCGGCAACAAAGGTGTAGTCGAAAAGATATAAAAAGTTATTTCACACGTGCTTAATAACTTCAATAAGCCTAATTCTCTCTGCTCTGTCTCTTTATCTCCTGCGGAAGAATTTGATCTCCCGCGATGCCGAAATCTCATGGCCATGCACCCCCATGCCTAGCTCGAATCTGCCATCGTCCACCGCTAGCTACTCACCTGAGTTAAGCTCTCTTCTTCCTGCATCCATCCGGCCACCTGGTTCTCCATTTGCTAACTCGATTTTGCCAAAAACTCACATGGAAATCCCACCACCCCACTCGACCCCCTCTATGGGCCATAATTCATATCCGCCACTTGAGAATCACTTGATCGATAACCAGTAGTTGAGGCTATAACTAGTGCAGAAATCCCCGCTTGTGATATCCTTGTGAGGCTGTGGTGGAGGGCTTCAAGCAGAACCGAGCTGAGACTAAGGGTTTAGGGTGCATCAAATGCTTACTTTCTTGGAAAAATAATCACTTGTATAAGGCATATTTAAATTGCAAAATTTCAGATTCCCCAACAACATTAGAAAAAGGTACGGTAGTTTCTTTCCCCTTGTTAAATGATTATTTTTAATTCAAAGTTAAATTTCGGTTATTAATCAATTTGGAGTGACTAAAGATGATTTTTTGTTTGAATATTGCCGTGTCAAAATCAATTTTTTGTTGGAATGCATTTGATTTCTGCTATCCCCAAATTCACATAGATGCAAATGGGGTTTTATTGGAAGCAATTAATTGACAATTGACATATGATATTTTATCATCAACGCATTTTCAAGCATACCTATAAATTGATTAACCTGTTGGCAAGTACCTTGTATTTCCATGTATGACTTATATGATATCCCTATTCCCTCTCTCATTAACAAACTCATTTATAAATGGTGAAAATATATTTTACTTGTGTAGTGAGGACTGATGTATGTATACATAAGTTTTTTTTGCTTTTAATCGTTGGGATCGTTCAATCGTCCAGGCTGCTATTTAAATCTTGATTTTAATAAGCTCCTCAGTGAAGACCCAAAAAAATACTTACACTTTTTGGTTAGTAATAGGAAACCATGTCTACCAACATGTTGCTTTTAATTAAAATTGACTTTAGCTTCAGTTCCTGAAATATCTGTGTTGTGGCCTATTACTTAAGCTGGCCAATGTGTAATCCTGATGTTTTAGTAGAATGTGAATTTTACCAAGTCAGAATTTTGGAATGTTCTGAGTGTTTGCATTGAAAACTTAATGGATGTTGTATTGGCAATATATTTAGAATTCTACATACATCGTTTAAGAATTCTACATACCTGGAAATTTAACAAGATTAGAGCACCTACAAAATTATTGCCAATCAATAATAATAGATCAAAATTTAAGAATATAATGAATATTCAGATATGGATGTAAGGGTTTTGATCAGTCTCAAAATATAAGTCCGTGACCTTGGTGGACCTACTTTAATCGATACAGATTCAAAACTCAAGAAGACAGAGATTTTAAGCATAAATTAATACTAACAGAAACCAAGAAAACAAGAAAATATAAAAGCAACTTTTATTTTGTGGTTACACACTGATCTTAACCAATAGTTCGCATGAAGAATACTATATAGCCAATACGTAAATCCTTCTCCTCCTGATTTGACTGGTTTTCTCTCCCTCTGTCTTGCCCCTCCATAGGGGCATACCCTCCTCTGCATTTTGCTTATTATTTTCTGAAAATGGTGCTCCATGTGTAAGAGCATGTGGCACCATAAGTTCACTGAAAAAAGTTCAAACACATTAGAAATTGGATCATTTTCCCAATTTTTTTTTTTTTTTATATCGTGAAATACTAGTATTTTTTAGATTATCAAAGTATGTGAGTCACATTTCATTGTAAGGTTATAGAAGCTCTATTTTGCACTAGTATTTTTTAATAAGTTTTTATTTTTTTTTAATGAACGAAGGGGCAACATCAAATATAGCTTTCTAGGGCTACATTGTATTTTGAACCAATATTATCGTAAGCAAAACAATATTTGTCAATCATTTTGCACCCTGCTCAAAGAAGAGATCAACGGTATGTGACATATTATTTGCCATTCTCACTTGAAATTATAACCCTTTTTTTTCAATAAATGTCCAGATGAATGTCCACGAAGAATTAGAAAGCAAGCTTATTTTAAAAGAGATTTTTGGAATGTTCTGAGTGTTTGCATTGAAAACTTAATGGATGTTGTATTGGCAATATATTTAGAATTCTCCCTACATCGTTTCTCATTCACCCATGTTATAGTCTTAAACATTACTGAATGCCAATTTCAATTGATGGATAGATAGATACATTTGTGAACTGAGTATGCAGATTAGTTCCCAAATGGCTTTGTTACGATTGGGCTTAATTTGTATTTATGATAAGCCCAATTGTATATCTACTTGGGTTTGCATTAGGCAACTGATAGTTAGAAAATTTATGAAGGGGCTCGACTGGACAGCAACCAAAATCTTAATTTTGCAGATATCCCTTGCATTGTTATTTTCATAAATTGCTATTTCGATATACGCAGCCCAATCGACTATAACCAAAGTAATATATGTATTGGGGTGCATTGTAAACAGAAGGTTGTCAATTGCCTTGTCCTCAGAATATGCGAAATAGTTGGTAAAGTTACTAGTGGGTTGTGCAGAAAACTTACTCTCCAATCTTTTAGGAATGACGAATATTGCTTCTCAACCTTTTCAACATTGGATTGGGAAAAATTTGCTACAAATTAATACAGTGACTCGAATCTGAATGAAGTTAAACTCTGGTTTTCTTGGAAATCTCCCAAACTTTGCAAACACACTCTATCTATTTCACTGTATTTCTGCTTACAGTGCACAGTTCATGCATTGTTCATCATGTTCTCTATAATAATATCATCGGGTTCACATTAAATTAATGACAAATTGTTGCTTGAGCTAGAATTTTGTTCTTATTTTTCACTCTTGCTTTCTGGCACCATGTTTAGATGGATAAGGCGTGGATGCATATTGAAGATAGATTTTATGTCTAACGAGTATGCATTGGGGGTTGGTCAGTTCATGGATATGGCCTGGGCCCATGCACCAGGGGGCATTGACATTAGGTGTCCATGCCATAGATGTCGTAATATGCTCTTTCAACCAATAAATGTGGTCGAGGATCATTTATTTATTATAGGGATCGATCCATCTTATAAGGAATGGATCTTCCATGGTGAACCGGACCTGTATCATGTTAGTTCCTCAGAAGAAGGGGATGAGGCAAGCGGAAGTGATGCCTACATTGATGATATGGATGAGATGCTTGATGACATTCAAGATGGAGCCTATATGGACCTGTCAGGAGGCTTTCAAATTCCTGGGATTGAAAGGGTGATAGCTAGTGGTCCTTTTGCAAGATTTTCTGAGTTGTTGGAAGATGCACGACATCCACTATATCCATCGTGCAAGAAGTTCTCGAAGCTTTATTTTATCGTAAAGTTACTTCATATTAAGACGGTTGGTGGTTGGAGTGTTAAGTGTTTTAACATGGTCATCAAGCTCCTGCAATCTGCATTTCCTAATGCTCTTCTTCCAGACTCCTACAATGACGCATGCTGTTTAGAGCGTGGCCTTAGGTTTAATTATACTAAGATTGATGCTTGCTTAAATGATTGCATTTTATTTTGGAAGGAACGTGCTGATAAAGAGAAGTGCCCTAAATGTGGAAGTCCAAGATGGCTATTGAGCAGGTCTAAGCAAGAAAAAAATTCCACACAAAGTTGTTAGACATTTCCCTTTGATCCCACAATTGCAACGACTTTTTATCTCAAATAAGACTGCTGAGACAATGAGATGGCATGCGACTGGATGTGTCAACGATGCTAATGTAATGAGGCATCCTGCAGATTCGAAGGTGTGGAAAGACTTTGACGTGCAGTTTCCTCGTTTTGCCTCAAATCCTCGTAATGTGAGAATTGGTTTAGCAAGTGATGGTTTTAATCCATTCAACAATATAGTTAAACCCTACAGTATATGACCAGTTATAATTGTAGCTTATAATTTGCCACCTTGGCTATACATGAAAGATCCATACCTCATGCTTTCCTTGCTAATTCCAGGCGCAAAAGCACCAGGCAATGATATCGACGTGTATCTCCGTCCTCTAATCGAAGAACTGAAGTTTCTTTGGGAGGTTGGTGTAAATACATATGATGCTTATGCCTCTGTGATGTTTCAATTACATATTGCATTACTGTGGACCATAAATGACTTCCCAATATATGTTAATCTTTCTGGGTGGAGTACAAAGGGAAAACTGGCATGTCCTACATGTAATAGAGCAACAAATTCAATGTGGTTGGTCCACGGGCGGAAGCACTGTTATATGGGTCATCGGAGGTGGTTGTCTCCAGGTTACAGATGGAGGAGTAAAAAAGGTGAATTCAATGGTAGTACCGACAGATGGCAAAGTCCTGCATATTTGTCAGGAGAGGATATCCTAGATCAATTAAGCGCACTGCAAGCTGTACAGTTTGGTAAAGTACCAAAGAAGAGGAAACGCACACCAAATGAGTTGAATTGGACCAAAAAAAAGTGTATTTTTTGACTTGCCTTATTGGAAATGCTTGGAATTGAGACATAACCTAAACGTTATGCATATCGAGAAGAACATATGCGATAGCGTACTAGGAACATTGATGGATATCGAGGGAAAAAGCAAGGACACAGCCAATTCATGCCGAGATTTGGCCAAATTAGGAATACGAAAAGAATTACACTTGGTGCAAGATGGTGACCGTTATTCCATGAGACTAGCTTGTTACATGCTAAAAAAACATGAGAAAATATCTTTTTGCAAGTGGTTGGCAAATGTTAAGTTCCCTGATGGCTTCGCTTCTAACATTGCCCGATGTGTTAATGTATCCGAATCAAAGATCATAAGCATGAAAAGCCATGACTCTCATATTTTTATGCAAAGGTTACTGTCAATTGTGATTGGTGGATACTTTAACAATGATGTAAGGCAAGCTTTGACTAAGTTAAGTACATTCTTTAAGAGACTATGTGCACGGACAATGAACATTGATGTCCTACAGAGGCTACAAACTGATATCGCTCTTATTCTATGCAAGTTGGAAATGATCTTCCCACCAGCATTCTTTGATATAATGATGCATCTCGCAATTCACTTGCCACGAGAGGCACTATTGGGGGGACTTGTGCAGTATAGGTGGATGTATCCGTTTGAACGGTATTAAGGGAAGTTCAAGCGTTATGTAAAAAACAAAACTCATTCGAAAGGGTCAATTGCCGAGGCCTATGTTCACATTGAGTGTCTTACATTTTGTTCAATGTACCTTCATGATGTTGAGACCAATTTTACCCGAGAAGAGCGAAATGTGGATGTCGGTAAATACCATCTGCCGGGAAGTTTTAGTGTCTTCAACCAAAAGGTTCGCCCAATGGGTTCGGCCTCTCTCGAAAGATTGGATGATATGTTATTTCAAAAAGTAGAGTAGTATGTGCTTAACAATTGTCCTGAGATTGAACACTATCTAGAGTAAGTAATTTTAGCATACTTAAATATCTATTTATACTAATAACTTTTAATCTTAAAGCCTATGTTGGTTTGACTAGATTTTATTTTTTTGATGGACGCAGTTAGCACCTTAACAAGGTTTAGGCAGAGGGGCCCAACAATATCGATCGTAGGCACCAAAACGAATTTCCGAAGTGGTTCAAGAACCATGTAAGTTGTGACACTACTTACTCTATAACATGTGCAACTCGAGTTCACCAATATGTTTTGTAATGTCAATAAACCTAGTTAACAATCATATCTACGTTTGTATATAGATTCAAGAACTTCGTACCTTGAATTCGGGGGAAGTTACAGATGAACTTTACGCTCTTGCGTGTGGACCAGATCCTTGGGTTGGGTCATATAGTGGATGCATCATGAATGGAATACGTTTTCACACAAAGGCTCGCGAACAACATCGGCACAGCCAAAATAGTGGGGTCGTAGTTGCAGGCATGCATTAGTCGATGCCTGTTGACTTATATGGTTTGTTGATTGATATTTTGGAATTACGCTACATGGGCTGGCATCTTGTATATTTGTTTAGGTGTGGCTGGTATGACATTGGTGATGATAGACGTGGGATACATGTAGGCGAGCATCTCACAAGTGTGAATGCATCTAGAAAGTGGTATCAGGATGAGCCTTTTGCCCTTACATCCCAATGCTCACAAGTGTTTTACCTGAAAGATTTGAGTAGGGTGGGGAATTGGCAAGTGGTACAAAAGGTCACCAATCGAAATGTATATGATCTTCCACCGATCCCAACGGCATTAGATGATCCTGAAGACTCCTCTGATGGTGATGCATATCAAGATGACGATGCTAGTAGCGAAGATGTTCCAGTCAATGAGATTGAAAGTGGCTTGGTGAATCAATTGCATCGGGATGATGAAGATCCAGTTCCGGTTAATCATGTAACTACAATACATCGTGCTTCCCATGCAGATATTGAAGATACTTTTGTTGACAATGAAGTCGATGACATTGATTTTGGAGATAGTCCCAATACTGACCCAAGCGCATCTGACAATGAGAAAGACTTCCAGTTGAATTCAGAATCAGAATCTGACTAGAAATCATTTTAGAAGGGACCTATTTTGCATCTTGAAGCATTTTGGTGTTTTACATTATTGTTTTGCATCTTGAAGTTGATATTACGTTATGAGAATTGACATTTAAGAGACTGTTTATATTATTGGACCATCTTGTTTGTAGATGGTTGAAGAATAGCTGAATTTATTTTCTGTTTTCCTGGTGTTTGCCTAGTTGAATTTACATTACATTACATTGCTGTTTTTGTGATGTTTTAATAATTAACTGAAAAGATGACGATCCGTAATGCATGTCATTATATTTTGACTGTCCACATTAACTCTATCAATGACATTTAAAGGATGAAGAAACTAATGGGAAGAAAGCATAGACATTATGAACTTCTTAATGGGAAGAAACCAATCTATGAATGATTTCTTTCAATTCATTGGAAGGAGTACAAGCAAAATCATCCTAAAGTGACAGTCCTTGATCATCCAGATGCCATAGAACATCTGCACAATCATCAGTCCATGCTTCAGGATGTGGCCGATTTAAATTTGTCTGACTGCCATGGTAATCCTCTACTGTTCTAGTGAACTGTGAGAACTTTTCCATTTTTGTTTCTTTTTCATTTTATTTATGAAGGTAGTGTTGTAGTGCTCATAGTTAGTAAGCGTTATGATCAATTCGCTGGGTATATTTTTCTATTTTTTTCCTCACTTTGGATTGGGGCTGGGGTAGGGGGACCACCGGTATCTGATTTAGTGTTGGTACTGGTGGATCTATATTATTTAACCATATTTTTTAATGCATCCCATGTCTAATAATATATGCAAGTTGTAAAGTTTCATGGTCAAGACTTGGAACCAGATCTGTCGAGTTTGGGAGCTGTGAACACCATATTTGTTGCACTTTCCAGGTATGTTTCTGTTTTCTTTTTCCTTCTCATTTTTATTTTTGAAAAATAAAAGTTCTCAGTGATTTTCATGAGTTCTATGCATTAAGCTTGATCGTCACTATTTTTACTCATTAATCTCAAGTTAAACTTTCACTATTTTCTACATGGCAGTAAACTTGGTGTGCTAATCAGCAACAGTCCTAGAGGTGGCACTTAATGGTATGGTCAGTCCATTCATCCACTTCCATTAGGCCAACCTATATCTAAGAAGGTGAGCTTTACTTATTCCTATAAAGGGACAAATATCAAGAAACCAATGGACTTTTGTTCACAACCTCAAAACTAAGAAGTAAGATTTCCTACCATACTTGCTGAAGTTTGAACCCTTCCTTTTCTATCCCTGGGCCTTTTACAATGAATTGATAAGACCATAAAGCAGCCTCAGACTTTGATTCATACTTCTGTGATCAATTTGTTTTTACTTGTAAAAAAGAAAGTTCTGTGACTGGTGTTAACTAACTAAATATAGATCTCTTGACTTCATTATTTGACTGTAAATTTAGTGTAATTCAATGGAATGACATTGTAACTGGGGCATGTATTTTGTATGCTTCCCATACGGGTAAGGTGGTGGTATTGCAGTCTTTTTGTCATGATTTCTAGATAATGTCAATGGTTTGAAAATTTTCTCCCTCACTATGCCAGCAGAGAAGAAAATATCATAGTCGGCCTTTCCCAATTAGTTACGAAAGTGCTTATGTAGTTTTTACAAAGTGTCCACTTTTGCAATTATAAAATCTAAAAATCTGTATTTCTTTATTTGCTAACTTTGATTCCACCATTCCCTCTGAAGAAGTATATTTTATTTTACATGTTTAGATATTTTTTGTGAGCAATAGACGAACAGAATTTTTAGGCTGTCAAAATATTTTGGTAATACCTTATATGCTGTGTGTTTAGGTGAATAGTAGTATTTTCTATTTTTGATAACCATTATTTTTGTTGCTAATATATTTGTTTTTTTTTTGTTCCAATTGTTGTACTTTGATCGGGAAGAGAATGGTGGACTAAGCCTAGTGCTACAGGTATTAAATGTTTTATTCTCTCATTTATAGCTGGTTGAAAAGTTAGAAATCTCTGTTTGAGTTTCTCTAATGAGCTTTAAACTATAGTTACACAATTGACAAGATTTCACTTTGTCATTTCTTATTATCTGTAAGCAAGAAGTGAAGCATTGGGATTTACATCCATGATTTCAATTTTTTGCAGGCATTGTATGCAGGAGAATGCCCATTTGCTGTGATTGTTTTATTTATTCATTTATATTGCAAGCAAATAACACAAAAGGAAGAATTAAGGGCTGGATTCTCTATATCAGGGTATGAACATGTTAGCATCTTCAGGGTATGAGCATGTTAGCATCTGCAGGTATTAAATTATTTTCATTTGCTCATACTTTTTTATTATTTAACTAATTGTTGCTTATGAATGGGCAAATTACAAGTGTTGTGATATCAAACAGATTGAAATGCTGGAATGGTGGTGAGATTATTCAAGGACTTTTTTATGGTGGCTGAATTGAACAAGCCCCTACTCCTATTGAAATTCCGTCAGATACATTTAATGGATGATATACAAGTTTCTGCAGGCTTATGTTAAGGAATTACAAAAAGGAGAGCTGGGAAAAGAAAAAGAGACGCGGCCAATATGATGACCAACTGCATTAATTTAAAAATTTTAGGATTGTGAGGATGAATATAAATATTAAAAATAATAATAATACTGAATGTGAATGTACCCATTAATATTATTATTATAGAGAAATAATTAAATAATTAAAATGAATTTAAAAATAATAAACTAAATAAAAAATTAATTAATTTATTAAATAAATTAATAAAAATAATAATAAAGTTGTGCATAACCCAATATTGTGCGGTAAAGTAAATAGTATTAAGTGGGAAACATGAAAATATTTCCCTTTCCCAGACTGCTATATTGTAGATAGCTGGTGCTGATGTAATATTGATGTGACTTGACCGGCCATAAGTATAATACATAGTGCACTTCCTGGGTTGAGACTAGAGAGAGTTGTAGAATATCTAGAGCATTCTTGCGATTGTTTTTGCTCCTTAAAACAGTCAAGCTCTTTACTGATTTTCTACTGGGGTTACTATCGGCCACTGTACGCAAAGCAATTGTGGTGTTGAGGTACGTCTTTCTGGGTGCTCAGATTAGAGGAAAACACCATTTCTACTTGGTGTGAGTTTTCTATTATCTTACTCCTTGTTAAATGATGGAGAAGCAACAATTTGTGCATGATTTTCAACCAATGCATATAGAAGGGTCTACTTGGTTTTGTTCATCTTGTAACATATTTCTTGCACTTGTTTTTTTTTTGTGTACATTTTATTTTTTGTTCTGCATTCATGGCCAAACTTTTATGATAAGGACTCTTAATCTCTGTTAATCGTTTGTAGTCCTATCACTTGTATAAGGCAACCTTATAAGGTACATTAATTTGGAATTGTGGGGGAAAGTCCCAGCTCCGATTGTTTATATGGTCCCTTTATAAGCAGAGTAGTAGTTGGTTGCCATAGTAGCCCAGTTCTAAACTGCAATTAATACAAATGTTTGAAGTGCATTTTCAAGAAAAAACTTTAGACATTTTGTGTATCAACATATTGATCTTAACAGCATATTTAACCTAAAAATATTAGCTGGTCATCTGTTTGTAGACCAATGGAGGGAATTAATTGTAATTTTTATTATATGTCGTAGCTAGGATGAGAGGAAGCAGGAATTCACGAGGTGGACGTGCTGTGAATCGGGCATCTTCACAGGATAGAGGCCAAGATATAGGGAATCAAGGACGGACTCTACGGGATGACCAATATGTTTCATTTTCAGATGCATCAACACAAGGACCAAGTAAACGGCCAGAGGAGGATTCCATTCCCTTTAATGGGGCTGAAATATCTAACCAAGAGGTTGTAGGTAATTCTCATTTTTTTTCCATACGCAACATTTTGTAGGTAGTAATATTTAATAAACAATAACACAACACAAAATTGACATTTAAGGATTTATATAATACCTCCATTATATAATCTGACAAGTTATTACAGCCTCATTTTGACAAGCTGCTCCCACTCGAAAGCGAGGAAGGGGACCAGCTAGGTGCACAAAATTTGATCGTATCTGCAAGTTTGGAAAAGTTGCAGTGGAGATTAAGGATGGGCAAAGAGACGTGTCGTGTCAAAATGCGACGATGTTTTCTACACGCGTGACATGGATTGTCAAACAATATGCGGCCAGCAAGCTGGAGCCTTGTTGATAAACTGAATAAGGAGGAGCTGACAGATCGTGTTTGGGTATGAAAATTGGGATTTCAACTGGAGGCCACCTGACTTTGTTTATATTTATTCAATTTTAATATTTTACTAACTGTTTGCCTCATATCCAGTTTGATTTTGAGTTAGAGTGGGCTAAAAGCAACCATCGCGAGACAGTGGCACTGGCACTTGCTAAGAAATATAATGACTTTCACTACCTATTACACTGCAAGTATCAGGAGTATGCGACACACCAGGTTGCTATTTCTGGAGGAACCAAATTGGTAGACAAAGCTGTGTGGGAAGTTTTATGTGAGCGGTGGGGGAGTGAAGAGTTTAAGGTAACCACTTCCCAACTGATTGTCCTCGTACATTGTGATAAACATTCAAGTTAGCATTATAAAAAATAAATCATGTTAGTTTTATAAAATTTGTGGGATTAATAAATTACTACCTTTGTCAATGATAGACCCTATCAAATAGGAACAAAACTAATAGCAAAATCAAAGAATAAATCACACTGGTGGCAGGAAGTCGTTTATTAGGCTAATGGTGGAAAAGGTAAATAAACAAATAACAAAATTTTCACTTTTATTCAAGTTTCTGCATATTTGGTTTACTAACTACCATTGTTTTTGACAAATCGAAGTGTGAACAAGCTCCAAATAATGTTGCCTTCTATAAAGTGATGCATTGGTCAACAAAGCAAGGCAATTTTATTTCTAAAGCTGCTGAGCAAAATTACGTGAGTTATAATTTATATATACAGCAGTTGTGTATACTCTATAACTTAAATTTCCTGGTAGACATAATCTTCTAATACATTTTACATGCTTAATTTACTGAGTATGCAGAATAGGATGCTTGAGCGTATGCATGAGGCGAATTCAGAAGATAACAATGATGATAATGCCAATGCAGTGTTCAAGGAAGTCTTGGGAACTCGATCGGGCTATACTAGCGGCTTGGGACATGGTGTTATACCTGAATCACACTAATCTTTGTTGTCCAATAGGGAGTTTGAACGACTTAGGGAGGAGAATGAGAGGAACAAGGCTATGGTCGAGGAATTCAAGAAGAAATATGATAATTTTATGGGAGATTTGGTAAGGTTGAATGAAAGATTTAAGGAGTGTGACAGGCTGAATGAACGTGTGACACAGTTAGAGTCTCAGATGGAGTCTCAACAAGAGGCTCCGGGAGATGCGTAGTATCCCTCCATGGGAACCTACATTTTGGGGCTTTTTGAGGAACTATCTTAATGCTGGAGTAAAGCACAAATTGCATAATGCAACCTTTTTTGCCTGCATGTTGGAAGGAAACAAATGAGGACCATGGGATGGCTAGCTGTGGGAAGAAATATGCCAGAGGATGGCTGTGTATTAACTGTACACAGGTATACCATTTTAATTTAAGTGCAGAAATTATAATAGTAATATTTTGATTTGACATGTGGTTAGCATTGCCCACTTAGTTACTTATATATATAAAAAAAAAAAAAGGTTTGCCCACTTAGTTGCATATTAATTGAAGTTCTCAAAAAATATTGTAAGTGTCAAATATAATGTTAACACACTTCTAAATTGAGTTGTACTCAAGAAAATAAGTTGGAGGAGGTTAATCTATATAGTTGGATGATCATCTCAGCAATCATTGGATGGAGTATGTCACTGCACAAACACCTTAAACACTAAGTAGCAGAAATATGTCTATGTTAACAAGATTAAGATAGTGATAAAAGCTGGATAATTGAATAAAGTCATTGGTCCTATGCTTGAATTTGCTCGCTGCAAAGATTATAGACACTTTTCTTTTCTTTGTTTCATATTTTGTAAAATTTATGGGTACGTGTTTATGTTATAGCAGCTTATGCTATAACATAAGGTTTGAGCCTATTGGTTGTGTATTGACTTCACAGTTCATGAATATTAATTGTAACCCTAACTTCTCTATAAGACCAAAACTACCAATTAACACTAAAATTTAATTCAAGGACTAGTTATTACGCTCATGGTTGTGGATTTGCATCTTACCAACATTCTATTAAAACTAGTAACATACTTCTCTATATGTATGTTAATTTTGCAGGTTTAATCCAAAAAGACAGAAGCTCCCAAGTATTAGAGGAACAAAATTCATGCATGCAGCTTTTTGAAGTTTTATGCTCCAGTAAAGATAGACCATGTTTCTCCTATATATATATATATATATATAAAAAACTTTTTGCTACATTTTCATAGTAATGTCTATTGTAAGAATACTTGATCTTTTTGGAATTTTTGTGCTTTATGGTTGTTTGAAGGTAGTTTTATTTGAATAGAAGCATGTGGTTGATGTCATGCAATTAACAATAGACCTTGGCATTGTTAATGTTGGGTCTTAATTAATGTATTGACTTGTTTGTTGTTTTGGGCTGTTGGCAAGTTCGAAACTTATAATCAATAGATCAGGAAATTATGAGTTGGAGCCAGATTATCAGGATAAAAACATATTGGATACGAAAAATGTTTACTGGTTTACTGACCAAAAAAATGTTAAAATGGACAAAGGTCAGTTAATGTTTAAACTACTGTATTTCAGACAATACATATGTCCGAAAAGATGGATTTCTAGCACTATTATTTCATGTGGGATGGCAAACGTATAATTGACAGGTTGGATCTTTTTGGTACAATTAAATATACAGGAAAATGTGTTTATGGACAGCTGAAGGTGTTGTGTCCGAAATGGTAATTCTTGCACAAAGTTTTACATAGAAAATAATTAGTTTTGACAGATGATTCGGCCAAAATATTATTTCGGATAGATTTACTCTGCCAGATTTATCTTGATCATGGCGTAATTTATAAGAATACTTGTGACAAATTTCATCTACCAGATTTACTATTTCTGACATCAACATTATGTAATAGAAGATACAATTCTGGCAGCACCACAATTATTTCTCACCACTCATGCATGTCAGAAATACACACTATTTTGGATACTTCATGATGTCTTGAGAAATAGTGGTATACTTGGCCAATTATTTCTAGCGAGTTTGCCGCGAAGCCCAATTGCCGGAATAACACATATGCGGCAGCAAAGTGGTATATTTGGGACAAACTGTGTCCCAGGAAAAATCATAAATTGTTGTAGTGAGTGATCAAGCAGCAACGTTTTGGAAATTAAAGGGGCTGGCATACAAGAATTAAAGGCCTGGGATTTCACTACACAAAGATGCCAAACGGCGTCATTTTCGGCAAAACAATGGGCTGGGTTCAAGAGTTAAACGGGCCGGCTTCAAAAAAATCAAACCAAACTTAAATTAAAACCCAACTCAACAATAACTTAACTATATGTAAGCCCACCTGAAAAACACTAAAATAAAATAACATAAAACACATTAAATTAAATACTAACATAATAAAATAAAGAGATTAAATTCAAGCATTAAAATAACTACATCACAATAAATTAATAAAAGAAAATAAATTAACTCACTATTTAAATATAGAAATAATTTAAAAGATGTAAATTGCAAACTAGCACACAAACCAATATTTAATTTAACCAATATTACACATATAATAATAAAATATAAAGGAGATAAAATTACAGGACCTTACATTTCATGCCATATAATCCAATATAATACTTATCATGCATCTATACATTTTATGTTGATGCTATTTGAACGGTTCCTATTACTGTGCTGTGTTATGCTACATTGTATGTTTGGAGATTAGAAGACGTATATTGGTTATAATATGTGAGTGCCTTCGTATCACGACCCCAATTTGAGATTAAATTATGTGTGCTGGTCATGATGTCCCTTGGGTTGTCATCAGGTGACGATGAGATTGGACGAGATAGTAACGTTCTCATACCAACTATGTGGCCCTTTTGCTGGTGGATGTTACAGGATGTTTTGTTATAGTATGCGTCAGGCATGAAGCTGGACATTGCTTGTTATGAAGTAACATGCACGGTTGTTATCTATGATGTGACAAAATGAATCAGAGTATGCAGATAGTCCTCAGGGAAGACCATAGTTCATGCGTAAATAAAATAAATGTATGTATTATATATGGTTCACGACCCTAAGTCGAGATTGAACATTATATCGGTGGAGCTCATTTGGTCACGCAAGAACGTAATAATCTAATGTGATGTCCACTAGACAGTTGCTAGGTGACAGTTGGGTCCATCAAGACAGTAATGCTCTTGACCTAACCCGTGACCCCTCTCTAGCGAGATCTAGATAATGTCTGATCATAGTACGCACCGGACGCTGAGCTGGGCATTGCTCGTTACGAAGTCACATGCATGTTCGTTACTCATGATGTGACAAAGGAAGTCAAGATGTACAGATAATCCCAAGAGGAAATCATAGTGTGCATTTAATAATCAGTTTATGTTGTGGACCAAAAATAGGAATTTTGGCATGTGTGGATAAATGCATCCTTTTCTGGAAAAACGTTGAATTTGTTCTTGTTTATTCAAGTGTGTATTTGTGATATGTATTGGTTGCTTAAATATATTTTTAAATTTTTGGATATTGTTTAGTTACTTACTTGTTGATATTTCATAATCTCATGTGGTACTTCCACCTACGGTTTTGTTTCATGGAACTATAGATTTGTTGCAGAGATTAAGTTTGAGCGTTGGATCAACTCCAGAGGAGGAATGAAGATTTGGATTGTTGTAATTGTGATTTGAGGGTTTTGTGTTCACTTTAGTTTACCTAGGGGAAAATCGGTCCGGTCCGGTCCGGTTGGTTTTAGAGGACTTTGATGGACCGAACCGAACTTTAAATGGGATTGAACTAGACCGGTCCATTTCGGTCTGATCCAGTCCAGTCCATTCGGTCCGAACCATACAACTCAAAATTTATTTTTTACAAAAATAAATTTATACATATATTATAATTTATACTACAACTGTTATAATATGTTAAGTGTTGACATTAATTTATTAATATATACTAGCACTATATACTATAATTATACATTAAAAAATATAATAACACATTGAAACTAATTTACTAAATATATAAAGTTATAACTTTAGACTTAGGACTATTTAGTATTTACTAATACTATATCTATTTACTATGATATATAGTACATAATTATACATCAAATAATACAATAATACTTGGATACTAAATAATATACATAAATAATAAATAATATATATTATATAATTAATTTATAATTATAATATACATAAATAATAAATAATATATATTATATAATTAATTTATAATTATAGTTTATATAATATATATAATTTTAAAAAATATAATGTATTGTTTGATCGGTTCGGTCCGGTCTGGTCTAGGCCTAAAAATGCCTGGACCTGGACCGGACTGGACCTATTTCGGTTGTAAGTTTATGGATTGGTTCGGTCCAAAATGATTGGTCCGGTCGGTCTTTCCGGTCCGGACTAGTCAATGCTCTCCTCTAACTTTACCAGTTGGGTAACTATAGTAATTTTGTAAGGAGTATTCGATTGGGTTATATACTTAAATTTCTAGTACTATTTTGAATGACTTCTATTTTTTCGTTACAATAGTTTTGTATTGCATACATTGCACGTTTGCATACACTTGCACTTGGTGATGGAGTGTGTAACTCTTGTGGTTATCATCCGGGTGTCGTGACTTCTAGGGGTGTAAATGGTCCGGTCTGAAAAAAATGTGGACTGGTTCCATTCGGTCAAAAAATTTTCTTACCTTGGATCGGACCGAACTCCTATTCGGTCCATATCGGTCCAGTCCAATTCGGTCTAGGAGCAGTCCGGTCCGATCTAGGGGCACCTAATATAATTTAATAGATTAAATTTAATCCAAAATCTTGCAATGATGAAAAATAATATTTAGCCTAAATTTAATTATTTTCAGCCTAATTTACATATTTATTATAGAGTTAAGCCAAATAATATTAAAAAAAAAACTTATTCTTAAAACAATTGGCAAAAGAAAAAAATAATCTAAACAAAAAAAGTTAAAAAAAAAATTATATATATAATTTTTATACTAGAACTAGTTAACTACTATAAATTATAATATGTTAATATTATAAGAGTATATATTATATATTAATATATTATACTACCATTCTTAATCTATATTAATATTAATATTATAACTTATATACTATTATTTATATATGCATATATATATAATAAAATTAAAAAAAAAAAAAAGAGTCATTCGGTTCGGTCTAGGGGGGAAATGCTATGGACTAGGACCGGACTAGACTAGAAATGTTTGGTCCATGCAAAAAATGGATCAGATCAGACCGAATTCCATCCGGTCTGGTCTAGTCCCAGTTCGATCCATGTTGTCTAATATGGTCTACCGGTCCGGTTCGGTCTTTCTACACTCTTAACGACTTCCACCTATTCACACGTAGGATCCAGGGTGCCACAATTTTATTATCATTCACAAAATTTTCATTTCATCTCATCTAAATATCCAAACTAGGCCTTAAGTGATAAAATCAATGAGAAAAAATATTCAAACCTACAATCGATTTTTTTTTTCAAATGCTATGTGTTTTTCATGGAGCTAAACTGTAGGCCGTTCTTATTAAATAATATATAAAAAATGAAGCAATTTGATACGCACTCAGTGACCCACAATTAATCCATGTAACTCTTTAATCTTAAAAATTAAATGAATTTAAACAACTCACCATGGTAATACATTAAGCAAAAACATTATAAATTATTCTATTTATTAAAATAATACTAACAAGTATAAATTATAACAATTTTCAATTGAACTAATACTATTAAGGAAAATATATATATAAACATGTATTACTGATGAAAGAATGGGCAAAATGTCAAATACAATAATTTTATGCCCTATCAAGTAGGAGCATTAGAAATAAAAAAATCATGCATGTCCATGTTATTAAAATTCGACAATGGCTCAAATACATAAAATTCTAAAAATTAAAACTTTAAATTCCTCCATCAATCTCTCTTTAGAAGGGAAAATATTGCTAGTTTGCTTCTTGGATTTTATTACTAGTGCATTTTATTTTATTTCTTGTTAGCTTTAAATGTTTAAAAAATTATTACTAGTAAATTACTATATTTTTTAACATTAAAAAAGAAAAACAAAATAAAGTAACCGTCAAACTCGGCCGTTAGAATGGCCAGCAAGGAGCATGACCCTGCAACTACAACACATAATTTTTAGGAAAATGCTAACTTATCCTGTGATTTTATATTTTAATTTATTTATTTATATCTTTTATATTCTTTTAGTTTTTTATTTAATAATTGAGGAATTGATTATTAATCAATTTATATATATTTTTTTATAAAAATATATTTAAAGATATTTTTCAAAAAAAAAAATGAAAAGATATTGTTCAAGTCTTCCTCAACATCTTACGAAATTTGTGGTCATATATTGTTCAAGTCTTCGTCAACATCTTATACGAAATTTGAGGTCATATATTGTTCAAGTTTTCATTAAGTGCAAATGATAATAAATTCAATTATCGTCCTTGGAGATGAACAACACCGGCAGTCTCTCTTTCTCGGTTGTCTCTCTCTCTCTCTGTGTATGCTTTTTTCAGGGCAACATATGATTGCATCCCACTCGACAACAAGCAACCCTCTGAACACCGCTCGCCATCATTAATAAATCCTTCTCTAATATCCTCATCAGGTACAAAAATAAAATTTTGAGCTTCAAAGGGCACGACTCTACATTCTATGTATAGACCAATTCGCCAAAGATTTTTTTTTTTTTTTTATGATCTATGAGTGGAGTTTAAAAACTGCTTGAATATATATAATTTATAGTTTTTTTATTCAGTTTTTGTATTTTGAAATTTTGATCGAAGTATAGGAATATGTTTGATTGGACGAATTGTTGATGCTATGTTTTTTTTTTTTTTTTTTCAAAAAAAAAAATTAAAAGATGTTTGTTCTGAAGTTGAATACTTTTTTGAAATCTTTTACAAAATCGACTAAACCAAGCGTGCTACTTGAAGGATAAGTATTGGAATATGGGTTTCAAGTAATTTTGTTAGACATGATTGAGAACGCCCTCGATACTCTTCATGCTTGTGTTTTAACTATTCTTAGTAATTATGGAATTAAGTAGACTTTCAATTATTTATGGATTCGGAGGCAGATTTCAACAGAAGCAATTAAAACTCTACGCAGATTATGGATTCGGAAGCAATGGCTGCTTTGGTTAAAGAAATGGTTTCAACGGATAATCTAGCACAAACATCTGAGTGTTCCATATTTAGAGTTTCAAATATGCTACGCAGGGATAATGAAAAGGCTTTCATGCCAGAGTTAGTTTCGATCGGTCCATTTCACCACGAGAATAAGCAGCTGCAAGCAATGAGAAATATTAAGCTACGGTATTTGAAATGCTTCCTCTATCGAACAAGTAAGGATTTGGAGTACTTGGCAAATGCCATGGGAAGCATCGAGCAGGATTGCCGGAAATGTTATGCAGAAGTGGTTGATCTTAGCAGAGAGAAATTCATAGAGATGATGCTCATCGATGGCTGCTTTATCCTTGAATTCCTCTATAGATACATGGAAAACAAAAAAAAAATACCGACTCCAGAAGGCAGCAAGGGAGATCCGGTGTTCAAAACAGCATGGACGCAAAAGAAAATAATAGCAGACTTGCTTCTACTCGAGAATCAACTTCCTTGGGGCGTACTCGACTGTTTGTTCAAACTCATGCTGCCCTCCTTAGAAACTAATTATCGACAGGGCATCCGAGTTGAATCACTTGATGATCTTGTCTCCTTTTCTTTTGACACGTACCAAATGTTCTCTCAGTCTCGCTCGGCTCGCAGTCGGGAAGAGCATGCACATTTACTTGATTGCTTTCGAAACTGTTTAGTCGGATCATGCAGTACTACTATTTTAGAAGCATCAATCCCTATTTTCTTTGTACCGGCTGCGTGGAACTTAGATCTGTCTGTGACAGAGCTTTTAGACTTTGGAGTTCGTTGTCGTGTTGGAAAGAAAGGAGATAACATCCTAGATGTGAACTTCGAAAATGAAAGGTACTTGAAAATCCCAAGAATAATTATAGAGGAGAACACAGAGTCTGTGTTTAGAAACCTCATCGCATTTGAGCATTGTGATCCCAGTAAGGGCTTTCAAATCACCTCTTATGCTGCGCTCTTGGCTTGCCTGATTAAATCTCCTGCAGATGCACTTCTTCTAAAAAAAAATCTTATCCTACAAACTGGTTTGAGCAATGAGGAGACGACAAGTTTCTTATACAGGCTGCATAATCATGATACGACCAGTGTCGATGGTTTTCTCTACTTCCAACTCTACCGACGTCTGAGCCAATTTCAGTCCAGAACAAGTAGAAGATATCAAGCTACTCTGAGGCGGGATTACTTTAAAGATCCATCGACGTTCTTTACTCTCATGTTTGGAATCGTGTTTAGCCTATTTCTTGGTATTTTACAAACCATATTTTCTATCCTCTCCTACTATAAATAAGAGCACCTCATGATCCTAGCTCAGTTCATGTAATATCTTGTATTTTACTTTTTTTTGCAAACCCGAATTAATATTGTTATATTTTGTTTGTCTATGGAGAACAAAATTGGTCATGTATTGAATGGAATAATGTTAGACATGATACATACTATCCATAATATTACATCAAATTATAACAAGATCACTTTCTATTAATAATAATTAAAACGGTTAGAAACAAATCATTTAAAAATATTAAAGTTTGTGTAGGCGCTTATGATCACTATATTCACAGTGACAAATGGACCATAATCCATCTGAGGATCGAGCCATCCCATAACAACTAATGAGTAATGAGTAATGATCAGCTCGCCATAATTGGTGGTGCATGGGTTTTCGTTGAAAGGATAAGCTCCACATTGTTAGCAAAATTGAATTAGATGCAGTTTTGATAGTGAGAATAAAATTGAGATGAGATGAGAAGATTTTAAATAAAATTTAAAAGTGGAATAAATATTATTTTTTAATGTTATTATTGTTTTGAGATTTTAAAAAAATTAAATTATTTAATATATTTTGAAAAAAAAATTTGAAAAAGTTGTAATATTAAAATAAAATAAGATGAAACAATTTCACTATAGAAACATAATCAATTATCATGTTGTCTGAAAAACAAATCATTTTCACTAGTATTGGAGACCTTTATCTTCTTCCATATAAACCTAAAAACTGATATATCCAATATGATAACTTCAGTGATAGTTAATATTGTTGTTGTCGACACGACCTTTTCCAGTGAAGTTTTCAGTCTGGTTTGTTCTTTCCATTGTAAGTATAACCTCAATGACTCGATCCATTTTAAGGATTTGTTTTGATTACAAGTCATCTCATGTTATTTAATCATTATAATTCTTTTAAATTCCTAAACAAAATATAATAAACAATTTAAAATTTTAAAATTAATATTAAAAAATAATATTCTAATAATATTTTATTCAATTTTTATTTTATCCCATCTTAACTCACTATTCATTTCAACTCTCTAGGTTGAACTTCTAGGGTTGCCAGTATAAAATATTACTACTCTTATTTCACAAGTTGTAATTTGACACACTCCATGATTTATATCTATTGCACATAAAATCCTTAGAATTAATCTCAAGTATTCAAAGCTGCAATTTCTTTAGGACATTTATGGCTCGGATCATTAGCCAACAGCCACAAGCTAATTAATGAACTTGTCGGGACGGTAGTAATCTTTTAATGACTTAAAGCCTGCATATTGAACGCAAATTATGCTTTTTCTAAGAGAAATAATAATAATAATAATAAATATTATATTTTAACACAAAATTAATGTCACAACATATCTAAAATGAATTATATAAATGGTTGGGATAGTTTCACTCATAGTCGTTTAACTTGGACGTGCTGTAATCAGCCTTCCATAGCACACAAACACAAACTCAAGAGTGATCCTTTTCGTAGACATCACTTTTAAGGAGTAATGTTATTTTAGAATATACAATTTCTATGTATTCTTTTTTATAAAAAGCAGCTTTTATCATTAAATTTTTTTTAATATAAATATCGTACTTATCTTCTTTTTTTTTTTTTTAAAAGAAGAATAACATATTTGATTCATCATGCTCAGATACAAGAACTTAGCAAATTTCAGATACAAGAAGGTATTTCCTTTAGCACAATGCTCTCCTCATAGAGATTAAGTGCATCATTAACTGTTGTATAAACAATAATGTTTACATTTCTAGACACGTGTTGCTCAGACCACGAGCTAACTTGCCTTAGCAATTCCATAGTATCCTGTTGAATCATTCCAGAAGTCACTACAAGAAAACGCAGCAATTGGGGCCACATTCATTTCCAGCGACAGAAATTTTGTGGCAAATAGCCACTTTTGGCAATTCCCATTTTTTCTTTCTGTCAACTAATAAAGTCCCCGTAACAAACAATCCAGCTATCACGCCTAATTTCCCCATATTTCTCCGCCACCCTGCGACACACTCTCTCTCTCTCTCTCTCTCTCTCTGTACTTCGCATAGTAGTTTCCCATTGCTAGCGCTGCCTTAATCTAGTGGTCTTCCTGCCGCTACTTGGACCACAAGCTGGTTTCCCATTGCAACTTCGCCGAAGCCCCTCTGTCAGAATCCCTTACCCTGTTTCTTAAAGATTACTCTTGCGATTCCTTTTGTTTTCATTATTTTTTTCTCGAGAACCAAACGGAGAGGTAATGGTTATTTGTTTGTTGGATTAATGTTTATCCGCATTAATATTTATTAAAGAAAAGAATCATGACTGATTCCGGCCAATTTCTGCGTAGATCAAGTCTTAATTTGGTTGTCAATAGTAGAAAGCCATTAATTTTGTGATCATTTTTATCATTGCAGTTTAACCTTTCAAGTAACGCTTCGTATCTTTCTGCTCCTTGGGAGATTTCTATTCTTCTATCTTCTGGTCTCTGTTACTTTCCTTTGCAGGTAAACAAAGCTAGGCTTTCAAATTTCTTTTAAGAAATACTTCTTTTTGAGCTAGATAAGTAAAGAAGTACCATTTTGAATTTTACAGCATTAAAGTAGATGGATGCTGGATTTGATTTTTTTTTTCCTCAGTTCGGTTGTTAGGAAACTCTGGGTATTGAGCTTACGAAATAGGAGCAGAATAGAATCATGACTGATTCTAATGCTTCACATAAAATTAATGCCTAATTTCAACCTAATTTCTTTAGTTTCTACTTTCATATTATAAAGTGTGTTATATGGTGTCTGTAGTGATTTTATAATTTTCCTTATATGAGATTTTCATTTTTTTTTTAATTTGTAGAAGGTGCTCACAATAATCGACCCCACTGGCCTTCGCTTAGGGCTCACAGCTTGCTTCAACAGGAGGGAGAAGTATAAAGCTTGAACAGGTTAGGTAAGAATTTGAAAACTACAAACAGATCTGCAGTGGCAGCATTTACATTGATTCGTACCTCACGTGTTGTGTTGCTGCTCATATATACATCAAATTAATACTAATTGGGAGATATACCGTGGTTGTTAAAGCATACCTTTTTATCAGAAAGAAGGAAAAAATACGTATAGTCCACTAGGATGATCTAATAATTCCTTGATTTCCTGCATGTTTTTATAGGATTGCGAAAAAAATGAGAGAAAATTACCAAGTTTATGCTCAAAGATGTGTGCATTGCTGTCTGTTGACAAGGTCACAGGATTAATACCTGATCATTATATATATGACTTATAAAAACAAAGTGAGAATTAGTGGGAACATCATTTTCATCTAGCATTGTTTTTTACTCTCTTTTTCTTCCTATTTCTGCCTTGTATTATTTGCCTCCTTACATATAGACAAGACTGCTAGAGGTGGCTTTTACAAAATTTCTACTTTCTACTTATGGATGTCTAATTACTTAGAAACTATAAACGCTCTTGGAAGTAATAGGTTACAAGAAGTGTAGAGCCGAAGTTTGTATGTAAGATCTTTGCTTGATACTATGCTAATCTAATGGAAATTATAAATAACTTCAGTTATTTTATTATATGCATTACCATGCACTTCTACTAGAAAAAACTAAAGGAATATACAAGTTTGAACTACAAACAACAATAACATCCTGATGATGTAGGCAGCATTTAAAAAGGTGACAAGTCCAAGGTTCCTTTTTCTCCAACTACTCTCAGATGTACAAGACTAAGCAACAATAATATTTTCCCTGTGACATTCCTAGTCATGACTTGTCAAACAACAGATCTTTCCAAATCCTCTGAAATTAAAATTAGTACATATGCCTATTCTTCAAAACCACCTTGCTAAACCTTCTACCATAACCAAATCTTAGCACCTCCAATTTTAGAAGTCTCTCTTCAGCTTTAGAATCCATTGCAACCATCATTTGAATTAAGGCTTTGAATATGGATAGAAATTCATCTAATAGGCACCATTAAAATTACTAAATGCTCCAACAGATTGTACAGGAAACCTTCTCCTATCCAAGGTGGAAAACCCACAATATGGGAAACTAGATTTGATTAAACTTCAGGGTCTTAAATTCCATCTATTACCCAGGAAAAATGAAGAAGAAAAAATCAGAAAGTAGAGCGTAAAGAATAAATAATAGCACAAAGAGAATAAGAGAATAGCACAAAGGGAAATTCAAACAATATGAAATTTAAATATCTGAGGGGATACCAATAAGACAAGTGCTCCATTCCGAACATTAAGTTGATTGGCAACCAGTTCTGGGGCAATATCCACAATTAAACTAGCTCCAACAACCTAAGATGGAGAAATAATAATATACGAGTTATACGAAGGTATGTAGCTTTTAGAGCATTTCTGATGAAACAAAATCCAAAAGCTTCACTATTTGCCTTGTTAGTTGTGATCATTTCTTCAGGCATGCTAACAAATAAAATTATTGTTGAATCTCAACATCATTCATAACCCAGTCACTGCTTTATATTGAAAATTAGTAGTATTTGTCTCCATACAGATTGGTTTAGTACTCAAATTAACATTTCTCCATTAATGCTTCTTTGCTGTCACAGTATATAATATATATACCTACTGTCGACACCCTAATATTGGTTTATTCCCCACATATTGGTTTTTAGTTTCTTTTTATTTATGTCTGTATTGTTAACTCATTTGTTTTACTTTCTCAAAATGTATTCATGGATTTTAATTTGTGCTGCAGTTATCCATATTAGCAATTAACTTGCAAGATCCTAACATCATTTCAAAGGTATTCCTCTAAATATAACCATATGTTTGATAGTGATGTTTACTGAGGGTTTATACTAGCATCTTTTCTTTGTCGAATTATTTATTTAGCTACTTTGATGTCCACCTTCATCACCCATATATTGTTTATGCTTAGCAGTACGGATTAGGAATTATGCTCCAAACCATACTTCACATTTGTATGAATTCAAGACTAGTATAATATTTCTCAAATTAAGGTAATTCTAACAATTAATCAGTTTTAAATTTTGAGATAAGTATCACAATTTTGATTTATTATGTTGAAGTACATTTTACTATGTGTTTTATGGAATCATTGCATTAGTGTTCATTTCAAATGGGCCAAATCAAATAAAACTGAGTATTGGTTGATTCATTCACGAGACTATAATAATTCATGACCCTAGAAATGATATTTTATTGTATACCACTTTTGATTATTAGACAGTCTTAGATTCCCATCATAGGCATGTGCAGTGTGGTACCTAATCATTTTTTCAATACATTACTTGGCACCATAAATTTGAGACTAGTATCTGATAAATTTAGATGATTCAGATATAGTTTGACTGGTTCTAGATTCTATCTTCGAATACTACTAATTAGTCCTAGATAGGCCAGTAACTATTTTGGATTTGTCAGCAAAATTTTAAGGTGAAAATTAATGCTCACCATTGACTTGGTGGACTCTGTTGGCTCAAGAAAAGCACCTCAATATGAGTTGGAAATATTATGTTGAAGTACATTTTACTAGGTGTGTTTTATGGACTTCTTGTAATTCCCTACATTTTCATTATCTTCTTTCCTTTCCTAATGTTTGTATTCTTTATATGTTTCTCTCTTTTCTGATAGTTGAAATATTAGTTGATAGATTTGTTTGTATAGTGCAGGATGCATACAATATTGGTGGCTATCATTTTGTAAGTGCAAATGCAAGATTAAAGCATTCATGAGGACAACTGGATGTTAGCTACATGACAATGATTAGAAAAAATTCAACTTGTAAATTTATATTCAATTGTGATATGTTTGATGGTATTGTGGAAAATTGAAGATTATAAAGTGTGAATTTTAAAGATGTACGTTGAGATATCTAAATGATAATGATGACATATATGTCGGCAAATAAATATAAATTTCTCCAAATCTAGCATTTTTTTAATTTATTACCAAGCAAGTAACTATAGTAAAAGAGTGAAATAGCAAGAAAAAAAAAGGTTTCAAGCATTTTTGACAAGATTTAATATGGCGCTGTATCATTATTTTAACATGCCTTTTTGTGATCGGCTTTTGATTATTTGTGGCGAAACTTTGTTGCCACAAAAAAAGATATTTCTGCCAAATTTAATTGTAGCCGAATTTTTTTTTTTCTTGGCTCAGTAAGAGCGGCTACTCTAGGGCGATGTGTTTTAGCCGGAATGAAGCAATGCCGGCAATTTCAGATGGTATTTCCGGCGACTTTAATCATCAAAAAATGGCTTATTTTTTTGTAGTGAGTGCTCCAGTAGTTCTTAGTCTTTTCCTTCATGCCTTGAGCCACGTTTAATGCATCTCCTTCTAAGATAATAGACTGGCCATTAAAGAGATTACATAGGAGAACAACGTTCATTACAACAAGAGACTCTACCAACAAAGCATCACACACAAGAGAGAGAGAACTCTCTTTGTCCAGTCTTTCACGATCACCCCAATTCCTACTCGACAATTAACTTTGTCCACAACCACATCCCAGTTGGCCTTAAACTTATTCTCTGTGGAACACTGATGCTGATTGGTTGGTCTTTCTTGTGTATTTAACTGTTCAGCTTTCGAGTTTTCTTCATTAAATGCCATGATAAGATTATTAGCCAAATTCACAATTACCTTTGAATCCTCAAACTTCCATTCTAAGACAAATAGGTTTCTTCTCCTTCAAATCCGATACACAAAGACAACAGAAGTCTCAATTTCTTCCTCAAACAATACCATAAAGAGATGACTAACCAAGTCTTTGGAGCATTGCATGTTTCCACTCATTTTTTTGCAACTTTCTGGTACTAACCCCCCAAACATCTTGTGTAGGAGAGCAAGACCATAGTGCATGTGATATAGATTATGGTTCTAACTAGATTGGACAAGTTGGTGACTCTTATCTTTCTCTTGCACAAGTTGAAATTAGTAGGAATGGATTCATGACATGCTCGCCAAATAAAATTTTTGTATGAATTAGGCACTCTGATCTTCCAAATTCGAAGCCATATATCTAGAGCTGGAGTTTTGGATGAATGTTACCCTCTAGCATTCTGTTCCATTTCACAAAGATTATGATAAGCACTTTTCTCTGAAAATTTTTCAATTTTTGTACATCTCCATATTAGTTGACCTGAACTACCCCTCCAACTTATTAGGACCCTATTGATTGTTGAAGCTTCATTCTTAGAGAACAGTTCAAGCAACATATTGATCTTCCAGGAGTTGGACTGATAATCAATAAGGTCACTTACATGGCTACTTGCAACTTGAACACTCAAATAAGATTGCACCTGATATGATGAGGGCTAAGGGATTCATTTATCTCCTCCTATAGTGACTAATTTTCCATTGCATATCCTTCATAGCAACCTTTCTCTCATAATAGGTTTTGCCACTAAGAAGCTTCTCCACAAATAGATTACTTCCTCTTCATGAAGTCTGTTCTAGAGAAGTATTTAGCCGTTAAAACTTTTGAAGCAAAAAACTAGAGGTTATTGATGATTCTCCATACCAGTTTAGTTAATAAAGCAATATTGAAAAGCTCAAAGTCTCCATACTCGAGACCACCCACTGGTTTGTCTGTCAGTGAGTGATTTCTCGTATGCGTATTTGCCTTGCCAAGAAGATTTCATGTCAGCCATTAAGTTTTGGTCCTATCACCTTTATTACTCCACCAAAAGTTCTTCATAAACTTGTTCATTTCATTCAAGGTAATCTTTGACAGTTTAAACATTCTCATTCAATACGTGGGGGATTGCTTGCATGATGAATTTTAGCAACACTTCTTTTCCTGCTTGAGAAATTAATTTTGCCTTCCATTTTTAAATTTTGTTCCTTATTGAGTCTAGTAAGCCTTTGAAAGTAGCCATTTTATTCCTTCCTATATAGGAGTTCAAAAGATTTTGCTTCCCTTACGTGAGCAATGTGAAGAATGACACTCTTGATCTTTGGTTTAGTGTTTTGATTGAAATAAATTGTTGATTTCTCCATATTCAATCTTTGCCTTGAGGCTTCTTCATATAAATGCAACAAGTTTTATAGCTTGTGCCATTCTAGTACATTAGCTTTACAAAAGATCAAAATATCATCTGCAAAAAAATAGATGATTAATCAATAGAGATCCCCTTACGAAAGGGAAATTGTAATGAATCCCATAGCTTCGACTTGCCTAGCAAACTCCCAAGGACTTCTAAGCACGATATAAAAAGGTAAGAGAAGAGAGTCTCCATGCCTTGACCCTCTTGAAGGAAATAATGATTTTTGGAAAGTACCATTTAGGATCAAAGGGTAGCTGTAGTTGAAATACACTTCATCATAAGTTTAATCCATTACTAACCAAAATCCAATTTTCTCAGGACTGCTTTTAAGAGTCTCCACTCGATTCTATCATACTCTTTGTTCATGTCTAGCTTTATTGTCATGCTGTCTTCCTTCTTCCCCTTCACTCGGTATTTCATGGAATACATGGCCTCATATACTACAGTAATGTTGTTTGAAATCAAACAACCTAGAATAAAAGTACTTTGTGCAAGTGAAACAAGAGAAGCCAATATAAACTTAAGCCTATTGGCCAATACTTCATAAACAAATTTATAAAGTACATTGCATAGGTTTATTGGTCTAACTTCTATTACAAGTTCAGGTCTCTTTTTCTTAGGAATTAAAAAAAAAAGTGTCATTAATCTCCTGAAAACAGCTTCTAGAGGAGAGGATTTATTTGACAACAGCTCCTCCTTGGCCAACAATTGCCCAGTTGTCGTGATAGAAACCTACTGAAAATCCATTTGGTTTAGGTGAGCTCATGGGGTCCATCTTGAATACTGCATGCTTCACTTCTTCACTAGTACACTCTTTTCAAAGCTGCTCTTTCATGTCTTCTGTCACCATAAGTGCAAGATCTTGCAGTGCCTCTTCAATTCCACTTGAGACGGATGTCTCAAACAGCTGGTGGTAGAAGCTTTGAATTATTTTTGAACTATTTTTTAAACAGGGTGAAAAGCAGTTTGAAGGAAAAAAAAAAACTCTATTTATTGCCTCGTTAGTTATATTTTTTAATTGGAACTCTGGGTTAGCTTTATTGTTGGGTATCCCCGTGAAGTAAAAAAATTCTCTTTGTTTCATGTTATGTCATTGCATATTTGCGAAAACTTTAAATTTAGCACGACGAATAATAAACAATTCAAAGCCATTATTTATAATTGCGTTTTGTTGTTTTAATTCTGTACTGCATAAAAGATCGGGGATAAAGAAAGGGGCAAGGACAAGTATGGAAGACTTGGTTCAGCACAAGATGGAAGAATTTTATGAGGGTTCTGATGGACCACCCCTCCGTATTCTTCCAATCGGTGGCCTGGGTGAGGACTGGGATGAATTGCATGCTTCTCAGAAATTATGATCAATGCATTCTGATCGATGCTAGTTTCATGTTTCCAGAGTAAGTCTATGAGCGCCAATTTGCTACTGATCAAATGCCTTGAGTTGAAGTTTCTATCACATGCGCGTGAGTGTAAAAATATTATATCTTGGCCACTCCGTTCTTTTTGGCCAAGTCAAGAATTCTTTTCCCTTTATTGATTAGTAATTATGAGTCAATATTTTTCTTTCCTCAGTGGTTTTCCCTGAAGTCTTGTTATACCATGCCAAATGTACTTGCTTGAAGAAGTTACCAGGTTTCAAACTCCAATATAGGTGGTTGTATAAATCCCACTTTTTTAATGACATATATTGGAAATAGACTTGTTACAGAAACAAAAATTACACATGTAAACTCAAAAAATGATGTGGTTTCATAAAATTTATTATATCTATGTTATAATAAAAATAATTTTACAATCTGACGTACTACATCAAACTATATTAGTTGGTAGATTTACTATTGTCTAATCTCTTTGTAGCTAAAGTATTCTCCTATCTAAAATTTACAATGAGTAAATCATTGTAAATGTACTCTTGTTTAGTCCCTTTGTAATTCACTTGTTTGTAATGTTGATATAATATCCCTTTTATGTTTGTAATTATTTTCTTAGCTTGTATCATTGTAATAACTTAATTATTATTATTAATTTATTATGTATTACTTCATTTTCTCTTACTTTGTATATTATTTTAAATTATTATGATTTTTTTCTTCTTTTGCTATTTTTGGGCCCAAAAATATGATCTGAGCCAATGGCCCATCTGGGGGTAGGGTTAGACGAATGGGTCTCCGCCCCGCAATTCCGATAGCCAAATGGGGTACCTTGCCCCCACATATCAAGGGTGGGTTTCGAGGTAGAAAACCCCATTCCCATCCCATATGATATGTGTAACGCCCCTACTTTCTTGACTTCTAAATGATGTTCATTGGAGAAAAAGACCATTAATGAATGACAGGCGTATGACAAAAGGTACGCCAATTGAGAAGGCTTTAATCAAGCCGAGTCAAGCTAATCATCGGCTTGCTAAGCTCGACTCAATTATAAAAACTCAAAACTCAATCTTTATTTAACGTCTGTTTGAGCTTTGACTCGATAAGCTAAACTCTCAATTCAACCTCAGCTCGAGTTGTTTATTATTTATTTATTTTTTATGAGATTTAATTATTAATAAACTTTTTTTTGATAAGTAAGAGATAAATTTTATTAATGAGAATGAAAGAGGCATAGATTGTGTACACAAGATACAACAGGAACACCTAGTTACGATCCACACCTAGTTAAAAAAAGTCTATAGCTCCGTCATTGAACGCTCATTGTCTTCAAAGCAGCGATCATTTCGTTCCGTCCAAATACACCACATGAGGCACAACGGAATCATCTTCTACGTCGCCGCCACCTGAGAACAACCCTGTAATTTCTTCTACAAACCTAATAGATCCACGACCATTGCTAGCATTGTCCAAGAAACATCTACCTTGTGAAAGATCTCATTCCACAACCCCCTGGCCACCTCACAATGCAAGAGAAGATGATCTACTGATTCTCCATTCTTCCTGCACATGTAACACCAATCTAATACTACACATCCCCTCCTTCTCAAATTATCTGTAGTCAAAATCTTTACAAGTGCCGCAGTCCAAAAAAAATGCTACTTTAAAAGGCACCTGGGACCTCCAAATATTCTTCCAAGGGAAAGGGAAATTAACTCGAGTTGGTAGAATTTTATAATAGGCCTTGACTGTGCATTTTTGCTGGACATTAATCCACCATTGCAAGCTATCCCTCTGTGTCGTAGGGCTACCCATGGCATATAACAAGCTGAAAAAATCTGAAACGGTAGATAGTTCTCAATTATGAAAGTCCCTAGCAAACAGAATATTTCACTGATGGGAACTATGAGAAAAAATCCTCAGATCTGCCACTGAAGCCTCCTTATTGGTTGCAATGCGATAGAGAGCTGGAAAAACCCTATCCGAAGCATAATCGTCACACCACACATCCCTCCAAAAACTAACTCTAGTAACCTCACCAACTCCAAACCGGGTATGTTCCACAAAATAAGACAATCCCTCCTTATAAACTTCCATAGACCCACCTCATACTTCCCCCTCACTTTGTTAGAACACCAACCACCCCAAGCACTAACATACCTAGCATCAATGACTTCCTTCCACAAAAACTCACCCTCCAAATAATACATCCAGAGCCATTTCCCCAACAAAGTTTTATTAAAAGTTTTCAGGTTGCATATCCCCAAACTCCCATGCGAGATAGGAGAACAACCCGTGTTCCAGTTAACCAAGTGAATTTTCTTTTCCTCTCCCATGCCCCCCCCATAGGAATCCTCGAAAGAGTTTCCCAATCCTTCTCACCACCTTTGCAGGCATGGAAAACAAAGATAAAAATATAAGTGGGGAGATTGGTGAGAGTGCTCTTTATAAGAGTGAGTCTTCCCCCTTTTGAAAGGTAGACCCTCTTCCATCCCGTCAATCTTTCCTCTATTTTCTCCACAACCCCATCTCATATGGCTCTAGCCTTGAAAGTGGCTCCCAACAGAAGACCCAAATATTTCATGGGTAGCAATGACACTTTGCAATCAAGAAGCCCGCTAGATATGAAATGTTTGGCATCGCACCCACCGCAACTATCTTAGACTTCCCAAGGTTCACCTTAAGCCCTGACACTGCTTGAAAGCATAGTAACAATGCTCTTGGCGTTTGGATCTAGCTAACCTCCGCATCACAAAATAGAAGTGTCATTTGCAAACAAAAGATGTGAGATAGTAATGGCTCTGCTAATCTCATTTCCCACCTGAAATCCAGATAGGCATCCTCCCCCCACAGCAATCGTCACCATCCGCCCCAGTGCCTCCATAACAATGACAAACAAAAAGGAGATAAAGGATCTCCTTATCGCAAGCCCCTGGAACTGTCAAAAAAACCAGTAAGAATACCATTCACAATAATTAAGAACTGAGCTGTAGAAACATTGTCGAATCCAAGATATCCATCGCTCACCAAAACCATACCTCCCTAGCAAGTAGAATAGGAATTTCCAATTCACATGATTATAGGCATTTTCCATGTCGAGCTTGCATAGAATACCTGGGATGCCCTCCCTCATCCTATGATCCAGACACTCATTTGCAATAAGAACCGAGTCTAGGATTTGTCTCCCCTTAATAAATCTATTATGAGGCTTGGATATAATTTGTGTCAACATAAGGCTGAGTCGATTGGCAAACACCTTGAATATAATTTTGTAAACACTACTAACCAAACTAATTGGGTCTTGTCTTTAGCCATACCAAAAATAGCCTTGTAGATTTCTTCTTCCTCACAAGGTCTCTCCAATCAGCTTGCACTATGAAAGTCAATAGTCTCAAAATGCAAACCATCAAGTTTAGGCCTCCAAACAGCTATTTCATCCAGGAGTTTCTTATAATAGTCAACAATATGATTTTCAATTTCGGGGGAAGAGGAGAACACCTGATCACCTGATTGAAGTAGCTCAATAGTATTGTTGCATCGATGTGAATTAGCCATTTTATGGAAAAACTTTGTGCACCTATCTCCTTCTTTCAACAATAGGACCCTAGATTTTTGTTGCCAAGAGGTCTCCTCCAACGACAAAACTCTCTCCAAATTTGCTATAATTATAGCCTTCCTCAAGATTATTTCCTCCAAGTTGTCACCCCTTAATTCTCTATCCTGTAACTCTTGCAATTCCTTAAAAAGAACTGATTTCTAGTTGTCTGTATGGCCAAAAACTTTCAAATTTCACTTCTTCAAGTCTTATTTCAAAACCTTCAATTTAACTACAAGAATAAAGCTAGGAGTACCTAAGAGATGGTATGAAGACCACCACCAATCTCGCACCATCTCAACAAACCCATCCACAAATAGCCATATATTTTCAAACTTGAAATAGCAGCGCCCGTGCTGGATTCCTCCACAATCTAGCAAAATAAGGAAGTGATATGAACTAACTCGAGCTAGTTGTTTCTGACATACATCCGGATAATGGGCTTCCCACAAAGGAGAAACAAGGAATCTATCCAATCTTAACCAAATCCGACCATTAGATCAAGTGAACTCGCCCCCCACAAAGGAAAGATCCATGAGATCAAGGTCAAAAATAAACTCAGAGAATTCCTCCATCGCCCTTGAATTATGATAATTCTCCACCCGCTCGCCAGAAAAACAAGTGATGTTGAAATCTCTACCTATACACCACGATAATTCCCATAAAGAATACAATCCCACCTACTCCTTCCAAAGTCGTCTCCTTTCTCTATCCACGTTTGGCTCGTATGAGCCTACAAATGTCCATTCCCACCCATCCACCACATTTTTAAAGTGAGTAGGTACTGAGAATTCTCCAACACACTTCAATTGACTCAACTACTCTTTAATCCCACATTACTAAAACACCATCCGAGGCCCCCAAAGAGGCCAAATAAGACCAGCCCACATGAGAACATCCACATAAACTACGTACAAACCTTCTATGAATAATTTGCATCTTTGTTTCTTGCAGATATACAACATCAACCTTCCATAACCGCAACAAGGATTTGATATAGAAACGTTTATTGCGGTCATTAAGCCCCCGCACATTCCAAGATAGAATTTTAGGTTTCATGGAAACAAGGAATTGCCCCTCCCTCTCGATCTTTCCTTTCCATTACTCCCATCATAATTAATGGAGCCAATAAGTCTTTTGAGCTCCCTATCTTGCATTACAGCTGATTTTGAACGATCATCAGCCATTATAATGATAAGGGCCTTAAATTTTTCTTCATATCCCTTATAAGAAATTCCAAAAATCGCTTGTAATTCTTGTACTTTCTTAAGAACCCAATCCAACGAAACACTCCCTGCATTAAGGCAAGGAGGACAAGAGCTCAATGGAGTTACCTCAGCAGCCTCCCCCACAGAACCCACGCTATCACACAGGGCCAATTGCAAATTTTCCTTGGAAACTGGATCTAGAATCAACTCACTGTCACCCACAACCTTATCCTCCACACTAGGCATTTCTGAAATCCCCTGATGCCTGCTGGAACCATCAACCTTCACAATCTCGATCATCTCTCTTGTAGAACCACCTGTCGGCATCCCTGGAAGCAAAAAGAGCACCTGCGAAGGCAGAGTCACCTCCACAAGTACACAGACCACCTTGCCAGAGCTGTCTTCTACACTGAACTTTGCTGGAGCTGAATCTGGCAGCTCAGACATCAGCATATGTTCCCTAACAAGCAACGGAGCCTCCTAACCCCCATCGGTCTGTGGTAAGATCTCCCCTTCCTCACGATGCACATCATCTTCCAGTAGAAAAGTCATTTCCGATCCACCAGTGAGCTTATCGGCCTCCGGTGACCTTTTTTGTGGCAGTAGCAAGTCCGGCAGTTGACCGGAAGCCGGCATGGGGAGAGCCCGATCCCCCTGCACCGATATTTTGGATATCGGCCTATCTATCCTAATCCGGGCACATTTGAAAGTTGGGCCTGGGTGTTGGACTTGGACCAGCCCATCCTCAATTAAATGCCCCACTTTAAGGGAACCTAGACTCAAACCCATTATCCCTTTGCCTTTGACGTAGCGTTTCAAATACTCAATATTTTCGACTACTTTTCCCACTTGCATCTACATCTCAACCAACTCCCAAAGCACGGCTTCCTCATTTAGACACACAGGAGCTCTATCACCTATCACATATTCCTGCTCATTCACCAAAATGGAAGCACCGCCTGACCTAGATAAAGTAGCCTACTCTGCATGATGCGCTGCTTGAGGCTTCACAAGGACCTCTCTGTACGACTGGGAAAGAGGCTGGGATTTCGGCAACGAGGGTGAAGATCGCCAAACTTGGCCACCATCGCCTCTGTTTTTCTCACCGGAAACAGAGGATGTGGCTGATAACTCCTTCAAGGTCTCTCCAAAAATCCTCCATCCTTTAGCTTGCCTCCTTGACCGAATCATAATCAACCCTCGCCGTTTTGCCTAGCCATACTCTGTAACTGAATATATATGCCGTGAGAGTTGAGGTGTCTCTGAACCATCAACACCCGACTCCCCTTTCTACAAGTTCTGAAAAACTCAGCAAACCCCCCCCAGGCTACACACTCCTTTACTTTTGCCGCCAGCCATGCCATAGCCTCTTGTTCAATGGAAATGAACTTCACAATCCGACGACTATTCTCCGTTATTCTCCACCACCTTATATTCTCCTTCTTAAATTCAAAGGACTTAAAGTCAATAACTACAATTTTACAGGACCCCATCCCTACCAACCAACACATCAAACTAATGAAGATAGGGAACTTATATAAAATAAAAAATCTACTATTGAATTTATATAACTAGCAAATAGAAGCTCTATTGAATTATAAGATTTTAAATTTTTTTTTTTTTTTTTGGACTTCCAATGAAATATCTTGGACTTCCCCTGGGGCATCATTCAAAGCCAAGAGTATTTGAGATGGGGTGGTAGAGAAAATAGAGAAAAGATTATCAGGTTGGAAGAGATTATATTTATCGAAATGGGAGAGACTGACTCTCATCAAAAGCACGCTTTCCAACCTTCCCACTTTCTACCTTTCCCTTTTTCCCTTACTGGCGGGGGTGGCGAAGAGGATAGAAAAGTTGTTTAGAGCCTTCTTGTGGGGTGGCATGGGGAAAGAGTTCAAATTTCATCTTGTAAACTGGCAAAAGATGAGTTGTCCTATTGCAAATGGGGGATTAGGAGTGAGAAACTTGAGTATTTTTAATAAGGCACTTTTAGGAAAGTAGTTGTGGAGGTACCAAATGGAAGGCAATTCGATGTGGAGAGAGGTCATTGATCATAAGTATGGTAATGCGTGGGAGGGATGGTGTACCAATGAGGGTAGGGGGTCTTATGGAGTAAGCCTATAAAAATATATAAGAAAAGGATGTGACACTTTTGAAACACATCTCAAGTTTGAGGTAGGTGATGGAGCGCGGATTCGCTTTTGGGTTGATGCTTGGTGTGGGAAGAGCCCTCTTTGCCTTGCGTTTCCAGCTGTCTTTAACATGGTTGGAAATCAGCAAGCTCTAGTTTTTGATGTACTATGTCGCGCCAATGGGACGATAACATGGAATGTCACTTTCACAAGAAATGCTCAAGATTGGGAACTTGAAGAGCTGGCAGATTTCTACAGTCACTTGTATTCAGCAAAGCTAGGAGCCAATGGGGTTCATCGCATGTTGTGGAAACACACAAAGAGAAAACAGTTCACTGTTAAATCCTTCTACAAGGTGTTGACAGCCCTACAACCCACTTTCTTTCCATGGAAGAGTATATGGAAGGTCTCAGTACCAACCAAAGTGGCATTTTTTATATGGACAGCTACACATGGGAAGCTTTTGACAATTGATAACCTACGAAAACGATGAATGATTTTCATGGTATGGTGCTACATGTGCAAAAGGAATGGAGAATCCATAGACCACTTACTTCTACACTATGAGGTGGCTGGAAGGTTATGGGCTGGTATCTTTAGTAGAGCTGGGCTGAGTTGGATCATGCCTAAAAGTGTAGTGGATCTACTAGCATGCTGAAATAGGTCTCACCCTAGTGCTCATATGGCAGCAGTATGGCAAATGATTCCCTTGTGTTTAATGTGGGTTATTTGGTTGGAAATGAATGATAGGTGCTTTAACGACAAGGAGCGTGCAACGGAAGATATCTAATTTTTTTTTTTGTTTTATCTCTTTTTCAGTGGTTTTCTGCTATCATTTTGAGGGGTGGGAATATACATGAGTTTTTACTCTCTCTGCAGCCCACAAGAATGTAATTAGGTGTCTCAACCTATATACTCCCTGTGTACTTGGGCTTTGTCTAACTTTATTCTGTTCAATAAAAGATTATTACTTATCAAGAAAAAAAAAAGATTTTAAAATTTTATAAATAATTAATATGTAGCTAGTTGATATTTATTAATAATAACAATATGTTATATGCCTACATAAATTATCAATACATACACATAATATAATAACAAATATATATATATTTAATATATGGTTCCCATATAATAGTATATGAAATTATTAAATCTAATCAACCAATTATTGTACAAATTAAAAAATATAGTTATGAATTAGCATATTCAATATATATGTATAAGTAATTAGGTTTATATATTTACTTATAAAAGTTTATGCTTATATTATTAGTTAATACATATATATGTATACATATATACATATATGAGAATTAGATTAATTGGATTTATTAATCTTCCCTTGCATCACATGATCCCTAACCTAGAATCCCAATATATATATAATTATTCCAAACCTGTCATCAATCATTTTTTCATATAATCTGCCCCAAGATTAAAACCACAAGCTTGACACGCCTAAATCCGATGGAGCTGCAAGCAATTCCATTCTAAAATAATTTCCTTATAATGCTTAAGTTGAATAATATGTACATCCCCATCAACATCTACACGAAAGAGATAAACACGCAGGATGCAATAACTCATTTGAATATGCATTTAGCCAACTTACACTTCACTCTAGTGCATGTTATACAATCATGTTTAGTGTTACATGTAGGTGGGCATCAAGTTACATTTCCTATTATCTATAGCTGGAGCACACCATTACTTACACGTGTTAATAACATGTCCCTACATTATATATGCCCGTGCTGTTTTTTCCAGTCAAGTGTCAATTCAACAATTAAACATGGATTATCACAACATATGCTAACAATTAGAAGAACTTGCCATGTACTGAATTTTTGAATGGGGGTAAATTTCAACTCCAAGTTCCAACTTGCCATTCTGCAGGTGCTGGGTCACATGCCTTGGGAGCACCTTATTGAAACCAAGCCATCCAATTTTTCCCGCTCATCCTAAGTTCCATCTTTCAATAATTGTATATATACTCAGCCACATCTGCATATTTAGGTACCTGATTACGCCCAAAGAATAACGCGGTCATTTGCAGTATAGCTTTGGGTTGTCGATTCCACAGGGAGATAGATTGAGAAATTGAAGAACAGTAATGAAATTAACAAAAAGATTAAATGAGGGTGATAAGTAAATTTTAGAGTGTGATGTAAATTAAAACTAAATGAGTAATTTGAAAAATATAAAAATGAGACGAAAAGTAGAGCGTAGGGAATTCCTTGTGTATTTGTGGTATTCAAATTTATTCTTAATTCATTGATAACTCAATTAAAAATTCTATGTCCAAATTCTTAATCGGAAGATATAACATTAATAACCAAAATTTAAATCACATGTAACTCTTTGAAAAATCATTCTTCACGCTTAACTCTCATAAATTATTATCGATATTGAGAAAATCCAACGACGACAATATACCCAAGATGCGATATTACAGCAGAGAATTAAATCAATATAGATAATCAATTGCTCCAAACATAATTATAGAACTAATTCACTTAATAGAAAAAGCATGACTGAATCCATAAACGAAATAGATTCTATAATTATTTGAAGACGAAAAACATCACAAATAAATTGAGAATAATAGAACAAAAGAGTTTTAATATTTAAAGACCAAATACATGAATCAAAAATAAATTACAAATACTATCACACACACAAGTTCATCCCTAACACTCCTTGAGAATTTAGTTACACATATTGAAAATATGCAACAAAAATTCTCCAAGGGATAATATGGAAGAGCCAACCATTATTTTCTTCTCTCTTCTTTGGTTTTTCTTTTCTTTTCTCAAACTCTCAAAATAATGGCTCTTCCAAAGCATCCTCCCACACTAAGCATTCTCCCACTCTAAGCATTTTCCTAGAACACACACCCCTTCATTCTATTTATAAGCATCCTTCATGCAAGTTGTCATGACAAAATCATCACAATTTCAACTTGTTTTGCCATGTGCCATTTTTGAATCCAAGTGATTTGTGAGTTGTCATTTTGATCATTTGTTTTTCCACCATGCATGAGCTGGATTTTGCTTGTAGGTTGAGTGTTTCAATTTTGCTTCTCTATCCATTAGTTGTCTTGTATGACTTAATATCTTGTGGTCAAATAATTTGTCTACAAGAAACTTGAGTGCACTTCATCTTGTATCTGAATTGATCATTGAATTTTCAAGTTGGTGTAGGAGTGCTTGCTGGAAAATATTATGATGACATTTGGATTTGATGCAAGTGGCTGAAAAATATCCAGGAACGTCAAGTGCAGGTGCGTCCACTTGATGGTCGATTTTGTCTTAGATTGAGTGGATATCTCTTCAAACATAAAACATAAAAGTTATAGATATTTCTCTTGCGGTTCTAGATCATCTTGAATCCGCTCAATCGGAGATTGGATGAGAGAGTTATGCCCATATTACGAAAAGATGTCAGAACTGTCTAAAATTCCGCAATTATTTTCATTTGCTCCTAATGTCTCCATTTGTGTCCTAAATCAAAATATAAGAATAATGAGTATATTTAGGCATCAAATAAGAATAAAGTATTAAACATTAAGAAAGGAAAATATGGCATTTTATATTCTCATCAATATATTAAATCATGCTTATATCTATTTCAAGATAAATGACTATTAATTTTAATAACATGAGTTATATCCATTATTTTCTCATTTCTTTTAGTATTTAAATAGAGTATTTAGAGTGCATTTTTGTGCACTCATCACACCCCCCAACTTACTCATTGCTAGTCCCTAGCAATTTTCATGCAAAATGATGAAAAAGACCAAAGAAAATCACACATAGGGGCCATCAAGACACATTTTTCAAATTTACATATCAAAACAATCTTAGAAATTCAATAACCCTTTCACAAGTAATTCAAATATAGCAATCCACAGAGTGTGTATGTGTTCCAAACTATTTTTATCAAATCAGAGGTTTCGACACATGCAACATTAGAATATCTTAAGCAAAAAGGTTCAACTCCATAACTCACGGGAATAGAAGTGTTTCATGTATGGGTTCTCTCTATGGAGTTGACAAAGGTGTACATTTACTCTCATGGAAATTTAGCCAATTATATATAAGTAACAAGTAAACATTGATCTTATGATAGGAATACTAACAAATGAGATTTCCACCATTCTTTCCACAAGCATACTTAGGATCGGAAAAATCAACACAAAGGGTTGTCATGTGGCTTAGGGTTGGGGTTCATAAGAAGAAAATGTGAAGAGATTTCAAAAACTTCCAAGTATACACAAAAGGGAATATGTTAAATTTTTCAGTAGACTATACTTTCCTTTTGATGTACTTTTCAATTTTTTAGATTTTTGACTAAGTACACTTTTCCATCTTCTTTTGCCACTGGTGTCTTCGCAATTTGATGAACTCTTTCATGAATAATTTGATGGACACATCTAGCACCATGCCATTTTTGTCATGGTTTTTTTTTTTTTCAAATGATAATTTTACACCTAGTACACACTTGGAAGTAAAATGGTAGGAAAATATAGTGTATAAGCTATACTCCAATGTGGAGAGGTATGGATGATATAGATATGAAAAGAAAAGGCCATATGTGTATATTGGCTCAAAATTGGCTGCTAGGGATCTTGATGAAAAGGTTCAGCTTGAAAGGCTCAGACGTTAATCCTAAGTTGACTTTCGTCATATCCCAAGTATATCCACCATCTTACCATAAACCATGTAATGATATTCTCAAAAGAAGTGTCAAATTCAACAGATCAATGGATACTTATCACAATTTCTATATTTGTAAGCTCTCAATTCTCACAAAATTCACATGAATACTTGAGCAAAATAATTCTTTAGTTACATGTGTCAAATCACCATATTACCACAAAATTTGGATAAGTGCATAAAAAATTTTCTGTGGATGCTTTAGGAAAATGATTTAAGTTGGGTTTGTTGAATTCACCAAGATGGTTATGAATGAGCATGAGTATCATGTGTGAAAAAATGCCTGTGTGAAAAAATTTGACAATTTTTTATATATTGATTGAAATATGCCACAGAATTTAAATAACAGATTTGTATTTCCACCCCCCAACTTAAATGAAACATTTTCCTCAATGTTTAATAATCAGAATTGGATGGGGAGTAGCTAAAAAGGGTAGGATACACCTGATGTGTGATGTAGATAGCTCGCTAAGCGTCAAAAGTAGTGATCTGAAATGACAAAATGATACTATCCTGCAAACAAAAATAAAGAAAACAGTAGTAAATAAAAACAAAACAAAATAAACAAGATGATAATAATAATAATAATAATAATAAAGATGATAATAATAATAATAATAATGATAATAATTATAATAATAATAATTATTATTGTTGCATGCTGTGGTCAAAGTTGATAGACCAAGTTTACAACTGGACTATCTTCCACTCATAGAACTGTTCCTCCTGGGTCAAAAATGAAACGCTTATTTTTCCAATAAGCTCGGTGCTCGAACTTCACAGGTAGGTGGCAAGGTTTAAGATTAACTTTGATTACTTGCCCATTTGAAGAAATCTGTTTTTCATTTTTCTCAAGAAACTCCTCGAACTTCGGTTGCCAAGCCCGTGTGCTATAATCTTGAGTATTGTCAAAAATTGTACAAATATTAGCTACATCAGACGAATCACTGATAGGATTAAACTCAAAATCAACCATAAAATTCTCAAGGGGATCAGAATCATGAGTTATGAAAACTTCCCTGTCTATGAGTGAGTCAATCATATATATCTGCTGGCACTCGTGATTCTTCACAGTTTCTTGTGCCATATGTTGACCATGAGGTACAGATTGAGTTTGAGAAGGGAACTTACCTTGCTCATTTACACTCAAGAAACTCGTTATTTTAGATACCTGGCTCTTTATCTCCTTTTGTTCTTCAACAACCTGCATAATTAAAGACTCAAATTTTTGATTAGTCTTACCCTGTATTTCAATAAAAGTATGCAAAGTATCTTCTAAAGAATTTCTAAAAGATTGAGGTGCATAGTATGGTGCAGGATATGATCTAGAGAGTTGTGCAGGCTGCTAGTTTTCAAACTTCCAGCTGAAGTTGGGATGATTACGCCATCCTGGGTTGTAGGTTTCAGAGTAAGGTGTGAAGGGCTTTTTGTACATACTTAGAGCATTACTTTGTTCCTCATACATACCATTCATGTTAGTATGTGTAGAACACTCTTGGGAATGATGATCTATCCCACCACAGACAACACATGGCCCAAAAGATTCTGCATGATTAGCCGTGTGTGTTGGTTTTTAGTTTTTAGTTTTCAATAACTCTAATTCTCTGGTGAGCATTTCAACCTTAGCCTTAAGGTTATCCTCCTCCCTTAAATGGTAAATACCACCACTCAAGTTTCCTGTAGGTCGTGACCTGTTTGTGCTATGAGTAGCACTAGGTCCAGTCCAAGTATGAGCTTTTTCAGCAAGCTCATTGAGGTACTCTATGGCCTCATCGGGATTTTTTTGTAAAAATTCTCCATTGCACATCATTTCCACGAATTGACGTTCCCTGGACGTAAAGCCTTCATAGAAATAACTCACTAAGCGCCAATTCTCATATCCATGGTGGGAACACATACTCAGTAATTCTTTAAATCTTTCCCAAGACTGGTACAAAGTCTCACTATCCTTTTATGCAAAGGTAGAGATTTGTTTTTTTAAAGCATTAGTCTTATGTTGGGGAAAGTATTTATTGAAAAACACTTGAGTCATCTCACTCCATGTTCCAATAGACCGTGGTCTTAGTGAGTACAACCAACTCTTAGCTTTATCTTTCAAAGAAAAAGGAAAGAACTTTAGCCTTACCGTTTCGTCAGTGGTATTTTGACCGTGAAATGTTGCAACTACTTCATCAAATTCCCTAATATGAACATAGGGATTTTCATTTTCTAGACCATGGAAAGTCGGAAGTAATTGTATCATTCCCGTTTTAAAATCTACATGACGAACATTAGGTGAGAACATAATACAGGATGGTGTGGCTGTTCGTGCGGGATGAAGATAATCTTGGAGGGTTCTAACAGGTTGGTCCACGTGTTCACTCATCGCGTCAGAATTGGAAGAATTATCAAACAAGCGATTAGAAAAATTAGATTCTGAATCTGATTCTAGCACGGGTCTACTAGCAAACCGTCCAAAAGCGTCTCTGTACCTGCGCATGCAAAGTAAAGAAAAGCGTAATACTGAAAAAAAAAATAATTACGAAAATAAAACTAAAATAAAATAAAGATGCAGAAAGCTAAAAAGAAAATGAACGAAGCTACCGCTCTCTTTTTTTTTTTTTTTTTTAACAAACTACTAAAAAAAACTACAAATTCTTTTACCGTCTCCCCGGCAACGGCGCCAATATTTGATTACGCCCAAAGAATAACGCGGTCATTTGCAGTATAGCTTTGGGTTGTCGATTCCACAGGGAGATGGATTGAGAAATTGAAGAACAGTAATGAAATTAACAAAAAGATTAAATGAGTATGATAAGTAAATTTTAGAGTGTGATGTAAATTAAAACTAAATGAGTAATTTGAAAAATATAAAAATGAGACGAAAAGTAGAGCGTAGGGAATTCTTTGTGTATTTTTTGTATTCAAATTTATTTTTAATTCATTGATAACTCAATTAAAAATTCTATGTCCAAATTCTTAATCCAAATTCTTAATCGGAAGATATAACATTAATAACCAAAATTTAAATCACATGTAACTCTTTGAAAAATCATTCTTCACGCTTAACTCTCATAAATTGTTATCGATATTGAGAAAATCCAACGACGACAATATACCCAAGAGACGATATTACAGCAGAGAATTAAATCAATATAGATAATCAATTGCTCCAAATATAATTATAGAACTAATTCACTCAATAGAAAAAACATGACTGAATCCATAAACGAAATAGATTCTATAATTATTTGAAGACGAAAAACATCACAAATAAATTGAGAATAATAGAACAAAAGAGTTTTAATATTTAAAGACCAAATACATGAATCAAAAATAAATTACAAATACTATCACACACACAAGTTCATCCCTAGCCCTCCTTGAGAATTTAGTTACACATATTGAAAATATGCAACAAAAATTCTCCAAGGGATAATATGGAAGAGCCAACCATTATTTTCTTCTCTATTCTTTGGTTTTTCTTTTCTTTTCTCAAGCTCTCAAAATAATGGCTCTTCCAAAGCATCCTCCCACACTAAGCATTCTCCCACTCTAAGCATTCTCCTAGAACACACACCCCTTCATTCTATTTATAAGCATCCTTCATGCAAGTTGTCATGACAAAATCATCACAATTTCAACTTGTTTTGCCATGTGCCATTTTTGAATCCAAGTGATTTGTGAGTTGTCATTTTGATCATTTGTTTTCCCACCATGCATGAGCTGGATTTTGCTTGTAGGTTGAGTGTTTCAATTTTGCTTCTCTATCCATTAGTTGTCTTGTATGACTTAATATCTTGTGGTCAAATAATTTGTCTACAAGAAACTTGAGTGCACTTCATCTTGTATCTGAATTGATCATTGAATTTTCAAGTTGGTGTAGGAGTGCTTGCTGGAAAATATTATGATGACATTTGGATTTGATGCAAGTGGCTGAAAAATATCCAGGAACGTCAAGTGCAGGTGCGTCCACTTGATGGTCGATTTTGTCTTAGATTGAGTGGATATCTCTTCAAACATAAAACATAAAAGTTATAGATATTTCTCTTGCGGTTCTAGATCATTTTGAATCCGCTCAATCGGAGATTGGATGAGATAGTTATGCCCATATTACGAAAAGATGTCAGAACTGTCTAAAATTCCGCAATTATCTTCATTTGCTCTTAATGTCTCCATTTGTGTCCTAAATCAAAATATAAGAATAATGAGTATATTTAGGCATCAAATAAGAATAAAGTATTAAACATTAAGAGAGGAAAATATGACATTTTATATTCTCATCAATATATTAAATCATGCTTATATCTATTTCAAGATAAATGACCATTAATTTTAATAACATGAGTTATATCTATTATTTTCTCATTTCTTTTAGTATTTAAATAGAGTATTTAGAGTGCATTTTTGTGCACTCATCAGTACCCCATGTCAGACATCATAATTAACCCACTTGACCTACAATCTAATGATTTTAATTAAAACACAGAGGTCCACACATCGACAGCTCCACTTAGGTAGAAATCATGAAAACAGTAAGGCATATCCATTTAACCATGCTAGTTTAATAGCTTGGAGATGTAGCAGTTTATATGCCCCATATATGTCATATGTAATAGAATAAACACATTTGATAAGATAGTCCCCAAACCTGCATGTTACCCAATATCATCCGGCCCATGTTTTCCCATAACCAACTGCCACTACTTTATATAAACTGGAATGAGTGGACAATACAATTTCTGGACAGTACACATGCATCATACAAACACATACATGCTTAATTTCCACCCTAGATTTTACATGCAAGAGGCCATAATTATATATCAATCTGATTACTTATATAAATCAGCTAATAATACACACAAAACTTTTTTACTACTCACTAAGTATTACACTTCTACAATTGCAAATTCTATAATAAACCAAATCAGTATAAAAGGAAAATAACAGAAACAATAACCTGGCACCTAAAAAATGAAAAATATCTCAAGTATTAGGCCAAGTAATGCATGAGTAAATAAAGAATCTTACAAATGTAATGGAGTACCGTGATGCCACACCACTAAAATCCTTTACATCAAGAGATTTTATGTACTTGAGAAAAGGTCAGGTCATATTCAATATAAATCCATAGATGGCATAAGTTCAATTCTAGTACTTTTTCTATGATATTGATAATCATTGGGTACAAGGTTATGAACTTTTAGTCAGATTAAGCACTGAATTTGAAGCAAAACTTACAAATGAAACTTACAAAAGTTCACCAAAGAAGAAAAAACAAAGTCGAAGTGGCGGAAGTTTTAATTCAAGTACATCAAAAGTTTTAGGAGCTTTACAATTACTTCTAGTTGTTGTTAGTTAATAATAGTTTATAGGAATTAAGATCCAAATACCAAAAATCATGACATTTATACAAGTTTCAGTTTATACAATTGAATGACATAGAACACGTTTGTGAATAAACAATATTTAAATATTCAAATAAAAGTGTATGAAGAAATCAAGTGAACTGGACTATCATGGTTTTGTATTTCACAATATGACTCAGATTTTTTAATTTGATTGGAGCATCTAAAGCCAAGATATGCACCTTTTTTTTAATATTGATAAAAAAGACAATATACACCACTTTTCATTGGAGAAAATAAGATGCAGAAAACTATTGTAAGTATCAAGATCTAAATTTAATAGATCAGTCATCATTACAGAGCCGGGTGGTTGAGATTGGCTGGCGAGAAATGTTGGGTGATCACCCCGAAAACAACAGCATATTAAAAGACTCTAAATAACAGCATATTGAAAGACTTAAAAGCTTTTCTGATGGACATTCAGCCTTAGAAGATGTGCACAAACCGTTAATGACACAACACACTTATACTAAATAGGTAGCATAATTACTTCAATCTAAACAAAATGACTCTATCCCTCACCAATAAAAAAATTCAGAACAAGTAATAAAAGAACTCTACTTACCTGGGGAAGAAGTTGACTCAATCAGTACACATATTGGGTAAAAAAGGTAATCAAAGAACACACTGAATAACCGATCACATATTCAAAATTGGGTCGATTCCTCAATTTTCAAATATGATGTGGAAACAATGGCCTAGATAAAAGAAAAAAAAAACTGAGAAATTCTCCAAACAGCATCGAGGGAGGACCCTCTATTTATACAACCCCCAACAACCCTGTCCAATTATTGATTATGAAGCAAGTCTCGTTTTCATATCATGATACTGTTCATATAATGAATAATATGGCAGGTAAAATTGGAATGAAGTCAAAAGATAAATAACAAGTTCCAGAAACTCCAGATAGATCATGAAGATTCTACAGAGACAATAGAATCTGATGAATCTCGATCAAAAGCAGAAAGATGAAGCAAAAACAGAAAGCACCAAACTAAAAACGAAAGGAAACAAAGGTAGGCAGATCAGCTACCTGTAATTTGTGTGGCATCCTACACCGTTCCAATGACCCTGGCAACACATTTTAAACAAAGCTTTATCTAACAGAATCTTTCAAGTAAGGAATAATGTATAAGAGAGATTTGTTACCTCTATTGGTTTTGGATGAGTTAGAGAACAACACCAGCTTGTTCAGTACTTTTCTGTCATTTAGGAGAAACAAGAAATGAGTAATTCGGTGGTTGAACAGATTTGCCTACATAGACTAACAGAAGGATAATTGTATTCTTCCCCAGGGCCCAGCTCATTAGCCACATGTTTGATATCTGATTCAGTCTATGTAGATTAGGTTTATCATGATTACAAAAAAAAAAACCCATATGGCATACTAAGTTAGAAACCAAGCACAAAGTTTCTTTCCCTCGTTTTCCAGCAACCAAATAGATAAACAAAACGTAAGGGTAAAGAGAAAAAAAAAAGACGAATCGAGTAGAGAAATACCAGGTACTCAACGTGAAGAACACTACAGAGAATATTCGAGGGCAGTCGAAAGAGTGGATTTCTCTGATTCGTCTTAAAATCCAAAAATCACGCGAAGATGCTGCTGGTGAAGATTCCAAGGCTGGTTTCCGCCAAAAACCCTAGGTGAAGAATCGACAGCCTTTAGCAGGGTTTTTGTCGATCTAGCTGCCGTTTTTGTGAAGAGGTGGTTTTCGTCGAGCCCTAGGAATACGAATGGAGCAGTCTTCGAAGCTCTAGCGATGGGATCTAACTCGAGTATAGGGTTTTCAAGCGTCTTCTCCTTGTCCATCTTCCTCTATCCTTCTTCTTTTTCTTCTTCTTATTCAGTTCATCAGAAGGATTAGAACTTTCAGAGCTGTAATCGCGACTGTGAGAGAGAGAGAGGAGAGAGAATGTTAGGATTGCGAGAGAAGATAGAACTCAGAAGGACAGGAGAGAGGGTATCGCGAATGAGAGGGACAAAATTAGGAACGATATATTTGCCTAGGAGCTGTTTATGAAGTAACTCGCCGATCCAAAATAAAACTACAATTTGCAACGAAAACATCGACGCAATAACTATGATAAGTCGATGCAACACAATGATCCACTATTCACCCGTGATTGTTAAGTTGAAAGCGAAAATGATATGGCAATGCATAAAGCGACGCAATAACCCATCAATTGCAACAAATTCATTTGCGACGAATTTAAATCGACGCAAAAAGGGACATATAGTAAATTAGTGGCATGTTCTGTGTGGATGTATAGAAACAACGATAAAATAAAATAAAAAGAACCGTGATTTTCCAATTTGAGAGAAATATATATATATATATATAAATTTATGCATAAGATAATTTGTTTGCTTAAAAAAAAAAATTTTAAAGTCTTCTTATTAGTCGACTAAAAATAATTAAACTAATTAAAAGTATTTAAGAATTAAGTTCTAACGTTCAATTTTGGAATAGTATGAACATTTTTGTTCAAATTAATCTCTTTGTAGTTTGTAAATTCTGGGCGCTGGCGGGTGCCGGGTGGCGCAACTCAATGTATGGCATGTTACAAACATTTCAGACAGGGCCCTGGGTTATTTGATCAATCGGAGCATGTACTTCACAAAGGTAAGCACAATGACGAATTTTCAAACGTTTCACAATTTTTTTCTTAAAGAAAAAAGAAAAACAAACATTAATAGAATTAATAATAATAATAATAATAATACATGAAATTAGACACAGAAGACATAAAATTTTAACTTTTAGTTTGACTCTTAAATAGTAAATGTTTTATATATGATGAGAGTTAAATTAAAAGTATTTTTTTTTTATTTTTATTATTATTTTTTTTTTTGATCAAATATGATAAAAGATTTTTTATGGATCTAATATGGGACTTCTTTAAATATTTTCTTTTCATCAAATTTATAGAATCAATACTAATATTTTTATGAAAGATAATTATACATAAATCCCACCAGTTCATGTCTGCGGAGTACTCAATTTAAACTTCTGGTAAGTTGATTGTTCAAGTCTTCGTCAACTTCCCACAAAATTCGATGAAATTGTTCAAGTCTTCGTCAAGCTCTTACGAAATTGCATAAAATTGTTCGAGTCTTCGTCAAGGCGTAAATGATACTAAATGAGCAATGACGCGTACCACTGTTTTGTTTTAAAATTAGTAATAACATTGTCGCTTGGTTCTTATATTAGGACCATCACACCGCGTTGATGTTGAGATCAGATACTTTCCTCATGAGTATTTGTTGTAACTACCACTTCACTGTCTCTTGTCCTTCGTCCTTGCCGGCCTCAAATCTTTCTCCGGTCTTCTCTCTTTTCGTAAGTATTTTTTGTCTTTTCTCCTTTTTATTACTAGGATTTTACTGGAGTTTGATTTGCCTGCATGCAATTTCAGGGTAACATATGGTTTCATCCAACTCCACATCAAGAAGCAACCCTCCCACTACAACAAAATCTCAGATTTGCTACCATTTTATTTCCGGTGGATGAAAAATTGCAGCAATAAGTCATTTTAATTGACAAGTTTTATTTCTCCAGAAACGAAAGGTGAAATGGTCAATAAAGAGAGTTCATTTCTGCAAAGTTGAGTCACAAGAAATGGGTTTGACATTTCTCTATTCTTATCGGAAAAATGCTAGAACGCACGAACGGAAGGGTGCACGAAAAGCACGAAACTCATGAAAATTCTATTATCCCTTCACAGAACAATCCTGTCGTTGTCTCTCAATCTCCCGGTTTATTCTCTTTTCATCTCTCATCCTGAATCTCTTTCTTCACTTCCATTGTTGATTTTTAGTTGAGGGCCACTCCACCGCTGCACCTCATGCCCAGTTGCTCCATTTTGCACTGCATCGTCACCAAACCCAGCCAGCCACAAAAGGTTCTACAGAGGTTGGCTTGAGCTGTTGTGAGGCTGAGAAAAGGGAGGATAAGATGAATGATTAAGAAGAAGAATGAACAAGTTGCAAGCCTGGTTTTTTGTAGGGATCTGTGGGTGAACAAAGAACCCATGAGAGATGATAGCTACAGGTCTAGATCAGGGTTTCCCTTGTATGATTTATGCAGATGTTACTTTTTTTTTCCTTCTTATGTAATCATCTTCAGTTTGGCCTTTTTCTCTCTTATTTCTTAAGAAGACATTTTTTTCTCTGGTCTTCATCCCTTTTACAGCTTCGATCTTAAATTTGTTCTTTTTTGAAAGCAAACCCATGGCTGGAAGCAATGTGTCTGACCAGTTTCTCGTTAGTGAGAAGAGAGTGAAGCTTGGCGAGGAGAAAAGCAGAGATGAGGCCTGAGGGAGAAAAGCAAAAAGTATAATAAGCTTTTCAATTCGTTTTAAGTTTTTATTGTTTTGTTTTATTTTTTACATACTTATCCACTTGGCATGATTCGTGCTTTTCGTGCAATATTGAAGGCTCTCCTGTAGCAGTGCTCATATAAAAATAGTAGAAAATAAATAACTATATATAGAAATATCCTTCTCCATTAATGTCCGTATTCCAAAACTCTATACGAACATGTAAAAGATGAAAATGCAAGACACAACCAAGCTTCCATACTTATAGATATTTAAAAAACTTATTTTGGCGACTTAAAAATCGCTATAACAGGTCAAATTTATGAAAAAACACAAATTTGAAAGTCTTGACATGACAGAAAAAAGATATATCTGTAAAATAAGTTTATATCAACAATTATTATTTTTAAATAATATTAAATAATGAATGATAAATATTGTAAATATATATATTTTTAATCAACAAACATAACTGCATTTCATTAATCAAATATCATTGGCTGAGAATATTCTGAAAACTGATAACTGACACTATCAGTATCAGAGATAAGACTCTTTTGCTAGTAATATAAAATTATTGAATTACCCTTCCATGGTAAAGGCCTATGGGCCCTTGAGCTATTACAGTAGGTAGAGTATTAAAAGTGCAAACAAAGCCAGCCAACGATTGCATCTGGTCTTCAACCCGTGTCCCATCTGCTTGCAGGAGCCCACCTCATTCTATATTTACTTACGGCCCACCACTGGCCCCCAGTGGCCCTACCCCACGTCGCGTAACATGTTTAGAGAAATGTTGTTTGTCCCCTGAAACCTGTTTGCAGAATTTGGGAGAGATAGAAGGTAGGCTTTCGGTGCAAACAAGAATAAGTGTGGGTGGGCCTAGGTCTTTTTACGACTAAATTTACATGAATACCCCCTAGCCATGTCGGTGCCTAATAAAAGCTTATGTTTTTTTGTTAGTATATCTAGCTTCTCTCTCTGAGAATACGATACGAGGAAATTTAGATTGGATCTAGTCTATCATTGTAGGTCGTTGACTTCTTAAAGCAATATTAAAATTTTGTTCAAAATTGGATAAAAAATATAGATTTGATAGATTCATTAAATTTTTAAGATATTAACTCTTCATTATATTTATTATTAAATTTATTAAAATAATAATATTATTGCCCAGATGACTAACACAAGAGGGAGGGTGAATTGAGTTGTATTTAAAAAAATAACAATTATAAATCAAATATATAATATAAAATATAAACAAAATATGAAACAACAATAAATATAAATAGTAAGAGTAAGAGAGAAGCAAACTCAGTATGTTAACGAGGTTCGGCCCCACTGTCTACGTCCTCGCCTCAAGCTACCTCTTGAGAATTCCCAAATCTACTATTCAATCTCCTTTAGGTGGAGATAGAAACCTATTACACCTTTGAGCAGCACCGCTCCAAAGAATCCGTGTAGAACACCCTCTACACTTCCAATCACCTTACACTTGGTGATTTAACTATTCCCCGTGTAGAACACCTTCTACACTTCCAATCACCTCACACTTGGTGATTTAACTATTCCCCGTATAGAACACCTTCTACACACACAAGGGTTATACACACTCTTTTACAAATACAAGAGTTGATAGTAGGTAGACTATCAAAGTACACTCCTCAATGAGTGAGATAGAAACAATACAGCGCAACCTATATCTCTCTCAACAAGAACAAGAATTAAGGCTCAAAACTTTAGAAAAGAGAGAATGAGAGCTTTGAAGAAATGATGCAAAACTTAGCAATAGATGTGTCTTGTTGTGATTTTTGCAAAACTCAAGTGAGCTATTTATAGGCAAATGAGTTTTCAATTTCAAATTTGAAAAAATTCCCATGTCAAAAACATCATCATTCACTTTTCAAAAATTTCAAATCTAATATTTTTACTTTTTGCATGTGACAAAAGGAGCACACTTTACTTTTCAAAAATTTCAAATATAATCTTTTATTTTTTGCATATGACAAAAGGAGCACACTTTACTTTTCAAAATTTTTAAATAAAGACATCTACCTTTTGCATAAGTCAAGAAAATCATCCAGCACTTTTGAAAATATTCAAATAAAATATGCACATGTGAAATATGACAATCAATCATCTTAATATTTTCAAAGTTCAAACCTTTAATCATGTCATGCACATGTGAAAGATAACAATCAATCATCTTTCAAAATTTTCAAATTTAATTTTCAAAATATTCATGCATATGTGGAAAATGTATTTTAATGTTTTATGATAAAATATTAATTTTGAGCCTTAATTCTAATTTCAAATTTTTTAAGAGATTTACAAAATTACTCTATGATTTTAATATGAACTTGTTCCCTTCTTGCTCATGCTTGCTTCCTTGATGTGCTTGATTATATTGTGTGGACAACTTGAGCTTGAGACTCCTTTATTCTTTGGATTCATTTGTTATCATCAAAATCCATTTGTAGATTTACATGAAACTTGAAACCTTGGGTTCAACAATCTCCCCCTTTTTTATGATGACAAATATTTGATAGAACCTGAAATCTGTATTAATACTTAAGTTCCCCCTGAGAATGTGCGTTAGTTTTTCAAGCAAAAATATAAATATAATTCCAAGCATATATAACAAGTTTAGCAATTTAAATAATATTAAAGTTCTAGTTTAAAACTTCTCCCCCTTTTGGCATCATTAAAAAGGAATCATAATTAACTCAATAAGATATATTCCTACAATAACGAAGATTTAAATCCGCTTGATGTTATTGACGAATTAGATGTTTCAGAGATTTGAAGATGAATAATTAAAATTATTCGTGTCCGACAAAGACAGCAAAAGCTGCAGGCCTAGTTTTGGCAATACGGTGCGGAGCCATGCATGTCTGACAAAACTTGCAAATGTTGGAAGTCTAACTCTGGAAATTCGATGCGGAGCCACGCGTATCTGACAAAACCTGTAAAGGTTGGAGGCCTAACTCTAGCAGTCGGTGCGAAAGCAGATCAATCGCCTGATGTTGTTGACAAACGGGTTTGAAGGCTCTGAGTTTCTATAAAAAAAATCATTTTCACCAATCGGATACAAAAAAAAACATTGCTTCTTAACCTAAGTTCTGTTTCTCCATAACGATAAAATGGCCGAACAATTCTCTTCCACTAATGTTCCAGACTTGAATCAGGAACCCTTGACGCATCAACCATCAATCTTCTCTCCTAAGGCCGTCAATGCCATGATAGGAGCAGAGAACAATTTTTCTAGTAAGAACACTTTTGACAATGTGTGTCCAGCATATCTTATATTTCTTTTGACTAATAAGATTTGAAGAGACAATAGTTTGTCTTGTTCTTTATGCTATCTCTATAAAATCAGTTTTAAAGTTCATCCGATTTACATCAAATCTTATTCTCATCTCTATAACTCATCTGCATTCCTTCAATATTCTCGCTCTAAGTTTTCAATTATTTTCTCAATGGCTCATTCTTCTAACATTCCTCTAGATGCATCCATGAGGTATTCTACATCTCAATCTCATGTCCTTTCTGCAGCTACCATTGGCGCCATGTTGCAGTAAGAGAACAACAGTTTGGCTAATAAGCCAGACTCCGATGCTATCTACGACTTGGTGAGTCTCGGGACTCGCTACTCATCCTCTATTGTCGCTTTTTCCCAGCGGCTACAAGTCAAAAATCATGAGGTTGAAAAGCTTAAAGAACAAATTGTTGTACTTCAACGAATTGTTCAAGAGTCTCACACAAGGGAATGAATCCTTCGGCAGAAGAATAAAAAATTGAAATCTCTATTGGATTCTTCATTCCGCTTGCCAGTTCCCATGGATAGGGATGACATGATATTGTATGAAGAGAATGAGCGTCTCAAACATGAGGCTAAGAACCTCAAGTTTATGTAAAAGTATTTAAAAAAATATCTCTCTATTTTTATGAACTCTGATCTATCTTTCAAGAGATATTCATAACATACATCATACCTATTTCTCTTCTAATCATAAATAATCTATCTTCTAATAAGGGTTTTGTGAATATATTTGCTAACAGATCGTGTGTGTTTGTGAACTCCAGTACTATATCGCCTTTCTGCACATGATCTAAAAAAAATGATATCTTATTTCAATATGCTTAATTCTAGAATGTTGTATTGGGTTTTTTTTTTTAAGATTTATAGCACTTGTATTATCACATTTGATTGGAATGTGATTATACATAAGTTTAAAATCCTCAAGTTGTTGCTTCATGTAAAGAACTTGAGCACAACTACCTGCAGCAACATATTCTGCCTCAGCAGTAGATAATGCAACAGAATTTTGTTTTTTTTTTTACTAAACCAGGGAACTAGTGCACGACCTAAGAAATGACATGTTCTACTAAAACTTTTTCGATCATCTTTGCAACCAGTATAATCGGTACCTGAATAACTAATAAGATCGAAAGAAATGTGTTTAGGATACCATAACTCTAAGTCAATGGTATTGGCAAAATATCTAAAAATCTGCTTGACTGCAATCAAATGAGATTATTTTGAAAATGATTGAAAACGTGCACATAAACATACACTAAACATAATATCTGGTCTACCGGCTGTCAAATATAATAAGTTACCAATCATACCTCGATATACCTTCGAATCAACTAGTTTACCGGATTCATCTTTATCAAGTTTAGTGGATGGGCTCATTGGTGTTCCAGTTTCCTTAGCACCTTCCATCCCAAACTTTTTCAGCAAATTTTTAATATATTTTGATTGATTGATGTATATCCCACTTTTTGCTTGCTTAATTTGCAATCCGAGAAAGAATATAAGTTCTCCCATCATGCTCATTTCAAATTCTTCCTGCATAGTCTTAGCAAAAACTTGGCACATATTTTCATTAGTAGCACCGAATATTATATCATCAATATAAATTTGAATTAGAAGAATATCATTCTATTCATACTTGATGAAAAGAGTTATATCAATCTTTCATCTTGAAAAACATTTTTCAATAAAAAAAAAAAACTATTTAAGAAAACACTTTTAACATCCATTTGAAAAAGTTTGAAATCTTTATAACAAGTATATGTAAGTAGCATTCGAATAGCTTCTAATCTTGCGACTGGTGCATATATCTCATCATAATTGATTCATTCTTCTTGATTGAAACCTTGGACCACTAGTCGAGCCTTATTTCTAGTAATGACTCCGGACTCATGTTTCTTGTTTCTAAAAACCCATTTTGTTCCAATAATAGTATGATTTTTGGGTTTAGGAACAAGTGTTCAAACATCATTTCTTTCAAATTGATTAAGCTCTTCTTATATAACTAGAATCTAAGATTCATCAAGAAGTGCTTCATCAATATTTTTAGGTTCAATCTGAGATAGAAAAGCAGTATGATTGCAAATATTTCTAAGAGATGATCGAGTACTTACACCTCGTGAAGGTTCTCCTAGAATTTATTCCGCTGGATGATCTTTCACATGTTTCCACTATTTGGTTGCATCTTGTACTAAGTCTTGATGATCTTTCCTTCTATTTCCATGATCTTTCCTTTTGAATTGTCTCCAAATATCACACATCATTTTTCTTTAGAAGTGAAGTCAATGAATTTAGTTTTGTCTTCTGTCACGTATCTTGAGCATCCGTTATCTAAAAATCATTTATTTTTACCTGTAGAATACTTCATGCATACCTACAAAAGCAATTAAAAACAATTCCTGGTACCCAAGTTCTTTAGGTCCTTTATTTATTAGTATTAGAAGAAATAAAATTTTTAGGTACCCATATGGCCCTAATAGTCATTGTATGTTTTCTTCTAATAGGACAAGCAAAATAATTATGATCATTTCTATTACAAAAATTGCAAATAGCATGTGACATATATGAAGAACTTGAGTGATTATAATAGTATCCTTTTTTAACAAAATTATTTTTATGAAAAGAATTTTGAATATTGAATTTTGATGTAGAAGGATTATCAAAGAAGTTTTTATAAGATTTGTATTTTTGTTTTGGCTTATATCCCAAGCCTGCCTTATCAAAAACACATATTTGACTACCAAGAAATTTTTCAAAATTTCTTTTTTCATTTGTAAAGTTTTCAATAATATTTTCTAAATCAGTTTTCTTTTTCTTCAACTCAAGATTTTCATCTTTCAAAACAATACTTTCTTTTCTTAAAATATCAATTTCGTTTGTTAAAGAAGAATTTTTCTTTTTCAAAACAGTATACTTGATACCCAATTTTTCAAATTCCTCATATACCTCTTCTAAAACATTTTGCAATTCTTCATATGAAGGATCTTCAATATTATCAAGATTTGTTACCTCAATATCATCTTTAGCCATAAGACAAAAATTTGCTGATTCTTCATTGCTTGCTTCACTATCTGAACTACTTGAATCATCATCCCACGTAGCTTTCATTGCTTTTTTGCCTTTGTTTTGTTCTTTCTTTAGCAGAGGACAATATGGCTTGATATGACCAGGTTTATTGCATTTATAACAAATTAAAGTGTCATTTTTACCTGAATCTTTCTTGGAAAACTTATTAAAAGATTTCCTTGGAGGAGTTTTATTTTTCTTTAAGAACCTCTGAATTCTTCTTACTATTATCGCAATTTCTTCATCTTTGTCGTCATTTTCCTCATCTTCATCACTTTCACTTTCATGTAGAACAGCTTTAAGTGCCAAGCTTTTCTTTGACTTTCCTTCTTCTTCTCCTATTTTCAATGTGTACTCATGGGTGATAAGTGACCCGATGAGTTCATTCACTTCGAGTTTCTTGAGGTCTCTAGCTTCAAGAATCGCTGTCACTTTTGATTCCCAACGTTTTGGTAGAGAGTTGAGAATTTTTCTTACTATCTCCACTTTAGAATAAATTTTGCCAAGAGCTGTCAAACTATTTATGATGTTAGTAAAATGAGTGTACATACTAGAAATAGATTCATCATCATTCATCTTAAACATTTCATATTCATGAGTAAGAATATAAATTTTTGATTCCTTGATTTGAGAAGTTCCTTCATAAGTAACTTTCAAGTTATCCCAAATTTCCTTTGCTGTAGCACAAGTCATTACTCTATTAAATTCATTACCATTGAGAGCATTATATAATAAATTCATAGCAGTTAAATTTAAAGTATAAAGTTTATCGTCTTCACGATTAAACTCTTCTTCTTTCTTTTTGACCTTTACTCTATCAACCACTTTTGTTGGAATATAAGGTCCATTTACAATGCATTTCCAGATTTCTCGACCTTGAGCTTGAAGGAATATTCTCATTCTAACTTTCCAGAATGAGTAATTGTCTCCGCAAAAGAGTGGAGGCCGACTGTTAGATTGACCTTCACCAAATGAAGCTGCAATGTTAGCCATAAGATCTTAACTCAAAAGATAGTTAATCTTATAATAGAGCTCTAGCTCTGATACCAATTGTTACTGACCATAGGCCGCACCTATGTCACCTAACAACTGTACCTACCAGACTAGCCGGCCACCGTCTTTACCGGTGCACCATCACCCATGGTCGGAGAGTCTTGCTTCGGTGACACAGTCACAAGCAAGAGTTCCCATGAGTGATCTGCCTGTATGAACAGTACAGGTCAACTAGCTCTGATACCAATTGTTGCCCAGATGACTAACACAAGAGGGGGGATGAATTGAGTTGTATTTAAAAAAATAATAATTATAAATCAAATATATAATATAAAATATAAACAAAATATGAAACAACAATAAATATAAATAGTAAGAGTAAAAGAGAAGCAAACTCAGTATGTTAACGAGGTTCGGCCCCACTGCCTACGTCCTCGCCTCAAGCTACCTCTTGAGAATTCCCAAATCTACTATTCAGTCTCCTTTAGGTGGAGATAGAAATCTATTACACCTTTGAGCAGCACCGCTCCAAAGAATCCGTGTAGAACACCCTCTACACTTTCAATCACCTTACACTTGCTGATTTAACTATTCCCCGTGTAGAACACCTTATACACTTCCAATCACCTCACACTTGGTGATTTAACTATTCCCCGTATAGAACACCTTCTACACACACAAGGGTTATACACACTCTTTTACAAATACAAGAGTTGATAGTAGGTAGACTATCAAAGTACACTCCTCAATGAGTGAGATAGAAACAATACAGCGCAACCTATATCTCTCTCAACAAGAACAAGAATTAAGGCTCAAAACTTTAGAAAAGAGAGAATGAGAGCTTTAAAGAAATGATGCAAAACTTAACAATAGATGTGTAAGCTCTTGTTGTGATTTTTGTAAAACTCAAGTGAGCTATTTATAAGCAAATGAGTTTTCAATTTCAAATTTGAAAAGATTCCCATGTCAAAAACATCATCATTCACTTTTCAAAAATTTCAAATCTAATATTTTTACTTTTTGCATGTGACAAAAGGAGTACACTTTACTTTTCAAAAATTTCAAATATAATCTTTTACTTTTTGCATATGACAAAAGGAGCACACTTTACTTTTCAAAATTTTTAAATAAAGACATCTACCTTTTGCATAAGTCAAGAAAATCATCCACCACTTTTGAAAATATTCAAATAAAACATGCACATGTGAAAGATGACAATCAATCATCTTAATATTTTCAAAGTTCAAACCTTTAATCATGTCATGCACATGTGAAAGATAACAATCAATCATCTTTCAAAATTTTCAAATTTAATTTTCAAAATATTCATGCATATGTGGAAAATGTATTTTAATGCTTTATGATAAAATATTAATTTTGAGCCTTAATTCTAATTTCAAATTTTTTAAGAGATTTACAAAATTACTCTATGATTTTAATATGAACTTGTTCCCTTCTTGCTCATGCTTGCTTCCTTGATGTGCTTGATTATATTGTGTGGACAACTTGAGCTTGAGACTCCTTTATTCTTTGGATTCATTTGTTATCATCAAAATCCATTTGTCGATTTACATGAAACTTGAAACCTTGGGTTCAACAAATATAATAATATTTTTTAATAAAAATAAATTTAAATATTTTTTCATATATAGAAATCAATTTTATTAGGCACTTGTGTAGAGGATTTCAAGATGTAGAATTCTGTCATATTCCCCGTGAAGCAAATTCTGCAACGCGCACATTAGCAGCATTCAATTCCAAAATTTTTTCAAACAATACGTTATTCTTGAAATTTCTATGTAATTGTACCCTTGTACAGCTTGATGTTTAACGAAATTGCTTCAGTTAAAAAAGAAAAAGAAAAAAAATAACATATACAATCTTTAGAAAAGTCACAAAAATTTTAGATCCTCTTTACAGAAATCCAAATAAACATATCAGAATGGAAATTTGTAATTATTTCATTTATTTCTCAGTTTGAGGAAAACTACATAAATAAAGAAATTGATCGCTTTCTAAAAACTTCTTCTCATTTTCTACTTCAGGTGAAATTTGATCACCACATTTGTTTCATATGATCTGCAGACTAATACCTCATGATTTCAAATAAAAACCTCCAAAATGTTAAGTGTTCGAAGTTGACGACTCTTAGATAATCAAAAAGATCGAAAAATTTCCATTCAAACAAAGATCAAAGAGATCGCCCTGAATCATAAAAGGAAACTCTATCAAAAACCAAAGTCGATTCACTTTATCATCATTATCATCGAATTCAAACTCAAAATTAGAATAAAAAAAGGGCACTTTAATCACCTAAAACACCACTGCATTTTCAGCATGAATGCTAGGATAAACAAATAAAAAGAGAACACTCACAATCATGAAGGTTCCAAAACGCAAGAACTTATCGAGGGAGCACTCAGTTCCGAGCAGACGAAACTAAATGAAGCAATCCGCAAAACTTACGAATACGAACAACAGAACTAGGTTTCTGAGAGAAATTTTATACACATAGAGAGAGAGAGAGAGACCAGATTGATAAAGTTATAGATAGGGAAAGAGGGAAGAACGATAGGGAAAGAGAGAAGGGCATTAGAGAGAGTGTGTGAGCTTTACTCCTAAGTTTATTTACAGAGAACGAGGGTTTTGATGGGGTCCTCGGTCAATACTCCAATCACCTAAGGGGTTATTCTCACTTTGGTTGCTCCTTAATGACCGGTATGAACTCCAATCGCTTGGTAGGGCTTACGAAGGTGAGGGTAAGGGTAATGTGAGGCTAAGTTTTGTGGAGCAATGGTGATTATTTGGGCTAGAGGGATTCGGCTATGTGGGGAATGAAGGGTCACATCAATGGGTTTAGGTGTGTGGCTGTATGGTGTCTTGCTAGGGTTTTGGTGATGGCCGAATGTTGCTAGGGCAACACTAGGGTTTCGGCCAAGGGTATGGGGAGACTTTTGGCTAGGATTTTGTGACGTTTTGATAACTCCTATAATGTAGGAATTAGGGTTAAGGGAAATTGAGATGGGTGGCAATGTGGATGGATGGCTTGGTCGAATATATGGGCTGTTTAGGGTTAGGGTTTCCTCAATCAAGCACTTGATTAATTGACCAATCAAATGAGGAGATTGAGGGCTGATTGGTGCGGTGGCAAGATGAGAATTCGGCTATGGTTGGAAGGGGCTGGCCGAATGAGATAAATTAGGAAAGTGAAATATTTGAATTTTGAATTTAAATTGATTTGGTTTGAATTTAAATTGGTGGTTGGATTTATCGGGCAGCTTTGGGTGACTTTGAGGGCTAATTTTGGATAAGGAAAGAGTTGATTTAGATGAGAGAATATAGGGATTGGATGAGGTGGATGGCCGGCTAGGATTTGTTGTGATGGCCGAATAGTAGGGTTAGGGTTTTGGGGGCTTTGCCATAGGCTGCTTAGGGGAATGGGAACACACTTTACTCAAATGATCAATCCAATGAAGATTGAGCACTCAAGTATAACAATAACAAGCCAACTCCGTCAAGAACACAAAGGGTTCGGCAAGCACATTTCTTCACTCAAGAACCAACAATCTCTCAATCACACACACACTCTCACTCTCTTGAAGAATCCGAAATTCACCAAGGAAGTGGATTTCGAAATCTTCTAGGGAAATAATACAAAAATTCTCAAATCCACAAGCGGTGTGGATTTGGCCTCACTCACTCCAACTCACTCAAATGATAAGCAATCAACAAGAAACATAAGATCAACTCTTCAAACCCGAAAACACAAAAATATGAATAACCTCAAAACTTTTATTAATCAACTGAAAATAAAAAGGATAGATGTGAAACACATTGATTCATGAATTGCACAATGTGTTTCTCTTCAAGGGGATTCACGAATTGCACCACAAGAAACCCAAGTGGCTAAGTACCGAATTTTCCAAACCACTAGGTGAGTGGCCGGCCTAACCCTTTCTTAAGAGCAATCACAATTGTTTAGATGTCAAAAGATAGAAAATGAAAACCTAAAAGTCATATTTATATTGTCTTACAACTTGGAAATCCCCAATAGGTCTCTTATTAAAAAGAAGTAATTACTAAAATATCCAAATGCATAAAATAAACAAATGACATAAAATAAAATAATGGAGTGGCGCCACATGCATAGTGAGGCCGTGGCTTGCATGGCCCCTGGTTGGCTAAGGTGATGCAAGGTCCACAGTCAGGCTTGTCTGCTTGCTGTCTGTCTGCATGATGTTTGATGGTGTGCATGACATGGCGTTGTGTAGGGCCAACTGATGATGGTCATGACAGTGTGCCATGCATGGTCCTGGTGGTAAGCACAGGGTCAAGTCACGTCACTTTGGTGTGACCCAGTCAGAGTGCTTGGGCGGTGGTCCTGCATGGCTCGGGCTGAGTGCCGGGGTAGTGAGCATGCATGGCCCAAGTTGGGGTCCTGGGCACTGAGTGCTACATGGCGTGGGTTGGTACCGCTCGCTAGATGGCATGCGTGGTGTGTATGCCACTGTCTTGCTCCGTAAGGCATGGGCTGAAGCCATGCACTGGATGGCATGCAAGGTATGCATGCTACTAGCTTGTTCTGCAAGGCGCAGGCTGGTGCCGCGCACTGGATGGTGTGCCTATGAGGGCACGCCGCTAACCTCGCTAGAGTATGCTGAGGCGCGCATGGATGCGCACATGGGATGTGCATGGCCAGTAGTCTCATTGGGCTCTTGCTGCGTGTCATGGCATGCATGCAAGCTAGTTAGGGAACTATTCTAACCCTCCAAGAGTTGGGTCGAGGCATGATCCTGGGAAATCCTCCTAGAGGTTCTGACAGGTTCTCTTTGGGTGCGAGAGAAGAAACGCGAGAGGAAGGAAGCAAGACGACGAAAACGAGGGAAATAAAAATATATTAAAATATGTGTTTAGTATATAAATAATATTTTTTAAATATAAAAGATGAAAAAAATTTATTATAGTTTAAAATTAGACAGTAGAGAATTTAATGAATCCAATTTGAAAGTTTTTTTTAATAAAAATCATCTAATTTATATTATTTAATAAATCATTTGATGAATTACTCTTAGTACATTTTCATTGGTTTCATCAAAAATTATTATTAAAAGTTGATAAAAAATACAAGTTTGCACTATAATAATTTTGTACATTTTTTTACTTAATAAAAAATTAAGCAAAAATCACTTTTATACTATTTTGTACATTTTTTTTATTTTTGATTAAATATGTTGAATTTTTTTTATATGTTTACAAATTTATATTTTTATCAATTTTTAATAATAAATTTTGATGAGACCAATATAAATGTTCTTACTTCTTAGTGAAAAATGATTGAAGAACCGAATAACTGAGGAATTTTAGGAATTTTAGGCCTATATTTTATGTTTCAAACCGTGCATTCTTTGGTGCAATTAGCAAGTTCTCACAAAAAATAAGATATTATTTTAGGAAATAATAATTTAAGTCTTGATAATTGAAATATATCTTATAAATTAATAACTTTAATAAAGAATAAAAGGAAACCGCGTAAAGTGTGAACGCAAGGCCCGGGCCCCGGAGCATTGACTTCGTTGAACAACGTGATAATGTAAAGACGAGAAGAACGGCAATTCCTACCAAACATTGCTTGGTTCTTATATTAAGATCACGGTGTTAATGTTGCAAGATACTATCCTTCGTCCACTTGACGGTCTTTTGCCTTGCCGGCCTATCTCTTTCTCCGATCCCCTTTCTCTCAATCTGTATGTTTTTTTGTTTTCTCGCTTTTGTTACTAGGATTTGCATGAAGTTTGATTTGCAATTTAATTCAGGGTAACAAATGGCCTCATCATCCCGGCCAGTAGTACTCCACATCAACAACGTCTAACCTTCCCCAACAGCACTCGCCATCAACAAATCCTCCTCGGGCCAATACCATCAGGTACGTACGTATGTAATTAATATTGAATATTGTTAACTATCCAAAGAAATTTTGAATAATATGTTATGGGTTTATTTCATACGTTTAGATCTATATCGCAGAAAAAAAAAATGATGACTTAACATATTATATTAAGCTATATTCGTTTGTAAGTTTTACATTTTTCAGAACGATCTATGTAGATAAGTATTTCCCAAGCCTGGATAGCAGGCAAGCAGGGCACGAATCTACATTCTATATGTAATTATAGACCTCAAAAGATTATGTTTTCATTTTACATTTTGTGTGTGTATGGAGAAAAACTATTCAAATCTTATTGATGATCATAACAAAAAGATGTTTGTTTTGAAGTTAAATTTTTTTAAAATTTTTTTTACAAAATCGATCGACAAAACCAAACATGCCCATGGCAAGAATGAAGGATAACTAGTTCTGGAATATGTTTCAAGTAATTTTGTTAGATACTCTTGCTGTGTTTCAACAATGATAAACGCCCCCAGATACTCTTCCTGTGTTTTATTTATTTGTAGTGATTATGGAAGTAGATTTTCAACTATTTCTTAATTTACGAAATTAAAGAATAGGCCGGTCTGATATTGACAGATTTCAACAGAAGCAATTAAAACTCTACGTACCCAGATTATGGATGCGGAAGAAATTGCTACTTCGATTCGAGGAAAGCTTTTCCAAACATATCTACCACCACCATCTCAGTGTTCCATATTTAAAGTGCCAAATATGCTGCGCAGGGATAATGGGAAGGCTTTCACGCCTGAAGTAGTTTCGATCGGTCCATATCACCACGAGAATAAGCAGCTCCAAGCAATGGGAAATATTAAGCTATGGTATTTGAAATGCCTCCTCTATCGAACACGAACTACTGAATTGGAGAGCTTGATAAAAGCCATCGAAAGCATTGAGCAAGATTGCCGTAAATGTTATGCAGAAGTACTGGTTGATCTTAGCGGGGACAAATTCATAGAGATGATGCTGATCGATGGCTGCTTTATCCTTGAATTCCTCTGCAGGTATCTGGAAAGCAGGACGGAGCAATTACAAGGAGAGGAAGATCCTGTGTTCGAAACAGCATGGATGCCAAGGAAAATAATAGCAGACTTGCTTCTACTTGAGAATCAACTTCCATGGTGCCTACTGGACTGTCTTTTCAACCTCATTAATTCCTCAACAACTACTCATCAACGACTTGATGATCTTGTCTCCTTTTCTTTTTCCGAGTATAAAATGTTCCCAGCAGCTCAATCTCCGCGAAGTCATGAAAAGCACACGCATATACTCGATTGCTTCCGAAACTGTTTAGTTGGATCATCTACTGTAAAACGGCCTTATCGCTTAGCACCCTCTCGCTTAGCACCCTCAGCGTGGGAATCAGTTTTGCCTGTGACAGAGCTTCTCCTGCGTCAAATTCCTTTGATAGCTAAAGACGGGCATAACATCCTCGATGTAAAGTTCGAACGTACGGCAATCAAAATCCCGACATTGGTTATAGAGGAGAACACAGAATCTGTGTTTAGAAACCTCATCGCATTTGAGCATTGTGATTCCAGGAAGGGCTATGAAATCACCTCTTATGCTGCTCTCTTGGATTGCCTGATTAAGTCTCCCGCAGATGCACTTCATCTCAAAGAGAAACATATTCTACTATTTAATGGTTTGGGCAATATTGAGGACAGGGCAAGTTTCTTAAACAGGCTGCTTTATAATAATGATGCCAGTTTCCATGGTTTTCTCTACTCAGACCTCTGCCAACGTCTGAACACAATTTGTTCCCGCGAATGGTATGAATACAAAGCAACTCTTAGGCGCGATTACTTTAACGAACCATGGGCGCCCGTTACTTTCGTTTTCGGAATCGTCTTTTCGATGATCCTCTCCATTGTACAAACAGTTTATGCTATCCTCTCCTACAATGCTTCTAAACCAGCCAAGTAAATTTAGTTGATCTCAGTGTGTATTTCTTTCAATAAGTAGGTCTCCTTTGCCTTTGTTTTTTTGTTTTTTCAAACTCGAAATGCTACTATTTATAATGTTTGTCGATGAAATTAGGAAAAAAAAATTGTTTACAACATCAGACACAATAATCATTTTTTGATTTTACTTTATTTAATTACTAGTGCCATATAAGACAATCTCGTATTATAATGTCACACCAATTGCTAACGTTTAATTGATCTAACTTTTGGTGGGATCAAAAGAAAGATAAGAGTCGAATCCATTGGATAAGTTGGATCAGCAAAATGTGTATGTTAAATAAAATGGGTGGATATACTACTATGGCCCTTCTTGCTAAACATGGCCGGTGGAGGATCATTTCTCTTGTAGTGAGTTATAAAGACTCTGAGTTTTAAAGACTTAAAACTGTTTAATGCGGCCCTTCTTGCTAAACATGGGTGGAGGATCATGTGTAAGGGGCATACTTTACTTCATAAGTTGTATAAGGCAAGATATTTTTCGAATTCAAGATTTTTTGAAGTAAAGTTGGGTCAAAATCCATCGTATGCATAAATAGGCATTTGGGGGACTATTGACCGCCAATTAATGATGGGATGTAGATGCAGGTTTGGAAATGGAGCCTCAATAAATCTGTGGCTCAAGTTTTATTGGATTTCAAAAATTAAACATTTGCTTCCTTTTGCAACTGAGACAAGCTTAGCTACTCAAATCATGGTTGAAGACATTATTGACAAACATACTCTTTGGTGGGATGTGGGAAACACAAATCAGGTATTACCACCTTATGTGACAGCAGAAAAGTTTAAAATTCTTTTTGGCCCAGGAAGGAATGTAGACCAATTGATATGGGACCATGAAATAAATGGACACTTCACTGTTAAAAGTGCTTACAAATATTTTGTCTCTACAGCAAAGGACCAACTCGAGTGAAACCTCCACTGCAATTGAAGGTCAGAGGCTGGGGACGAGCCTTTGGAATTTAAAGTTTCCTAATAAGGTGAAGATTTTTGGATCGAGAACATGCAGAATGGTTTGCCAACAAAGGACAACCTTAGAAAAAGAAATGTTGAGGATGATGCAAGATGTGCTTTTTGTAAAATAGAGGAGGAAGATAGTATGCATGCAGTATATATATAGATGCAACTCCATATATAAACCAGTTCTGGTCTAAGGTGGGCACGCTATTACCGTGACTGTTATTTCGCCACCAAAGAATCGCTGCAATAACCAAGTAATTGTAATGATTTGAGACTCACCGGTTACTTATTACTAGAACGTGTGCGACTTTCCGCTTAGCTGAAACCATATTCATTTGTTGCAACGAATTTATCCATTATTGCAACCAAAATTATCGTCGCAATTAACTACTACTTGTTGCGTCGCTATTTAACGTCGGTAATGAATGTTTTAACGGCAGATAATTGATAAGGGGCGCCAAAACGCACGAAATATTTTCCAAAACACTTCGTACGCCGTCGATTACCAATTGGATACCTACACAGCTACTTTTTCTTAATCACACTTCTGACGTCGTACGCACAATTTCTCGGCCTCCATTGGATTTCGCTTTAGCAAAGGACCCGACCTCCGTTTCCTCGTACGAAATCCTAGTGTTGCTCTCCATCTTCTCCCATTTTCCCAACAAAATCTGGTACTCGTGGTTTTGTTCTCCTTTATTTAATTCGCAAGCAGCACCCTTTTTCTGCCGGAAATCTTTCCCCAGCTAGCCTCCTCCTCGTCCTCTACTTTACATATTCCCGATTTCCAATCCCTAATTTTTTGGGACTCAAATTCTGACGCCGAGTAACTGGTGGGCAGTCCATATCAGACGTATATTGTCGTCGATCAACATTCCATGATAGGGTCTTAAGTTCACCAATGTACAAGTATTTCTGTTTCTCTCGGTGATGCAGCAGTTCCTGTCATGAGTTTGCGTAGTTAATCTGGGAATGATCCTGGAGAGAATAAATTACTCGTTTGTCTTTGTGATTGTTTCGATCCGGATTATATTGTAAGCTGCTTGCATGAGGATCTGACTAATACTATATAAAAGTGTCAAAACACTTACAAAACAAAAATATAAGTTTTTTTTTAGGTAGAACAAATCCCATTCATTGATAATGGGACATTACAACTTTAATTTTAGACATACAAAATACAAGCTAACTACTCTTTATAAACAAACTGACAAAGAGACAATACTCTGTTCTAAGATAAATTTCACAAATCCTACATTCTGTCCTAAGATAGAATTAAATAATTTCATATGCTGCTTAAGATAAGTAATGGACACACTTTATGTATAAAAGTTTAAAAGGCTGTATTTTTTTTTAACTTAAAGCAAAAAAATAAAAATAAATAGAGAACATAAAAGGTATATAAAAGGCCATCGGTGTTATGATTCTATCTCCAAATGTCTTCGAGTCTCTCGTCATGTGGAGTTCTAGGAATACAAATTATTTACTAGTCTTTTCACATTTTCTGCTTCCTCCTCGACACACTCTCTTATATTTATTGATCCCTCTATTGCCTTATGTTCTGACTCTTCTGTAGAGATTTCGAACTCATCTGACAATCATTCTACTGCTGCACCCAATCTAATTGATGCGTTTGATGGACTGTCTGCAACATCACTCGTTCCCGAGTCCTCTCCACTCCTTGAACCTCGTCGTTCCAACCGGATAAGTGTTCCTCCTACTCATCATCGTGATTATTATTGTTTCTTTGTCCTTACCACCCTTCATGAACCTCACAATTATTGTGAGGCTCGTATTGACCCTCAATGGCAAGAAGCTATGTCTAATAAATTGAATGCTTTTGTCAAAATACATACTTAGGATATGGTGGACTTACCTTCTGGAAAAACTACAGTAGGAAGCAAGTGGATATATAAAATCAAGATTCAAACAAGTGGATCAGTTGAACGCTACAAAGCTTAACTTGTTGTAAGGGGATTCACTCAAGAATATTGGATCGATTACAAGGAGACTTTTGCTCCTGTGGCTAGACTTACCTCTGTTAGATCTTTGCTTGCAGTTGCTGCTGTTCGGCATTGAGAACTTTTTCAAATGGATGTTAAAAATGCATTCCTCAATGGTGATCTTACTGAGAAAGTTTATATGCAGCCTCTAGTTGGCTATGAGCATTCTTCACATAAAGTTTGCCGCCTTCGTCGTGCACTTTGGGCTCAAATAGGTTCCTCAAGCTTGGTTTGAAAATTTTTGATCAGTGGTTTTTCTACGAGGCTTTCTTTTTTAGCACATATGATTATGCACTTTTTGTTCGCACTACTGGGACAGGTACAATTATTCTTTTTCTTTATGTCGATGATATGATTATTACTGGTGATGATATTGCTAGCATTCAAGATCTTCAGAATTTTCTTAATCAGAATTTTGAGATGAAGGATTTGGGGCACCTTAACTACTTTCTTATTCTTGAAGTTACTTTGAATCAAAATGATTATTATTTCACTCAAGCCAAATATGCCTCAGACTTACTTTCCAAAGCTGGGTTGACTGATAACAAGATAGTCACTAGTCCGCTTGAGCATAATACTAAGCTTCTGGTCACTGACGGTTCCCTACCTACAAATTCAACACTTTTTTGACAGTTAGTTGGCAGTCTTATTTTTCTTATTTTCATTAGACTTGACATTTCATATGCTGTTCATTTAGTCAGCCAGTTTATGAGTGCACCTCGATCTACTCATTCTGCTGCAGTTCTTTAGATTTTACGTTACATCAAGGGTACTCTATTTCATGGTCTGCATTTCTCATCTCACTCATCTTTGGAATTACAGGCTTATTTTGATGCAGATTAGGCTGGAGATCCTATTGATCGCCACTCCACCACTGATTATTGTTTTCTACTTAGTATTTCTTTGATTTCATGGCACAGTAAGAAACAGTCTGTTGTTTCTCGTTCTACCAATGAAGCTGAGTATCGTGCTCTTATTGATATGACATTTGAACTTTTGTGGTTACACTGGTTTTTGATAGATATGGGTGTTTCTCAATCTGTAGGTTCTCTTATTTATTGCGATAATCCTAATGCCATCCAGATTGCACATAATGATGTATTTCATAAGCGGAGAAAATATATTGAGATTGATTGTCATTTTATCCGCTATCATCTTTAGCATAGTGTCCTCCAGTTACATTCAATTTTTTTTTGAAGATAATCTTGCTGATATCTTTACGAAATTATATCCATTTAGACGACTTAGTGATCTTGTTTCCAAATTCCAGTTGACTTCGCCACTAAGAAATTGAGGGGAGATGTTAGTGTAAATATTATTTATTGTAGAAGTTAATATTGTAAATGTACCCTTATTAGGGTTTACTCCTATTCTTCTATAAATAGGACATCTTTATACATTTAAGAATATACACATTTATACAAATGTACATTATATTTTCTCTCAATATTTCATCACAAGCTAACTTCTCTCTACAGATAAACTGGCAAAGTGACAGTACTCTATTCTAAGATAGATTTCACAAACCCTACATTCTGTCCTAAAATAGAATTAAATAATTTCATACTTTGCTTAAGATAAGTAATGGACACACTTTATGTATTAAAGTTTAAAAGACTCTATTTTTTTTAACTTAAAAAAAAAACATAAACATAAAAGTTATATAAAAGAATAGTGAATTATACAATTTTAAAGAAAATGAAAAGATAAATGCTACTCCCACATATCTGTATTCCCGATTGAAATTCCCGCTTGACGTGGCGAGGTCAGGAGACATCCAATTTAAAAAAAAAAAAAAAACACCTCGTTCTCGTCTCTTCCAGTACAAATATCTCATTTTGTCTCTTCCTTTCATCTCCAGCTCTCTCTGCGCATAGTAATATTTCAGCTCTCTTTGTGCAACTTACTATGATTTTAAAAATAGATAACACCAATCAAAAACTCAGACAGGGAACACAATATCTATCAAATGAATTTTCTGAAAGTTTTCAAACGGCCTTTTGAAAATTTCTGCTTTATTTTATGCTTCAACTTTGTTAACCCCACTAAGATGATCTATAAGCATTAGCTCTCAATTATTTTTCTGATTTATTTTCTACTTTACACTAGAAATCAAAAGGACGAACAAAAATACAATACAATATGAATTCGAACACCGTTCGACCATAAGAACCAAAGGACGTAGAGCCAAATTGTGGCAGTGATTGGAGCCGCTTGGAAGCCATTAGAGCTCTTAAAGTGCTGCCAGACTGCCAGTGATGGCTTAGGGCTTAGTGGTACTTAAAGGATGGTTGACAACGGACCCAAGCCCGAAAAACGTTAGGCCTGAAGTCCGTAATATAAATCCGGATGACTTGTGTTCGAACCTGACTGGAAATTCTGGAACCAGAGATGACCCAAATCACTGGCTACCATGAATAAAGAAAAAGAGAATAAGCTGGCTTCGAGGATACGCTAATGTCAGGAACAACAGTGTATTTATTAACATATTTTGCGGACCCATCTCACATCATGGTCATTCCCGCATTTATGAACAACCGGACAATCGCCGACCTACATATTTCCCCTCTTAAAGGTACAAATGTTACCAACACGCATCATTAATTACTAGACTGGATGAAAATAGGGCCGCATTTAATATTCATCTTCAAAAGGATTTGATTGAGCATTGATTAGGGGAAAATATAATTAATAAGATGAGACAGGCAGAATCAGATCAGGTTTTTTATCTCAAGGATGATGATCGAGTGATGTTCCGACTAGTAAATATTTTAATTTAAAACCGTCTCTCAGGAAAAACATAGACACCTATAAATAAGCCTGGACCGAATCTAAAAAGAGGTACATTCTGACATTTCCTTCAACATATTTCTCTTATCATATTCTCTTTTGCTAACTTGGTCGTCGGAGCAGTCCCGGACCCCGATCATTCTTCTCCTTACATTTGCAGATTTCGGTCGATCGGAAACTGATAAATTAGACTACAAAAATATGTTCTTAACAGGTTCTTCGACATCAATGAGAAAGAGAAGGGGAGAGAGAGAAGGGATTCAGCCTTCTCGAACATTTTTTTAATTTCTGTTTCATTTCTTCTTTGTTTGATTTTTTTTAATTATGTGTCATTATCATGTGAATACACATCAGGCGGGAATGCAATTTGGAAAAATTCGTATGTAGGGGTAGAAGGACTCAAATAAAAAATGCAAATACCGAGACTGTGCTAGCGGGGACGCATCACCCTAGAAGTATATATGGCGGACAGTCTACTATGCATATATCAGTGGCCATGGTTCCTGAAATGCTACAAGTGGTGATAATAGAGCTCCCCTATGTATATTTATATTTTGTCATTATTTCATACCTGATCATCTGCCATATATTCAAAAATATTGAGACAATCAAAGTTCTATAAAATGAACGAATATCTATTTTGCTGTAAAAATAAAGAGTGATGTTGGGAGACTGGCCGGACTGTATTCAGCGTCAAAGACAGTTCAATTTTAATGGACTACCTCAAAACACATAATAAATATAATAAAAAAATTTAAAATATATAATAAAATAAAAAAATACAATAAAAAATATCATAAAAAATAAAAATATAATAAAATATATAATAAAAAATAAAATAAAAATGAATTTTAATGAAATTCTACCTCAGCCGAGTGGCACCGACGACAGTGACGGTGGACGACACCTGCTATGCCATTAGGACCGGCTAGTGTCGACGAGTTCATTCCCGCAACGACAACTTTTGGCGGCTTCCGATATGCCTGTCGCAGCCCTCAATCTGAAATGAGTATCGACGACGACAGACTGCTTTTCAAGAGGGCCAAGATTTTCCAAAACAAATCAACTTAAACAATTAAATTAAAATAAATTGAACATTCTCTCCATCAACCATGAAACAACGGCATAAATGATCAAAGTCTATTGTTATCAAATTTTCTAGTATTGTAATTATATCTCTAAACGAAACACTAATTTCGAGAAATCTATAGTTTCTATTAATAATTATTATTAGATTTACTTTAACTTCTGTAAATTGATAACATGTTTTAATTTTTTTACTCCGCTTCTTATTTTTTCAATATTTAATATTATTTTTATATATTTTCAAACTGGGAACACGTACAGTGCACTTGTGTCCTTATTCCTTACTAGTGTGTGCATATATATAACCAAAGGTCCCCAAAAGCTACTGACTTTTGATGCCCATCTCTTATGTTTGTCTATATTACAATTCACAACCAAAATCTATTAATAAAGACAAAACTCTATTTATCCCCTGTTGACCATCGAACCAATAAAAACTCTTATTCCAACTTCTCACACTTTAAGAATATTGGGATTAAATTAGTTAAATTTTTTTTAAAAAAATATAATTTTTATACAAAATCTAAATTTTTTTTATCATATTTGATCAATTATGATAAAAAAAAAAGTATATAAAAAGAATAAAAATATCTTATTTTTTGAAAAATATTTAATATCTTTAAAAATTTCTTTAAATTAAAATTTTATTTAAAAAAAAAATACTTTAGACTAATCAGTCTAATCTAATACTAGCTCTAAATCCAAAGACTTGAGCGACATTACTATTATAAATAGCACGCGAAAGCCTTCTCTCTTTCATTTTTTTTTTTTTTCACTTTTATGAGATATGAGATGCCGCTAAGTGATAAATAGCATGTGATTTGTAATAACTAGGCAATGGATTTTGAACTGTAAATTACCATATAAGTCTAATTTATTTTTACAATCTTTTCATGAAGAAGACATGATCCGATAATGTAACAACCTAACTCAGATATACCTAACTCAGATATAAGAATAATTTATTTATTTAATTTGAATTTTTGTATTATTATAAAATTTACTAGTTGATTATTATTAGTGTTTTAGTCCTATTAGATTGTATAGTATTAATAAGTTATTTACATTTTTTTAAATATGAATTTATTATAGCTAATGTTTTTAAATTATTTTAATACTATTTATTTTAACTAATAATATTCTGAAATATTTTATAATCAAACTGCAAAGTTGAGACGTCGTTATTTCTCTTCCGGATAATTTCTTAGTCTCGAATACTTCGTAGTTGTAACTGACTTAGCCTGTTAGACATATTTCTATAGTTTTAATTTAATTTATAGAGATATTTATTTTTGTAACCGACTTAAGTCGCAATCTTAAAGTATGTTTGGAGTTGCGTTTCAAAACTTAAAATATACTTTTAACTAATTAAAAATTATTTAAAAAAAATGACATTTTGATAATTTTATAACAATTATTTTAGTCCGTTAAAAAATTAAAAAATGAACTTTTTCAAATAGCATTAAATTAGAGTTTTTATAAATGAAAAAAAAAACTTTTACAAATAACTGTATATTTTTAAAAAAATATATTATAACAAATTTTAAAAACGCTTTATATACATGTTTATCAAATATTAAATAATTTTTAAAATATAGAGCTTATTATTTGAGTTATAAATTATAAGTCTTAAAACTATAAATTATATTTACTATAGCAATCCTAAACATGCATTTAGTATTCTCATCCATCAAAGCCTACACAACCTCTTTACTTATCCACGAAGCCATGCACGCACATCTTCCTTGCCGATTTCTTAAGTTGAGGGGTTTTCTAAACTCATAATTGATGTCGAAGCCCTTAATATCTATCTATATATATAAAGAGTCTATCTAACAGAAATTCTTGTTTTAACAGAAAATATCAAACGGAATTTTTGGTTTTAACGGAAATTGTTAACGCAGTTAAATTCAATCCGGACGTTTCAGACTCAATACTCGGCCCAAATGCATTTAACGTGACTTAAATTGCAATAAAGATGATTTAAATTGCAATAATTACAAGTATTCAACGTTTTGGGCCAAATGCATTTATCAAATCTGGTGTTATTGCATTTAACATGAATTAAATGATTTAAATTGCAATACAAATCATTGAAACGAAAACATACGGAACACAAGAGAGAGAGAGAGAGAGAGAGAGAGAGAGAGGGAGGGAGATTACTAACGATAAGAGGCAACGGAACTGAGGTCCGGTGACAACGAAAAACTGCACGACGGACGGATGGTCAGCATGCGACATCTTCTGGTGAGCATAGAAGTTGATGATATTGGGGGTGGGGGTGGGGGTGGGGGTGGGGGAGTGATTGACGGAAAAGGGACAGAGCTTACCGGTGAGAAGCAGCTGGTAGCGGCACTGAGTGGTGGCAGGCAGTCCTCTGCAACAACAAGAAGAAAACTAAGGGAGAAGCTTGGAGAGGGGGGCTGCATCGCTGGGAAGAGAAGAAGAAGAAGAAGAAGAAGAAAAAGAAAGGAAAGTGATAGGGTTAATTTATCAAAACGCATGGCTTAGAGGAAAAATGGGCTGACACTATGATGCACATGGGCTGGACCTCTGCTTTATTATATCCTGTAAGTTTTTTTTTTCATGCTGTTAATATATTTTTTTCCTTCATCAATTGTTTTTAATATGCATTACAAAAATAACTAATTCCCATGAAATTTAATGTTCTCTTTTAATTTATGACATGTACTTATTTTTTAAATGAAATTTTTTGTGTAATTTCATCTTATTTTTTAATGTCTAACATTTACTAATCTCAATTTTAATTTCGTCTTCATTCATTATTTTTGGTATATTCTTTTATGTCCTAATCTCTTCAAATTAAGTTTCGTTATTTATATTTCTTCTTTCTTAATAAATGTCATTTAATAATTACTTATGAGAAATTTACTAATCTTTGAATAATTTGTAAATAACTTAATTGTTAATTATAAATTATTATAATCTGTTTATTATAATCTATTTATTTGCAAACACATATTAATCACAATGTTAAATAAGTTTTGTGAATAATCTATTCGTGAAAAATTTGTTTTTCACAATGTTGATTATTTGTAACAAAAAAAAAATCAATTCATTATTTCTTAATCAGTTTATTATTATTTTTTGAATAGACTCTTTCACATTATTATTTAGCTTTTTATATCTTATTTTCTTAATCTTCTTTTTTATTTTTATATAAAAAATAACTCCCTCTATTTTTTTATTTTATATATAACTCCCTCTATTTTTTCTTCAAATTTTATTGATTTTGATGTTGTTAGAAGCTACTCAGATTTACTTTAATTGAAGGTATTAATCTGTACTAATTTTTTTTATTGTTTCAAATATGTTTTAATTTATGACATATACTAAATTTTAAACTATTATTTTTTTTTGAATTTGATTATTTCTTAATCTGTGCATTCTGTAGCAAATAATTAAAGATTTGTGACTTAATATACAAGTTTTTCTATACATATATATTACTTTAATTGGTACATATTTTCATGGTATTGTATTTGTGTAATTTTGTTAATCAGTATGTAATTATTAGATCAAGTTTTATTTTATAAAATAATAAATTAAAGAGTTGATTGATAATTTCTTGTTAATTATTTCTCTCAATTTTATGTAGAATGATATTGAATTAAGGTGGCAGGCATCTTAAGATTCTTAAATATTATATTGTACAAATTATCATGAAGTTTATTATTTTATAGTTTTTTAATATCAACAAATAAAATATTTTTTATTGTCAATATTTAATCAACATTATAAAATTTATTTTATGCTATAAAAATCATATTCTTTATAGCTCTGAGACATGACAGTATGTCAAGAAAGTTTTCTAATTTTCTTCTTGTCCAAATCTGAGTATTGGAAAAAAATTTAATAACATAGTAATATAAAATAAATAGCCAAAAAATATAATTAATATATTATATATGTTTGATATTTTATTGAAATATATGATCAAATAAATTTACATATTTAATTTACAAATACGAACATAACCCAAAAGCATGATATAATTTTTTTTCCATAAAAATCGTATCAATTCTTAAAAATAATTGTATAATTGAAAAAATACAATAAATATAAAATACAATAAATACACACAAAGCCCAGACAGAATAAGAAAGAAAAAAAATAAAGAACATTATAATATAAACTAAAAAAGAATAAATTATTTATCATCTACTTAATTATTATTATCTATCTAAATATTGTTAGAAATTAGTTTTTTAAACAAAAAATGAATAAATTATTAATCAAAACTATTTTTTAATAAAAATAATATTACTTTTAAAAAATAATTATATAATTAAACTAAGTAAACGTGCTTTGCACGTTACTTCTACCTAGTATATATATATATATATATGCACATAAGCTCATCCAAAACGAACAAACTGGTACATAAACATATTACCTTCTCTCCCTTGTAGAAAGCCATTACCTTGAGGATTCACCTCCCCCATGCTCGGCAATTCGCGTTAGGAAGCCATGAAACCGAACCTTGGACCGCCACCACCCAACAGAACCATTGTATCACATGTCTATAAATGTGAAAATAGAGACCAATTGCATAGTAATTTTGGTTTATATGATAAGAGTTGGCTCAATCAATGGGTGAAAGCCTTCATTCCTCTATTTGCATCAATCTTATTTAATTAGGGCCATGGCCAGTTACTTGATTTCCCTTGGACCTTTTAGCCTTTGGTTTGAGGAGTTGGCAGTGTGGCGCATTGATTAGTAAAATAATATATGTAGTAGAATGGGGATTAGGACTGATATTCTGAACTTAATACAATCTCTGATATTCTTCTGTCTCTTCTTCTCATCTCTATCGCTCTCTCTCTCTTTGGACTAGCCAACCTCGAATTGGCCAGTTCCTCTATATTTCCTATCCTATTTCTAGTTAATCAAACACTCATGAATTTGGTCTATTACACACTATAGGTCGCCATCGGATGCAGCCAAGCCTAGTACACATGCACATTGCCAAAAGGCCTCTATTTTTCAATGCCAAAACAGAGCCTTTTTGTGGTGCTCTCAACATAGGCACTTCCCCTGCAAGACCACCCAAGACCCTCAGGCATTCTCATCGGCAATAGAAGATTTCAGAAGGAAATACTTCATGGCCCCACATTGCAAGCTATTGTCGCTCACCCTGTCCAAAGTTGACGAGAAAACACATGCCACATCGTATGGTTTTCTGCTGTAGCCCTCCCTCCCTCTCCAACCCTCGATTGTAACCACCCTCTCCTCCATGCTAAAGCAGCTATAGAAACTGCCGACTACACTACCCAGTCTCCTCCATCCTGCTTGCTATCTTCGATCAGTTTTCGACCACCCAAAATGACCGTTGCTTGGCATCACTTTCTCCTTCTCGATAAGGATATGTCGAACTTCTCTTGTTATCAAGGGTGGAACTAGAATTTGATATTTGAGGGAACGATCGATAAAATATGTGATATGTGTGAATATAAATAATGTGTATTTTTTACATTTGACTTTATATAAAAATAATATCTATATGCATAATGCACAATAGAGTGTAGTAGTTTTAATTAATTTTAATATATTAGTCTATTTAATTTATTATAAACTAATCAAGCGATCCTAGCCATACACTAAATCAACATATAATATACAAATTTTACTTTTTAAACACACCATTTGCTAGGCTAAATATGAGCTGTTTGTATTGATATTACCTACCAATTGTGAATAAATATGAATTATATGTTGCAATTAAACTGACCTTCGGTTTCCATAGCAAAAAAGCGATTACGTCTAAATTTCTAATTTATGGTTGTCGACGATATATTTTAAATAAGTTAGTAAATTAATAACCTGATTAGAATAATTTAAAATAAAGAGATCATGATTTTCCAAATTGAGAGAATTATATATATATATATATATTGTGTGGAGGGTTTTCAACTAGACCCTCCACACAATAGGTCGCCAGTTAGACTGTATTGAGGAAAAAGTTGAAAACCCTGTTTTGAAAAATTCTACGTCTGCTTCATCAAAAAATATTAATAAACCTTTGATCATTTTACCAGAGAATAGGCCAAAAATTGATTTCAAAAATGCCAGTACATTGGATAAAATTGATTGAATGTTTGCTCAAATAAAGCAAGAACAACACTCCACTAGTATTTTAGACAAAAGTGGCCAAGGGGTTGATTTCACAATTTCCACCACTGATGAATCATTTGAAGATGACCTTGATATAGATTTAATTTAAAAGAATTTTCAAGATATTTCCTTAAAAAAACATGAAATTGCCAGATTCTCTTCAAAAGAGTCCAAACCAATGGGTTTAACAAAGAACTGGTACACTAGACCCACTCTCCTTGATTTACAATTTGAAGAAAGAGTTTTTCAATCTCGATTTTTAGTTTTTAGGGATAAAATTTATGAATGGAATATTGATGAACAATCTGAACAAGAAGTCCTCAATACTTTAAATAAAATGTCCATGGATACAAATGCTTATATTAATAACAATCTTCAACAGCCTGAGGTTATTACTCTTTTAAGTACTGGATTTTCAGGCATGCTTCGAAACTGGTGAGATAAACATCTCACATTAGAAGCAAGAGAAACCATACAGAATGCTATCAAGCATGATGATGCAGGTTTGCCCATTTTTAACAAAACCATAGAAAGGGGAATCCCTAATGGTGTCAATACTTTGATTTATACTATTGTTAAACATTTTGTGGGAACTCCTTCCAACATCACTAATAGGATTTCTGATTATTTGAATAATTTAAAATGTCACAAAATGTCTGATTATCGTTGGTATAAAGATGTTTTCATATCTAGGGTTATGCTTAGATATGATAGTGATAAACCTTATTGGAAAGAGAAATTCATTGATGGTTTACCTCGTTTGTTTGCTTTTAAGGTCAAAAATTCACTTACTGATACTACTGATTTTCTTAATTATGATCATTATACTTACAGTGATATCCTGAGTACTATTAACAAACTTGATATTAGTATGTGTAATGACCAACGTTTAATCCACCAACAGATGAAGGATAGAAAGAAAGCCAAATATGAGATGAATAATTTCTGTAAATAATTTGGCCTTCCTCCTATTGCTCCATCCCGACAAAAGAACAAACATTTCAAAAGATTTTCCAGAAAATCTCATGGGGATAACAGGAGAAAAGCCCATGATGAGTTTTACAAAAACCTTTTTATAAAAAATCTTTTCATAAAAAAGCTTCTAAAATTCCTTCAAAAGGGAAGTGTTTTAATTGTGGCAAAACTGGACACTTTGCTAATAAGTGCCCCAAGGAGCCAAACAAATTCAAAAACAAGCTTAATTCTTTGGATATTAAGGACAGCGATAAAGAAGAACTGATTCATCTCCTAGAATCCAAAACTTCATCGTCTGACCTAGATGAATTTAGCTCTAGTGATTCAGAATATCACTCAGAGGCTGAGTCATCAGATTCTACAAATATTAAGCTTGGGTGCAACTGCAATGACTCTTGTTGTAAACCTAGAGTTAAAACAATCAATGTTTTAACTAAGGAAGAAGAACAAGAGAATCTTTTACTGACTTTGATTTCACAAATTGAAAATCCTGAACTCAAAGAGAAATACCTACTCCAGCTCAAGAAGACCATGGTGCGTAAAACAGCGCCATCTTCTGCAAGAAATATCAATTTTAAAGAAACTTTGGGTCGTTTTGAAAAGAAGAAACCCAAAGAAATTTCCACAAATGATTTACAGCATGAAATTGTTTTAATAAAAAAGGAGATTGTCGAACTCAAGTCGGAAATCGATGTTCTCAAGTCTGAAAATTCAGCTTTTAAACAAGATTTACTTTCTTTTAAAATTGAAAAACAATTTGATTTGGAATGTCCTTCTGATACTGGGGAAGCAAATAATGTAGACCATGCTGAATCTTTTAATCTGATTAAGGATATTTGTTTAATTCAACATTCTCTTCCTACTAAGTGTTATTCTAAAATTGATATTGTTGTTTGCCATGACTTCAGATTCTCTGTAATTGCTATGATTGATTCGGGATCGGATCTTAATTGCATCCATGAAAGTCTAATTCCCACCAAATACTATGAAAAGTCCTCTAAGAAATTATTCTCTACAAACGGATCTAAGATGAAGATCAATTATAAGCTAAATAATGCTCATGTTTGCCAGGATAATGTTTATTTCAAAATTCCTTATGTGCTTGTCAAAAACATGACTCATGATGTCATATTAGGCATGCCTTTCATTTTGTCCATTTATCCATTTCTTTCTGAAAAAGATGGGATTACTACCAATCCCTTTAGACATAAAGTCAAATTTACATTTGCTTCAAAATTTCAAATTGATACTTCAAAAGATTTAAATTCTTTGATCTCAGCAAAAACAAAACATTTAAACTTTTTACAACAAGAAGTTAAATTCAAAAAAAAATTTGAGCATTTATCTGATCCTTTACTTCAATTAAAAATCGATAATTTTCATAAAAAATTAATTTCTGATGTTTATTCTGAACTTCCTAATGCTTTCTGGTATAGGAAGAAACATGAGGTTTCTCTTCCTTACATTAAAGATTTCACTGAGAAAAATATTCCAACCAAAGCCAAACTTATTCAAATGAATAGTGAAACTTTGGAGTTTTGCAAAACTGAAATTTTTGATCTTCTCTCTAAAGGTATTATCAGGCATAGTAAGTCACCCTGGTCGTGTGCTACCTTCTATATTCAAAAAAATGCCGAGCTTGAGAGAGGGACACCTCAGTTGGTTATTAATTACAAACCCTTGAACAAAGTTTTAGAATGGATTAGATATCCTATTCTCAATAAAAATGACTTGGTTCATAGGTTAAGTGATGTAGTCATTTTTTTTAAATTTGACCTTAAGTCTGGATTTTGGGAGATCCAAATTAGGGAATCCGACTATTACAAGACTGCTTTCACCACTCCATTTGGTCACTATGAGTGGAATGTAATGTCTTTCGGCCTTAAAAATGCTCCAAGTGAATTCCAAAATATCATGAATGATATATTCAATTCATTCACTCACTTCACCATTGTCTATACTGATGATGTTGTTATCTTTTCTAAATTCATTGACGATCACTGAAAATATTTGTCTACCTTTCTTCACATCATAAGACAAAATGGCCTAGTGGTTTCTGCTAAAAATATTAAACTGTTTCAAACCAAAATCAGATATCTTGGTTATGATATTTCTGAAGGCAAGATCAAGCCAATTCAAATGGCTATTAAATTTGCTGACAAATTTGCTGATATTATCCTTGACAAAACTCAACTTCAGAGATTTATTGGTTCACTCAATTACATTTCAGATTTTTACAAAGACATGAGAAAACAATGTCGTCCTCTCTTTGAGAGACTTCGTCTCAATCCTCCTTCATGGACAGATGTTCACACTAAGTTGATTAAACAAATCAAGACATATGTCAAAACTCTTCAATGTCTTAGTATTCCCACTTCAAATTCTTTCAAAATAGTTGAAACAGATGCCTTTAACATAGGTTATGGTGGCATTTTGAAACAAATTGTTTCACAGATTCTTCTAAACAAATTGTTCAATTCCATTTTGGAACCTAGAATCATGCACAAATTAATTATAGTACTATAAAAAAGAAATATTATTCATAGTATTATGTATTTCAAAATTTCAAAGTGATTTACTTAATCAAAAGCTTTTATTACGCATTGATTGCAAAAGTGCTAAATATGTATTAGAAAAAAATGTTCAGAATATTGCATCCAAACATATTTTTGCACTCAGAAACTGCCAATTCTTGAGTGAACACAACATCATCTCTTTCCACAGCTTTTTTGAACTTTTTTCCGTCTTCCTATTCTGTTTCTTCCTTATCCATTTCTTTCCATGATCTTTTTCCTCTTTGTGATTTGATCTCAACAACGCCTCTCTTTCCAGAATGCCTTGTTTTCCTTTTCCATCCACTTTTTGAGTCCTCTAATTTTTCTAAGTTAATAACAATTTCTGCATCCTTTTCTTGTCTGTTAGTTGGAATTTCAATACTGTGTTATTAAATGGGGGTATCTTGCTAGTTGGTTGTCCTCTTTTTATGTTAACCTCCTTCATGGTAAGGTCTAACTGTTGGCTTTTCTCTTTATTGAATTCTCTCTGCATGATCAGATTCCCTGTTGGTGAAGTAACCTCATTGTCTACACCCCTTATGTCTTCAGTTTCAAAAAACATCTGTCCCTCTTTGAAGTCCATGCTTCCTCCCTTTCCTTGTCCATATTTCTAAAGAAAAGCCTTAATTGGAGCTAGGAAACTGATCTTTTTTTCACAGCCCTTTTCTACCATAATCGACTTCCACTCTTAGCCATGAACCATACTGAGATTCTTCATATTCTTCTTTCCCTGGAATGTTTTCCTTCATACGACAACCTTCCTCTTGATGTATAATCGTGGCACAACCAAAATAGATTTTTGGCCAATGTCTAGTCATACCACATCTATGATATATATATTTATTTTTCTATGAGAAATTATTCTGAGAGCTTTTGTCATTTTTTGAGTTGGATCACTTCTGTTGATACGATGTATTTCTATTATTATCTCTTTTAATATTGTCGCTTCTGAGACTGATACTTCTCTAATTTATTTTTTCTACTACGTCCATGCCACTGGTTTCTTTGAAAAGATGTACTACTCACTTATAGTAATGATATAAATATAATACTATTCATTTTTTGGGAATGATGTGAAATCAGTAGGATGTGACTGGTGATTTATTAACAAAATCTCATTACTTAGCTCAACTACTAGAAGATAAAATAAAAGTTCATAAATTTATTGAGTTTTAGCTCTCGATACTGCTGCAGTAGGAGCACATTCGAAATATGAAAAATAGTATATGCTTTTTTTAACATATCATCAGTGACTTTGTCACTGCATAATTTTATTATTGAGCTGATTTTAAACAGAGCAGAGTTATAGTCACTACCACTTTTAAAATCATGCAACTTCAGGTGCAGTAAGTCATAATAAGGTTTTAGGAGGATTACATCTTCTAGTGCTTATATCTCTCCCTTAAATCATTTCATAAAGTAAAAAAAAATTTACCGTAAGATACATAACACAGTCCTGCAGGGACACATGATTTTTTTCTTTAATTATATGTTCCAAATTCATCATATCCAAAGGGATCTCATCATGATCTAAAATAAATCACTTTTTTCAGAAATGCTAATAGTAATAAATTCTAATTTTGTAAAATTTAACATTTTCTACGTATATGAATTACAAAAATAAATGTGGATCTAAAAAAATATACTCATATAATCATGATAATAAAATCATAATTTTATCAAGTAATATTTAAGAATATTACCTTTTATATTCATCTTGAAGATTGTAAATAATATATTAAAAAACTTATTTAAAGTAGAAGATTACTAATTTTAAAATTGACAGAACTCTATGCTAATAACGTGTTATAAAATTAAAGCAAAAATAATATTGTAAGAGAATTTGCAAGAGAGTATATATAACTTTTATTATTTATCAAGCAATGAATGGATTTGTTAGAAAATAATTTGAAGCTCTTATTTATATATATATATATATATATAGAGAGAGAGAGAGAGAGAGAGAGAGAGAGAGAGAGAGAGTTTATTAATTCTCGAAAAATAAGAGAAAAATGAGGATACATTTTCTGCCAAAAGAGGAGAAGGCGAGGGGTTTTTTGACTTATGAGCCAAAGGAGAGGGAGGTGTTTACACACCCTTTTTGTCTTTTGCATTACGCCACTTTAATTTTTAGTAGTAAATAATTAACTTGCAGTTTGTAGCGTTTCCCATTTATGTACGTCTATATATTTTAGGGTAGTGCTATATACAGTCGTGGAATTGCAAACGGCGTGCAGTCGCTTTAGAAAAAAAAGTTAACTTTTTCACGTGGGTCCTATATATATATTCATTTTTTTCTAAAGCGACTGCACGCCGCTTGTAACTCCATGACTGCATCTATCATTTTTCTATATTTTATAGCTTTGTCCACTTACTTACCTTTGAACATATTGGAAGCATTCATCCCATTGAGACAATATACCAAGAAAAATGTATGGCACAACTACATCTGCAAGTCAAAGATGTTGAATACATGCATGGCATAATAGAGAAGGATTCGATATCTGTAGTTTGTCTGACGGTTTTGTGTGGCCGGGTGCATCAGTCCTAACAAGAAATTGCGTATTGTCGCAATAGGATCGGATGGTGCGAAAATTATTTTCAAACCCATTTGGCTGCTAGCATTCCCATTAGATTGCGTATTGTGTTCATAAATGTTCCAGAGCTGATAGATCAAATTCAAATTAAATACCATTTTGCAATTTAGGAATATAACAGACGCAACCTATTACTGCACCCAAAGAAAAAAAAAAAAGAACCCAACTTGATCTGAATCAAATCCACCACTTGACTTTGTTTATGGAAGTGAACTTAATGTACAAACAAGTATTTCCCTCATCTGCCACCTATTTTCCATCTCCTTTAGAACATGGCAAGAAAACAATTTTGAAGCCTTTCTCACTGCCAACTCCCAACAATAGCAGTAATTAAACCAAAAACTAACATAAATGAAAAGTGTCGAGAATCTCCAGAGGCCCCAATGTAGTGAAAGTATATAAACTCCTACAAGCCAAAACTGAAGGATTCCACATGGTAAGTCACAAGGTCTTTGGCAAGACCAAAATCAGAGGAGATGCATATCAGTGAAGGTTGAGAGGGAGTGCTCGATATGCCAAAAAATAAAGGAGATAGGTCGCCGATTTCTCTCCGATGAAGGTTTCGAGAGGTACACGAGTGGTGGTGAGGGGCTGGGATGGGTTGTGGGGCTGCGAACATGAGGTGCGCGAGAGGTGGTGAGGGGTTTGGTTGCGTTTGAAGAGATCCGAGGGTGGGATGGGAGAAATCTGATCAGTGTGAGTGGAGAGTGTAGTTTCCTGCGGTGCGGTTATATTGTAGTTTAAATTATAAAGCCTACATGTCATCAATTTATTGATAGGATGTTTGTTTTAGGAGATCAGTTAGACCGATTATAAGATTTGCTCAAAAATGTATTTTTCATGTTGGCAATTAACAAAGTTTATGTAAGTACTACTCCTGTCTTTATAAGGATGTGCATGTATATATAAACTAAATGTGAAAGTGTTGGGAATGATCGTTAAGCAACAGAATTTGATCAAGTTGAATAGAAAAATAAAAGTACTCTACAACTTTTTCTTATCTCTTCAATTATTGTTCTTCTCCTCCAATCTTCAATTATCTACTCTGTCCCATAAGAATTTTCTATTAGACAAAACTACACTTGGTCACTGCACTACTTGAACTCGATCTGGCTAGGCTCCTTACTGAGGTTCTGTGTAGGATTTCAATATGAAATGTAGACTCTGAAAATTAATCAGGCTCTAGGTATAGCGTTGCGTCTGCATCGTCTGATTTGTACTCTAAAATACAGTTATTGAGCTTCCCATTCCTACGAGGAGTCTCCCCCTATCTTATTCAACAATAGATTATTTAAACATAGGGTGTTAGTTCATAGGTTGCTCTGGGGCTAGTGCACCCCATCTTATTCAGCTGGAAGGACAGATAGCTGAAAGACCTGAAAACAACAGCACGCCAAAAGCAAAATTGCTCTTTCATCACTACCAGGAAAAGCAGGAGCTACAACAAACATCACTAAGGCAAGCATGCAGAATCCTTAATTGATGATATTTTAGTACTTCAAATGATGACAGTGGTTTACAACGGTGGCTATAGTCATGTGGATAAGTTATAGGGAAGGGATGAGAGTGGATATGGTCATGTGGATATATTGAAGTTGAGATTCAAGAGGATATGCTCGAAGTCATCCGAGTATAGTCTTTCTAGCTAAAACAAACAAAAAAATAACATGCAAAAAGATAAACAAAGACAACACAATCCACGCAAGTACAAAACTATATATAGAAATGTGAGAAAATAAATAACTATATATAGAAATAGCTTCCTCCATTTATGTCCGTACTCCAAAACTTTATACGAATATGTAAGAAATGAAAATGCAAGGAGCAACCAAGCTCCCATATTTGCTGATAATGTGAGCACCATATTTGGCAAGATATACTTGAGATTTCAATTTCTATGGTGTTTCCTAGCCACTTATTACACAAAATATGCCTACCATAATTTTAAAATCAATTTGTGAAAGGCAAAATAGGATGAGAGAGAGAGAGAGAGAGAGAGAGAGAGAGAGAGAGAGAGAGAGAGAGAGAGAGAGAGAGTTACAGAGAAGATGGTGGCATTGGCAAAAAGTCTGGAAGGTGGTAAGAAGACAATGGCATCAACAAGAACACTAGGGGTGTAAATGATTTAGTTCGGTCTGGTCTGGGAAAGCAATGGACTGGTCGTAATCGGTCCATCATTTTCCTCATCATAGACTGAACCAAACTCAACACCGGTCTAATTCGGTTCAGTCAGGTTCATGAGAGTCCATACATATATATATTATAATTTATTTTATACAACTCTTATAATATATATAAATTTATAATACTAATATATATTAGTACACTGGATAGATAATTGGAACAGAAAATTAAAGCAAAAGTAAGGTGGATCAGATAACTAGAAATTTGGACTTTAATTAAGACAAGGACCAGATGACTGAATATCAAATGAAAGTAATGAATGCATGCAATAATTAATGCAATTAAATATATGAACCAGATAACTGTATACCCAATAAAAGTAAAGTAGAAGAATGATTAATGCAAATAGATTTACACCAAACGGTTTCTCATTAAAACAATACTTATGCAATTACAAAGGAAACTAGGGAAATTGAGGATACAAATAGGAGGTTCAAATGTTGAGAAGTAGCAGAGTTTAGGAGTTCTGCCTTACAAATGAAATAAGGTCTCCTTTATAGAAGAAATAGTTGTCTTTATAAAGAAATCATATGTAGTAAAAGTGATCACAAGTGGAATAGTGAAGTCACAAGTGAAATAGTGAAAATACATAGTAAAAGGAATCACAAGTGAAATAGTGAAAGTAAATATCTTTCTGCATCAAGAGTGCTATTGCTGACAAGGAATTGGGCATCACCCAATTTTCGGAAATAATTTGGTTAATCATGTCCCAATATGTTGCTGTAAGGATCAAAGTCTTTTGCTGAGTTTTCTGATTCTTCAGTTGGATTATTGTTGTTGTTTTCATCTTGAATTGATTTTTTCAACAGTTGAATCAACTCTTTCTTCTTTAGTCCTTTGAGTAGGGATTTCTTTTTGGACTTAGAAGATGATAAACCGTCTAAATCTTTTGAATTAGTTTTCTTGGCTGATGAAGAGGACAGAGGAGTCTTCTTCTACTTTGGAGAATCTTTTAAAATTATTTATTGAGAAATTAGATAATTCAGTAAAGTATTTTTTGAAGTAGGGGAAGGAAATTCCTCAGTGCCTTGGGGATTGGGGGCAATCCAAGGAAAATCTTTGAAAATATGTGAAATAATGTATTCTGTGTAGAGATATTTATTCCACCATTTGACAAAAAACTAGCGAACTAAGATATCTCCGACTTTTTCATTTTTCCATTTAAAAATCCAATTGACCTTGTATCTTTTGCAAAGGTGAAAGAAGTGATAGAATTTTGAATTATATCGATCTATTGTTGGTGAATTAGAAATGTGAAAAGGATTGATAATCGGTTGGAGATTATCAAGAAATATTTTTGGAGTTAGGTCAAATTGGTTCCACCATCTTTGAAACCAAAGGGAAAAACTGTACTTGCATGTTTTGTCAAAATTAAAGAACCAAGAATGCATGTGATTAGAAGTTTGAAATAAGAGAAACTTGAACTAGGCTTTAATATAATCATAGTAATTATATTGCAGCAGGCTAAACATATTTTTGCAGGAAAATTTGTGGAATGCTTTATAAAGTATAGGGATGAGTTTCTCGTTCTTTTTCAATCATTACAGATAGAAGATAGCAATTATGAAAAATGATTTTTGATTTATCTATTTTGCAATAGATAGGTTTAATGGAGAGAGACCATGTATGGAGAAGACTCCCAAAGTAAAATTGGAGGTTTTTTGCTAAATTTTCAAGAATCTAGTGAAAATTGGGGGGAAAATAGTTTGAAACAATTTGGAATGAGTCTATATATATTGATTTGTTGGGTTCAACGTAAAATAGATTTTGAAAATATGTCTTTTTGAAATATTCTATTTTGGAAGCAGGTAAGAAGAAATTAGTTGGTCTTGCTGTTGATAATGGAGTAACATACTAATTATACGACATAGAGAGGATTGAACAAAAGAACTGGGTGAAATACGCCTAGCAATACTTCCTAGTGAGGTGAATTTGTTAGCAATTTCTAGGATGGAGAAAGAATGAGGCATGAGAAGAGGCAAAGTAGAAGGAAAAGATGGTCTTGTTGGGGGTGCTGTAGGGATTACTCGCTCTTATCCTTTTTCTATAGGAATTCACGGATAAGAAAATCAGTGATTGAGTTTTTAGTTCCTTTAATATAATCAATATCAAAATTGAAAACACTTAAAATAGTTTGCTATCGTACAAAAATATGTTTAAATACAATATTTTGAACTTCTTTTTCTAATACATATTTAGCACTTTTATAATCAATATGGAAAAGAAATTTTTGATTGAATAAATCATTTTGGGATTTTGCAATACATAGTATTATAGATAATATATCTATTTTAATAGTACTATAATTAAGTTGTGCAGAATTCCATGTTCCATAATGAAAATGAACAATTTGTTTAGAAAAACATGATTAAACATTTTGTTTTAAAATGCCACCATAACTAATATTAGAGGCATTTGTTTCAAAATTTTTTTAAAAATTAGAAGTAGGAATTCCAAGGTATGGAAGAGTTTTGACGTATACCTTGATTTGTTTGACTAAATTAGTGTGGACATCTATCCATGAAGAAGGGTTGAGATGAAGTCTTTCAAAGAGATAACAACAATGTTTTCACATATCTTTGTAGAAATCAGAACTATAATTGAATGAATCAAGAAATCTTTGGAGTTAAATTTTATCAAAAATAGTTTCTGGGAATATATTAGCAAATCTAATGGCCTTTTGGATTTGCTTGATTTTGCCATAAAAAATATCATAACTAAGAAATCTAATTTTGGTTTGGAATATTTTAATCTTTTTGGTTAAAATAACAAGTCAATTTCTTTTGATGATATCTAGGAACGAATGCAAATGTTTCCAATGTTCATTAATAGATTTGAAAAATATGAGAACATCATCAATATAGATAATGGTAAAGTGGGTGAATGAATTGAAAATATCATTCATGATATTTTGGAATTCACTAGGAGCATTTTCTAAACCAAAAGACATTACATTCTACTCATAGTGACCAAAATGGGTGGTAAAAGCAGTTTTGTAATGGTTTGACACCCTAATTTAAATTTCCCGAAGTTCGAACTTAAAGTCAAATTTAGAAAAAATAATTGTATGACTTAACCTATGAACTAAGTCATTTTTGTTGGAGATATGATACTTAATTGATTCTAAAGTTTTATTTAAGGGTTTGTAATTAATAATTAAACGGGGTATTCCTCACTCAATCTTAGCATTTCTCCTTCCGCTACTTTCGCTTCCCTTTTGGTAACACATACCCTTAGTATTAGAGTCAAACTTCTGGTCTCTAGTAGATTGATTAGTTCTATACTGTTTATTCCACTTGATAATTTTCAAAAATACTCTATTTCTAATTCTTTGGTATAGACGAACCTCCTCTTCTTGTAAAAGTACTGTTGGTGCCACCCTGTTCAAATACTCCAATAAACCGTAGAGCCTGTATTACTAAAAGAGCATTGAGGGTAAAAGACATTGTTATTGTGAGCCAAGGGCATGTGTTATGAAATGCAACAGGAAAATATTCCAGACCTAGAATTAGAAAGTACCTAAGTCATCTGTTAGTTTCCAATCTAGTTTGCCACCTGATATTATCAATGAAGAAGATTGTGCTTTTGAAGAAACTGAATCACTAGATATCGATCGATAAAATATTCCAAAGATTGATATTAGCTCTATTTACAAAACCTCTTGGGTTCAATATGCTTTCAAGACTGAGTTCAATGTAAAAACTATTGAACAAACATTTACTATTTCAAAATCTCAAGAAAAGTGTTGTTTATTTTAAAGAAAATCCATTCAAGATTTTATTAATAAAGGTTATAAATTTTTGAATATTGGTTCAGTCCAAATTGCTACCAAACCTCTTGTAAGAAAGTGTATCAATGCTCCTGCACTTCTTTATTTATGTGATGGTAGATTCAAAATTTTCAAAGATAGCATGCTTGGTATGATTCAAACCTCACTTATGGAAGGTTCAGTTCATTTTGATTGCTATCCCAATTTGATTGTTTCTTTGCATGACAAAGATGTGTTAAAAACCTACCTTAAATATATGAACTTCTGGTTTTTATATAGAAGAACGTAGTAGGCCTCTTGCTTTAGTTTATCGCATTAATTACAGAGTTTTAAAGACCAATCTTAATCCTAAGGCTAAGATTAAATCAACAAAGAATGAGACCCTTCTAATGGATAGTTCTACCTCTAGTGCCAACATCAAAACCCCCAAAATACTTTATTGGAAAGACATTACTTTTCCTAATGAGTGAATTCTTGAAAAAGAACTTCCATCTGTTGAGGTTTCATCAAATGAAAAAGACGTTGATCATATTCAACAGTTTCTTAATGGAGCTATAAAATTTTGTTTTGATCAGCCTTTTCTAACCAACGAAAGAAGACATTCTTCTGCTGGTTCCATATCTTCTTATGTTTCAGAACTAGAAAGAAGAGATGTAAATCTCAAACAATTTTTGGAGGAATCTGCTAAAGTAGTAAATCTCAACCAACCAATTTTACTTAAGGATACTCTTAAAAAGGAAAATCCTTCTAATTCTGATTTAAAATTGAAACGTGTTTCTACTAATTCCTAAGTTACTTATGCTTATTATTCTACCAAGAGATATCATGTTCAAACTTCATAAAGGAAGAAGTTGAGGAAGAAGATACGTCGTCTTTTTCTCCCATAGCTTCTGATATGGTTGCTTCGGTCCATCATCATAGTCAATTTATGGTGCTAGACAGAACAATTGAAATTGATATCATTTATTTGTTTAAATAATTCAATTCTATTGAAAATTGTGTTAAAAGAAAAACTTATCATATGAATTTTTCCTCTTCTGAGAAACTAAGGGTTAAAAGAAAATGGAAGAGAAAATGTATACATCTAATAAGCATATATTTTCTTTGATGTTCTTGAAAACCACTATGTTTAAAAAAAATTTAGTAAATATTTTAAAAAATAGTTTTACAAAAGATGAAGGCAGAGTTATTATCAAAACTAGCCATCACACTCTTGAAACTATTTTTATTTCAACCAAATGAGAAAAAATAAAAGCCCCACTTTTAAAATTTTAGAAGTTGATTCCAAATCCCCCTATATTTTTCCTGAAACAAAAAAGATTATTGAATAAAACAATTTTGTTAACCAAATCCTCCATACAATAGGTCAACAACTAGATCGTATATAGGAAAATGTAGAAAACCCTACCTCTGCTTCATCAAGACTTTTAAAAATTATTGAAAAACCTTTGATTATTTTACCAAAAAAAAGCACAAAAATTGATTTAAAAAAAAGTCATTACTTTGGATAAAATTGATGAAATGTTTGCTCAAATTAAGTAAGAACAACCCTCCACTAGTGACCTTGATAAAAGTGGCCAAGAGATTGATTTTAATGGAGTTACTGTTTTCACTACTGATGATTCCTCTGATAATGATTTTGTTGATATTGATTCAATTAAAAAAAAAATTCAGGATATTTCTTTAGAAAAACCTGAACTTTCTAGGCTTTCTTTGAAAGAACCCAATTCGACAAGTCTTACGAAGAACTAGTACCCAAGACATACCCTTCCTGATTTGCAATTTGAGGAAAGAGTCTTTTAGTCTCAATTTTCTATTTCTGCTAATAAGATTTATAAATGGAATATTAATGGACTATTTGAACAAAAAAATCCTCAATATTTTGAATAAAATGACTATGGTTGCTAATGCTTATACAAATAATAATTTTCAACAATATGATATTGTTACTCTTTTGAAAGCTGAATTTTTGGGTATGCTTCGTCATTGGTGGGATAAACATCTCACCTCCGAGACTAAAGAAACTATTCAAAATGTTGTCAAGTATAATGATGAACGATTGCTCATTTTTTTATGAAACCATAAGGATGAGAATCCCTGATGATGTTAATACTTTAATTTATACCATAGTTAAACATTTTGTTGGAACTCCTTCCAACATACTAATCGTATTCTTGATTATTTGAATAATTTAAGATGCCATAAGATATATAATTATCGTTGGTATCAAGATATTTTCATGTCTAGGGTTATGCTTAGAGATGATAGCCAAAAATCTTATTGGAAAAAGAAATTCATTGATGGTCTACCTCGTTTGAGACATTTGTTTTCAGAGATGAGATGAGAAGAGATAAAAGTTAAAAAAAGAATAAAATATCATTGTAATATATATTTTTAATATTAGTTTTGTTTTGGAATTTGAAAAAATAATTTTGAAATTTGGAAAAGTTGAACTTTTTATTATATTTTGTTATGGATTTGAAAATGTATAATGATGAATTTGAAAAGAATTTAAAATTTTTAGTTTTGTCTTCCAAAACAAACAGGGCCTAACACTAGGGGTGTAATCAATCTGATTTGATCCAGATTTGGATAAAATCTACAACCGAACCGATACTACCGATTTTTTTATTCTTTTTTTTTAAATCGAATATGTACCTGTTATCTCCCAAAATCGATAGTATCGGTTTTACGGGTCCGGTTTTTTGATTTTAAATTAGTTTATATTTGTTTATAAGACTATTAATATGTATATTAGTGTTATTTATAATGATTAAAATAATTATATATTAGTATTTATTATAACAAGCTTAATTTTTTATAATTATATTATTAATAATTATAACTAATAATATTAGTATTAGCTCAAAAGAAATTGTATTAGTATTATTGTGTCATTATTTTATATGTAATTATTTAGTATAATAATTTATATATAGACTTTAAGTATATTACTAATAATAATATAGTATTACCATATTAGTATTAGGCCATAAAATATAAATTGTAACTAATTTATATTATATACTAATGTATAACATATTACATATAATTAAAAAAAATATTTTATATTACGTATCATATTAAAAGTTTTATTTAAAATATATATTATATTGAACCGATTCAGTCCAATTCTAAAAGATTTAGAGTTGGAATTGAACCGGTACTTATCGATTTTAACATTATGAAAATCAATTCCGAACTAGTATTTACTCAAAACTGAACCGATTCCCTTGATTTGGACTGGTTCAGTCTAATTTTTTGTTTTTTTTATACCCTTGCCTAACACTATTAGAGTCTCGTGCTAGTAAAAGTAAATTACTGAATTTTTATCTCAAAGATTTCTTTGGAATTCTTAAAAAAATTATTTTATTTTTGTTTTTTAGTTTTTATTAAGAAAGTATTTTAAATAATGTTGTATTTTGTTTTGAATTTAAAATCTATTTTAAAATACCAAAAAATGAATGAAAACAAATCAAATAAAATAACAATTTCCGAATAAAATAACAATTTCAGCCGTAATTCTTGCTACATCTTCGAGCACGACTCTAAAATTTATGCATAATATTTGTTTGCGTATAAAATAATTTTAAAGGTATTGTTATTAGTCGACTAAAAATAATAAAATCAATTAAAATTATTTACAAATTAAGTTTCAACGTTCAATTTTGAAATAGTATAAACATTTTTGCTCAAATTAATCTCTTGGTACATTCTGGGTACTCGGTGCCGGGTGGCTCATCTTGATATGCATGGGATGTTACACAAACCTTTGAGAAAGAGAAGATTTGGTTGCGAGTCTGGCTTGCACGTACTTCACTAATGTGAATAAGTTTTTTACTATTTATGTAAATAAATACTCTTTATATGAATGGGGTGTGCGACTTGACCCAACACCCCTCTTTTAAAAACGGCCCTTGGTTATTTGATTGATTAATCCGAGTACGTACTTTACAAAAGTAAGCACAATGACGAATTATTTTAAAACGTTTCACAATTATTATTATTGTTTTTTATATAAAAGAAAAACAACATTTATAGAAGAAGAAGAAGAAACATGAAATTACAGCCGCAAGACATAAGGCTACTTTTTAACGTTAGTGTTGATTTCGTAAACCTTATGTTTACTCAAAACAAACTTGTGCCAAGATCAGTGTAAAGAAAATACTTAATCAACTCAAGAATTGAAAGAAAGTAACAGAAAAGCAAAAATAACAAAACACAAGGTTTTACGTGGTTCGATCTCTATTGGATCTACGTCAACAGTGGGAACTGGCTTAGGAGACTTCTTATTGATCAATCCAACGATTACAATGGTGTAGATCCAAGTTTCATCAGCTTTAGCTTTCTCACATACAAGCTTCTCTCACACACATAGCTCAATCTGTGCTCTCGGCTCTCAAATGGTAAAGCAACTCTCAAAACCCTAAGACTTCTGCCGCTCGCATCTCTCTCTGTTACTGTGCTAATGAGATAAGTGGCTTTATATATGACAGAGACGTATAGCCCTAATTGCCCAGATGAAGACACGTGGTCTCTTCATAGACCATTAGATTACATATCAGATAAAACCACATATTACTAATCAGCCATGGTAAGATCAGCTTAATTACACATATACTTCACAATCTCCACCTTGTGATTAATATGATCTTCCTTGCAGCTTCCTGCCTAAGTCAGTTGGCATCCTCCTTAAGCCAGCAGCTTCCTCCCTAAACCAGTTCCCACTCCTAAATCTTGTTCCAGCTCCTGGTCATGTTGATAAGGTCCATGCAGTATGTAAACTTCTGCTTGGGCAAGGACTTGGTCAGCATATCAGACGGATTGTCTTCAGTGGGTATTTTCTCCACCTTCACTTCACCACCAGCTATTATATCCCTTACAAAATGCAATCTGATATCTATGTGTTTTGATCCTTCATGAAAAACCTGGTTTTTTGCTAGATGAATGCAGCTTTGGTTATCACAATTAATTGTAATATTTCCATCAAAAATTCCTAATTCATTTGAGATCCCTTTTAACCAATTTGCCTCTTTTATAGCCTCTATCAAAGTCATATATTCAGCCTCAGTTGTAGACAGGGCTACAACTGATTGCAGGTTGGATTTTCAACTTATGGCACCACTATATGCAGTAAAAATATAACCAGTTAATGATTTCCTAGTATCTATATTACCAGCAAAATCAGAATCCATATAGCCACAAATTTCCTTTCCCTTTTCAACAGTTTTTCCAAAACTTAAACCTAAATATGAAGAACCAGAGAGATATTGAAAAACCCATTTCAAAGCATGCCAATATTGTTTTTCAGGATTTGCCATAAACCTACTAACAACACTAACAGCATATGCCAAGTCTGGTCTGGAGCAGACCATGGCATACATCAGACTGCCTACCATGTTTGAATATAGTATTTTCATCATAAACTCTTTATCTTCATTAGTTTGAGGGGCTTGAGTGATGGACAACTTACAGTGTTGTCCTAATGGAGTACACACAGTTTTAACAGACTCCATTCCAAACCTTTTCAAGATTTTTAACAGATATGTTCTTTGAGACAATAGAAGCAGTTTTTCATTCCTATTTCTTATTATCTCCATACCCAATATTTTCCTAGCTAGTCCAAGGTCTTTCATTTCTAATTCTGACTTAAGGATTTCTTTAACAAGCTCAATTAGCAATTTATCTTTGCAAGCAATAAGCATATCATCAACATACAGCAAAAGATAAACAATGCATCCTTCAAAATCCTTAAAGTACACACAGCTATCAAAATTGCTTCTTTTGAAACCATTGTGTGTCATATGAGTGTCAAATCTTTTATACCATTGCCGTGGTGATTGCTTTAAACCATACAAGAATTTCTTTAATAAACACACATGTTTTCATCAATTTTATTATTAAATCCTTCTAGTGGTTGCATATACAAGGTTTCTTCCAACTCACCATGCAAGAAAGCAGTTTTGACATCTAATTGTTCCAAAAATAAATCATGATAAGCAGTGTAAGCCAGAATTAGTCTTATAGAGCTGTGCTTCACAACAAGAGAGAAAATTTCATTAAAGTCAACCCCTTCCCGTTGTGTGAAACCCTTAGCAACTAACCTAGCTTTGTACCTAGGTTCTTCTACCCCTTCCTTTTATAAATCCACTTAGAACCTATAAGTTTGACATTTCCAGGTTTAATCACCCAGTCCCAAGTTTTATTTTTATTAAGAGATTCAATTTCTTCTTGCATAGCAAGAAGCCATTTTTGAGAATCTTGACTTCTCATTGCCTCTTTGTAAGACCTTGGTTCTGAATCTTCTATTTCTTGGGCAACAGAGAATGCAAAAGCAGTGAGGTCAGCTTGTGCATATCTAAGAGGGAGTTTAATAGTCCTTTTAGGTTTATCCCTTACAAGGTTATAAGACCTGGGACTTATTTGCCCAGCTTGTTCTAGATTGGGTTGTGGGTTATCTCCACGTGTTTGGTATGTATCATCAATGGACTCCAGTGATGGCTCCACCTCAATCTACACTCTATCAATAGCAGATTTATTTCCTGGACACTCATTTTCCAGTGATGTCATTGCCATTTGTGACTCATTAAAAGTCACATCCCTACTAATTATGCACTTTTGTTTTCCTGGTTCTAGAACCCATAGCTTATACCCTTTGGTTCCCTCAGGATATCCTATAAAAATACATTTAATAGCTCTAGGTTCTAATTTGTCAGTTTTAATGTGTGCATAAGCTGTACATCCAAATATCTTCAGATTGCTATAATTTGAGGGTTTACCAGACCACAATTCTTGAGGTGGTATCAGGTTAATGGCAGAGGATGGGCTTCTATTTATAAGATAGACAGCAGTATTGACTGCCTCAGCCCATAAAGTTTTTGGTAACTTGGCATTTGACAGCATATACCTGACCCTTTCAAGAATTGTTCTATTCATTCTTTCAGCAAGACCATTCTGCTGTGGGGTTTCTCTAACTGTCTTATGTCTAGCTATCCCTTCTATCAGACAAAAGTTATTAAATTTGTTTGATAGATATTACAGCCCATTATCAGTCCTCAGTTTCTTAACCTTTCTCCCAACCTGGGTTTCAACTAAAGTCTTCCATTGTTTAAATTTTTCAAAGGTGTCACTCTAGTGTTTAATAATATACACCCAGACCTTCCTAGAAAAATCATCAATAATGGATAGGAAATAGTTTCCTCCACCATGGGAGCTGACCCTTGCAGGTCCCCACAAATCAGAATGCACATAATCAAGACATTGTTTAGTGTTATGAGTACTAACCTTAAAATTAGCCCTAGTGGATTTTTCCAATATGCAATCTTCACAGAAAGGTATCTCCTCTAGGTTAGTCTCTCCAAGAACTCCCTGCTTTTGGAGTTCCTGTAAGCCTTTCATACTAACATGAGCTTGTCTCCTGTGCCAGAGCACAGACTTGCTACACTCAGGTTTTTGAGCAACAGAAACCTGTCCAATTATAGTTTTGCCCTCAAGGGTGTACAAACCATTCTTTATAAACCCTCTCATTACTATTATGGACCCTTTCATTACACTCAAAATTCCTGCTTAAGTCTTAAACATACAACCAGACTTATCAAGCATACCAAGAGAAATTAAATTCCTTTTTAGTTCAGGTATGTATCTTACATCATTAAGAGTATTTTCCATACCATCATGCAATTTCAATCTAATTGTACCTATGCCAAGAACTTTGCAAGACTTATTGTTCCCTAACATTACAAGGCCCCCATCTAAATCCTTAAAGGTTTCAAACCAAGATTTAAAAGGGCACATATGAAAGGAGCATCCAGAGTCTAGGATCCACTCTTTCCAAGACTCTGTTTCATAGACACATAAGACATCAGCACTCTCATAGCCATCGACAGCAACAGAGGCATTCCCTTCAGGTTTTGACTTATTCTCACCAGTTGATCTCCTTTCAGGACAATCTCTTTTGAAGTGTCCTTCTTTATGACAATTAAAACATTTTAATTGTTTCCCTTTAGTATTTGTTTTATTCTTGTTTTTCTTTCTTTTGTTTTCAAGTCTTTCAGCTTTTCCCCGAGCAATCAGACTCTCACCACCCTCAGGTTTTGTCTCAGACTTCTGTTGTAGTTCTCTAGAATGTAATATTGACTGGACTTCATCCAAAGTCAGGCTCTCTCGACCATACATGATGGTCTCCTTGAGATTAGCATATGTATTATCTAAGGAACTTAATAAGAGGATGGCTTGATCCTCATCCTCAATAGTTATATCAATGTTTGCAAGATCTAGGATGATTTTATTAAAATCATCGAGGTGATCTTCCAGAGACACTCCTGGACTCATCTTGAAGGTGTACAACTTGGTCTTTTTGTGGAGACGGTTTGCCAGGGATTTAGTCATATACAATGATTCCAGTTTTAACCAAATCCCTGCTGCCGTCTCCTCACTGGCTACCTCCCTAAGAACCTTGTCACCCAAAGATAAAATTATGGCACTATGTGCCTTTTGTAAGATTTCGAATTTTACCTTCTCATCCATGGAGGAGCTAGCTTTTCCCTCAGGCGAAGCAACAATAGGTTTTCTTCCTCCATGAAGCGCATCTTGAAGTCCATTTTGAACCAGAAGAGCCTTCATTTTGATTCTCCACAGGCCGAAGTCATTCTTACCTGTAAATTTCTCCACATCGAACTTTGACCCCATCTCGACCTTGCTCTGATACCACTTGTTGATTTCGTAAACCTTATGTTTACTCAGAACAAACTTGTGCCAAAATCAGTGTAAAGAAAATACTTAATCAAATCAAGAATTGAAAGAAAGTAACAGAAAAGCAAAAATAACAAAACACAAGGTTTTACGTGGATCGATCCCTATTGGATCTACGTCCACGGTGGGAACTGGCTTAGGAGACTTCTTATTGATCAATCCAACGATTACAATGGTGTAGATCCAAGCTTCATCAGCTTTAGCTTTCTCACATACAAGCTTCTCTCACACACATAGCTCAATCTGTGCTCTCGGCTCTCAAATGGTAAAGCAACTCTCAAAACCCTAAGACTTCTGTCGCTCGCATCTCTCTCTGTTACTGTGCTAATGAGATAAGTGGCTTTATATATGACAGAGACGTATAGCCCTAATTGCCCAGATGAAGACACATGGTCTCTTCATAGACCATTAGATTACATATCAGATAAAACCACATATTACTAATCAGCCCTAGTAAGATCAGCTTAATTACACTATACTTCACAATTAGGAATGTTCGCTTTACAAGTTAGTGATAGTCATGTCATTTGGAAAGGTGATGCTTATAAAGCCAAGCAATCACCGATCTTCTCCAAGTAAATCTCTCTCTCTCTCTCCGAAGCCAAGCCAAGCAAGCAAGTCTGCCCCATTTCCTAATGAGAGTTTACAAGAAGTTCGACAAAGTAATATCGGGAGTTGCCTTTTCTTTTCCGTTTCGTCACTTATTGTATTTTTTGTTTGGAAATTCCGATCCGGTCCCCACTTAAAAAGACAGCCTATTTATAAAAATATTTATGAAAGCAAACCAGGCCTTAATTCTCCGGTCCTCTCTCTGTCTTTGGGTTTTTACATTTCTTTTCCCGCATTATGTTACTAGGATTTGAATGAAGTTTGATTTGCAATTTCAGGGTAACAAATGGCCTTATCCCAGTCATCCACATCAACTACGTCTAACCCTTCCTACCAGCACTCGCTATCATTAACAAATCCTCCACCAACTCCATCAGGTACGTATGTAATTCATATTAAGGTTCGATTTGTTTTACAAATTGAATTTTACTATTCACAACTCATTTCGTACTTTCAACTCATCTTAATCACTCATTTCAAATTTCAATTCATCTTAACCACTAATTTTATTACTATTCATAACTCATCTCATCTCTGAATCCAAGCAGGCTCACATTATAACATGTTATGGGTTTATGTCATTAATTAGATTTATATCACACAAAAAGTATTTCATAATTTAACATTTCATATTAAGCTTATAGCCTTATACATAAGTACCCGTTCATAAGTTCACATTTTTCAGATCCATCTATGTGGATATAAATAAGTATTTCTCAAGCCTAGCTAGCAGAGATCCTAGCAGGGCACGAATCTACAATCTATAGCTGTAGACCTCAAAAGAATTAATATGTTTTCATTTTACATTTAATTGTATGTGTATGGAGAAAAACTGTTCAAATCTTGTTCATGATCAAATACCTCGAAAAGTTTTCAATACAACGAGCTGCATGTGAACCAATTCTCCAAGATTTTTTATGATACAATATGGCTAGATCAAGTACTTTTAAAACTGGCAGCTAGTAGAATATAATATTCCTTAATTGTAATTTTCTTTTATTTCTGTATTTTTAACTTTTTTTTAATCAAAATCTAGGCAAATGATTGGACATATATATAGTCGATGATTTTTTTTTTCTCTCTCTAAATTGAAAGACGTTGGTTTTGAAGTTGAATAATTTTCTAAATTAAAATCGAGATCAAACCCCCTGATACTCTTCATGTGATGAAAGAATATGTGTGATGTCAGATTCCAACAGAAGCAATCAAAATTCTACCCAGATTATAGATGTGAAAGAAATTGCATCTTCGATTCGAGAAAAGCTTTTCCGAAGGGATCAACTACAACCAACATCTCAGTGTCCCATATTTGAAGTTCCAGATATGCTACGCAGGCATAATGAAAGGGCCTTCATGCCAGAGTTAGTTTCGATCGGTCCACTTCACCACGAGAATACGCAGCTGCAGCCAATGGAAAATATTAAGGTATTGTATTTGAAATGCCTTCTACGTCAAACAAGAGGTATGGAATTGGAGAACTTGGTAAATGCCATGGGAAGCATCGAGCAGGATTGCCGTAAATGTTATGCAGAAGTGGTTGATCTTAGCAGAGATAAATTCATAGAGATGATGCTCATCGATGGCTGCTTTATCCTCGAATTTCTCCACAGATATCTGGAAAACAAAAAGGAACCGAATGTACAAGGCCTCAAGGAAGATCCGGTGTTCAAAAAATCATGGATGGCAAGGAAAATAATAGCAGACTTGCTTCTACTTGAGAATCAACTTCCGTGGTGCGTACTCGAGACTCTGTTCAACCTCATGTCTTCCTTAAAAACTACTCATCAACAACTTGATGATCTTGTCGCCTTTTCTTTTTCCGAGTACAAAATGTTCCCAGCAGCTCACTCGCCTCTGAGCAGTCATGAAAAGCACGCTCATATACTCGATTGCTTCCGAAACTGTTTAGTTGGATCATGCACTGTAAAACAGCCTAATCGCTTATTAGCAGCCTCAGGGTGGATACCAGTTATGCCTGTGACAGAGCTTTTCCGTAATCAAATTCGTTTCACAGCTAAAGGCGGACGTAACATCCTCGATGTAAAGTTCCGATCATATGGCCAAATGGAAATCCCAGAAATAATTATAGAGGAGAACACAGAATCTGTGTTTAGAAACCTCATCGCATTTGAGCATTGTGATCCCACTAAGGGCTTTCAAATCACCTCTTATGGTGCGCTCTTGGATTGCCTGATTAAGTCTCCTGCAGATGCACTTCTTCTCAAACAGGAAAAAATTCTACGAATTAATGGTTTGAGTAATGAGGAGACGGAGAGTTTCTTAAACAGGATGCTTTATAATAATGATACAAGTTTCCATGGTTTTCTCTACTCAGACCTCTGCCAACGCGTGAACACAATTTTTTCCTCCAAATGGAGATCATGGGCAGCAGCTTTTATACAAGCACATTTTGGAGACCCATGGGCGTTCAGTACTTTCGTTTTTGGAGTCATCTTTTCTTTAGCTCTTTCCTGTGCACAAACATATTATGCTGCCCTCTCCTACGATGCTTCTAAACCAGCCAATAAATTCAATTGATCTCAGTGTGTATTTCTTTCAATAAGTAGTTCTCCTTACCTTTTTTTTTTTTTTTTCTTTTTTGTGCCAAACCCGAAGTGCTGCTATTTGTAATGTTTGTCATTGAAATTAAAAAAAAAATAAAAATAAAAAAGTAGTATTACAATATTCGACCTAATATCCGTTAATTATTTTACTTTATTTAATTACTTGTGCCATATTAGACAATCTCGCATCAATTTCTAAGTTCACAGAGGATTCAAAAATAACTGTTAAAAAAATCATAGTTATAAACAAATAATTAATTATACAAAACAAAAAACGGGATCCCTGGTTGGCCAGCTCATTACCCACCCCCACAACAGCGCGCGGGTGGGTGGCTCTTCAACTGCGGTGCCATCCTTGAATCAGCAGCATATTCATAAATTATTCAAAAATTCTTAGATTTTCATAATCGCTCTTTTTTCATAATTTAGAAACTGAATGCCCACAAAAGCTTGCTCATGTCACCAGTTATGATAAAAATACTTTCTTTTTATACATATTTCATGAGTATGCAAATACATATCTATGGTTGTTTTCAGGTTTTTTTTTTTTTCAAAATAAATATGCATATCCTCAAGATTAACCTCAATCAGTTTCTTTTATGCATAGTCTAGAATACGAATCCTGCTTTCTTAGATTTTTTAGTTTTTCTAAATATTTTCACAACGTGCCGAATAAATATTAGTTATCATCTATAAAATAATCACATAACTTTTGTCAATTTAATTAAACATGTATTTCGATACTTGAATATGAAATACTAAAGTAACCCATTTTCCTGAAATTCTAAAAATTTTCATAACCCTAAAATATCTTCACTTCCCAAATTATCGACATTTACTTAATATTTACTTAACCTAATTCCAACTCAATTACAAATCTATTTAAAGTCATATGCCTAATTTAAAATACGTGTCCAATTTTAAAATTCAAGCCCAATTTAAAATAAAACATCCCAACCTAAAATGAATAAGAATAAGCCCATGTGAAAGCCAACCCTCTTAAAAAATTTAGGGCACTTTGGTAATGGTCACTTGACCTCATGGGCTTGTGGCCCACGACCCCTCCATTTTAAAAGGGTTAGTAGTTCAAGGTACAAGAGTCGCATGACAGAGAGGCTTTCTGTGTGGGAGAACGAGTGCCACGTGGATGGCTGAGTTGAGCTCGATGGTGGCAAGCGTGACAACAGAAACACTTGGAGAGAGAGAGAGAGAGAGAGAGAGAGAGAAATTGATGAGAGATAGAGAAAATCACTGTGTGGTCGACTTCTCATGGTGCAGTTGGGTGGCTTGCGTTTTGGGCCTGTCGTACATTTCAAAATTACTTGTTAATCTAGAGTGGGCTTCACGTATCTATTAATCCCCAAAAATTACAAAACTCGTGCTTTTATTGGGCTTGGTGCTGGGCCCGATGTTAAAATCCACGTAAACTTATTTATTGATAAGGTGATGATACCATACAACCATTTTATAACAATTTCATAATTTTTAGTGTTATAGAATTTTTTTTTATCATTTTTTTAAGCATTTTTTAATATTTTTAATCATTAAAAAAAAAAATTTTCTCATAGGGGACTGCTAGTTACAGGCAAAATGGGGAACGCATTTACGTACCCAGCTTAGGTGGAAATATGAGTCAAAATTTTCCTAATTTATTTAAAAAAAAAAAAAAAAAAAAGAGATGGCACGGTAAAACTGGAGCAAGCTTTGCTTGTATAGTAAGCTTCATATTTCGAGAAGCGTACCTGCTTTCATTCGAAGAAAAAGAGCCAATGTGAGAAAACAAAGCAACCCGACGAAGAGACTCAAAATCACGAAGAAGCGAAAAGGAAATATCAGAAAAACGAAAAAGCGAAAACCCGAACCGGAAAAAAACACGTGTGTTGTCGGCAAGCTTATCTCTTGAGAAACTCCAAAAAAAATCGAATTTTTAAACTTCCATAAATTGGTCGACGGTCTAAACAGAAAAGAAAAGAGTATGTCTGTGGAGCGGCCACATTCGGTGCAGTGTACAATACTGTTTATGTGAGGAGAGTACACTGAGTGTTGGCTACTTCTTCACTTTTTCAACAAAAAAAATAATAAAAAAAATAACTTGCCTATGCAGAACATTTTGAATCGATTGGGCGAGCTTGAAGTGCTGCAGTCTTGTTTCGGTGAGCGTCAAACTTTGGTTTTTTTGTTTATTTTTTTCATGTTGCTTCACTGATGTTTCGGTGAGCTTCTTCAAACTTTGTTTTTATTTTTATCGTTGCTTCATTGATGTTTCGATTGAGTTTCATTCGTTGCTTCATGAACGCGCATTGGGGAAATGGAGACTTTATTACGAAAAAAGAATTGCTATTTGCCGTAATTTTTGTGTGTTTTATTTCATCTCTTGTGCAGCACTTAATCATATATATGTCATATTATTTTCTGTGTTGATGCTTGAATATAATAATTTGATCAAAACGAGTTTCAGCTTGTGAATTTCTAACAAGAAATTTGCACAAATGGGATTGTGACTTCATTATACAAATTTTCAATGAAGTTCACAAATTTCCAATTTACTTCATGCCTACAGATTTCAAATATCCAGCTGAGATAGGTTAATCATGTTGTTATAAAAAAAAGTCTCATGTTTTTAGAGTCTCATATTTTTTAGTCTCATGTTGTTATAAAAAAAAGTTCAGATTTTTTAAAGTTAAGATGGATTCTGGAGCTTCTACATCAACAGCCAAAAGCGTGTATCAGGATTGGTGGTCTTTGTTTTGGTATTTGTTTTTAATGTAAGGAATGGTGGATTTTCTTCTGGATTATAGGAACTTAAATGTAAAGAACTGCTGGTCTAACATTGATCTGTGCCTGTAAGAATGCATATGTATTTGCTGGTCTAACTTAATGTAAAGACCTGCTGGTCTAAATTTAATTTTCAGTGTTTAATATTAAATTATGAGAATATCGAACTTATTTAACCACAACACGCCTCACACTTAATGCAACTATTACATTTCCCTTTGGATTTATGCTACTTAAACGCCAGTGTTTAAACGCACTACAAGTCATCTTGTTAAAAACTCTTGCCATTTTATATCTATCATTCTACCCCAAACAAGATGACTGATTTTCTAGATTGGTGACAGCTAAAGCAGCTTTGACAGGGGAAGCAAATATTTAAGTTCTACAATGATACAATAAAGAATTCTGGTCATTACATAAAGGCTAAAGTCGAAAAAAGTGGGAAAACAAAATACTGTTACAATCCTATACTGAAAATGCCCAGATCACGGCACACCTAAAGCTGTATTACATTGGACAACAATGTAAGAATAAACCAAGAAACTGCCTGCAAAGAACAAGCACAAAAAACAAACTTCCAACCTCAGAGACGACCTGTTACATTGGACAACCTTTTAGTTTGCTGAAAATCCACTTTCTCTTTTCTTCAACTGTGTTTGAAGTCTGGAACAGAAGGCAACCTTTTAAGGAAAAGAGATACCATTAACGTCAAAACTAAGCACAACTGCTTCCAAAGTAGCATGAATAATACAACAAACAGATGTGTCAAGGTTCTTAGGATTGTATATTTTGTTATTATAAATGTGTATTAATATGCTTAGCATTAATAGTGTACTCTTCTAATAAACAAACTGCTGGTTTTATACGGTCAAGAGGTGTTGAGAATACAAGTGATGACTAACTCCTAAAAAAGAAAGAGACAAATAGGTTTTACAATAAGCAATTCAATGTACAAGGATTACTTCACAGGTCACCAAGTAATGAAAATTTTGTGTGATGTAAATCTGAAGAGGCAATGCTCAAATGGATTGTGAAAAGCACAGAGTTTTTGAAGACAAGTGCCTCTTCTATGTCATCATCCTGTCTTTGTTGAATTAAATTTCAAAATGTGACCTTCAATCCTCATTACACAAATGCCACTAGTTATGTTAGCTATACATGACATACCAATCATGTTCACCGAGGAGCGATGTACCCAGTAATTTCAAAGCTGTTTTAAACATATCGAGAGATAACGTTAATTGAAATAATCTTACGCTACTTTGGACCGAATTCCCCATCTTCATTCTGGAAGCTCAATCATAGAAAAAGCAATAAAGAAACAAAAAGAAATGCTATAACATGCCCATATTTTCACTTCCATCAACGCAGGAGTTTTTCTACCCCAATCCCCATCGTAGAGCCCAAACGTCCCTCCAAAGATATAAAGAAGCGAGCACCGCATTAATAAATAAATATTTTCTTTTAAATTAGAAAAGCAATCTGCAAATCTTGTCTTTCCTGGGAAATATTCACAAATCTCACATCTTACTGCTAATTTCAGTGCCAATTAACGATTAACAGAATCAAGAGAGTGAGTACACTTCAATCAAGCCACATTACAAATATAATGACCATAATTACCACCAAAACTATAAAAATGAACCACAACTACAAAATCAAGGAAAGACTGCTACAAGCAGTAGACCACTCAGAACAAGGAGTGCAAGCATAAAGATTTACACAAGCCAACTATTTTCCTTTTCCGTAAGAACATGCCAACTATTCATCACAAAAGCATCCTTAGGTTCAATTATCCAAAGTTCTCCTAAAGCAACAGTCCAAAAGGGAAAAACCTTCTTCCGTAGAGATACTGGAACATCAAGATTGTAAATCAAGTCTCGATTATGGAACATGCTTTGACGATGACAAGTCCGTTTGGTAACACAAGATAACAAGATAGAGGCAACTGAATACAAGATAACTCATCTACACGATTTTCCAAAGGGGTCCGTTTGAGAAAATTCCTTTCCGTTTGAGTTAGGTTTTTTTTAATGGGATTTGGGGGAAGGGAGGAGATACAGAATTAGCTGAAACTAGAGAAAAATGGGGAAGGGGAAGGGGAAGGGGAAGGGGAAGGAAGCGGAAGGGGAATGGGAAGGTGCGGAGTGCGAAGGAAGAGTGAGGGTTTTTTGAGTTCACGTGCCAAAGCGCACCGTTTAGTAAAGGCGTTTAAAACTGATGAATAAAACGTGCCGTCAAGCATTTATAATTTGAAAATCCCCCCAAACACGCCAATTTCATCTACAACATGCCAGCCAAAGCATTTGAAACAGGTTCACTTATTGAGCACATGTACGCAAGGTGCACGTGCGGGTTTTTGACAACGCGGTTTACGGACAGTGTGAACGGTAGACCATCCCAGGCCATCTTCTAGAGCATTGCTTGGTTCTTAGAGTATGATGCTCATCATGTTAACGTTGCGAGATACTTTCCTGCATTGATCTAACGACCACTTGACTGTCCGTCCTCCGTTTTTACCGATCTATATCTCTCTTTCTCCGGTCTTCCCAGCTCCCTGCCTAAGTTTTGTTCTTTTCCGGCTGATTATTACTAGGATTTTGACTGGAGTTTGATATGCAATTGCAGGGTAAAAAATGGCCGCATCCCACTCAACATCAACAACCAACCCTCCTCAACAGCACTTGCCATCAAGAAATCCTGATCCTCCAATATCATCATGTACACGTTTGATTATTAAATGCTAGATTATAAAGACTTTTTACAAAAATAAATTTACAAATTAATATAAGTTGATGTGATGGTACACTAGATTCATAAAGAATTTCACACTAGGCGTTTGTAGAAAAATCTCACTTACGAGTCCATTGAGAGCCTTTCAATATATATAGAAGTCATGAATTATAGAAGAAAGTAACTAGTTTATTGTACATCTCTTTTTCTAGTAACGCGCGTTCTAATTTATTGTAACTAATTCATGACTTGTATATATAGAAGCCATGAATTATAGAAGAAAAATAAAAGAATTTCCATATTGGTACATGTGCTAGAAGCCGTTGGGCAGCGGGCATGACTTCTTGTGATATAGTTGCCATATAGAGATCAGGTTTCCTTGTGTAGCTTTAATAGGATTTATAATTTATTTCACAATAAAATTATTTTACAATTTAAGTATCATATTATGATCATATATCAATTTGTTTGAAATGTATGCATATCATGTGTTTGCTGTTAGGCATGTTAAATCGTGTTAACGGATCGTGTTCATATCGTGTCAAGACATGTATATTATATTATATAGGTCAATCTTAACCCGACCCGTTAAGTTTATTGTGTCAAAATTTCAAATCCTAACACGATCCGTTAACATAACGTGTCGTGTCATGTCAATCAGTTATGACCCATTAGTGAATATTATGAAATAAATTAACACGACAAAATATGATACGTTTCAACCTGTTTATATAAATATGTTGAATATGTCTAAAATTAATCCGTTTGACTTAATTAAATTTAGCATAATTTTATACAAATATTAAAATCATAATATCTGTAAAAATTATAATACTAACTATAAGTTTGAATTATAATATAAATAATAAAAATATTGAAATTAAAATTCTAACAATTATTCTTTTAAATGCAAGGGTATATTTATAATTTTAATTTTCTTAACGTGTCATAACGTATCATAACAGATCAAAATAGGTTTACCTGCTATTAACCCGTTAAGCAATCGTGTCATAATGGGTCAACCCGTTTTGACCCGAAATCCTTTAAAATTAAATCCTAATCCGTTATTATCGTGTCATGTTCGCGTTGGATTAACGAGTCGTGTATCAATACTCCTATTTACTGTTGGGTTTTGTGAAGGTAGATATAAAATAATTTTAAATATTCTTTTAAATATGTCTTGTACTGGCCGGATAGAGAAAGTAAGCGGATAAAATTTAAAGATTGTTTCAATATAATTTTTTTTTTAAAAGTATTTTCCTTTAAATTATGTATTTTCAACCAATTTTTATCGGTTGGCCGCAAATAATTGGATGTACAGTTGGTGATAGTATTTTTTTTTTTAAAAGAAAAACTAAAAGATACTTTTTTTTTTTTAAGATTTTACAAAATCGACTAAACCAAAGTACATGAATAATAATTATTGGAATATGGATTTTGGATCTCAAGTAATTTTGGAATACATCGAGAACGTACGCCCAAGATCATACTCTTCCTGTACATGTTTTATATTTTCGCAATAATTATATGGAAGTACATTTTCAACAAGTATTTTTGAATTTTCGAGATGAAAGCTTAATACATCTGGATGGCATGCTGATGCAGATGCAGATGCCGAAAATTCTATCAAGATTATAACGGTAGCTATTGCTAATTCGATTCAAGATAAGCTTTTCCAATTAACGGATCTACCTGCAACAGCAAGATCTGAGTGTTCCATATTTCGAGTTCCAAATATGTTACGCAGGCACAATGAAAACGCTTTCATGCCAGAAGTAGTTTCGATCGGTCCATTTCACCATGGGAATACGCAGCTGAAAGAAATGGAAATTATTAAGCTTTAGTATTTGAAATACCTCCTCTCTCAAACAGGAACTACGGAATTGGAGTGCTTGGTAAAAGCCATCGAAAGCCTTGAGCAGGATTGCCGTAAATGTTATGCAGAAGTGGTCCGTATTAGCAAAGAGAAATTCATAGAGATGATGCTCATCGATGGCTGCTTTATCCTTGAATTCCTCTGCAGATATCTGGCAAACGGGACGGTTCAAATACAAGCTGGAGGGGAAGATCCTGTCTTCAAAATATCATGGAAGCCAATGAAAATAATTAGCGACTTGCTTTTACTCGAGAATCAACTTCCATGGTGCATACTCGACTGTCTGTTCAACCTCATGCCCTCCTTAAAAGCTACTCATCAACGACTTGATGATCTTGTCTCCTTTTCTTTTTGCAAGTACAGAATGTTCCCTTCCTCGGCCAGCAGTCATGAAAAGCACAAGCATTTACTTGATTGCTTTCGAAACTGTTTAGTCGGATCATGCACTATTACACGGCCTAATTGCTTAGTACCGTCTGAGTGGAAAGCAGTTGGGCTGACTGTGGCAGAGCTTTTAGACTTTGGAATTTGTTTTTGTAAATCTGAAGTCGGAGATCATAACATCCTCGATGTAAAGTTCGAAGAAGGGGAAATGAAAATCCCAGCAATTGTTATAGAGGAGAACACAGAATCTGTGCTGAGAAACCTCATCGCATTTGAGCACTGTGATCCCACTAAGGGATATCAAGTCACCTCTTATGCTGCGCTCTTAGACTGCCTGATTAAGTCTCACGCAGATGCATTTCATCTCAAACTGAAACACATTCTGCATATTGGTTTCAGCAATGAGGACACGGCAAGTTTCTTATAAAGGCTGCTTCGTAATGATACCAGTTTCCATGGTTTTCTCTACTCAGACCTCTGCAAACGTGTGTTTGAATTCAAGACCAAAGCATTTAGAAGATATCAAGCTACTCTTAGGCGTGATTACTTTAAAGATCCATCGACGGTCCTTACTCTCGTGTTTGGAATTGCGTGTACTCTATTTCTTGGCATTTTGCAAACCACGTTTGCTATCCTCTCCTACTTCAAGAGCAGTACCTGATCCTAGCTCAGTTCAAGTAATATCTTCTAAAAGTTTGAGATGATTGTTGATTGATGTTTATTGGAGTATTCAATAGTAAAGACTAAAGATTGAATATCACTAAAAATTTTGACTACCTATCATAGTAGACAATAAGTAAATTGCGTATTTTAAATAAATAAGTTAAGTTATAAAAATTTTGTAATTGTTTTATTGTAAACATCCCAATTAATAAAATTAATTTTACTAATTTTGGTTATCTGGTAAGATTTTATTTTTAAAAAAGTTTTCAAATAATTTTCCTTCATAATTAATTATTATATTATACTTAATAATTTATTTATTCCTTGTTTTTAATTCCAACAAGGGCGAAAAAAAGTACTCACTACGTATAGCGGATGATCTCGATTGGAAGGAAATCCACGTAATTGTAAGCATCCGTCCCATCAGTAGTAAATCAAGTTATGATTGAAATTTTAAAAAATCCATCTAAATCAACATATGATACATAAATGATAAAAGAAATAACAATCATTTAAAACAAACATCATATTTACAGTTTGCGTATAATTATGATAACACAAAGACAAAAAGGTTGATTTTTAAATTTTAAAAAAAAAAAAAAGTGGATGGGTAGGATTTCAAATGAATTGACTTAATAGAAAAAAACTTTATTTTTTAAAAGATTTATCTCTTATTCGATACTGCACGTATATTTTAAAATAATATTATATACACTTCTGGATAAGACCATAATGGAATGGTTTTGTGTGAACGCTCAGTCTATGACCGTGAAGCTCAAATGACAAAAATTACGTTGTTTGCGTTCACTAGAGCACAACCGAGCTGGGAACATTTGGGCACCCAAGTGTGGTTTTCGTATCTGAGAATGGGTGGACTAGTCAAATTGTTGTCCAAATTGCCTCTTCCACTAGGCACCATAGAGAAAGGTTGCTTTATCTCTCTTATATAGGAGTGCGAGTAGTCCTCAACTACTCAAAATTAAGGAGTTATTATCATCGTAACATTAGCGTCAATTAACAGGAGTGGATTCAAGAATAAACTGCCCAAACATCCTGTCCTTTATAAGGGTAGTCATGAATGTAGTGTAGTATATTCTCTTTAAAAGGGGAGGGGCACACGATCACAATTCTTTCCTTCTTCAACAGTAGGCTTTGCTATATTTGATGCCCCTTTAGGGCTTAGCAGTCCTGTTGTAGCTTTTTAAAAATTTCTTGTAGCTTGGTTGCATTCTCATAGTTGTTCTACAGCTCCACCACCCAGTTCATCTAGGAAAAGTGATCATAGCTAGAGAACTTTCCATCAATTCACTTTCCTCCTCTCTTCTTGTTAGAGCGTCACTATCAAGTTTTCCTTACCCTTTTTGTACATTATATTGAAATCATAGTCCATCAATTTACTTACCCATTTCTGTTAAGCCACCATACCTACTTGTTCCAGTAGGTGTTTCAAAGTTTGTTGGTCAATTTTGACCACAAACGATTGGCCCAAAATATAGGATCTCCATTTCCTTATTGCATGCACTAAGTTAGGAGTTTCTTCTCATATGTAGGTTAGAGGAGGGCCTTACCTTTAACTGCAATGCTCAAATACGCTCAGGGCTACTCGGCCTGCTTTAAAATTGTCCCAATTCCCTTAACAATTGGTGGTATAATTTATTATGAATCCATTAAGTAGAACTCACATTTGAAATCGGGCTTACACGGGAAGGGTACTTAAGAACTTATAAACTACCAATCAATCTCATACTTAGTCGATATAGGATCGTAACAACTACCACGCTCAGTAGTCGACATCCACGGTGGTCTTGAAGCCCACACAAGTTGGCTATGCACTAGGTCTTTCCTAAGTTAAGATTAACACTACTATACTATCAACCCATGTGCCGCACGATTGCAACCATCGCAACATGGCCTTAGAGGTGGGATGACATTGACAGCATTTATTAAAAACTTTGGTATTGTAATGTAAATGGCACACACAATTAATTGAACAAATAACTCAGTGAATGAAGCGGCTTATAAGCTTCATAGATAGATAGAAAATGCAAGGGTTTTTTAGGAACCAAAACCTCCAAATAGGGACAACTTCAAAAATGTTCTAGAAGATTCTTCCTCTACCCAACGCATGCAATATAATAGAAACAGAAATGCACGGCCATTTTGGTCATAAGACTCCCAAAATGACACCGTAACAAACACATCTTAATTGAAATAACAACTAAATGAAATAGGCCCAATACATGGCCCTACGAAATTGCAATTCAATTAAAAATCCCTTAGGCTCGAAACATAGGTTAAGTTTAGATGTTGAGAACGTTTGAGAGTGTTTATAAATAGTAATAAAAAGTAAGTAAAAAATAATAATAAAATATTAAATAGTAATAAAAAAATAATGAATTGTAATAAAAGTATGTGAAAAGTAATAATAAATAGTAATGAAATATTTTTAAAATGTTTGAAAAGATTTTACACGCCAAACGTAGCTATGTCTTTATTAATGGAACGATGCATTTCCCTGGTCAAATGCCTCCCATTCCTTGACATATACGACGTCATTGTGAGTTAGGCTTCCAGAAACTTCACTTCAAGACTTCGACACTTCGACACCTAGTTCACTTATCATCTCAGTTTGTGTGTTCTTTAAGTGAGTTTCTAGGGTTCCTAACACAGTACAAAACTTCACTTAGTTCACTTCTCATCTCAGTTCATGTGTTCTTCAAGCGAGCTTCTAGGGTTCCTAACAAAGTACAAAAGATGGCTAAGAAAAACTATGAAGGAAGGTCTAGTCTAAAAGCAAGTAGGTGCGGGCAAAGGATTTTTAAAGAATCTCATTCCCCAGACTATCTGTTTTTTTAATTGTTCAGTCTTTTTGTCCTTGGTCTTGATGTTTTATAGCTAGCTATTCATATTCCAAGTGTATTTAAAAATTAGACCAGTTTAATTTTTAGTAGTAAATAATTAGCTTGCAATTTGTATCGTTTCCCACGTACGTACGTCTATTTACTTTACAGCTTTGCATTGCTTTGTCCACCTACCTTCGAACATATTGGAAGCATTCACCTATTGAGACAATATATCAACAAAAAATGTACGTCACAACTAGATCTGCAATCAAAGATGCAGAATACATGCATGGCACAATGAGAGGGATTCGATATCTGTGATTTGTCTCACGGTTTTGTGTGGCCGGGTGCATTAGTCCTAACAATAAAACGCCTACGTGTCGCAATAGGATCGGATGGTGCGAAAATTATTTTCAAACCCATCTCGCTACAAGCTACTAGCATTCCCATTAGATTGCGTATTGTGTTCATAAATGTTCCAGAGCTGATAGAACAAATTTAAATTAAATACCATTTTGCAATTCAGGAATCTGACAGACGCAACCTATTACTGCACCCAAAAAAAAAAAAAAAACACAGCTTGATCTGAACCAAATCCACCACTTGACTCCGTTTATGGAAGTGAACTTAATGTATAAACAAGTGTTTCCCTCATCTGCCGCCTATTTTCTATCTCCTTTAGAACATGGCAAGAAAACAAATTTGAAGCCATTCTCGCTGCCAACTCCCAACAATAACAATAATTAAACCAAAAACTAACATAAATGAAAAGTGTCGAGAATCACCTAGAGGCCCAAGTGTAGTGAAAGTATATAAACTCCTACAAGCCAAAACTGAAGGAGTCCACATGGTAAGTCACGAGGTCTTCGGCAAGACCAAAATTAGAGGAGATGCATACCAGTGAAGGTTGAGAAGGAGTGCTCGATGTGGCAAAAAATAAAGGAGATAGGTCGCCGATTTCTCGCTGATGAAGGTTTCGAGAGGTGCGCGAGAGCTGGTGAGGGGTTTGGATGCGTTTGAAGAGGTCTGAGGGTGGGAGGGGGGAGATCTGAGTATGAGTGGAGAGGGTGGTTTCCTGCGGTGCGGTTCTATTGTAGTTTAAATTAGAAAGCCTTCATGTCATCAATCTATTGATAGGATGTTTGTTTTAGGAGATCAGTTGGACCGAATATAAGATTTGCTCAAAAATGTATTTTTCATGTTGGCAATTAACAAAGTTTATGTAAGTACTACTCCTGTCTTTATAAGGATGTGCATGTATATATGAATTAAATGTGAAAATGTTGGGAATGATCGTTAAGCAACAGAATTTGATCAAGTTGAATAGAAAAATAAGAGTACTCTACAGCTTTTTCTTATCTCTTCAATTATTGTCTTTCTCCTCCAATCTTCAATTATCTACTCTGTCCCATAAGAATTTTCTCATTGACAAAACTACACTTGGTCACTGCACTACTTGAACTCGATCTAGCTAGGCGCCCTGCGGAGGTTCTGTGTAGGATTTCAATACGAGATGCAGACTCTAAACATTAATCAGACTCTAGGTATAGCGTTACGTCTGCATCGTCTGACTTCTACTATAAAATACGGTTATTGAGCTTCCCCTGCCTACGAGGAGGAGTCTCCCCCTATCTTATTCAACAATAGATTATTTAAAAATAGGGTGTTAGTTCATAGGTTGCTCTGGGGCCAGTGCACCCCATCTTATTCAGCTGGAAGGACAGATAGCTGAAAGACCTGAAAACAGCAGCACGCCAACGCAAAATTGCTCTTTCATTACTACCAGGAAAAGCAGGAGCTACAACAAACATTACTAAGGCAAGCATGCAGAATCTTCAATTGATGATGTTTTTGTACTTCCAATGATGACAGTTTTTAACAACAGTGGCGATAGTCATGTGGATAAGTTATATGGAAGGGATGACAGTGGATATGGTCATGTGGATATATTGAAGTTGAGAATCAAAGAGGATATGTCCAAGTCATCCTTATAGTCTTTCTAGCTAAAACAAACAAAAAAATAACATGCAAAAAGACAAACAAGACCGAACACAATCCACGCAAGTACAATACTATATATAGAAATAGTGAGAAAATAAATAACTATATATAGAAATAGCTTCCTCCATTTATGTCTCTACTCCAAAACCCTATACGAACATGTAAGAAATGAAAATGCAACGAGCAACCAAGCTCCCATATCTGCTGATAATGTGAGCATCATATTTGGCAAGATATACTTGAGATGGCAATTTCCGAGGTGTTTCCTAGCCACTTATTACACAAAATAGCCTACCATAATTGTAAAATCAATTTGTGAAAGGCAAAACAGGGAGAGAGTGGGAGAGAGAGAGAGAGAGAGAGAGAGAGAGAGAGAGAGAGAGAGAGAGAGAGAGAGAGAGAGATGGCGGCGTTGGCAGGAAGTCTAGAAGGTGGCAAGAACACTTGGGGTGTAAATGATCTGGTTCGGTCCGGTTTGGGAAAGTAATGAATCGATCTTATTTAGTTCGTCATTTTTCTCACCCTAAATCAGATCGAACTCAATACTGGTCTAATTTGGTCTAGTCCAATCTATGGGGGTCCATACACATATATTATAATTTATTTTATACTGCAACTCTTATAATATATATAAATTTATAATACCAATTTATATTAATACATTGGATAGATAACTGGAATAGAAGATTAAAGCAAAAGTAGGGTGGACCAGATAACTAGAAATTTGGACCCTAATTAAAACAAGGACCAGATGACTGAGTTTTAAACGAAAGTAATGAATGTATGCAAAATTAATCAATACAATTAAATATATGGACCAAATAACTGGATATCAAATAAAAGTAAAGTAGAAGAATGATTAATGCAAATAGATTTGATCTAAAAGGTTTTTTATTGAAAATAATACTTACAAAATTACAAATAAAACTGGAAAATTTGGGGATACAAAGAGGAAGTCCAAATGTTGAGAAGTAGCAGAGCTTAGGAGTTATGCCTTACAAATGAAATAATGTCTTGTTTTATAGAAGAAGGAGTTGTCTTTATAAAGAAATCACACATAGTAAAAGTGATCACAAGTGGAATAGTGAAGTCACAAGTGAAATAGTAAAAGAACATAGTAAAAGGAATCACAAGTTAAATAGTAAAAATAACTATCTTTCTGCATCGAGAGTGTTGATGCTAGCAGGGAATTAGTCATCATCCAATTTTGGGGGATAATCTGGTGAATCATATCCAAATATGTTGCTAAAAGGATCAGAGTCTTCTACTGAGTTTTCTGATTCTTCAATTGAATTATTGTTGTTGTCTTTATTTTGGATTGATTTTTTCAACAGTTGTATCAAGTCTTTCTTCTTTAGTCATTTGAGTAGGGATTTCTTTTTGGACTTAGAAGATGATAAATTGTCTGAATCTTTTGAATTAGTCTTCTTGGCTGATGAAAATGACGGAGGGGTCTTCTTCTACTTTGGAGAACCTTTTGAAATTATTTATTGAGAAATTGGATAATTTGGTAAAACATTTTTTAAAGCAAGGGAAGGAATTTCCTCAGTACCTTGGAGATTTGGGGCAATGCAAGGAAAATCTCTGGAAATATGTGAAATAATGACTTCTGTATAAGGATATTTATCCCACCATTTGACAAAAATTTGGCGAACTAATATATCTCCGATTTTTTTTTTTCCATTTGAAGATCCAATAGACCTTGTATCTTTTACAAAGATGAAGCAAGTAATAGAATTTTGAATTATGTCAGTCCATTTTTGATGAATCAGAAATGTGAAAATGATTGATAGTTGGTTGAAAATTATCAGAAAATATTTCTGGAATTGAGTCGAATTGGTTCTACCATCTTTGGAACTAAAGGGGAAAATTGTACTTGCATTTTTTTGTCAAAATTAAAGAACTAAGAATGTATGTGATCAAAAGTTTAAAATAAGGAAAATTTGAACTAAAATTCAATATAATCATAGTTATTATATTGAACCAGGCTAAACCTATTTTTGCAGGGAAATTTGTGGAATGTTTTTCAAAGTATAGGGATGAGTTTCTCATTCTTCTTCAATCATTACAGACAGAAGATAACAATTATGAAAAATGATTTTTGATTTATCTATTTTGCAATAGATAGGTTTAATGGAAAGAGATCCTGTATGGAGAATGATCCCTAAGTAAAATTCAAGGTTTTTTGTTGAATTTTTAAGAATCCAGTAAAAATTGGGGGGAAAATCATTTGAAACAATTTGGAATGAGTCGATATATATTGATTTGTTGGGTTCAATGTAAAATAGATTTTGGAAATATGTCTTTTTAAAATATTCTGTTTTGGAAGTAGGTAAGAAGAAATTAGCTAGCCTTGTCGTTACTAATGGAATAGCATACAGATCATACAGCATAGAGAGGGTGGAAGTAAAAGAACTTGGTGAAATAGGCCTAGGAATATTTCCTAATGAGGTGAATCTGTTAGCAATTTCTACGGAGGAAGAAAAATGAGGCATTAGAAAGGGTAAAGTAGAAGGAAGAGATGGTCTTGTCGGGGGTGCTGCAGGGATTACACGCTTCTTATCATTTTTCTACTTATTTTTTTGCAATAATTCACGAGTAAAGAAATCAGTGATTGAGTTATCAGTTCCTTTAATATAATCAATATCAAAATCTAAAACACTGAAAATAACTTGCCATTGTGTAAAAATATGTTTAGATGAATATTTTGAATTTCTTTTACTAATACATATTTAGTACTTTTACAATCAATACATAATAAAAATTTTTGATTGAGTAAATCATTTTGAGATTTTGAAATACATAGTACTATAAATAATATTTCTATTTTAATAGTACTATAATTAAGTTGTGCAGAATTCTAGATTCAAGAATGAAAACGAAAAATTTGTTTAGAAGAACCTGGTGAAACATTTTGTTTTAAAATGTCACCATAACTAATGTTCGAAACATCTGTTTTAATAATTTTAAAAAAATTAGAAATAGGAATTCTAAGGTATGATAGAGTTTTAACATATGCCTTGATTTATTTGACTAAATTAGTGTGGACATCTGTCCATGGAGAAGGGTTGAGATGAAGTCTTTTGAAGAGAGGACAACAATGCTTTCACATATCCTTATAGAAATCAGACCTATAATTGAATAAACCAAGAAATCTTTGGAACTAGGTTTTATCAAGAATAATGTCTAGGAATTTATCAGCAAATTCAATGGCCTTTTGGATTTGCTTGATTTTGCCATAAAAAATATCATAACCAATAAATCTAATGTTGGTTTGGAATATTTTAATCTTTTTGATTGAAATAACAAGCTCATATCTTTTGATGATATCTAGGAACGAATGTAAATGTTTCCAGTGTTCATTAATAGATTTGAAAAATATGAGAACATCATCAATGTAGACAATGGTGAAGTGGGTGAATGAATTGAAGATATCATTCATGATATTTTGGAATTCACTAAGAGTATTTTTTAGGTCAAAAGGCATTGTATTCCACTCATAGTGACCAAAATGGATGGTAAAAACAGTTTTGTAACGGTCTGACTCCCTAATTTTAATTTACCAAAATCTAGACTTAAAGTCAAATTTAAAAAAAAGTAATTATATTACTTAACCTATGAATTAGGTCATTTTTGTTGGGAATAAGATACTTAATTCATTCTAAGATTTTGTTCAATGGTTTATTATTAATGACTAAACGAGATGTTCCTCACTCAATCTCAGCATTTCTCTTTCCGCTTCTTTCGCTTCCCTTTTGGTAACACATACCCTTGCTATCAGAGCCAGACTTCTGATCTCTGGTAGATTGGTTTGTTCTATACTGCTTATTCTACTTGATAATTTTCAAAAATACTTTATTTATAATTCTTTGGTACAGAAGAACCTCATCTTCTTCTAAGAGTACTATTGGCGCCACCCTGTTCGAATACTCCAGTAAATCGTAGGGCCCGTGCTACCAAGAGAGCGTTGAAGGTAGGAGACACTGTTATTGTGAGCCAAGAGAATGTGTTACAAAATGCAACAGGAAAAGGTTTCAGACTTAGAATTAGGAAGTACCTGAGTCTAATTTTGGTAATTACCAAGGTGAATAAGATGTTTAGATCTAGTTCTTTTGTTTGTTTTCAATCTAATTTGTCGTCTGATATTATCAATGAAGAAGATTGTACTTTTGAAGAAAATGTTTTACTAGATATCAATCGATGGAATATTCTAAAGATTGATACTAGCTCTATTTACAAAATATATTAGGTTCAGTTTGCTTTCAAGACTAAGTTCAATGTAAAAACCGTTGAACAAACATTTTTTATTTTAAAATCTTAAGAGAAGTGTTGTTTTTTTCAAAGAAAAGCCATTCAAGATTTTATTAATAAAGGTTATAAATTTTTGCATATTGGTTCAGTCCAAAATGTTGCTAAACCTCTTGTAAAAAAAAGACATCAATGTTTCTGAACTTTATTTACGTGATGATAGATTCAAAAATTTCAAAATTAGCATGCTTGGTATGATTCAAACCTCCCTTATGAAAGGTCTAGTTCATTTTGATTGCTATCCCGATTTGATTGTTTCTTTGCATGACAAAAATGTGTTAAAAACCTTAACCTTAAATATCTAACTTTTGGTTTTTTTATGAAAGAAGATAGTAGGCCTCTTGCTTTAGTTTATCGCATTTATTACAGAGTTTTAAATATCAATCTTAACCCTAAGGCTAAAATTAAATCCGTAAAGAATGAAACCCTTCTGATGTAGAATTCCTCCTGTGTCAACATCAGAACTCCCAAAATGTTTTATTGGGAAGACATTAGTTTACCAGATGAGTGGATTCTTGAACAAGAACTTCCACCTGTTGAGGTTTTATCAAAAGAAAAAGACATTGACCATATTCAATAATTTATTGATGGAACTATAAAAATTTATTTTGTCCGGCCTCTTCTAGCCAACGAAAGAAGAAATTCTTTTGATGGTTCCAAATCTTCTTATGTTTCAAAACCTAAAGAAGATATGTAAATCTCAAACAATTTATGGAAGATTCGGCTGAAACAGTGAATCTCAACCGACCAATTTTACTTAAGGATACTCTTAAAAAAGAAAATCCTTCTAATTCTGATTTAAAACCGAAATGTGTTTCTACTAGTGCCCAAGTTACTTATGCTTATTATTCTACCAAAAAAGATATCATGTTCAAGGGAAAATTCATAAAGGAAGAAAACGAGAAAGAAGATACTTTGTCTCTTTCTTCCATAGCTTCTGATGTGGTTGCTTCGGTCCATCATCAAGGTCAACTTATGGTGCTGGACAAAACTTTAAATTGATATGATTTATTTATTTAAAAAATTCAATTCTACTTAAAATTGTGATAAAAGAAAAACTTATCATGCGAACTTTTTCTCTTCTGAGAAACTAAGGGTTAAAATAAAATGAAAGAGAAAATGTATGCATCTACTAAACATATACTTTTATTTTATTTTCTTGAAAACCACTATGTTTAAAAAAATTTAATAAGTATTTTAAAAAACAGTTTTAAAAAAGGAAAAGGCAGAGTTATTGTCAAAACTAGCCATCCCCCTCTTGAAATTATTCTTATTTCAACCAAATGAGAAGAAATAAAAGCTTCATCTTTTAAAATTCTAGAAGCTGATTCCAAATCCCCTTCTAGTTTTACTAAAACAAAAAATTTTATTGAACAAAACAATTTTGTCAACTAAATCCTCCATACAATAGGCCAACAATTGGACTGTATAGAGGAAAATGTAGAAAAATCTATTCTAGAAAAACGTACATCTACTTCATCAAAACTTTTAAAAATCATTAGAAAACCTTTGATTATTTTACGAGAGAATGGGAAAAAAATGATTTCAAAAAAGTCCGTATTTTGAATAAAATTGATCTAATGCTTGCTCAAATTAAGCAAGAACAACCCTCCACTAGTGTCCTTGATAAAAGTGGCCAAAGGGTTGATTTTAATGAAGTTACTGTTTCACTACTGATTATTCCTTTGATAATTATTCTGTTGATATTGATTCAATTCGAAAATTTTTTTAGGATATTTCTTTAGAAAAATTTGAACTTTTCAAGTTTTCTTCGAAATGACCCAATCCAATGAGTTTTGCAAAGAATTGGTACTCAAGACATATTCCTCTTGATTTGTAATTTGAAAAAAGAGTATTTCAATCTCAATTTTCTATTTCTATTAATAAGATTTATTAATGGAATATTGATAAACTATCTGAGCAAGAAGTCCTCAATACTTTGAAAACTATGGTTGTTAATGCTTATACAAATAACAATATTCAACAATCTGAATCTGTTACCCTTTTGACTATTGGATTTTCGAGTATGCTTCGTCATTGATGTGATAAACATCTCACCTCTAAGATTAAAAAAACTATTCAGAATGCTATCAAGCATAATAATGAAGGGTTGTCCATTTTTAATCTTAAGAATGAGAATCTCTGGTGGTGTCAATACTGTAATTTATACCATAGTTAAACATTTTCTTGGAACTCCTTCCAACATCACCAATCGTATTTTTGATTATTTGAATAATTTAAGATGTCACAAGATATATGATTATCGTTGGTATCAACATATTTTCATGTCTAGGGTTATGCTTAGAGATGATAGTCAAAAACCTTATTGAAAAGAAAAATTATTGATAGTCTACCTCGTTTGAAACGTTTGTTTTTAGAGATGAGATAAAAGTTAAAAAAAGAATAAAATATAATTGTAATATTTTTTTTTTAATATTAGTTTTATTTTGATATTTGAAAAAATGGTTTTGAAATTTGTAAAAGTTAAACTTTTTATTATATTTTGTATGTGAATTTAAAAAAGTATAATGATGAATTTGAGAAAAGTTTGGAATTCTTAGTTTTGTCTTCCAAAACAAACGGGGCCTAACACTAAGAGTGTAATCAGTTCGGTTCAATCCAGTTTTGGATAAAATCTACAAACGAACCTGTACCATCAGCTTTTTTTTTTTTTAACTGAATATGCACCAATTACCCCTCCCAAATTGGTAGTACTAATTTTACTGGTTTTGGTCCAGTTTGATCAAGTTTTTCGGTTTTAAATTAGTTTATATTTGTTTATTAGACTATTAATACATATATTAGTATTGTTTATAATGATTAAAATAATTATATATTAGTATTTGTTATAACAAGCTAAATTTTTTATAATTATATCATTAAAAATTATAACTAATAGTATTAGTATTAGTTAAAAAAAATATATTAATATTACGATATCATTATTTCATATATAATTATTTAGTATAATAATTTATAAGTAGACTTAAAAGTATATTACTAATAGTAATATAGTATTACATTATTAATATTAGGTATTAAAATGTAAAATGTAACTAATTTATATTATATACTAATGTATAACATAATATATATAATTAAAAAACATTTTATATTACATATCATATTAAAAAAATTATTTAAAATATATATGATATTGAATTGATTTGATCGATGATCCAATCTGATTCTAAAATGTTTAGAACTGAAATCGAATCGGTACTTAACGATTTTAATATTATAAAAATTGATTTCGAACTAGTATTTACTTGAAATTGGATCGATTTCACTAACTTGGACCAGCCTATCCTGCTTTTTTAATTTTTTGATTTTTTCTTACTCTCCTACTTAACACCGTCAGAGATAGACTCTCGTGCTAGTAAAATTAAATTACTGAACTACCCTTCTATGTTAAAGGCCTATGGGCTCTTGAGCTATTACATTCGTTAAAGTAATAAAAGTGCAAACAAAGCCAGCCCACGATTGCATCTGGTGTTCAACCCGTGTCCCATCTGCTTGCAGGAGCCCATTTCAATCTTTATTTACTTACGGCCCACCACTGGCCTCCAGTGGCCCTACTCAACGTCGTGTAACATGTTTAAGGTGGTGCTTCGGCGTTAAGCGAGGTAGATGTGCTTTTAACTTTAACCATGTGGTCCTTATCCTTGGCTTTATTCCTGGGGCCAACCTGATCCCTTTAAGCAAAGACTGCTTGCACAGGAGGGGGCATCCAAGCCCCAATTCAATTTACACCTCTCTCTCTCTCTCTCTCTCTCTCTCTCTCTCTCAACTTTTCTGTTTTTTCTCGCATCTCTTATGTTCACTGTGTGGATGTATAGAAGCAACGATAATTTAAAATAAAATGAACCTTGATTTTCCAAATTGAGACATTATATATATAATTTGGAGAATGTTATTTGTCCTGAATTTTTATCTCGAAGATTTCTTTGGAATTCTTAAAAAAATTATTATCTTTTTGTTTTTTAATTTTTATTAACAAAGTATTTTAAATAATGTTGTATGTTTTTTAATTCAGAACTTCCAAAATGTACGGAAATAATAAATATCTTGAATATAAATTCACCTGGAAGCTATGTTTATTTATATATCCTTTCAAATGAGACCTAATGAAAATGCTTATTACATCTCATTGACTGGATTATGCAATTGATGAAGTGTTTGATGGCGTATTCTTCTATTTGCAGCAACAACAAACTGAAATGTAATGTATGTTTTTATGTCGGTTAAGCATTCAATTCCAATTTCAGTTTAGGGCTACATATAAGGTATGTTTTTTGTTTATTGAGAACGAGATTTCTGCTCAACTTGATTAGTTTCTTTTTTTAATGATCAGTAAATGTAGGTATTCAACATTAATAATTAGTTTCTTTTAGTCTCATTATTATATGATCATTATCACACCTTAACATGTAATTAATATATATTAGTACCGGAAACTAGTACATTGGTTTTCCAAATTTTAAACCGAAAAAGAAAGTTGTCTAGTGCAAGAGTAAAGAAATTTAAAGAAATTAAAATATACATATATAACACCTATTAAGATTTAAACTGAGTCAACTAGGCTAGCTTTGCCAGTGTTTGCCAATTACATTGACTGGATTCAAAACCAACAAAAATAACAGTGAAGTTTTTGACATTGAGTAAAATTATGGGTAATAATTTTATATTTAGGCTTATAATTTTATAATAGTGACGTTTCTAACATGGAGGAAAATTTCTGAACAGGGTGAACTGGAAATTATTCCTCTTTTGATATGGGATTTGATGTCATTAGAAGTGGAAATTACTGAACAGGGATTTGATGTCATTACTCCTAAAACTGTTATAATTTTATAACAGTGAAGTTTTTAACATGAAGTGGAAATTATAAATATAAAATTATAAGCCTAAATATAATATTTTATATTTTATAATATAAAAATAACAGTGAAGTTTTTAACATGGAGTAAAATTACAGAACAGGGGACTTGATGTCATTACCCCTAAATAACTGATTTTTTGTCATCTCCTTAAAACATGTCACCCCTCCATTCTATAATATATAGTTTTGTGAAAAACAACAGTGAAGAATAATAGTTGGTTTCATGACTGAATCCACTTCTAGTCGATCTCTTTAGTTTTGCATTAATATGTTTCAAAGTAGTTGTGATTAAAAGGTTTGGTCTACATTCAGAACAGTCTCCCAATAAATTGTCTACATTCAGAACAGGCAATAACCCTTTTGCCTTTTGGTTAGCCTTCGCATAAAAAGTCCCACTCTTCCCTCGTTTACACAAGTTTTTGGTCATATTTGGTGTTTTTTGCAATGGTGTGAGAATGCTTGATTCTATTTTCTGGTTTAATATACATGAAAACTAACATTGAACCATCGTATATTATTTTTCATTCAATAACATTACCTATAATTCTACTGATAGAGTTACTTATCAAAAAAAAAAATCTACTGATAGAGTAATGTTTTACATTCTACTGAATTTATATGAATTTAGATGAAGAAATTGTTAAAATACATCCTGATTACTTATTATTACCTCAGATTTTATTGACTTTGTCAATCCTTTCTCAGCATCTTATAATTAATTTCTAATTTTTTACTTGTGGTGCAGGAAGCTACTCTTTGACATGATAAATGAACTTTCAACAATCTTTGAAGTGGTGACAGATATTGCACAAATACAAGTAAAAAAAAAGATAATTTGCTTTTGAAGTGTCGATTCAAAGTTGGAATTTTGGTCTAATAAAATTGCCATTCGTTGTACATAGAGAAATACCATGTACACCTCCCACTGTTTTTAGTTTCATTCACAGATATTTTTGTACATCTAGTTTAACTTCATACTTCAGCTTAGAAGAATATGTTTATTTGTCGGGTCGTTGGTTAGGATGAAACTAGTATCCTTGTTTCTCATTTAAATGATTTGTGTTTGTTCTCATTTAAATTTGTTTTGTTCTTAAATGTATTGTGTAAAACTCAAGACTATAAAGTGTAAAAGTATGTACGGTGAGATATTTGAATGATATTGTTGATGACGTGTGTTGATAAGTAAATATGAATTTCTTCAAATCTAGCATTTTTTAATTTATTACCAAGCAAGTAACTATCATAAAAGAGATAAATATCAAGAAAAAAAAATCACTTACCACAAAAAGAAAAAAAAAATAAAAAAAAAACCAGCGCAAAATCTAATATGGTAAAATATCACTTTTTAAACGAACTTTTTGCGACAGATTTTTGGATATTTGCGGCGACAATTGGTCACCGAAAAAAATATATTTCCGTCAATTTCGAATATAGCCGGAAAAATCTTTTCTTGGCTCTTGGCTCCGTAACAGCGGCTACTCTTGAGCAACAACTTGTAGCTGGAATAAAGCAATTGCAGCGATTTTATGTAGTACTTCCGGAAACTTTGATAGCCAGAAATAAGACAATTTTTTGTGGTGGATGAATTGCATGCTTGTTGGAAATTATGATCGATACATTCTGATCGATGCTGGTGTCATGTTTCCAGAGTAAGTCTATGAGCGCTAGTTTGCTACCGATCAAATGCCTTGAGTTGAAGTTTCTATCACATACGTGCAGTCAGGAGTCCAAAAATATTATATCTTGGCCACTACATTCTTTTTTGCCAGTTAGTCAAGAATTCTTTTCTCTTTATTGATTAGCATATGTGAGTTAATATTTTTTTTCCTCAGTGGTTTTCCCTGAAGTCTTGTTATACCGTGCCAAATGTACTTGCTTGAAGAAGTTATCGAATTTCAAACTCAATATAGGTTGCAGTATAAATCCCCTTTTTTTACTACATAATTGGAAAGAAAATTGTTATGGACACAGAGACTATACAAATAAATTCATGAGCTGATGTAGTTTCATAGAATGTGTTAAATATATTTTATAATTCAAATAATTTTATAAGCTAAAATACCACATTAAACCATATCAATTAATAAATTTACTCTTATTTAATCTTTTCGTGACTAAAGTATTTTCCTATTTAAAAAGTTTTTTTTGCACTCGGATTGGAAGATTCATTATGTTAAAGTACAACTCAGTTGTATTTAGTGATTCACTTATTTGTAACGTTGATACAGTATCCCTTTTATGTTTGTAATTTTGAAATTATTTTCTTAACTTGTATCATTGTGATAACTCAATTATTATTATTAATTTATTACATGTTACTTCATTTTCTTTTAATTTGTAAATGATTATAAATTCATTTTTTTTTCTTTTGTTAATTTTTGGGCCCAAAAATATGTTCTAAGCCAATGACCCATTTGGGGGTAGGGGTCGACGAATGGGTCTACGCCCTGCAACCCCATTACCCAAACGGGGTACCCTACTCCCACATACTGAGGGCAAGTTTCGGGATAGAAAACCCCACCCCATCCCTTAAGGTGTGGATAACACCCCTACTTTCTCGGCTTCTAATTAGTGTTCATTAAAGAAAAAGACAATTAATAAATGACAGACATATGACAAAAGGTACGACAATCTATAGGGTTGTAATCGAGCCAGCATTTGGCTTGCTAAACTCGGCTCAATTAAAAAAACTCGAGCTCAAAATCTTTATTTAACGTTTGTTCGAGCTTGATTCAGTAAGCTAAACTCCCAATTCGAGCTCGACTTAAGTTATATTTTTTTTCATCACATTTAATTATTGATAAACTAAATAAATAAAGAAATCTAATATTAAATTTATACAACTAACAAATAGAACCTCTATTGAATTATAAGATTTTAGATTTTTTTTTTTTGAAATTGTATTTGTGAAACTTGTTTTTGAAATCGTGATTGTGAAATTATGTTTGTGGAACTGTGTTATGATTGTTATGTATTGTGTATTTGTCTGATGTGTTTCATGCCATGTTATCCAATATACTACTTATCATACACCTATGCATTTTATGTTGATGCTATTTGAATGGTTCCTATTACTGTATTGTGTTATGCTATGTTGTATGTTTGGAAATTGGGAGACGTGTACTAATTCTGATATATGAGTGCCTGTGTATCACGACCCCAATATGAGATTGAGTTATGCGTGCTAGTCATGACGTCCCTAGGGTTGTCACTGAGTGACAACGAGTTTGGACGAGATGGAAACGCTCTCATACCAACTTCGTGGCCCCTTTGCTGGCGGGAGTTAGAGGATGCCTAGTCATGGTACGTACCGAGCGCAAAACTGATCATTGCTCTTTATGAATTTACATGCACAGTTGTTACCTGTGGTGTGACGAAGGGAGCCAAGGTATGCAAATAAAATGATTATATGTATTGTATGTGGTTCATGACCCCAAGTCGAGATGAGGCATTATGTCGTTAGAGCTCATTTGGTCATACGAGAGCATAATAACCTAATGTGACGTACTCTGGGCAATCGTTAGACGAAAGTTGAGTCTGTCAAAATGATAACGCTTGGTCCGTCAAGATAGTAATGCTATTGACCTAATTTGTAGCCCCTTTCTGGTGGGGTTAGAGGATGTCTGGTCATAGTATGCGCCGAGTGCAAAGCTGGACATTGCTCGTTATGAATTCACATACACAGTCGTTACTCGTGATGTGATGAAGGGAGCCAAGGTATGCAAATAATCCTCAGTGGAGACCATGGTGCATGTGTAAATAAAATGATTATATGTATTGTATGTGGTTTACGACCCTAAGTCGAGATGGGATATTATGTTGTTAGAGCTCATTTGGTCACATGAGAGTATAATAACCTAATGTGACGTACTCTGGGCAATCGTTGGGCAACAGTTGGGTCTATCAAGACGATAACGTTGGGTGGTCCATCAAGACAGTAACGCTCTTGACCTAATCCATGACCCCTTTCTAGCGGGGTTAAAGGATGTCTAGTCATGGTAAGCGCTGGGCACTACTCGTTATGAAATCACATGCACAATCGTTACTTATGATCTGACGAAAGGAATCAGAATGTACAATGGTTCTGAAAGGAGATCATAGTGCGCACTTAATAATCAGTTGGTGTTGTGGGCCAAAAATAAGAATTTTGGCATGTGTGGATAAATGCATCATTTTCTGGAAAAATTGTGGATTTGGTTTTGCTTATTCAAGTGTGTATTTGTGACATGTGTTGATTGCTTAAATGTGTTTTAAAACTTTTGAATGTTATTTAGTTACTTACTTGCTAAAATTTAATAATCTCATATGGTATTTCTACCTACGGTTTCGTTTTATGAAGTTGTAGATTTGTTGCAGAGGTCGAGTTTGAACGTTGGACAACCTCCACATGAGGAATGAAGATTTGGAATATTGTAATTGTGATTTGAGAGTTTTGTTTTCACTTTACTTTATCAATTGGGTAACTAGTATAATTTTGTAATGAGTATTCAATTGAGTTATAGACTTAAACTTCTACTACTAGTTTGAATGACTTTTATTTTTTCATCCGGTTGTTACGATTTCCATCTATTCACACGTAGGGGTCCAAGGCGCCACAATTTTTTTATCATTCACAAAATTTTCATTTTATCTAATCTAAACATCCAAAATAGGCCTTAAGTGATCAAAATAATGAGAAAAATTATTCAAACCTACAATCGATTTTTCTTTTTTTTTTTAAATGCCAAGTGTTTTTCATGGGGGCTAAACTTGAGGCCGTTCTTATTAAATAATATATATATATATATATATATAACAATTTAATATGCACTCAATGACCCACAATTAATCCATATAACTCTTTAATCTTAAAAATTAAATGAATTTAAATAACTCACCATGATAATACATTAAGAAAAAACATTACAAATTATTGTATTTATTAAAAAATACTAACAAGTACAAATTATAACAATTTTCTATTGAACTAATACTAATAAAGAACATATTTTTTTTTGTAAATAAACATGTATTATTAATAAAAGAATTGTCAAAATGCCAATTATAATAATTTTTATGCCTTATCAAATAGGAGCATTAAAAATAAAAAAATCATGCATGTTCATACTATTAAAATTTATGGCAATAATTCAAGTACATAAAATTTTAAAAAGTAAAATTTTAAAATCCTTTATCAATCTCTCTTTAATAAGGAAAATATTGCTAGTTTGTTTTTTGGATTTTATTATTAGTGCATTTTATTTTATTTCTTGTTAGTTTTAAATGTTTAAAAAATTATTACTAGTAAATTACTCTATGTTTTAACATTTCAAATGAAAAACAAAATAAAGTAACTGTCAAACTCGGCTGTTATAATTTATAGAGGACTGGTGCATACAATCATGACTTGTACCAGCCTAATCATATTAATTTATAATTTAATAAGGCAGTAGAATAATGATATACTTTTATTATTTATATAAATATTAAAAATATCAATGGCCAGTAAGGAGCATGACCTAATTAGTAGAAGTATTGATCAAATTCTTAAATTCGAAATCTAAATTTAAAATTTTTTTTAATTTTTTTAAAAAAAATATATATATATTAAAAAATATATTAAAATTTTAAATTGGGTAAAAAATAATTCGATTCGAATGAATAGGCCTATCAATCAGTACAAGACGTAGTTTTTAGAAAAATCCTAACTCATCCTATGATTTCATATTTTAATTTATTTATTTGTATATTTTATATTCTTTTAATTTTTTTGTTTAATAATTAAAGAAATAATTATTAATAATATATATTTATAAAAATATGTTTAAAGATATTTAATAAAAAAATTGAAAAGATATTGTTCAAGTCTTCGTCAACATATTATACGAAATTCGAGGTCATTGTTCAAGTCTTCGTCAACATCTTATACGAAATTCGAGGTCATTGTTCAAGTCTTCTTCACTAACAACACCGGCACTCTCTTTCTTTCTCGGTCCCCTCTCTCTGTGTATGTTTTTTCAGGTAACACATGATTGCATCCCACTCGACATCGTCAACAAGCGACCCTCTGATCTAACACCGCTCGATCGCCATCATTAACAAATCCTCCTCCAATATCTTCATCAGGTACAAAATTAAAATTTTGAGCTTCAATGGGCACGACTCTACATTCTATTTTTTTTTTTTTTTTGTTATGATCTATGAGTAGAGTTTAAAAACTGCTTGAATATATATAATTTATAGTATTTTTTATTCAGTTTTTGTATTTTGAAATTTTGATCGAAGTCTAGGAAAATATTTTTGATTGGACGTATTGTTGATGCTTAGTTTTTCTTTTTTTTTTTTCTAAAAAAATTAAAAGATGTTTGTTCTGAAGTTGCATACTTTTGATTTTTTTTTTTTTTTTTTACAAAATCGACTAAACCAAGCATGCTACTTGAAGGATAAGTACTGGAATATGGTTTTCAAGTAATTTTGTTAGACATGATCGAGAACTCACTCGATAATTATGAAAGTAGACTTTTAATTATTTTGATGGCAGATTTCAACAGAAGCAATTAAAATTCTACCCAGATTATGGATATAATTCCTGCTTGGGTTGAAGAAGTGGACGAAACACTTGCATCGTTGGATAATCCACAAACATCTGAGTGTTCCATATTTAGAGTGCCAAATATGCTACGCAGGCATAATGAAAAGGCTTTCATGCCAGAGTTTTTTCCGATCGGTCCATTTCACCGCCACATGGATTCGCCGCTGCAGCCAACGGAAAAGATTAAGCTACAGTATATGAAATGCTGCCTCAATCGAACAGGAAGTCCGAGACTTAAAGAATTGTTCATAGCGATGAGTGAAATTGAGGAGGATTGCCGTAAATGTTATGCAGAAGTGGTCCTTCTTCACACAGACGACTTCAGAAAGATGATGGTGATGGATGGCTGCTTTATCCTCGAATTCCTCTGCAGATATGTGGAAAAGAGAAGGGGACAGAATGTACAAGGCCTCAAGGAAGATCCGGTGTTCAAAACATCATGGATGCCAAGGAAAATAATAGCAGACTTGCTTCTACTTGAGAATCAACTTCCGTGGTGCGTACTCGACTGTCTCTTCAACCTCATGCCTTCTTTAAAAATAACTGGCTCCCGGCTTGATGATCTTGTCTCCGTTTCTTTTTTCGAATACAAAATGTTCCCAGCAGTTTACTTGCCGTCAATAAGTCATGAAAAGCACACGCATTTACTTGATTGCTTCCGAAACTATGTAGTTGGATCATCCAGTACTGTAAATCGGCCTAATCGCTTATTAGCACCCTCAGAGCGGAAACCAGTTATGCCTGTGACAGAGATGATCTTGCGTGGAATTCCTTTGACAGCTAAATACCGACATAACATCCTCGATGTAGAGTTCGAAGATGGCGAAATAATAATCCCAGCAATGGTTATAGAGGAGAACACAGAATCTGTGTTTAGAAACCTCATCGCATTTGAGCATTGTGATCCCAGTAAAGGCTATGAAATAACCTCTTATGGTGCGCTCTTGGATTGCCTGATTAAGTCTCCCGCAGATGCACTTCATCTCAAACAGAAAAATATTCTACGAATTAATGGTTTGAGCAGTCAGGACACGGAAAGTTTCTTAAGCAGGCTGATTTATAATAATGATACCAGTTTCCATGGTTTTCTCTACTCAGACCTCTGCCAAGGCGTGAATGAACTTTGTTCCCACGGATGGAGGGTATGGCGAGCAACTCTTAAGCGCGATTATTTTGGAGAACCATGGGCGATCGTTACTTTCCTTGGTGGAATCGTCTTTTCTTTAATTCTTTCCCTTATACAAACAGCTTTTGCTATCCTCTCCTACAAGGCTTCTAAACCAGCCAAGTAAATTTAGTTGATCTCAGTCGTGTGTATTTCATTCAATAAGTAGGCCTCCTTTGCAATTTTATTTTTATTTTTATTTGTCAAACTCGGATCAGTGCTGCTATTTGTAATGTTTGTCGATGAAATTAAAAAAAAAAGTGTTGTATTACAACATTAGACGTAATATTCATTTTCTATTTTGTATTACAATCTGGTATTATACTGCCTTATCAATTTTTAAATTCACATGGGATTACAAAATAACTTTATAAAATCAAATTATAAACAAATGATTTTATAAAAAAAAAAGTGGATAGACGGTCGGCCAGCTCATTAGCCACCCCAATTCAACTCGTTAGTCGTCACACTGTTTGGGAGATACTATAAAGCCCAGGCCGAACCCAGGCCCGTAAAAAGTCAACCCGTGTTATGAAACACTAGAGACTTGGTCTTATGTCAACTGGATTACTTGGGCTTATTTCTTTGTGGGCCGTGTATTTTTAATCTTTACGTTGGGTAGGTAATTGATTGTTGGAGTCGTGGGTTTTGTGGGTCACTTGTGGGCTCGTGCACATAATCCTTCAAGTTAGTTATTTACGTAGTGGGTCAGTTGTTTGTTAGGCAGTTGTTTTGTTATTCGACTAAGTCCAGTTATTTCCTGCATAAATAATTACTGCATATTCCGCATTAATGAAAGAACTTCACTACACATAAATCCATAAATCACACATCATAATTTTTTTATTTTTTATTTTTATTTTTTACAATTTTTTTTTGAATTTATTCTTTTTTAAACTAATTGAATTCTTTGCTCATTATTTATATACTAAATATTTTATAAAAGAAAAAGAATTAAAAAAAAAGATATGTTGTGTGGACTGTGATGTGTAGGCTTATGTATAGATTTTTTTCATAATAAAATATGATCACATTATCCATTCACTTGAGTATTGGAGGTTTAGGACCCCCGAAGTGCCTGAGTGCCTCATTACATTTCTTTGCATTACAAAACCAAACACATGTTAGACCATAACTATAGTCTCAAAGCCGCATTCCTGTGGCATTGATGAGGGAACACATCATACTCGGTTGGTGGAGACTATTTTTGCATTGAAGGGCGAATCAATGCATCTAAAGGAGGATCAAGAGAAATAAAGTAAATGCTAGAGACAGTTCTATAACAGCTCAACAACTCAACGACAAGTTATGAACAATTGACCGTAGCAGCTGGTAACCAAAATATGGGGGAGAGTTCCATAGGTAATACTTTTAAATATAGTGGGAATCCATTGCTTGATAATCAATGAGGGATCTATGCTTTGTCCCTTAGATTGGATTTTCCCAAGTTTGATAGGGCTGATCCACTACAATCGGTCCTCAAGGCCTAACGGTTTTTCTCATATTTTCATACACCCATAGACCAAAAATTACAAATAACCTTCTTCCACATGGAAGACAAAGCATTATTCGAGTATCGTTGGTTAATGGAGTCTGGGCCTCTTAATAGTTGGGAGGAGTTTGTAGCAACAATCAAAGTGCAATTTGGGCCTACTTATGAGGACTCGAGTATTCATAGGGCTGTAAAATTAAACCAACAAATCGAAAAATCGGCCCACCAAATATATTTTGAAATTTATATATATTTTTAACATTATTTATAATATTTTTATATTATATATAATTTTATATATAATATTAATTATAATTGTATATAAAATAATGTCATAGTATAATTTATAACTTAAAATTTAATCTTAAAAATGTAAATTAATTTGATCATATGTTTTAAATATTAAACATTTATAGTATATTAATTACATTTTTTAGCTTAGTAAACTACCAACATACAAATTTTGATAAATTGACACTTTATTAAAATTGAAAAATTGGACTGAACCAGATCGAAATTAGTAAAATCAAAAGTATTTGTTTAGGAGGGTAATCGATGCGGGATTAGTTCTTGAAAATGAAAAACTAGTGTATAGCGGTTCGATCCCAAAACTAGCCCTAAACTATATCAAATCGGATCAATTACACCATTAAGCATTTACTAAGCTTAGACAGACCACTACTGTGGAAAAGTATCAAACCCATTTTGAAGTACCATCTAATAAAATTAGTGGTCACACAAAATAATTTTACATAAGTACATTCATTAGTGGGTTAAGGGATAACTTAAGGTTCGTAATGACTATGTTTAAGTCCACTACCATACCAGCTGCCTTTGGGGTTGGCCAAGTAACAAGAAGAGGAAGTATGTATGAGAGGCCATAGAGTGATACCCAAAAACCGATCCTACACACTTACACCTCAATCTGTCCCCAAACTTATTACATCAACCCCACTTTTAAGGTTACCACCACTATCCAACAAGCCAAACTTTAAACCTAACCCTTTTCACTACAACCCCACCAACCCTCATAGAAAACCAACCTTACCCATTAGAAGAATCTCACTAGCATGGATGTAAAAGAGGTGTGAGAAAGGTCTCTGTTATTATTTTGATGATAGGTTTAAGCCAAGACACAAATGTAGTAGGCCTAGAATCTTTTTATTGGAAGGAATGGATGGTGAAGCTGAAGAATTGGAAGCAATTGAAGGGTCATTAGTTATCATACAACCTACTAAGAGCACTCTCGATGAATTATCCAAAATTTAAGGACAATTCTAGCTAATATGAAGATGTGACTTTTGGCTATTTCATTCACATAAGTCTCAACATTAGAATAGATTTTTTTTTTTTATTATATAACAATACAATAATATAACAATAATTTGACATTGGCTATTCACAACAAATCTCCATATTGAATTATCCATTTATTCATTATACAATAATGAGTAATTAATAATAAAAAAATATATTTAATTATTTGTAATTATTTATTATTTTATTTTATCATATTTTCTCATTCTACCTATTATATGTTAATTAATACTCAAATTCTAATTAATTTATAGTATAAGAAATTATTTAGCAATCATATTCAAACTTGGGAGAAGGATGAAAGAGAAAAAAATAATAAAATATACATTTGGCCTATCTACAGTTACATCCAAGTTTGAAAAATTTTTGGAAGTCATTGTAACTAAAGTCCAAATATTGGGGCTTTAGCTCATATAATGTGATGTTATTTTACAGTCTATTGGCTAAATATGGAATGAATTTGGAATTTAGACAATCTATTGAGAGTATTCTGAATCAAATGAGGGAGAAGGAGAAGTGGGGAGAACTACTTGGCATTTCTTTACATGTCACGTCATGGACCATTTCACCAAAGACAATGAGAGTGGAAGGTACGACTAATTTTCAAAATGTGTTAATTCTTATTGAGATAGGCAGCAATCACAGTTTCATGGGTTCATATGTAGCAAGAAAATCTAAATTTCCAGTGGGAAGTAGCCAACTAGCAGTTAAGATGGCCAATGAGGATAAACTTCCTTGCCAGGGTTTCTGTAGGGTGGTACCAATCCGACTCCAAAACCTAACGACTAGGCCAATTTCTTTTTGTTAACTTTGGAAAGATATGATGTAGTTTTGAGAGTAGATTGATTGAGAAGGCTTGGACTTATTTTATGGAATTCGTTAATCTCACTATATATTTTACTTTAATGGTGCGTTGGTGCGGTTACAAGGGTTGCAATTATCTGATTATATGGAGAAAGGGGTCTATAACCCTAAGTTGAATAAAGGGTTTGTTAAAAGCATTTTGTTGCAGTTCATTAGTGAAGTGTCTGGGGATATAAAGAGAGCTATTCACCCGATTGTGCAAAAGTACTAAGGGAATTTGGTGCTATGTTTGATGAATCTAAAGGTTTACCCCCACCTTGGTGTCATGACTATAAAATTCAGATTCAAAAATGATCTAAGCCTACCTATGTACGCCCATACAGGTATCCTTGCTATTAAATGAATGAAATTGAAAAGTTGGTAGCAAATATGTTAAAAAGTTGAGTCATTAGAGGAAGCCAAAGCCCTTATTCCTCTCATGTCCTATTGGTTAGGAAGGTGGATGGAACTGGCGAATGTGTATGGACTACTAGGCCCTCAACAAAGACACTATAAAAGTTAAGTATTCTATTCCCAACATTGATGAGTTATTAGATGAATTACATGGGGATGTTGCTTTTTCTAAGTTCGATTTATGTTCTAGTTATCATCAAATCAAAATGTACCCAAAACAATTTATCCAAAATAGCTTTTAGGACCGATGATAGTCACTATGAATTTCTATTGATGCCCTTTAGGCTCACTAAAGCCCCTTCTATATTTCAATAGTTAATGAACTAATGTTCAAACCCTTCTTAAAAAAGTTCGTTTTGGTATTTTTTTTATATATATAACATTTTGGTTTATAGCAAGTTTTTGGGTAAACACTTACAACACTTACATGCAGTTTTGGAAACTTTAATATCTAATCATTTTTTTGTAAAGTGGTCTAAGTGTGTATTTGGAAGTCACGGGTGGAGTACTTAGGGCACATCATATCTCGAGAAAGAGTTGGTTGAATCCCAGAAAAGTGTGGCAATGTAGAACTAGTCACCACCCCAAATTTTAAGGACTTACGCGGATTTATGGGACTTATAGGGTATTATAAAAAATTTCTTAAAAGTTATGGAGCAATAGTTGTAACGTTCGTCCTTGTGATAAAACTTTAGAAAATGTTTTTAAGAAAAAAGATGAGAATTACAGTTCCACTTAAAACTTTTTCCTCTCATACCCAGGATATAAGAGACTATATGTTTTAAAACAAAACATGCTTTATGATTAAAAGAGACTTACAATGGAAAACATTAAATAAATTAAAAATGCCTCTCATACTTAAAACTTCATGCCTAAGGTTTCACAATCTTCCTCTTAGGCCATGTTCGTCCAAGCGCCTTTTACTCGTTTTCTTCTTGAGGGGGAGGGACATACATAAAAATAAAATGACTCAAATACTCAATAAGTATTACTTCATACCGTAAAATTTTACTAAAATAATTTTCATTTATGCATTCATCATTCCATACAAACTATAAATAAGATATACATTCATTTAAAGCATTATGAGGTGTGGGTCTAAAACATGTCTCACACCCTGTCTTTTTCATTCATAAATAAACTAAAGCATTCATACATTTATTCACCTCGTCACTTTTTTTCTTGGCCGGTATACACTGTTATGCCATGTGTGTTAGGGTTAGCGATTTTCTTTTGGACCTAGATTCCACCCATGGCCAAGGGTTGGGAACCCCTTTCAATCAAGGGGAAGCACTTGGTGCACCATCAATACTATTTACCAAGCTTTGCAATCTGTTCATTCATTTAGTACCATCATTCATTGGTTCTTGTTGGCATTTACGCAGTTTATACATTAAAAAGCATTCATTCATGTAGTCCTTTCTTTCATTCTTTCATTCATCGGTTCATTCATTCATAAACTTCATTTAAAAGGCGTAAGTTTAAACATTATCTTTCAAGACATTGTTTAAAATATCAGTTCATGGTATCCTTAAAACATCAATTCATATGGGCATTTAAAAACTTTTAGCGTGTCATTAAAGCATCACTAAAAAGTATAAGACATAAACTTTGCATTTCATTTCATAAAAATACATACAATAACTACCATGTATAATATCCGTTCACATATATACAATTAATACATGGGTTGCATAAAAATGGGCTATCAAAGAAGGCCATTATATACAATACCTTTAAACATTTTACATAGCATACTCTCTTAAAACATCATTCATGTCATTCCTTAAATCATCGTTAAGGAAAAACATTTCATTTTTATTTCATATCAATTAGAAAACTCTAAAAGCATATGAACATAATACTTACCTAAACTTAAATATTATACTTATATAATGCAATCCACTCACGAGTGTGTCAGATGGCAAACTACATGCACACAACCTTAGGGTCATTCTCTTCCTGGTGCATAAGCAACTAAACTTAAAAACACAAACTATACTTCTCTTGGACTTTCCTCACTTAGACACACTCAACCTTCTATACCCATCTTCTAGGCTTTTCTTTATCACATTTTTTTCTCTCTCAGCTCTTAGCTTGTGACCTATGTGAGATCACCTTACTAGAAATATCACTCTACTCCATGTCCTTAACCTTTAAAGTGAATCTCCACGATTCACTTTAAAGTTAAGACACACTAACACCGTCATCTTACCCTTCCTATTGAGCCACATCTTGATGTGTAACTAGAATCCATGCATCCCAATTTTAGTCGATATTCACGTTCCTTTCTTCATGCATCCTAACCCACACTTCATCCTCATTCCTAACCATTCATATCACACAGCTTTAAGCCAACTCTGAAACTTAAACATCATGTACTTATACTTAAGACAGATTACCCATTACGTACGGTAAAGCTATCCAACACAGGTGTCTAACCAGATTACACATGTACTCTACCCCATTTTATTACCTAAAATCAATATATAACCCATTGAACCCCCTTTTGTGTAAACAAGCTCTATATTTCGATACTAGCCTTCTCTTAAACCCATTTAGTATATCTCTTCATGCTACCCATCCCACTACATAATTCATCCAACACTTAACACGACATGACATCATTCACAACTACACCTTTAATCACATCGCATAACTCGAAATTACTTCCAAGCTACACTGTGACCTTGTCCCGACACACAATGTCCCACTAATTCACTTCTACACTGACTCCTCACTTAACACAAGCACAACTTCTTACTTAATTATGTCATTTTGTGACATCCCTTCATCCCGCTATGTCACTCTTACACCACTCCGCCACTTCATACAAACTCCCAACCACAACTCAACTACACAATGAGCTGGTCACTTTGACCATATAGTCATAACAAAACTACTCCGAAACATTGTTTCACAATTTCTGTCATTCCACATCACGCTCCAAAGTTCTTAATTATGCAACCATCCACACTTCGTGACACATCATCTGGTACATCATAGCTTCATCATACAGAATACACTCAATGTATACTGCTTTCACTTTACACTATTCTTCTCACAACATAGTCCACAGTACTACATAACACACTTCACAACTATGCCCAACACTTTACTTACAACACCATGACACACATCACATCACTTCACTACATAGTAAACTCTACAAGACCATAGCACAGTCCATAATCCACTGCACAATAAATTATCAAGGAAAAGGAAGAGAGGGTTATACCATACATTGGGATAATCTTTTTCCATTGCTCGCTATGGGCATGGCCCAATGACGTTGAAAGCCACTAACTTGAGCAGTGGTTACTCCTTTGTGATCATTGTTGTGACCTTACAATAAACTATTTAGGAGAGATTTTACCTAGGGTTTCTCAGCTAAAATTAGCTTTGGCAGTTAAAAATAAAATGTGCGAGGTGATTGAAGCCATGGGATGGTTGAGCAATGGTGGCTAAGGTCATGGGTGGCAGTGGAAAGGCCATGTATAGTGGTGGCTAGCTAGGTACGGTGATTGTCCACCATGCAAGGTGGCTATTTGGGCGCTAGAGGGATATATCTCAGGGTTTAGGCATGGGGTTGCAGATCTAAGGTGTTTAAGGTAGCCATAGGGTGTGGCCTTGTGGTGATGTTAGGAGGAGCACGACGATGCTAGGAGGAGCTTAGGGGTCATTGGCTACAACTAGAAAAAGGGAGAGGGAGAGTTGGAGGGAGCTTCGATGAGGTTCTTAGTGACGACGACATGCAGTGGGGTTGCAGGCTATGGTAGATCTAAGGCCATGCCTAGGAGAATCCAAGAGAGAGTTGCGAGAGGGGGAACCAGATCGGGGAGAAGGGTGTGCAGGGGAGGTAAAAGGTCTACCGACAAGGCTCAGTATAGTGACTACAAAGGCTGTGTGCAACGAATTTAACTGCAACATGAGGGAAATCCGAGAAAGAGGGTTTTTCATTCTATAGAAGGAAGGGGAGAAGGGTTGTGATATGGGTGGGTTCGACAGTGGCTGGAGGTTGCCTGTGAGGTGATGGTGGTGTGGTACTGTAGTGGTTGCAAATACTTCCTCATATAAATCATTGTAGGCTTTCTATAAGCTTAGCTCATGATCAGTTACAAATAAAGTAATTTCCAAATCACTATCATCATTATCACTTTCAACTTTGGTTAGATTAACATCAGAAAATTCATTAACAATAGCAGAGAAGGCTATAAATGAAATTTCATTTTCATGATCAGAATTATTACCCCATGTGACGTTGAGAGTTTTTTCTTTGTTTCTTTTAAAATTTGGACACTCAATTCTTATATGACCATAAACCGAGCATTCATGGAACTTAACTTTATCTTTTTGCTTAAATTTGTCTTTGTTTCATTTTCCAAAATCACTTTTTAGCAAAAAAATTCTTTACCTCTCTTTTGCTTTCCATTTGTTCTCTTATTAAACATGAATTTCTTGAATTTCCTAGTAATGAGTGCTATGTCTTCATTGTTTAGATTTTCTCATCAAAAAAATCTGCACGATTTTGCCTTACAAGTTCCAATGCAATGGACTTACCATTTTTAATTTGAGAAAGTGAATATTCATAGGTTTGTAGAGAGCCTACTAGTTCTCCAACTTTGATTGCGTCCAAGTCTTTACTTTCGTCTATAGCAGTCATCTTTAACTGAAATCTTTCAGGTAGAGACCTTAGGATCTTCCTTACAACTCTTGAATCTTCCATCTTTTCTCCTAAGTTGAACTTGGAATTTACAATGTCACTAAGTTGTACATAGAAATTATTAAAATTTCATCTTTCATCATTCTAATTTCTTCAAATCTTGATATTAGTAATTGCGATTTGGAATTTTTTACAATTTTGGTTCCTTCATGTGTGACTTTCAAGATATCCCAAACTTTTTTGGCTATCTCACGCATGGAAATTCTTTTAAAATTTTTAGGAGAAGCTTCCATAAAGATGACATTAAGTTCTTTCTTATTCCATTTATAATTGTTAGTCTCATCTCTTGTCCATGCATAAATAGGTGCCCCGGACTTAGTCCATCCTTGCTCAATTGCATACCAAACTCGATCATCCAATGACTTAAGGAAAGCCCTCATTTGAACCTCCTAGTATGCATAATTTCCTCCATCAAAGTGTAGTGGGGCTGATAAAGACGATATGACCGACATGGGAATTGAAATTTCCAAGGTACCCTTCTATTTTGGTCTTATGCTTCACCAAATCGATCAATAAGTTGATTAGTTGTTAACAAGTGAATGCATAAAGTAATAAAAGATCATAACACCAATCTTAATTACAAAAGAAAACCTTTTAAAAAACTCATCAAAAGTAAAACTCTACGAGACAATCAAATCTAAAAAAGCTAATTTTATTAGGTGAAAATAAATTAAAAGTAATATTCTTAATTACAAAATCTTTGTAATTAAACTTTCTTACTTGTCCATATAAACGACCTATTTATCTTCTACTGCAATAGTAGTCAGAACCTCTGGCAATTTTCAACATATTGACTGCCCTTCTGGAACTCCAATAACTGATTTTAATCACTTTAACTCTACCTCAGAGCATACACGTACTCAAGAAGAGAAAAAGTGAAATAGTAGAAAATCATTTACAAATTCTCTTACACTCAATTACTTGGATCTTTATCAAATGTCTAAGCTTTCAAAATAAACACTAATCGTGTGAAAGATGAAAAACCTTTAGCCAAAATCCTTCTATAAATAAGCGCTCAACAGTTGGCCATTAGTAGAACTCTGTTGATGGTTATATTTAGTTAAGAGTTTGTTATTGAGCTAATCTGCTGACAGACTATTGACGCACAATGCTAAAACTTCTCAACAGATAACAGCTTCGGTATTGAATAACTCTTGACAGTTCGAAACTGCTATATGCTTGACACCTCTTATCTTTTCAAATCTTTTATCCAGATCTCATACTCTTGAATCTTTATCTATTTAACCAATTAGATTGAGTTGAAATATTCATAGATAATGATAAAGATAAATTACATTCATCCAACAATTTAAACAAATCCTAGTCATCTAATTCTTACCAATAAACTTTTTACACTTAAAAGAACTTTCCCCATCTAGTGCCACTCTCATATGTACCCACCATCAATACTTGTCCTATGGTTGCACCCAATGTCTCACCCACCCTTCTATTCATTCCAACAAAAGGCATGTCATATGCATGAAGCTATATGCAAAAATATTTTGCAGTAAATTGGATGTCTTTTGGCATAGTGTATCTATCATATTTCTTTAAAATTACAAGAAATTTATCAAAGGACCATGGTTTGCCATGTAATATTCTATTCTTCTCATCTTCTCCTTGAAACTCAATGAGGAATTGATTCCAACCCAGTTCTTTAAACAATATATGTCTCTTAGATTGCCATAACTTCAACATGGTTGAACTAAATAGGGGTGGGCAGCAGGGCCCCGCACCTCGCTACCCCGCTCTCATTCGCCCAGCCCCCACATGATGGGGAGAGCAACCCCACTCCACACATGCGGGGGTGGGATCCCCTGCCCCACATCTAGCCCCCTAGCGGGGGCGGGGGACGAGGATGGCCTAACCATGCCCTGGAGTTCCCCCGCTCCGTCCTCGCATATATATTTATATTTTACAAATTGTGTATATAAAAATATATATGACAATTTATTAGACTTGTTCACCAAATATACACTAACAAATTTAAAAATTATATAGTTTAAAAATTACAACTTACATAAAACATGCACTAGGAAATTTAAAAATTATATAGTTTCTAGTACACTATAACTTCCACAAAATATACACTAACAAATTTAAAAATTACATAGTTTTTAAATTATAGTCATATTTACAAAATTTCAATTTACAACTTGGATCTAAAATGTATGTTTGAACACTTTTAGACCTAGAAATAATTTTTAAACATAATAAAATGTAGTCTATTTTTGAAGTGGATATAAAGTAGGCTGGATTAGGGACCCACCCCGCACCTTGCCTAGTGAGGCGGGGTTCACCCCCACATCGTCAGGGCAGGGAGCGGGGGTGAAAATCCCAGTCCACTTCCTTGTCTACTACAATGATAGCTACTAGGCAGTTCTTGCCTTTCTCGATGGACAGCGTAACAGCTTCCTCGAATACTTCTATTTCTTGTTTTTCTTCATCCATGAGTTTTAGCCCCTCATATAGTTTGAAAATCTCTTTCTCCATGCCCAAAACCTCTTCAGACACCCGTCCAAGAGACTATACTTCACATTCATAAAGGAATTAGAAATAAAAATACCCCACCCTCACAAGAGGAGGACGTTCTGATGTAGACATATTTAAATGTATTCCCTTCAAAATCCTTTTCTACGAGAATATGACTTCCACCACATAGGAATGCTATTTTATTCTAAATAAACAAACATATATAATCTTGATAATTTTCATGTTACATAGATAGTCGCTTTAATGACATTTAGGCTTTTTTCTTGTGTTGTTTTTTTATTACAACTATTTCCTGTCACTTTCTTTATGTTGAATTTTTTCATAGTTATTTTCGATACTACCTTTTATTTCATTTTGAACATTTGTAGAATATGTGTTTTCTTTTTGGTGAGGAACTATTTTATTCCATAAAAGCGAAATTGATCAAGTCAGTTTTAGTCCTTTAGAAATAAAAATAAAGGAAATATTTCAAGTATTATAATACAAAGTATATCTCATGAAATGTAAGAAAAATCACATGTTAGATATAGCTTTTATTAGTTGTCTCTTATTTTTATTTTATTTGCTAAATTTTAGTTATTTTGTGGCAAACAATATTATGCACATGCACTACGAGAAATACAAGATGATAGAATAAATAATGCACATAAATAAATTAAACAAGAGAACTAGTATGTAAAATATTTTAAAAAATCAGTGTGCTACTAAAGTTTTTCTTTATAAAAATGTACTAGATTTTTACATTTTTATAATAAAAGAAAACAAATTTCATTAAATGCATAAAGTTTAAAGAGAGTTAGCAGAAGCATTGAAATCAAAACATTAAAATCTCGTGTGCTTATCAAAAATATTTTGTTTGACGAAATCAAAAACCATGCATACATAAACCATCTAGGCCTCTGTGTCATCTCCCTAAGTCAAATCTTGTCATATTGTGCATCCTCATAAATCTTATTACCTATGATGATTTTAAAAAGAAAATATAGAAACATACAAAATGAAAAAAAAAATCGAATATTCAATAAGTAACACATCATATAATAAACATAATAATCATCAATTTTTATGCATACTCATAGATATATACATAATAATATGAATATAAGTTTTTCATAAATGCATAAATGCATATGTAAATACATGAACATGAGCTTATATTACTTATCATATCATAAGTCGTTACCCACTATCGAACCTGATGAGTTAGGGTTAGTGAATCTAAAAAAAATTCGATTATGCCAGTGATAGCGAATTGTGAAATCCATACATAAGGAAGACATAGTGAGTGCACTCACTACAAGAAAAATGAGTATTCGTGATAGACTATTTGCTACAAAGATTATTATTTGCCATATCTTAGATAAGTATGATGTGATGGCCAAGAAGATAGGCACCTCCTTCTCTGTCAACCGTCTACTCAACAACACAAATTTGCCTTACAGTGCAAACATAATGATGGTGTCACTCCCATTTAAGTTCATAGTTCCACAAATTGGACTATACAATGGGTCTTAGGATCCCATCGAGCATTTGGAGATATTCAAAGCCCACATGACTTCACAATTTCACTGGAGAGATCGTGCCAAGCTTTCTTCTTGACTCTCAAAGATGTAGCAAGAGAGAGGTTTGGAGCCTTGCAGCCAAGCTCCATAGATAGCTTTGAGGAACTCGCCAACACAGTTTATGGCCAGCAAACGAAGAAGGCAGCCTGCAGTCCTAACTGTCAAACAATGGGATGATAAGAACCTAAAAGTGTACCTCGCTAGATTTAACAAAGAATGAAAAATTGTCAACGATCAAGATAAGAAGATCGCGTTTGCAACGTTCCTAGAAGGCATCTAGTCTTGAAACCCATTTATGATAGAGTTGGCAAGAAAAGCTCCAACTACACCATGAAAGTTCATGGATAGGGCGGATGACTTTGTCAATATTGATGACACACTAAAAGCCTCAACCTCCTCAAGGAGGTTTAAGTTGGAGTAAGCAAAAAGTAGCTCCAAAGTAAAACAAGCAGTGGAAAAGTGTAGAAGAAGGTTAGTACGATATAAGGCAAGATGGGGCCACATCTTTCTAAAATCCAAGTTCTAGGCATGCACAAATGAATTTGAAAGTGAAACAGGAGGCAAAAGGCGTGCACAGGGTGATGGTGACCAAAATAGAAGAAATGTCATTTTCGTACCTACCACCAAGTGGAAGGGCATTGGACGGAAGACTGCTACTCCCTCAAAAAGAAGATAGAAACGATGAGAGGAAATGTGGAAGGCTAGAACTGTTAGTCGCCCAATATTTAATGCCTAAAGGGCAATTTTTGGGCCAGAGGATGGAACAAACTCGAAGGCCACACAAAAGCAAAAGCCCAAAGCGACAAAGCAACAAAGGACAATGCAAGGAAATCACAATGATGCTCCTCACCAAAGCCTAGCTAGGAACAATGCATCATTGGGTGAGATATGAGCGCTAGAGAGAGGTTTTGCCATATCTGTTAGCAATGAAGATTGCGAGGAAGTCTAATGCCCTATACAATGCACTAGTAGTGACATTGTTAGTAGCCAATTTCACAACTTAGAGAATCATAATCGTCAATGGCAACTTGGCTAACATCCTTATTTGGGATGCCTTTAGAAAGATGTGGATCAACTCGACTTGACTATGCCGTTCACCTACATTGTTGATAAGGGAATCTCAATAGATGTGGTGCAACCTATAGGTGCTATACAACACCCAGTGTCCGCGGGGAAAGGACCTTGCACAACCATCACCATGACCGACTTTCTAGTGATTAAGGCCCTTTACTCTTACAAATCTATCTTGGACACCTAACCTTGAATAACTTAAAGGCTGTAATCTCTACCTATCGACTGAAAATAAAGTTTTTGATAGGCAAGTGTTAAAGAAGTACACGACAAACAAGTACTAGCATGAAAATATTATGTGCAAGAGCTCAAAAATGAGGAAAGAAACATACGAACTTCGAAAAGTTTAGAGTCTAGTGAAACACTGTTGTCGCCGCCACCTGAACTTATTGACCACGAGGTCGACACTAGAGACAAACAAAATTTGAAACAAGTAGATGCAAATGAACCTTTGGAACTTGTAATCCTAGACCCACAACATCCTAAAGGCAAAGTAAAGTTTGGAAGCATAATGGGGTCCAAGATATGGCAACGGTTAAAATAACTCCGTCAAACACGAAGATGCGTTCACTTCAACCCATGAAGGCATATCTGGGATCGACCATGCGGTCATTGAACATCATTTCTGCGTAAGCCCTGAGTCAGTTTCAATATGGAGAAATACATTGCTAAAAGTGGAATGACTCTTAACTGAGAATTTTTTAGAGAAGTACATTATTTTGAATAATAATGATAAAGAAGTCAAATAAAAAATGTGTTGACTTCATCAATGTGAACAAGGCATTGCCCAAAGAATTCCCGGCCTCCCTCCTGCCCCGGATTGATTTAATAGTGGGCTCCACGATCGGACATCGAATGTTGAGCTTCATTAATACTTAATTATTTTGAATACAACAAAATCTTGATAAACCCAAACGATCAGGATAATTTCAGAAGAATAAATAATGCTCAGGAATAAATGAAACAAGAGAACTAATATATTATAACAGTAAATATTTAGTAAGGTAAGTCCAATCTTATTCTTGAAATTTTAGAGTAATATAAGTACAAAATATTTTTAGAACTGTTCTTTGAAAGCATTAGTTGATTTCAAATTCTTGAGAATATAAAAATGGCATTTATGTACCCCTTTGTTGAAGCGCTTGGCACTTTGGCAGGATGCAGGCATCCCCTTCGATTAGGAATTAGTTAAGGGAGATCATTCAGGTCACCTCCTGATTTTATAATCTTTTATAGTTTATATTTTTTTTAATTTTCTAGTTTTTTTCGTACTTACATATATACACATTTCAGATTACCTTAATACTCTTGTCTAAACTATAGGGTTATTTTTGTATTTTTTTTAACCATGAAATATTGATTAAAAATGTTATTCATTATTATCTTTTTAATAATAATGCGATTTATGTAACATTTTAATGTCGAATCAAATGATTGACGGACAAGTAAAAAAAAAAAAATAATCAATCATTAAGTATCGCATCAAAACATGATTAAAACGATGCTAATTAAATAATCCGTTAAAGCTTTTAATTCCTGTCCTAGCCAACATAATAGTTCAAGAAATTCTAGGAAACTTGGCAAGTGGATGTTAGAGTCGTCGTCGTTAACGTGTAAATTATTTTAAATTTTCATATATCTCAACATAGTTAAAAACATGCAGATTTAATTAATGTAGAGTAAAATAGGGTTCATAATGACCATGATATATCATTAACTCGCCTTATCTAAATTCCAAACCCCATAAATTAGTGTATAAATTAGGATAAAATCAACGGTAACTAAAGATTATGACATGCACCTTGTTATAACTATCACATATAACGATGTCAATACAAACCTTAAGAGTTGGTACTTCAAAGTGGTAAGAATCTTGATCTTAATTAGTACTTCAAAGAGTTTAAGATTTGAATCATCTTGATTTTTGAGTAAATAATTTTTAAAATTTGTCAAAGTAAAAGATCAATAGATTCTATGAAAATTGGTGGAAGCTTGAATACGAGGTTCAGTTATAGATTACTTAATTTCTAGTCTTTCATAGAAACTAACGAGAAGAAGCTAAGATGTAACATCCCGACCAAATTAATGTCATTCTACTATTTACTTTATTACTTTCCATATATCCGCTTGAGATTGAACTTCTCGTGTCACATTTTTCCCACTTCTATGACGCGTCGCGTGGAATTTTTAATTTACTCTTCATTTTGACTAAAATCATCATGAGTATTATAATAGATGAGTTTTTTTTTTTTTTTGAAATAGTCCTCATATATTGATTAGAGAAATGCAAAGACAGCTGAAACTGTCAACATGACATGATAGTTTGTTCTAAATAAACAAAAAAATATAATCTGCATTAGTCCATCTTCAATCCATACTTGATCATCATCCAAATTTGCAGCTAGATGTGCAAGCTGATGTACAATAAATTTGCTTCCCTTGGTACAAAAGTGATTGTCTATCCAGGTATTTCCTCCATGAATATGTGGACATCAAAAACAATTGATCCATACTCACAAATGTTTCTTTGTCATTAGTAACAGCTTTAACAATTATTTGATAGTCTCCCTCAAAAAAATAAATGTTAGAGTCACAAACAAAAGTCATACTTCACTAAAAAAAATTTTTTCTTTTTACTTAATGATCAAGTAAATATTTTATAATAATTTTGTGGTTTTTTTTTTTTGAAAAAGAAAACATGAAAACTGTTAAAATAAGTATATGAAATAAATAAATAATAATAATAATAATAAGCCTTGGCAGGAACCCGCAGGAGTGGCTGTAGTGCCACTCCCTCAAAAATGACATTTGCAAAATCAAGGTCTGCACTGATTTCCATGCCTTTCCGTAAGAGCAATCCCTTCTGCTAGTTCAGCTTTAAGACATGGTTTGAGCCTTGAGCAAGCACAGGCCATTATTTCCACTTGACTTGATCATCTCTAATAATCATACCAAGACCACACTTATTCTGTTGTGTGTTAACTGAGGCATCCCAGTTGGTTTTCACAAAGCTATGGCTTGGTTTCTTCCACCTGTGAGACCTTCTGAAATCATCGTGAGTAAAAGGTTCAGTCAAGTTTTGATTGTTTGAGGATAGATATAACTCCCAGTGCCAGTCCATAGTGGTAGCACTGATGACTTGTTTTGGGGACTCAAATGTGTGGCCATGTATAACATAATTCCTTCTGAGCCATAATCATCTGAGAACAAAACAGATCAAGCACAATATATCTTCTATTAAGTTGTCCTGTGATTTTATCTTTTAATTTGAACGTTTATATATTTTTTATTTATAAACTTTTATTTAATAATTAAAGAAGTAATTATTAAAAATTTTGTATATTTTTTTTGTAAAAATATGTTTATGATTTTATTTTTATTTTTTAAAATTGAAAAGATGAAGCACTGTCTATATATAATCTACGGGTTGTCTACTGGGAAGCTACTATTCAAGTCTTCGTCAATATCTTATGAAATTCGAGGAAATTGTTCAAGTCTTCGTCAACACCTTATGAAATTCGAGGAAATTGTTCTCGTCTTCGTCAACATCTTAAGAAATCCGAAGAAAGTGTTCTCGTCTTCGTCAAGTTCTGTGGACTAACTTCCTTTTTTTTTTTAAATAGTAATACACGTAAAACTTTTTATATTGAAAAAGTATATATCTACCCATAGTACGTATGCAAATATTGTACATTTTTGTTAAAATAAGGATAAATATGATATTCATATAAAAATATTATTTTTTAACGATAAAATTTATTTTTTCTCAAAAGACATGTAGGACCCTTGCAAAACTCAACACTATATTTAACACTATTCTTTGTAAAACTGAAACTGAAAATATTTATTTGAAATAATATTAATTTTTAAAATAATTCTTTATTTAAAATAAAATTATATAAAAAAATTATTTAGAGTGCCAAATATGCTACTCTCACTCTCGGTGTACATTTTTTTTATCTCAAATTCCACTATTTTCTCTTTCGAATCATTATTTTTAGTTATTTTTTATTATTTTTAGTAATATTTCGTCTGTCAATTAGTAAGTGATTTTAAACTCGATTTAGGCTAAATTTTTTACAGATTGCTTATTTTATTTTCAATTTTATTTTGACGTGATTTTTAGGATTTTGTCATTTTTGATAAAATTCGGTTACAGACAATTTTTAGCTATACTGTCCGGTTTATGGACTGATTTTTCAGATTACTTGATTTGATAATATTTTGCTGATCTGCAAAGACGTATTCTCTATATTTTTGGGTGATTTTCTTGTATTTTTTTTGTAAATCATCTATAAAAACTAACCTGCAAAATAATCGCTATTCTCCCAACATCAGCAAATAAAATTATAGCAGATGTACTAACTTCTACTTGAGAATCGACTTCCATGGGGTGTACTAGACTGTTAGTTCAACCTCATTCCCTCCTTAAAAACTAATCCACGGGACTTCCGACTTCAATCACTTAATGGTTTTGTCTCCTTTTCTTTTGCCGAGTCAGAATGTTCTCTCTTTCTCAACTCGCAGTCCTAAAAAGCACGCACATTTACTTGATTGCTTTCGAAACTTTTTAGTCGAATCAAGCACTATTGTACCACCATTCCCTTTGTTCTCTCTACCGTCAGAGTGGAACCCAGATTATCTGTCTGTGACAGGGCTTTTAGAATTTGGAGTTCATTATGTTAAACACGGAGATAACATCCTCGATGTAAAGTTGGAAAATAAAACTTCGAAAATCTTAACAATCGTTATAAAGGAGAACACAGAATCCATGTTTAGAAACCTCATCCCATTTGAGCATTGTGATACCAATAAGGGCTTTCAAGTCACCTCTTATGCTGTGCTCTTGGGTTGCCTGATTACGTCTCCCGCAGATGCACATCGTCTCAAAAAGAATCATATCCTACAAACTGGTTAATTGAGCGATGAGGACACGGCAATTTTTTTAAACAGGCTACATTATGATGATACCAGATTCCATGGTATTTTCTACACACATTGTTGAGTTTGTTCCTTGGCTTCAATCCCACATGGGTAGGAAGTGAAGCCACAATAAGCCTCTTGGGCTATATAAGGAGGCTAAGACTTCTTGGTTAGACACACCAACTAACAAGTTATCAAGTAATAACTTGTGAGTAAAATCCTCTATTAGCCTTTTCTTGTAAAAGGGAAAGAGGTGAAAGTTAAAGTTTTCTTAGTGAGAAAATTTTGTGAGTGTCATTTGTGGTGAGGAGAAAAATTGTGTGATTGTAACAATTTTTCACATAGTGTATTTTCTTCTCTGGGTCTGCTGGTTTTTTCTTCCTGCTTTGGGAGTTTTCCAGGTAAATTCTTGTGTTATTATTATTTCTGTATATCTCTTTATATTCCTGCATAGAGGTGGATCCTGGGGGTGAATTTGGGAGGTCCAAATTCCCAACAATTGGTATCAGAGCTGGGGTCCTCTTTCTTTTGTGGGGTGGAGCTTTGGTATGGTAGTGTGGATACGTACAGTCTAAGGAGGTTCTGTCTAAGGAGATTGGAAATTCTAAGTGTGTCCATTGTGACCCTCCAATCTTTCCTGGGAACCTTGAAGTTCTGTCTAGGAAAGAGAAATCTTTCCTGGGAACTTACTTAGTGAGTACTATTCATTCCTACGGTAAAAGAATCAAGAGCCAAGGTTCGGGTCTAAGGAGATGGCTGGAGCAGACGTGAAAGTATCAGGGATCGAGAAGTTCGATGGCACAGATTATGGATACTGGAGGATGCAGATAGAGGATTACCTATATGGGAAGAAACTTCATCTTCCATTGTTAGGGAAGAAGCCAGAGACCATGGCAGTTGCTGATTGGGACCTGCTAGATCGACAGGTTCTGGGGGTTATTCGACTAACCCTATCGAGATCCGTTGCACACAACGTCATCAAGGAGAAGACGACTGCAGATCTCATAGCGGCTTTGTCAAGTATGTATGAAAAGCCGTCAGCAAATAACAAAGTACATTTGATGAAAAAGTTATTCAACTTGAAAATGTCAGATGGTACGTCTGTTGCACAACATCTAAATGATTTTAATACTATCACAAATCAATTGTCATCTGTTGAAATTGAGTTTGATGATGAAATACGTGCATTGATACTATTGGCCTCACTGCCAAATAGTTGGGAAGCCATGAGAATGGCTGTCAGTAATTCTGCTGGTAAATCAAAATTAAAATATGATGATATTCGTGATTTGATTTTGGCTGAGGAGGTACGCAAGAGGGATTCAGGCGAAATCTCGGGTTCGAGTTCAGCGCTTAATGTTGATTCTCGAGGGAGATCACAAGACAGAAACTCAAACAGAGGCAGATCAAAATCAAAGAACAGGGGCAAGAGCAAGACAAAGCCTGGGCAGCAGGCAACTTGCTGGAATTGTGGCAAGACTGGTCACATAAAAAGGAATTGCAGAAATCCTAAAAGGGAGAATGATAGTGCTAATGTGGTAACTGAAGAAGTACAAGATGCACTATTACTTGCAGTTCATACTCCAGTTGATGACTGGATACTGGATTCAGGAGCTTCTTTCCACACAACTTCCCATCGGGAAATAATGCAAAACTATGTTGCAGGTGATTTTGGGAAGGTGTACTTGGCTGATGGAGAGGCTTTGAATGTGGTGGGAATGGGAGACATTGATATTGCACTCCCTAACAAGAACAAGTGGATCCTGCAGAAAGTCAGACACATTCCTGAGTTGAAGAAGAATCTCATCTCTGTTGGGCAACTCGATGATTGTGGCTATTCAGTAGTGTTCTCAGATAGCACCTGGAAGGTCACTAAAGGGGCATTGGTACTGGCTCGGGGTAAGAAAACTGGTACACTTTATATGACTACTGGTTTGAATAATACTGTTGCTACTACCGTTGCAGAGAGCACAACAGATTTGTGGCATTGTAGGCTTGGCCATATGAGTCAGAAGGGCATGAAAGAACTACTGGCAAGAGGCAAGCTACCAGAACTAAAGTCAGTTGATCTCAGTACGTGTGAGAGTTGCATTATGGGAAAACAAAAGAAGGTCAGTTTCTTGAAGAGTGGTAGAACACTGAAAACAGGAAAGTTAGATCTTGTGCACACAGACGTGTGGGGACCTTCCCCAGTTGCATCTCTTGGAGGTTCTCGGTACTATGTCACGTTCATTGACGATCACAGCAGGAAGGTATGGGTTTATTTTTTGAAGCATAAATCTGATGTATTTAATGTGTTCAAAAATTGGAAAGCCCTGGTTGAAACAGAGACAGACTTAAAGCTGAAATGCTTGAGGTCTGATAATGGTGGAGAATATATTGATGGAGGATTCAATGAGTACTGTGCAACTCATGGTATCAGAATGGAAAAGACCATTCCTGGAACACCACAACAAAATGGAGTTGCTGAGCGTATGAATAGAACCATTAATGAGCGTGCTAGAAGCATGAGGCTGTACGCTGGATTACCACCTACTTTCTGGGCAGATGCAGTCAGCACTGCTGTGTACTTGATAAACAGAGGGCCATCAGTTCCATTGGATTGTGGACTGCCTGAGGAGGCTTGGAGTGGGAAAGAGGTCAAATTTTCTCACCTTAAAACTTTTGGCTGTCTTTCTTATGTTCTTGTTGATTCTGATGCTCGTAGTAAACTTGAAGCTAAGTCAAAGAAATGTTATTTCATTGGCTATGGAGACGAGGCATTTGGCTATCGTTTCTGGGATGATCAGGGTCGGAAGATTATAAGAAGCAGGAATGTGATATTCAATGAGAAGATTATGTACAAGGATAAGTCCAGTACAGTTGCTGAAGCAGCTCCTCATGAATTCGAGTTTGAGAACTTGGATGACCTACCAGAGACCACTGTGCAGTGTAGAGATGTGAGTGACGGGGAGAATGGGTCTGATGCACCCGTTCCAATTATTCCGCAATCAGAACCAGAGCCGTCTACTCCTGCAGCTGCAGTTCGCAGGTCAGTTAGGACTATTCGTCCCCCACAGCGTTTCTCACCTACTTTGAATTATATTCTGTTGACAGATGGTGGAGAACCGCAGAGCTACCAGGAAACCTTGCAAGATGAACATTCTAGCAAGTGGAAGCTGGCCATGAAAGATGAGATGGATTCCTTGTTAGGGAATCAGACATGGGAGTTGACAAAACTTCCATCAGGGAAGAAAGCATTGCACAACAAGTGGGTGTACCGGGTAAAGACTGAGCAAGATGGTAGTAAAAGGTACAAGGCCAGACTTGTTGTAAAAGGCTTTCAGCAGAAGCAGGGTATTGATTACTCTGAGATCTTTTCTCCTGTGGTAAAAATCACAACCATCAGGTTAGTGTTGGCTATGGTTACTACTGAAGATCTATTTCTTGAGCAACTAGATGTGAAGACAGCTTTTCTTCATGGAGACCTTGAAGAAGACATCTTCATGCACCAACCTGAGGGGTTTGTAGTACAGGAAAATGAAGATTCTGTTTGCAGACTGAAGAAGAGCTTGTATGGCCTGAAGCAAGCTCCTAGACAGTGGTACAAGAAGTTTGACAGTTTTATGTGCAGTGCAGGATACATCAGATGTCAGGCAGATCACTGCTGCTATGTCAGGCAGTTTGACAATTCTTATATTATCTTGTTGTTATATGTGGATGACATGCTTATTGCAGGGGCTAGTATTGATGAGATCAATAATCTGAAGAAGCAGATGTCAGAGCACTTTGCAATGAAGGATTTGGGAGCTGCAAAGCAAATTCTTGGCATGAGAATTGTTAGGGACAGAGTCAGAGGCACGTTAAGACTCTCTCAGGCTGAGTATGTGAAAAAGGTACTCAGCAGGTTCAATATGGACAAGGCCAAACCAGTTGGCACACCTTTAGGCAATCACTTCAGACTCAGTAAGGATCAGTCACCAAAGTCAGAAGAGGAACAAGACTACATGAGTAAGGTTCCTTATGCTTCAGCTATTGGTTCACTTATGTATGCTATGGTTTGCACTAGACCAGATATTGCCCATGCAGTGGGAGTTGTGAGTAGATACATGAGTATCCCGGGAAGACAACATTGGGAAGCAGTAAAGTGGATTTTGAGATACCTAAAAGGCTCCTCAGAAACGTGCTTGTGTTTCTCAGGAGAGGGCTTAGAGGTGCAGGGCTATGTTGATGCTGATTTAGCTGGAGATGTTGATAGCAGAAAGAGTACCACAGGGTTTGTCTACACCCTGGGTGGTACTGCAGTTTCATGGGGTTCTAATCTACAAAAGACAGTTTCTTTGTCGACGACAGAAGCTGAGTACATTGCAGTTTCAGAAGCTGCAAAGGAAATGATTTGGCTACAGGGTTTCTTGGAGGAATTGGGCAAAGATATTCAAAAGGGCACTCTCTACAGCGACAATCAGAGTGCAATATTCCTCGCCAAGAACCCAGCATTTCATTCCAGGACTAAGCACATACAGATCAGGTATCACTTCATACGATCATTGGTAGATGATGGACAGTTGTTACTTGAGAAAATTTGTGGAAGTAAGAACCCTGCTGATATGTTGACAAAGAGCGTTACACTTGAGAAACTGAAGCTGTGCGCGACTTCAATTGGTCTTCAAGCATAAAGATAGGGGCAAAAAAGATAGCGGAAGCTATGAAGATCTTCATCCAGGTGGAGCATGGCTGTGGGATCAGCCAAAATCACAAGGTGGAGATTGTTGAGTTTGTTCCTTGGCTTCAATCCCACATGGGTAGGAAGTGAAGCCACAATAAGCCTCTTGGGCTATATAAGGAGGCTAAGACTTCTTGGTTAGACACACCAACTAACAAGTTATCAAGTAATAACTTGTGAGTAAAATCCTCTATTAGCCTTTTCTTGTAAAAGGGAAAGAGGTGAAAGTTAAAGTTTTCTTAGTGAGAAAATTTTGTGAGTGTCATTTGTGGTGAGGAGAAAAATTGTGTGATTGTAACAATTTTTCACATAGTGTATTTTCTTCTCTGGGTCTGCTGGTTTTTTCTTCCTGCTTTGGGAGTTTTCCAGGTAAATTCTTGTGTTATTATTATTTCTGTATATCTCTTTATATTCCTGCATAGAGGTGGATCCTGGGGGTGAATTTGGGAGGTCCAAATTCCCAACACACATCTCTAACAACGTCTGAGCGAATTTCAGTCTGAAGCATTTAGAAGACATCAAGCTACTCTGAGGCGGGATTACTTTAAAGATCCAACGACGTTCATTACTCTCATGTTTGGAATCGGGTTTAGTCTATTCCTTGGTATTTTACAAATCATATTTGCTATCCTCTCCTACTATAAATAAGAGCGCCTCGTGATCCGCTAGCTCAGTTCAAGTAATATCTCGTATGTTACTTTTTTGCAAACTCGAATTGATATTTAAATACAAATTTGTATTTGTTTGTCTATGCGTGGGAGGACAAAATTTGATCTTGTATTGAATTGAATAATGCTAGACATGACATATACTCTTTATAATATTAGATCAAATTATTATTTGTTCACTTTAAATTAACAATAATTACAACGCGGTTAGAAGCAAATTATCATTTAAAAAAATTAAAATTTGTGTGGCTGTTCACTATATTGAGTGGCAGATCATGGGGCATCCATCGGTGGATCGAGACATCCCATAACAGCTAATGAGTAATGATCATCAGCTCTCCATAATTGGTCCACATTGTTAGCAAAATTGAATTAGATGGATAATGAGTTGAGATGAGATAATTTTAAATAAAATTTAAAAATTAAATAAAATATTATTTTTTAATATTATTAATGTTTTGAGATTTTAAAAAATTGAATTATTTATTATTTTTTTAAAATTGTAATAATAAATTAAGATTAGATGAAATACTTTTATTATCTAAAGATAGTCAATTAATTATTGTTCACTGAAAAACGAAACGTTTTCACTAGTATTGGAGACCTTTATATATCTTCTTCGATATAAACCTTACAAAAACTGATCGATCCAGTATGATAACTTCAGTGATAATTAATGTTGTTGTCGACGCTACTGTTTCAACTTTCAATTGAATTTTTCAGTCTGGTTTTGATCTTTACATTGTACCTCAATGAATTGATACATTTTAGGCCTTGTTGATCTGATTATAACTCATTTTATGTCATTTAATTATTATAATTTTTATTTTAATTTATAAACAAAATATAATAAATATTTCAAAAATAATATTAAAAAATAATATTTTATTTAACTTTTATCTCTTTCCATTTTAACTCACTATCCAAATCTCTCTAGATTGGACTTCTAGGGTTGCCAGTATAAAATAGTAGTACTAATCTTATTTCACAACTTGTAATTTGACTCTCTCCATATTCTATTGGACAAAAAATCCTTAAGAGTTAACCTCAAATATTCAACGTTAATGACCTTGTCGGGACGGTAGTAATTAATTGTATAATCGTAATCTTTTAATGACTTAAAGCCATATTGCATGCAAATTATGCTCTTTCTAAGAGAAAAAAAAAACATACTCGAGATTAAGATTGAGATTGTTGTAATCGGTATAAATCTTATAGTTTAACACAAAAATAATGTCACAATATATCTAAAATGAATACAAATGGTTGAGATAGTTTTCGTTTTACTTGGACGTGTTGTAAATTTGTAATAAGCCTTCCATAGCACACAAACACAAACTCATGAAGAGTGATCCTTTTCGGAGGCATCACTTTTAAGGAGTAATGTTAGTTTAGAATATACAATTTCTGTGTATTCTTTTTAATAAAAAGTAGAGTTTATCATCACGTTTTTTTTTAATGCAAATATCTTACTTATCTTCTTTCTTCTTTTTTTTTTTTTTTGAGAAGAATAACATATTTCTTTTATTAAGAACTTAGCAAATTTCGGATACAACAGGATATCTCCCCTAGCACAATGATCTTCTCAAAGAGATTAGCTAATGTATGAGCAATAATGTTTACATTTCTAGACACGTGCTGCACAAACCATGAACTAAATTGTCTTAGCAATTCCTAGTATCCTGCTGAATCATTTACGAAATGGTCCAGTTCTCAGTCTTTCCCTTTATGCCTTGAACCACATTTATCGCATCTCCTTTTAAAATAACAGATTGACAATTGAGGAGATTACATAGGAGAACAACTTTCATTGCAGCGAAAAGACTCTGCCAACAAAGCATCTAGAAATAACTCTCTTTGAGATCGCATGGTGACTATTACTGATCTTGTCCAGTCTCTCATAATTACCCCAATTCCTACTCGGCACTTAACTCTGTTTACAGTCTCATCTTAGTTGGCCTTAAACTTCTACTCTAGTGGAGCACTCCAATGCTGGTTGCTTGGTCTTTCTCGTGTACTTAATTGTTCAGGCTTCGAGTTTGCTTCCTTGAATGTCATGGTAAGATTATTAGCCGAATTCACAATTATCTCTGGATCCTCAAACTTCCCTTCAAAGACAAATAGGTTTCTTCTCTTCCAAATTTGATACACAATGACAAAAGTCTCCATTTTTTCCTCAGACATTACCATAAAGAGGTGACTAACTAGGTCTTTGAAGCATTGCATGTTCACACTCATTTTTTGCAACTTTCTAATGCTGACCCCACAAACATCTTAGGTAGCAGAGTAGGACCATAGTGCATGTGATACAGATTCTAGTTCTATAACTTGCAGATTGGACAAGTTGGTGACTCCCTTATGTTTTTCATGTACAAGTTTAAATTAGTAGGAATGGATTCATGACATGCTCGCCATAAAATATCTTGTATGAATTAGGAATTTTGATGTTCTAAATTCGAGGCCATATATCTAGAGCTGGAGTTCTGGATGAATGTTGCCCTCTAGCATTTTGTTCCATTTCACAAAGAAGATGATAAACACTTTTCACTAAAAAAATTTCATCTTTTGTACATCTCCATATCAGTTGATTTGAACTGCCCCTCCAACTTATTAGGATCCTACTGATTGTTGTAGCTTCATTCTCAGAGAACAGTTCATGCAGCATATTGATCTTCCATGACTTGGACTGATCATCAATAAGGCCACTTACATGGCAACTTGCAACTCAAACACTCAAATAAGATTGCACCTTATATGATGAGGGCTGAGGGATCCATTTATCTCCTCTTATAGTGTTTGATTTTCCATTGCCTATCCTTCAGAGCAACCATTCTATTAAAACAGATTTTGCCACTAAGACGCTTCTACACAAGTAGGATGCATTATGTCTGTTCTAGAGAAGTATTTAGCCTTTAAAACTTGTGAAGCTAAAGACTGGTTATTATGATTCTCCATCCCTTTTTAGCCAAAAAAGCAATATTGAAAAGCTCAAAATCTCTATACCCGAGACCACCCATTGGTTTTGCCTTGTCGAGAGCATTCCTTATCAACCATTGAGTTTTGGTCTTGTCACCTCTATCGCCCCACCAAAAGTTCTTCATAAGCTTGTTCATTTCATTCAAGATAATTTTTGGCAGTTTAAACATGCTCATACAATATGTGGAGACTGCTTGCACAATGAATTTTAGCAACGCTTCTTTTCTTGCTTGAGAAATGAATTTTACGTTCCAATTTTGGATTTTGTTCCTTATTGAGTCCAGTAAACCTTTGAAAGCAGCTATTTTATTCATTCTTATATAAGAGGGCAAGCCAAGGTACTTTTCAAAAGATTTTATTTTCCTTACTCGAGCATTGTGAAGAATGACACTCTTGATCTCTAGTTTGGTGTTTTGACTAAAATAAATTGCTAATTTCTCCATATTCAGTCTTTGTCCCGAGTCTTCTTCATATGAATGCAATAAGTTTTGTAGCCTATGCCATTCCAATACATTATATTAAGGACGTATTCTGCAGTCTAGTTTATCAAATCCCGACCGACCGTAACCTGCAAAATAAGAACAAGGAAAATCGGGATCCGGGACCGCTCTGACGATCAAGTTAGTTTTAGAGAGAAAATACATAGACGTTTGTATGAGAGAATTTGAGAATGTACCCCTTTTCGTCTTTGGTTTGATGTTATTTATAGGTGTTCCCTTTGAAGGAGGGTTCCTGTGATAAAAGAGCTGGAAATCGGGACATCATTCGATCGTCATCCTCGATAGGGAAAAATACTGATCTTACTCGGTCGGTCTCATCGCATTAATTGAGTATCCCTTCATTTAATGCTCAATTAGACCCTTTTGGAAAGGGTCATTAAATGCTGCTGTATCTTTCGTCAATCTAGCAATTAATGATGTGCATTTATAGTGTCTCCGCATTTAAGAGGGGAGATCTGTAGACCGGCGGTTGTCTGTCGTTCATAAATGCGGGAGTGATCATGATGTGAGGTGGATCCAAGAGATACATCAGTACGTGAACCGTCGTTCTGGCCTTAGCGTGTCCTCGAAGCCGATTTAATCTCATTCTGCCGAAGTCGGGATAACCAGGGACTTGGATCGTCCCTGGTTTCAGTCTCCCTAGTTGAATTCGGACACTGTGTGGTGGTGGGTGCAAATTACGGGCCTTAGGCCTGATAACCATTTTGGGCTCGGGTCTGGGTGAGTTGGACACCCTTTCACATTAGCTTTACAAAAGATAAAACTACCATTTGCAAGAAAGAGATGATTAACCAATTGAGATCCCCTTGCGAGAAGGAAACCTGTAATGAATCACTTGGCTTCGGCTTTGTCCAACAAACTTCCAAGGACATCTGAGCACAATATAAAAAGGTAATAGGAGAGAAGGTCCCCGTACCTTAACCCTCTTGAAGTAAAGAATAATTTTTGGAGAATACCATTAATGATCAAAGAATAGCTGACAGTTGAAATACAATCGTCCCCTTTCTCATTACCACATGAGATTAGTAATGGAGAATGGTTAGATTGTAGAATTTGGAGGTCTTGTACTTAACAATTGTTATACATAAGAGGGAAACATTCATTCCCTAACACTCTATCCAGCCTTTCTTTTGTGAAATCTACCCTTTCCCTTTTTTAAGTCCATGTATACTCAAATCCTATAATGCCCATGTCAATCAGTTTACAGTCATCAATGACTTGTCTAAAGTATTCCATTTATGCAAAGGATCTAGAGGTTGCACCAAATTTCTCCTTTAAGTTCAAGATTTCATTAAATTCTCTCATTACCAACCATGGTCTTTGAGAGTCAAGTTTAAGCATCCTCAACAATTGCCAGCTTTCTATCCTTTTCTTAGTTTTCGAATTTCCATAAAATTAATTAGTATCCAAGAAAGGAGACCAATCTCAGCATCTATTGCAATAGAAATGTGACTATTTGAGTAGGTTAACAACTCGGCTTGTACTTCAGCCTTCCAAAGCATTGCTATCCCACCACTCTTCCCCATGCTATCTACCATAAAACTCTTTTCAAAACCCAGCTTTGTTCGAAGCCTCTCCACTTTTTCTCTGCTTATTTTTTTTATAGGATAGGAAAACTATTCTTGGGAGCATCTTATTCACTATCAAGTGAAGTTCTCAAGCTCTCGGCAGATGCAACAAAAGAATTTCATGGTGCTTGACAGGACTACATTGCAGCTTTTTCCATCTCGTTGTCTGCCTCCTCCTCAAGAGATTGTTTTACTTTCCTCGCTAAGTCACTTAGAATAGCATTGCTGCCCTTACGTTTTGAAACCTTGTTTCTGGTCAAACTTAGGCTTCTGTCAAGCACATGGGTTTCTATTGTTGTTGGACCTTCTCGAGTCCTCATCTTCCAGCTCTTTAATTTTCCCCTTCTGCTTCTTCTAACAGAAACATCTTTGCTGACATGTCCCTTGAGTACTGGTCCCTAGGAAGTGGGGAAACACACATTTTGAAAATCATTGGTGCAACAATCTCAGGAGATTCCTTCTGCATGGGAGTTGTCGTTATGGGACCAGTATCTTTTCCATTGATTTCCAACCTTTTCGTGCTATCATGGCTTGCAAAATTTTCGCTCATCATCCCGTCTCCATTATCTCCAGACTGGATGTTCGAGATTTTCTCCTTTCTTTCATTTGAAAAATTTCCCATAACCGTTTTCATAAAATCAACCTCAATTACTTTATTTTCGAAATTGTCTGGATTCCTCAAAGTTTGATTGGAATTTGGGCTTTGCTCCTTCTTTGATGAAACACTCTTGGTCTACTCTTTGGTTGATTGCACTGGAACTAACATTGTCTTCTTTACATTGCCTCTCAGCCATGCACCATATACCATCACCCATTGCTTTCCTGTGTTCCATCTTCTCACATCGGCCAAGACTATGTTTAAACCTACCACAGTATTAACAAAAATTGGGTAACCTTTTATATTTGAGACGTATCCAATACTTTTTTTAATTATGGCTTTGCCTTCTACTTGTCATACTTTTAGCATTGTGCTCTTTAGGACATCGTTATTTACTTCCTTGTTTGCTATTATGCTGAATATGATACAATACCTGCTTTTTTCAATCGACAATTGGACCTCCTCCTCTCCCACTGCCACCTCAACCTATTCATCTTTCGTAAGTCTTAGCTCTTCATACATCGAAATCAATTTAGTCGCATCCATGTGACCTCTACAAAATAAAAGTCCAAGAAGGAGAGACTCTGAATCTTCAAAAAAAATTGAGAGCAAAAACACTTTATCCTCCCTCAAGAAAAAAGGAAAACCTCTTACTTATCTATCTTATAAAAAAATGTTTAAAATTAAGAACATAAAATTTTAAAAAATCCATCTCGCAAAGAATCAACACATGGTAAGAAATGATAAAGTATCCATTTATTCACAGTTTTTTTTATACAATTAGTGTAAAATAATATTTTGTTTAAAAATTATTTTAAAGTATAACTCTAATTTGATGGATTTTATTTTTTACAATAGCCTTTTATTAAATAATTGTGAATTGATTATTACACTAAAAATAGTTGAGAGTATCCAAACTTATTATATTCATCCTCATATAAATAATAATATTATTTATATAAGAATAAATTTGAATGCTTCTTAACAATACTCTTCTCACACACTTACAGTATCACTCTGCCCATGCGTGGTATGGTGATTCGTGTGAAGCTCAAACGTGCGAGAACGGCATCGTTTGCATGCACTTCAGCACAAGTGAGCAAAACATTTGGGCACGCAAGTGTGGTTATAACTTTTTCTTCCCTAAAATGATAATAGAAAGATATTTATCTGCCTTACAAAAATCTCCATTGCACTCTCTGCCTCCTCGCTATCTCCCGCTTCTTGCTCAAGCAGCCCTTAAACCCTAAACTTCAATACAAGATTTCTAGGGACTGTTCTAGGCATTTTTAATCTCCGAAGCTCCTCCCGTAACATATGCAGTTGGTGTTTCCCGAGGGTTTCACTCTCTCGTCCGGACTGAGCTTGTCGCCGAGAATGGCTGCTTTTGGTGCTCTTTCGCTGTGCCCGTGCAGCCTCTTGTGGCGGCCGAACCCCGCAAATAAGCTTTCTGTTTCGTGCTCTCTTGGTTCTCAAACTAGTACAGGTAGACGATGTTTCAAATCTTCTATTATGTTTTATTTTGTATTCGATGTTTCTGGTTGGTTGCTGAGAACATGAAAGAAATCTAAAGCGAAGACAATGGTGTATATGTTCTTGAGTTTTTTTTCTGGGTTCGAGGTTTACATTGAGAATAGAGGATTTGTGCTTGCTTGGGTTCTTTATAAGTCGAGGTGTTAGTTGAGAACTATCAGCTTCTATATTGAATTATTTTTTGAACATTTTTTAAACAGAGTGCGAAGCAGTTTGAAGGAAAAAACTCTTATCTTATTGCCTCGTTTGTTGTATTTTTGAATTGGAACTCTGGGTTAGCTTTATTGTTGGGTATCCTCGTGAAGTAAAAATTTTCTCTTTGTTTCACGTGTATGTCATTGCATATTTGCGTAAACTTTAAATTTAGCACGACGGATAATAAACAATTTCAGTATTTAGCTATGTGATTGCTGTTAATGCCATTATTTATAATTGCGTTTTGTTGTTTTAATTCTATTCCTTCTCATCTTAGGTACTGGCCGATCTAAAGTACCGCGTAAAAGATCGAGGATAAAGGAAGGGGCAAGGACAAGTATGGAAGACTCGGTTCAGCGCAAGATGGAAGAATTTTATGAGGGTTCTGATGGGCCACCCCTCCGTGTTCTTCCAATCGGTGGCCTGGGTGAGATTGGGATGAATTGCATGCTTGTTGGAAATTATGATCGATACATTCTGATTGATGCTGGTGTCATGTTTCCAGAGTAAGTCTATGAGCGCTAGTTTGCTACTGATCAAATGCCTTGAGTTGAAGTTTCTATCACATACTTGTGAGGAGTCCAAAAATATTATATCTTGGCCACTACATTCTTTTTGGCCAAGTCACGAATTCTTTTCCCTTTATTGATTAGCAAATATGAGTCAATATTTTTTTTCCTCATAACCTGAAGTCTTGTTAAACCGTGCCAAATGTCCTTGCTTGAAGAAGTTATTGGATTTCAAACTCTAATATAGGTTGCAGTATAAATCCCCTTTTTTGACTACATATATTACAAAAAGAGCTGCTACAGACATAGAGATTACACAAGTAAACCACTTATCAATAAAAAGAGATTACACAAGTAAACCCATAAAATGATGTGGTTTCGTAGAATCCATTAAATCTATTTTATAATAAAAGTAATTTTAAAATTTGACGTATCACATCAAGCCACATTGGTTGGTGGATTTACTCTTGTCCAATCCCTTTGTGACTAAAGTATTCTCCTATCAGAAAAGCTTTTTTGCACAAGGGTTGGAAGATTCATTTTCTAATTTGCATTTTGCAGTAGTGATTGCATATGCTGCTGAATCCTTGTCTAATTTATTGACATGCATCTTAAATTGTATTTCAGCTATGATGAGCTCGGGGTCCAAAAAATAACACCTGATACCACATTTATCAAAAGGTGGAGTCACAAAATCGAAGCAGTTGTTATCACACATGGCCACGAAGATCACATTGGTGCGTTGCCTTGGGTAAATTTCCCCCCTGATTATTCATCTAAAATTGGACTTCCTTCTCCTTAGAAACGTTATTTTGACTGAATAATGATGGATCAAGCTCTTAGTTATTTTATCTCCCCTTTTAGAAGTCTATCTATCCGTTATGTCTATTAAGATTCTATTAAGTCTAAATTTTTTTCTGCAGCACCCTGTATTCTGCATTTACATTGATGCTAAGAAGTTTGAAGTATTTTTTTCTTTGTGTTTCTGCTGTTACAGTTTTTTAACTAGTTAATTGCTGTCTAAACAGGTCATCCCTGCTTTGGATTCTCGTACACCAATATTTGCATCTTCCTTTACGATGGAGGTACTTTATGAGGGATTTAAATTTTATTATCATATATTTTCATAATATATACACTAAAATACATGCACATTAAGTTAATGAGATGTGCTAGCCACTACTTTTCAGAAGAGCTTGCCTTCTCAGTCAAATAATGGCATTCCTGATACGAAGTAGCACAATCTATTTTAATTAGTGTTTGACATTCCCTTAATGAATGTATTGACTTCATAACTCATGCACCTGTATTTCAATCTTTCTTTCTTATGCTCTTCTTATTTCCATCCCAATAAGGTAATTTCTATTATGATTGAGGTTTCACGCAATTACAATTATGAGGCCCTTCTTTATAAGTAAAAGACACAACTCAAGTAAACAAGGAGTATACAAGAGATACACCCATCTAGAAGTTGAGAAAGATACTAAATTCATGCAAGTTGAGTCCATAAAATTCTATAGATACATTCCAAGGAAAAGAGTGTTGATAAAGAAGTTCTTGAGCTCCTCTACCTTCTGAACATGGTCCTTGAAGGTTCTATTATTTCTCTCATTTCAGATACGCCAATGAGAAATAGGAACCATCTTTCTTTATTCCTGCAAGTTGCAGGATTGACTCCAAGTTTTCTCCAAGAAAAAAATTCCGCAATACTTCTGGGCATCCAAGCAATCCCACCCAGAAATTATGAAATCCTTTCATGAACGTTGTTTTTGTTTCTGTTTGTCCTGGTACAGGAAAGTAATTATCTTTCTTTTTCAACAGCTTATTAAGAAGCGCTTAAAGGAGAATGGGATTTTTGTTTCATCTAGACTTAAGGTATTTAGAACAAGGAGGAAATTTATGGCTGGGCCATTTGAAATTGAGCCTATCAGGGTCACCCATTCTATTCCTGATTGCTGTGGTTTAGTTCTTCGCTGTGCTGATGGTACAATTCTTCACACTGGGGACTGGAAGGTAAGGTTAACTTGTATATTTTTGTTTCTTTGGCTTTTTATTACTTTCATTCTGAAGCTTTAGAAGCGTTTACAGATTGATGAAACACCATTAGATGGAAAAGTTTTTGATCGTGAAGCATTAGAGGAACTTTCAAAAGAAGGAGTGACATTGGTAAGTCATCTGACCTTTGTTATTAAGTTTTTTATATTGATACAGTTATACAAAGGGAGATCTATCAGGTTTAACATTGTGGGAGAGTTAGGATTCACTGGAGTTAAAGCTTGAAAATATAGGTTCTATCTGCTTGTCCTGACAGTAAAATGAAGATAATGAATTTCATACTGCCAATTTGCTTTGGAGAGTAATATTCTATAAATCTCGATACAATGCCATTACCTTGTTTAGGTTATATGAGGCTTGCATGGCAGCATTATGTATGGAGAGGACTTCTCTGAAAAAGTCATGTGCTAGTCATTTCTCTTTATTTTGGGAAATTGTGCGAAGATTTTTAACAAACTTTCTCTTCACTTGCAATCTTGAGGTTGGATGGTTTAGACTGGCATCCGATGCCTTGTATTTCTTGTGTTTGCTCTTTCTCCATTGATGTTATCATGCCCTGCCCTTGTCTTTTCGGTCTTCTTTTTTTATTAATCCTTGTTCACTTCCTGTGGTGTGTTGATCTGGTGGGATTAAAATGTCACTTCTATACGCAGCATCATTTAACCGCTTTGTGAGAATATAAACAAATGAAAATATGGGAAATAACATCTTACTTTCAGATGATGAGTGACTCAACAAATATTCTTTCACCTGGGAGGACGATGAGTGAATCTGTAGTGGCGGATGCATTATTGAGGCGTATTTCTGCAGCTAAAGGAAGGGTTATTACAACTCAGTTTGCATCAAATATACACCGCCTTGGAAGTGTGAAAGCTGCAGCTGATTTAACTGGTAGAAAACTGGTATGTTCTCCACAACTAATCTGATCTACTGAAATTTTCCTAGTTTTTGGTCAGAATACTTTGCACCCTTGGGATTTCTGAGAGAGATTTTGTCTTGGAAGTTTTGATATCATGATTTGTGTTAGGTATTTGTTGGCATGTCCTTAAGAACATATCTGGATGCTGCCTGGAAGGACGGAAAGGCACCAATTGATCCATCAACTCTGGTAATAATACTCATAAACATCTCTGCCCCTTAGACCATTTTCTTTTACTTATGTTTATACTTAATTATTAAGTTTGAAAGCTTTTCCTTATTGTGCTTCTAAATTAACATTGGTATTATTTGAATTTCTCCCTTCATCAATCCCTTTTGAGTTGTCTTACAGCAAATAACAGTTTTGTTATCTACTCCTTTTTATGTTTTTGGTAAGATAAGTTTATTGAATAAAATGGGTGTTATCCCAGTACACATCTCACCTAAATTGAGAAAGGAAATTGATAAACAAAAGCTTTAAAAAGTAGAAATAGAAAAGGTGACCCTATTGTGGACCACCATCCAGTGGTACAAGGTGTTCTAAAAACAGTCTTAGCTCCACCAACAACTTCTCACAATCTTCAAAGCTATGCTCATATCTCTATCTCTGTCTCTTTGTCTCTCTCCCCAAACAAATTATACAAGATGAGATTATGTTTAGAAACGGAATCTTAAGGTCCATCACGGACTTCTCACAATCTTCAAAGCTAAGCCCATTTCTTTCTTTCTCGAATACACTACATTAAACAAGACAGAATCACTTTTCGTAATAATGCACACTGATGATGACCAATCTGCCCTTTTCAACAAGTTAGGAGATCAACCACTCGGGAAGGCATGACCTCATCTACCCCAAGTTGGCAAAAGATCATGTTTAAGAAGTATGCCTTGTGATAAAGTAGAGGGTGATCCACTGTTTTGACACACTGCATGTAAAATCCAATCTATTAATCTTTCTAATGCTATAGGTGAAAGTTGAGGATATTGATGCCTATGCTCCAAAGGATTTGTTAATTGTGACAACTGGTTCTCAAGTAAGTTCACTAGATGCCTTTGGTGGCTGCCTAGTTCCATAGATGACATTATTATTGGACCATTTTTGTTGGCATATCACTTTGTATTGTTTTGTGCCAGGCAGAACCACGTGCTGCTCTAAATCTTGCATCATACGGAGGTAGTCATTCTCTCAAACTGAGCAAGGAAGATATAATTCTGTACTCAGCTAAGGTAACAACATTTGGTATAATATGCAGTTGTTTAAAACCAAATATTGTTTAATTTTCTTTTGAGTCCATTCTGATTGAACTGGACTTTTTTTTTTCTTTTTTTTTTAAATTTATTTTTATCAACAGAAAATTAACATGATTAACGTTCATATGTGGAATTAATATTTGAATGCAGTTGATCTATTGCTTTGCTGTTACACTAAAATGTTCTCTATCAAGAAAATTATTTTCTAATCCCTCTACCTTTTGCTATTTTTTTTTATACGTAAATGAAATTTTATTCATAATAGAAAAGGTAGGCATAGCCCAAGTACATGGGACGTATGTATGAGATAAGAACTAGAAATAGTTACAAGACAAATGTAATGCATTGAAGATCAGAAAAATAGAGTTCAGGTGTTTTTGACTTTGGTTTGTGTGAGCTGTTTGATCTCTTAACATTTTGTCAATTTAAGTTCATTGGTGAATTTTTTTTTTTTTTTTGATATGTAGTTCCTTGGTGAAAAATTGATGGCCAGAATTTTTTTTTTTTCCTTTGTTACCAATTTGCCCATCAGGTAATCCCTGGTAATGAATCTAGGGTGATGAAAATGCTAAACCGGATATCCGAGATTGGAACACCCATTGTAATGGGTAAAAATGAGTGCCTGCATACATCTGGTCATGGACATCGTGGAGAACTGGTAAGTTTTATAATTTTATATACACTTATAAAAAAAAAGTTTTATAATTTTATTATTCCCGTTCTATGGGTAATATCCAATCAGGCCTCAATAAAAATCATGTGCTCTTTCCTGTTGCTCATGAGCTAAGGGCACTTTTTGGGTTTTTTTTTTTTGGGGGGGGGGGGGGGGGTTGAGGTTCTTACCTTCAGAAATAAACTAATCAAATATAAAATACATATCTGCAGGAAGAAGTACTTCAAATTGTAAAGCCACAACACTTTTTGCCCATCCATGGAGAACTGTTGTTTTTGAAAGAACATGAATTACTTGGAAGATCAACCGGCATTCGGCACACTTGTGTAAGTTGGTGCTTCATTGTTATAATGTTTTTGTGTCTACTGGTGAGAGGTAGTCGTTAACAGGATGAAAAATATTTGTCAGAAAAATCACAACAAGCCTTCTCTTAACTTATTGGGCAATCGGTATGATGAGATTGCTTTTACCTATTTACTAAAGAAAAACGGAATGAAATTGAGGATCATGGTAAACCAAGTTTACTCTTTACTTTTAGCAAGGTCAAGTAGGTGGGGTTTTTTGGTTTTATTGTCGCATGAAGTTTTTTTTCCCTGTTTACTTTTTCCCATGAAACATTTTTTTTTAGTCCAGTTTGGTTTCCAAACTCACCTCAGTTTATCTCTTCTCATTTCATCATTATAAATTTTTCAAATTTTCATACACTTTTCCATATCCACATACAACATATAATAAACAATTCAACTTTTTCAAATTTCAAAACACTCATAATATTAAAAAATAATATTCTAACAATATCTTATTCAACTCATCTGAATTCAATTCAACTCATCTCGACATCCAAATACAGATTTAACCTTTCCCTCTGAGAGTACCCAAAAAAAACTTTCCCTTTGAAAAAAAAAATTGCTCGTCACATTTGTGGGGACCTTTGTCACAATTGGTTTTAGTTTGCAGCTGCCTTTCCAGTTTTCTCATCCGTTGCATTGGTTTTTTTAAAAGAAAAAGAACCCTCTCGTGTCTTTTCTCTCTAAAATTCATAGCTATGTAGCAGCTTCTATCTGACTGCAAATAGCTATGTCTGTGGATTGTATAGATCCACAGGACAAAGGAATAGAAAAACTAGACTTTAAAAAAACTAGCCTTATAGCGAATGGCTTTGGTTGGGTCAATCTGTCCATTCTTATGTCAGAAATTGCACTGAAGTGGAAAAAAAAGCTTGGACCTTCTCATGACAGGCCTACTAAGTTACATGGCAATGGTTGGAATTCTTTTTATGTGAGTCACACACATTTAAGGTAATGAAACACTATGATGAAAGTATTTTAATGTGATTTACTTGAATCATCAGGTTATTAAGAATGGCGAGATGCTTGGGGTTTCTCATTTAAGAAATAGGAGAGTTCTGTCTGCCGGTTTCACTTCCCTAGGGAAAGAGAGTTTGCAGGTTGGTTATCCTCAAGTTTTTTCTTATTTATTATGATAATTTAATCAAGAAAATTCTGATGAATCTGTTCTTTTTTTCAGTTGATGTATAGTGATGGTGATAAAGCATTTGGTACATCAACAGAACTTTGCATTGATGAGAGACAAAGAATTGCATTAGATGGCATTATAGTGGTCAGGTAGACCTTTTGGATCTTGCAGTTAATTTGATTGTCATTTATCATCTGTATAATAGCATCCTGATAGCTCACTTTTACAGTATGGAAATTTTGCGCGGTCAAGATGCTGATGGTCTGATTGAAAATAGCTTGAAAGGGAAGATAAGAATCACTACAAGATGCTTATGGCTTGACAAAGGGAAGCTCTTAGATGCACTCCATAAAGCCGCCCATGCTGCACTTTCAAGCTGTCCTGTCAATTGTCCTTTGGCCCACATGGAAAGAACTGTGGCTGAGGTCTTGAGGAAGATGGTAAGGAAATACAGTGGTAAAAGGCCTGAAGTCATTGCCATTGCTGTGGAGAACCCTGAAGCAGTTCTCTCTGATGAGCTGAATGCAAGGCTATCTGGCAAGTCCCATGTTGAATTTGGGATGCCTGCACTGAGAAAAGTGGTTGATGGACGTCTAAATGAAATTGATGGACATCCAAAAGAAAAACAGTCCGATAGGATGCATGCAGAAGAAGACATTGCCAGTATACATTTGGAGACTTCACAACACAATTTAGAAGGTCTCTCTCTCTCTCTCTCTCTCTCTCTGTGTGGGTGTGTGTGGGTGGGTAGTAGTGTCTGCGTTTGCTTGTTCATGTCCTTGTTGCTTCAATAAAAACATGCAAGAATACATGTATGCATCTGTGTAATTCTTACTAATAGAATAAGTATCACTGCTGGGGTGATCTAGCTGCACATCCTTAACGAAGTCTCTGCACCCAAAGCCATCAAACTCAGAACTTTCACTTAAATTTGGGAAGATGAAATTTGATTAGAACTACTGTTCATTACATAAGAAGTATTCTAGAAACAATCATTGAACAGATTCGTGCATATGAATACTCACAGGCGCCTGTGCACAGATCGAAGTAAGAAAATTTCTCATCCCAACAAATAGAAAGTTGTTGGGATGAGAAGTCATTTTGTTATCATGACCATATGAGCTTCCTTGTAAATATATGTTTTCATAATACAGTGATCTGTAACATCAATTCTCATGATGCTATTTTCCCCCATCTCAATTTATCCATGCAGGTGAATATGCTGAACTTGAAAGACTACTACCCGAGGAAGACACCATGACTTCAAGTTCCAGCTTAACAGAACAACTTTTACCCGAGTCTAATGATTCAGATGATTTCTGGAAAGTGTTTACGTCACCATCACCTGTTGACAAAGTGGCTAAAGCTAACAATGGTTTTGTCCCACACACAAAACATGTGTCACAGGTTGAGAAAGTTGGTACCGAAAGCGATAAAGCTGACTCCTTAAAATTATCAAATGCTAAACCGAAGTCCAAGCCTGTGAAACGGAATAAATGGAAACCTGAAGATGTTAAGAAGTTGATAAAAATGCGTGGGGAGTTACGTAGCAGATTCCAAGTTGTGAAGGGGAGAATGGCCCTCTGGGAAGAGATATCTGGGAACTTGTTGGGAGATGGGATCTCTCGAAGTGCAGGGGAGTGCAAATCTCTATGGACGTCTCTGGTTCAGAAATATGAGGTTTGTTCCTCCCTCCTTTTTGGTTTATTTAATACATGGAATGTCATCAACGTTTATTACTTTATGGAAGATAAATTTGTTATCCTTTCCCGATTATGATTTATTAATCCAAACATTTTATTTTTATTTTTTGATTGAACAGGAGACCAAGAGTGGGAAGAAAAGCAGGAAGAGCTGGCCATATTTTGAGGAAATGGATACTGTTTTTTCTGATACTGATGCAATGGCAACGAAATGATTGGCAAACAAAAAAACAGCTTGCACCATTTTTTGGAAGACTTTTGACAATTTCTACTTTGGATAGCAATGACCATGGCAAAGATCCATGGACACACTCATTCATGATGGATTTAGGAGTGGAATTATCTTAGGCGATGTCGAAGAATCAACCAAGGACCAAGAAGACATGTAGTAGTTTGGTCGCCATAAACCCTCTCTGTAAGCCGATGTGATGAATAGATGAGGAAGGGGATAGTGGCAATACATGGAACGGTGATGTTTTTTTTTTTTTTTTTTTGAAGAAAATAATTCGAACAGTAAATTGTTGTGTTGCTTCATTGATAATGTAGACATAATTTAGAGAGTAAGAGCGAAGTTTTGAAAGTAGCTTCTTTGACATGCTCTTATAATTTGTTACCATGATGGAGTTTCTTCTAGCATGATATGATGCTGAAGACTGGCGCTGAAAATAAGCTTGCTGATGTGGCAGTCCACTTAACACCTGCCACGTCAGCTCTCTTCTTTTTCGTTTTTATTTTGTTTTTTTAAAATGAACATAACTTTCACTGATTGGGAGTGTTGGTACAAAATGTTTGAAAGCTTCCCAATTCCTTCCTTCAGGCGCAGGGCCTCCATCCTCTGATTATTCCAGCATTTACCATCAATGCTCTATTATCAACTCTATAAAATAGAAAAATAATTTGTACAAGTTTCAAGTACACAAATTTTATACCAGTCATTGTAAAAAAGTAGACTCCACTTAAAAGCAGTTACTTTATTAGTGAGATTTACTCTTTTTGTAGAAGGCTTGTATGGAAATTGTCTATTTAAGATTTGTATTTAACATTACTCCCATAAACAAATATCTTCGAATTACTTTTGTTTTTGACATCTCTTCAACATTTTTCCTCTTTTTTAGGGCTTCAAAATCCAATGTTCTTCTGTCGATCCTTTTATCATTCAGATGCCATGGAATAGTTGAAACTAGTGAGGGACCAGCTCCTTGTGGCATATTTTGGTGATGGCGCCTTTGCTTGTGGCCAGGCCCTATGAGATGAAGTCCTTAAAAAAAAAAAAAGGACTGGACACATGTGTGAATGATGTTCTCACTTTGTATCCTCAATTGAAACCTCAATAGCATCAATTAAGTAAATACTTTATATAAAACTTCAAATTTTTCTTTAATTTTGGACTTTGAAATTCTTTTAACCTAAAAGAAAGAAAGTAATGCCAGATCCATGTTTGGAATGTGCAAGACTCTTTCGAAATGTGGGATCCACAATAAAAAACTAGTTTCTTTCATATAGCTAATTTCTTTTGTAGGGCTATCTAAGATTTAAGTTTGGTTTGGTAACACAAAATTAAACTATTTATCTCATCTTATTTTATATGATAATTACAATTTTTTCAAACTTTCATATAAAATATAATAAACAATTCAACATTTTCAAATATTAAAATAAAAGTAATATTAAAAAATTATATTATAATAATATTTTATTCAACTTTTAACAAAACTTTTTATCTTATTTTATCTGAATTACATAACTAAATAAGGCATTACACATTCTATAAAGTAATTTTGTGAAGTAATTTTTCAAAGAGAAATTACTTGTCCTTCCATACTACTCTGAGAGTTGGTTTGGATAGTAAGATAAGATGAGAAGGTTTTAAATAAAAATTGAAGTCTTGATCAATTTTACAAAACCTTTCATCTTCATCTAATCATTACAACTTTTTAGAATTTTCATACAAAATAAATTAACAAATTCAACTTTTTAAATCTTAAAATCTTAAAATAAAAATAATATTAAAAATATATATTTTAACAATATATTATTTAATTTTTAATTTTTAACTTAATTTATTTATAAAAACAAACGAGGCCTCAAGATTGAATAAAAGATTTTTAAACTATTTTTTTTAAATATTATTATTTTAAAATTTGAAAAAATTAATTAAGATTTTAAAAAATTAAATTATTTATTATATTTAATATAAAAAAATTTTAAAAATTATAATAATAAAATAAGTTAAAATGAGTTTTCAATTTAATTTGGGCCTCTCTCAGCGCAAGCGTGACTCGACTCGAGCCCGTGACGTTATGCCATCTGAGGACCTTGGCTACGACCTGTCGTTCCAAGATGTGTAGTATGAACCGACCTCGGAACCTCTACCTTTTCTTGTTTCTCAAGCTCTGTGCGCTCTCTCTCTCTCTGAGCGTCAAATACTCAAAGTTAGTTCGTCTTTTACTGGCTCTCCCTCTGTATCAAGGTAAACTAGGGTTCACTATTTACTTTAGCTTTGTATGAGTCCAACTACATTGACGCATGCTTATTGTTATCTGTTGATACAAATTTTGAGGGATTATCGATTGAAACTAATTTTGTAGGGATTTGTTTTTGTGTTTTGATATTTTCACTAGCTTTATACAAAATAATCATCATGAAGCTTGATACAAGCGGTCTCGAATCGTTTTCTACACTTTTAAGCGCAAGCAGCGAGCTTTCCGGGAATGGTTTTTCCGCATCCCCATCGTTTGAGCTCCCAGGCACAGTCGACGTGAGTTTCCGCTTTGAAAGTAATTTATTTAAAGTTTTTTATGTTATCTTTTTAAAAGAAACTAATACTTGGTTTGGTTTCTGAGAATTTAGAGCAAAAGTGATGTAAAATATATTAGTTTACTCTACTTATCAAAAAAAATATATATATTAGTTTACCAATGATGTGTTCGTTTGTTTTACCTTTTTTTTCGTCTTTTAGTTTGATGAATTCCAGAAGGAGGCTATACAGATGGTGAAGCCGGCGAAAGGGACGACAACGCTTGCTTTTATTTTTAAGGAAGGGGTTATGGTGGCTGCGGATTCTCGAGCTAGCATGGGTGGATACATTTGTATGTACAGTGGCCTTGAATATCTACTGTTTACGCTTTGCCATCAATTTTTTGGTTGATTGCAGTTTACTGCACAGCATAAATTATAATCGAATTGGAATTGAAATTGGAACTAGACGCAATCTTGGCCTGCTGGCTTTATGTCTGTTGGCTATTCTAATATATGGAGAAAAAAGGGCTCATTACCAATAATCTATGTGATCTAATTTATGTACCTCGATTGATTTCTGAGGAGTGTGCTTGTTTTTCATATGCGGATACCTATTTGTTTTGCTGTTGCCCAGGCTTTCCTTTCTGTAAGCAAACAGGGGCTGCCACAAAGTGTTGCCTTACTGCTACTACTACTTTATTTGGTGTTTAAAAAGTTCAGTGTGTTAAATTGTCTCATTTGGCGTCCTACTTATGATCTTTTTGCTGCTGGGCCAATGAGGGCATTGTGCCGCCAAGGGATCATGGTTTCCTGTTTTCAGATTTATGATAGAGATAATAGTGTTAGCAATAGATGTTGATGATTAAAATATCCCCATTTGTTTGTCTTTCCATTTGTTTGTTATGTGTTATTTGTAGCCATTCCTAAAGAATGATCCCTTTTTTATAAAAAAGGAAAATTCTTTCTTTGAAAGTTATGTAATTGATCTCTTTACCCCAATTTCCAGCATCTCAATCTGTAAAGAAAATCATTGAAATCAATCCTTACATGCTCGGCACAATGGCTGGAGGAGCTGCTGACTGCCAATTTTGGCATAGAAACCTGGGCATCAAGGTAATCTGCATGCTATGAGTTTTTTTCATCTTTCTATAAATCACTATGTAATCTGTTACTACTATCTGCTAAATCATTTGCAAAGCTCACAACCTACGACTTGTTTCTTATGCAAGCAATACTAGCAGTAGCATAGCCAAGGACTACAGAGCTTTGCAGAGCAGGCTTCACTACAGCCATTTAGGTTTCTGTAGGGGATGGCAGCAAAATTCATTTAAAAATCTCTGTTAATAAAAAGAAATTTTATACTTTTCTGCAAGAAAATGAGTAACCACCATCCACAATATGACTTGACTGATGTGGAGCCTGGTGGCTAATAGCGAGGGCTGTGCAAAAATCTGACTCCGAATCTGCACTGTCAGAGCGGAAGCTCCGATAAAACGGAATTGGATTTGGAGTTATTTTTGCATTTAAAGTTGGAGTCGGATTTGTTGTCTGACCAACTCCACTCCGACTCTGACTCCGACTCCGATTTTTACCTCTGGCTTCGAGTCCAACTTTGACCTTGGCTTTCAGACTTTCCTACTCTTTTTTTAATAGGTAATAAGAATTTTATTCATGTAAATAGGCAAAATCATATACAAGAAGTGTACAAGAGGTAACAAGCTAGAAAGGAAAAGTTAAGACAAGACATTACAAGAACTGATGAAAATGTAGTTGGATTCATCAGGTCTTGATGGTTCCTCTCCCTTAACACCGTATGCCTTCATTAGTTCTTGATGGTTCCTCTCCCTTCAACATTTTGTTCCCTTCATTTTCGCCATTTTCTCTACCTCCAAAAATCTTTAGGTGTGTTTGCTATATTCGTAACCTTGACCCATGCTTTGATAAGCTTGCTCCACGTTCTACCAAGTGTCTCTTCGTTAGTTATTACTGAACTAAAAAAGGATATCACTAATGTAGTCATGTTTTTAGATGCTACTTCATTCATGTTGATATTACCTTTTTTGAATCCATACCTATTTCTCAAACACATCTTTGAGTATTGAGTGTGATCCTCTATCATTACTTACTATTAATACTTTTTCATTCACACTCACCCAACCTTACCAAACCGTCCTCAGTGTTTCCCCCAATTCCTTTATGGATTTACTTGCATAGCTTGTGGCCGCTAGCTCCCATACCTGCCCTCAACTCTATCTCCATCTTCAAATCCTAAGTTACCTAGCACTTCAGACTTTTTACTTGTTACTCTCTACAAAGGTACTCGTTCTTGTGTTACTCAATATCCAATTAGCCAATTTGTCTCATATCATGTCTTAATTTTGATCTTCTCCATTTTCATGTTTTGCTTCTCAACTTTCAAAACTTTCTATTCCAAGAAATTTAGGATGCTTTATCTAATCTGGGGTGGGGACAACTATGAAAATGAAATGGATGCTCTTCCACATAATGGGACATGTGACCTTATTCTATTACCACCTGGTAAACAACATGTTGGCTGTAAATGAGTATGTACAATCAAATTCCTTCTTGATGGTTCTGTGGAATGTCTGAAAGCTCGCTTGGTTGTTAAGGGTTACACTCAAACATATGGCATTGATTACAAGGAGATCTTTTTTGTTCAAGTGTTTGATCTTTCTTGGTGTTGATTTAGACTGACTCTTGTTTCAACTAGATGTAAAAAATGCATTTCTACATTGCAACTTTGCATGAAAAAGTTTATATAGAGCAACCACCTAGGCAACCACCTGGGTTTGTTGCTTAGGGGGAAAATTGAGGTACAATATGCAAGTTAAAAAAGGCATATTGTATGGTTCAATAATCTCCTCAAGCATGGTTGGGAGGTTTTCTAATGTTGTATTGGCATGGTCTTCGTAGATGCAAAACAACTATTTGGTATTTCACCTACATAGTGATGCAGGTCACATTTTGTTGGTTGTATATATGGTATTTCACCTACATAGAATTGCTAAGCTAAAACAGTTTTTACGCGATCACTTTAAGACAAGACTCAGGCAAGCTTAGATATCTCCGTGAAATTGAAGTCAATAGATCTAAAAGTGATATCAATCTATCTCAGAGGAAATATGTACTTGACCTTCTAAAAGAAACTGACTTGTTAGGTGCACGACTTATTGACACTCCTATGGACCCAAATCGTAAATTTTTGAAAGAGGAAGGGGAGTTGTTTGGAAAGCCGTCTAGGTATCAGAGACTAACTGAAAAATTGAATTATCTTACCATCACTAGACTAGACATCTCTTAAGCAGTGAGTACACTGAGTCAATTTTTACAAATGCCTAGGGTCTCACATTGGAATGTTGTAATTCATATTCTTTATTATCTTAAGAGAACTCCTAGCCTTGGATTGTTGTATCAACCAAATGGACATCTTAGGATAGAAGCCTTTTCAGATGTTAATTGGCAGGTTCTCCTTCAAATAGAAGATCTACTACTGGATATTGTATCTTTATAGAAGGTAACTTAGTTACATGGAAGAATAAGAAACAAGTAGTAGTAACTCAGTCTATTGCAGAAGCTAAATACAGGGCAATGACTCAGAACTAGTGAGCTGACATGATTGTAGCACTTCATCCTAGAGCTTGGGTTTCTAACTGTTCTTCCTCTTCAACTATTTTGTGATAATCAAATTGCAGTGCATATTGCCTATAATCCTATATTTTATGAGAGAACTAAACACAAAGTTTGATTGCCAATTCATTTGAGATAAGATACTGAGTGGTGATATTTTTGCTCCTTTTCTGAAGTCTGCTGATCAACTCACATACATGTTAACCAAATCATTGTATTGTAGTCGGTTAAAACTTATTTGTTTCAAGCTGGGTTTTTATGATATTTATGCTCTAGCTTGAGGGGGAGTGTTGTAGGACATGGTTGTAATTAGTGTAACTTGTAAGGGTATAATTGTCTATTGCATGTAGTATATATATTATGGTATGTCAATGAATAAAGTAAGAATTCTCTCCATGTGTTTCTACTAGTGCAATATTAAGACATGCCTTGCGAATATTCACAACACGCTTCTATATTTTTCATGATTTAAATCATTGGAATACAGGTAGATGTCTGATGAAAATAATTGGGTTGGTGGGTAATCCAAATTTAATACTGCTTAGGATTGATTTGTTGGCTGGGAGTCTATTTAGAAGCTTCATATATCCATCCACGCTAGCCCTTCTATAAATTTATCATTATGGTTGTGTAAGTTGCATATCTCTTATTACATGGGAAGGTTTCTCTAAATTAATTTTTGTAATCTCAGTGTCGATTGCATGAGTTGGCAAATAAGAGGAGAATTTCAGTGACAGGAGCTTCAAAATTGCTTGCTAATATATTATTCTCATACCGTGGAATGGGTCTATCTGTAGGGACCATGATTGCTGGATGGGATGAGACGGTAATGGGTTCTTTTCATTTTTCTAATGCTGTTTGTTTCCATGCCAATTTGACTCTCTTCTAATTGCTTCTTTGGGTTACAGGGTCCTGGGTTGTACTATGTTGACAGTGAAGGAGGACGGCTTAAAGGCGCTCGATTCTCTGTTGGATCTGGTTCACCATATGCGTATGGTGTACTGGATAATGGGTCTGATAAAACTTCTATCCATCTGGCCATTAATATACTTCCTACCCCAAATCTACCTCCTTTTTGTTAACATGGTTTTTCCCTTTTCTCACCAGGTACCGATATGATATGTCAATCGAAGAGGCTGCTGAATTGGCACGAAGGGCGATCTATCATGCAACATTCCGTGATGCAGCTAGTGGTGGAGTTGCCAGCGGTAATTTCTCTCTCTCTCTCTCCAAACACTGAATGGGTGTACTTCTAGGTAACACGAGCCCATGTTTAGTTTAAATAATAAAAATTACTGTAATTTTAGTAAAATATGTTTTTCTGTGATAACAAAAATCGTAAAAGTTTGTCTCAATGCCAAAGATTATTAAATTTGAAATAACCAACATTAACTTTATTTGACATTCTTGTTCGTACATGGGCACTAAAAGAGGGCCACGCTAAGAGTAATTGGAACATTCCAGTAAATTTAGGCTAGTTGATCAATTTTGTGTCAAGCTCTAACTAGGGTGGTGTTCTACAAGGGACAGTCTAGGACCTGCACACATTTTATGGCTGACATGTAACTTTGCTCTCTCTCTCTCTCTCTCTCTCATGTAATTGTTCGATTTCAGTATATTATGTGGGACCAGATGGATGGAAGAAACTATCCGGTGATGATGTTGGAGAACTCCACTACAAATACTACCCTGTTGTCCCGAGCTCTGTGGAGCAAGAAATGGTTGAGGTGGCCTGAGCTTGAGTCAGAGCTTTGCTTGTGTTCCTTAAGGTTCAGGTTCATAGCTTTCTTTGTGAGACAACTTTGATGTATTTATTTGTTTATTTTCTTCCAAGTTCCCGAAGGAATGCATGCAGTTGCATCTCGAGGACGTTTCATTCACATCTGAATTCAACTTAAGGTCTTTGGTGGCTTCTGTAATTTATTTTCGATTTTCAAGTTGTACTCTCCTTGTTCGTATTTTCTGTATTGTAGTTTTTATGTATATGGTGACATAAGCAAAGAAAAAAACATAATATATGTATTTAGTCATATTTTCTTTTGGTTTCCCGCATAGCCGGACGTCTCCAATGTATCTTGGCTGTGGTTTTGTTATCCAATGTATCATGACTTTTATATCCAGTAGAGCCTCCATTTGGGCTTTTATGCATCTTGGCTGCGGTTTTGACTTTTATATTGGCTGTGGTTTTGACTTTTATCTCCAATGTATCTTGGCTATGGTTTTGATTTTTATGCCCAATAGAGCATCCACATTAGGCTTTCTAAAATGTTTATCAATTTTTACTCAAAAATCATCTTTCATATTTTAACTACTCTCCTTTCCTAAACTTCCATCTCACTCTCTATTATCTCTCTAGTTTATTAAAATATCTTTTTTATTATTCTTGAATTCATTTATTTTGACATTATTTTTCAACAATTCAATAGTTGTCATCCTTGTGTTTTTGACAATTCATCATCTCTACATTTTTTTTTAATTTAAATTTAAATTATTTATTTTTTACAAACTGTAATTTTGTAATAATAATAATAATAATCGTATTTTTCCAAATGATCATATTTAGATAAAATCTTATCATCTCATAAGTAGTATTTTTGTCAAATTTGAACTGTAACAAAATCATACATTTTTCCAATTAATTTTTTCATTTTCTATCAGTCATTATCAACCCTAGCAATTTTTGTATGTTTTTAAATGGTAAAAAAAAAAATTGAATTCTTGGAATTTTTCCAAATGGTCATATATTATATAAATTAGTGCATAAATAAGTGGAGTTGCCCTTCTAATCACAATTTACAATTCTAAATATCATTTTTCATAGTTTATTTATATTTTAGATAAACTTATTGAGGATTAATAAAATGGTTTTGCTGATGGTTAATAAAATATTAATATATATAGGTTTTGGAATGCTATAGCCTATCGTTACTGAGCAATTTCAGAAAGCTACGCATACTTAAATTATTCCCCATTTTACTCGGTCGGTGTTAGATATGGGACGCTTCTTGGCCGAAAAATTAATCACCTTTTCTCATTTTTGCAAAGAGATGCTTATGTCCAGCCGAATGCGAATGCTATTGAAGACAATTAAAAAGAAAAAATAAAAAAGAAAAATTGGGATCTTTATGAAGAATACAAGTTATTTGTTGGAGAAATTTTAGATACACTTTTGGGATTTGCAACTCTAGCGCATTTTATTTAAAAAAAAAATTATATAAATCTCAAATTTTTCTTTTAAAAAAAAAAGAAAAGAAAAGAAAAAGTATGTAGCCCTTACAGATTCTAAGAATATTTTCATTGGAGTTATCAATTTTTTTTTTAATTCGAAGAAAATTTTGAATTTATTATTTATTTTTGAAGATAAAAAGTATTTTTTGATATTTTTTCATATATTTTTTTTTGATTAAATATAATTAAATTTTTTTAATATATTTGTAAAAAGTATAAATTTAAAGGAAAATTTTGATGATTCCTAATACTGTAAGTATTACTTGACTGCTTTTGTCATATGATATCAGTATATAGTGACCAATAGCAACTTGACTGAATGGTTCGCGTTGTTGACCATTAAACACGTTCTGGACTGTAGAATTTGCCAATGTATTCTCAGCTTCTCCGTCAATTTCTTTGATCCCTTCTCGCGGCGATTTCCCTAAAAGTGACGGCATAGACTACCTAATACACACGGGATTCCCGTTTTCATTTTTTCTTCGTTTTGAACACTTATTTCTTATGTTTCGAAAACTCATAGCAGGTTCTTCCCATCATCATAGATGGTTCTGGATTAGGTTGAAACCTCACGAATTACGCAGCCTCAAAGGGTGTTTGTATGTATATATATATATATAATGAAGGATGTAACAATATTGTATAGCAATTCAAAATAGCAAAAGGATCTTCTTGGCTTTTGCTTCTACTTCTCACAACAATTCTATTTCTATTAATCCTGAACTGAAATGGGGAAAGGCGAAGAGTTCAAGCTTGTTTTCGAGTACTTCGATGAAGATGGTGATGGGAAAATATCAGCTTCGGACTTGAGACATCGGTTGAGTGTCATAGGTGATGGAGATCTGTTTCCAAAAGAGGTAAACGTTGCAGTTGAGGCATTTGATTCTGATGGAGATGGGTTCTTGTGTTTGGAGGATTTTATTAGGTTAGCACAAGGAGGTGGAGATGAGGAAGAGAAGACGAAGGATTTGAGAGAAGCTTTTTCAATGTATGATACAGAAGGGTGTGGTTTTATCACACCCAAGAGTTTGAAAAGGATGCTCAGCAGATTGGGTGACTCAAAGTCCATTGATGAATGCAGAGTGATGATCGAACACTTCGATTTGAATGGGGATGGTGTTCTTTGTTTTGAAGAATTCCAAATCATGATGCAGTGATCATTATAATTCTTTAACCATTCCTCATCTTTTTTTGTGTGCGCGCACTTGGCAAGTTTGCAAAGTATTCTTTTTTAATCTCCTTGTAATTTCTTAATGAATATTCTTTTTAATTGTTTATTTCAATTAAATAGTCTAGTTATAGAGAAAAAGTTTATATGTTATGTGAGTTGTGCAATATTAATTTTGTTGTGACCCGAAGTCCCACATCGCTCCCGTTCAAGCGTCTTATATGTGGGGTTTCATCTACCTTGTCTAACGCGTTTTAAATCCGTGAGATCCTGAAGTGCCAAAACGAACAATATCGGATGAGGATATAAAGCTACCCGTATCTGAATATGGGAGAGGGACATAAATGACCCCCCCCCAACTTATCTTTAAAAAAGAAAAAAATAATTGATGGATGTTGTGCATACATCAATTACGGCATTTAAGCCGCGCTTATGGCACTCACCAATTGCCTATATATATGTTTTCGTTCGTTCAGCTTCATATATGTAAGAAAAACGAAAAAGAAAGAGTAGAAAGAAAGGAAGAGAAAAAATTTCAGTTCTTGAATAATAAGAGTTCTAAATATTTTCTCTTATAAAATCTCTTGCAATAAATATTTTCTACTTTAGTTTATAACACATTATCAATACGAAGTTCTATTAACTCTGAAACTAGTAATCTTCTATTTCAAGTAAGTTTTTCAGTATATTATTTGTAGTTTTTGTGATGAATATGAAATATTATATTGTTGATTAGTACTAGATAAAATCTTTGTGACTTTATAAATATATTTTTGAGATAAATATATTTATTTCACTATTTATATATGTAAAAAATGTCAAATCTTATAAAGTTGGAATTCGATACTCTTGATATTTCTGGAAAAAAAATTATTCATCCTGTATTGTTGATGCTGAAATCCATCTGGATGCAATGAACCTAGGAAAAACAATAAAAGAAGGAAATCAAGCGTCCCCGTAGGACCGTCCTTCGCCACCATCTTCACGAAAAATTAAAAACTGAGTATCTTATAATAAAATATCTCTTTATTTTGTAGAATATTTTAAGGGAGAGATATGAATACCATAAGTTATCCTCCCAAATGTTCGTTATGAATTATTACACCTAAGATTGCAAGATTTTAAAAACGTTAGTGAATATAAATCCGCACTTTTATTGACATGATATACAAATTGGAGTGTTAAATATTTTAGGCACTATCTAAAGAAATCTGTTTCTTGTTCTGCTTTAGACTCTTTTTTAACATATAATGCAATATATATTGTTGCACACCAATTAGTATCTTCTTATGTGACCAATTTTAGCTGCTTTCACTGGAACTCCAAGATTTCTTTTGCCACAAATACTTCTAATAAGCAGTAACGTGAAATTCCCATTTTCATTGTAGATATTAAATTTTTTAAAGATGTATTTTGTTAAAACTTAAAAATGTAATAATTGTTTTAATAAATATAAGCCTTCCAAAGCAAAAAAAAAAAAAAAACCCGTCTTTAAATCCGGAAACTGGAACCCGCTTTTTTAAAATCCAGAATTACATGGGTTCAGCCCAGATTTAAAATCCGGTTCCGGCTCCGGTTCCGGTTCTGGATATCCGGATTTGAAACCCAGTTCCGAGTCAAGATACTTGGGTTTCCAAATTCAGAACTCGGGTGCACACCCCACCTGCAGCAGCAGTATCGAGAGCGAAAGTTCAAAAAATATTCAAAACTTATATCTTGTCTTCTAGTAGCTAAGCAAAATAATAAGTTTTTATTAAGAAATCACTAATCACATCCTACTATTTTAACATCATTCCCTAAAGTGAATAATACTAATTTTGCATCATTCCCAGAAGCGAATGGTGCATCATTTCAAAGAAATCGATGGCATGGACGTGGTAGGAGAAACTTTAGAAATGTTGGTACCAGAAGCGACAACATTAAAAGAGATAATAATATACCATATCACAAGAAATACAACTCAGATAGGGGTAAAAGCCCTCAAAATAATTATTCAAAAAAATGTGAAGAGGTGTGTCATAGATATGGTATGACTGAACATTGGTCACGTACCTGTCGTACGACCAGGCACTTGGCTGATTTATATAAAACATCTATAAAAGAAAAGAATAAAAAGTTTGAAACAAATTTAGTAGAACCATCAGATAATTCATTAAAAATAGATATTACTCATCTTGATATTTCTGATTTTTTTGAAGACCATGATGGTAGAATTGATCATTTCATTAGAAATGGAAGTGTTCCTCCCAATTAGTGTATTTTCTTTAGAATTTTTTACTATTTATAATGAAAATTTTGTATATTTTGTATAATCATGGATCACACAGATGAATTTTTTATCTCTGAGTTGAATAATAAATATGTATATTTGGCTAACAGTGCTACAAGTCACATAATTCTCAAAGATAAAAAATATTTTCAAAATCTAACACTAAGCAAATCTTATATCCATACCATATCAGATTCATCAAATCTAATTGAGGGCTCTGGAATAGCTTATATTGTGTTACCTAATGACATCAAATTTTATATTGATGATACTCTATTTTCTTCACAATCTAGAAGAAATTTATTGAGTTTTAAAGCTAAATGTCGTAATGATTATCATATTAAAACTACTAATGAAGGCAGTAAAAAACATCTACTTATTACTAAAATAATATCAGGCCAGAAACTCATATTAGAAAAACTGTCTGCTTTATCTTCTGCATTATATTATATAAAAATGAGAACAAGTGAATCATATGTGGTAATGCACCATAAGTGCATTGATCCCAAAATATTTATGACTTAGCATGATCGCCTTGGACATCCGGGATCAATAATGATGAGACGAATCATTGATAATTCATATGGGCATCCGTACTCTCCATATTCCTAAGGTAAGTTGATTATCAAACCATCTCCTCCACAAGTCGTTATTGAATCTCCCTCCTTTTTACAAAGGATTCAAGTGGATATATGTGGGCCTATTCATCCATCGAATGGACCATTTAAATACTTTATGGTTTTGATTAATATATCAAGTCAATGATCACATGTTTGTCTGTTTTCCATTAAAATTGTTGCATTTGCTAAATTTCTTACTTAAATACGAACATAATTTCTCAAGTATCCAATTAAAACTATTCGATTAGATAATGCAAGCGAATTTTCGTCTCAAGTTTTTTATAACTATTGCATGACAATAGGAATAGATGTTGAACATCATGTTGCCCATACATACACTCAAAACGGTTTACCTGAATTTTTAATCAAAAGATTTTAGCTAATTTCTATACCTTTACTTATAAAATCAAAGCTACATGTTTCTACTTGGGGATATGCTATATTTCATGCAGTATCATTAATTCAAATTAGATCATTTGTATATCATAAATATTCTCCAATACAGCTTGCATTTGGTCAACAACCAGATATTTATCATCTTCGTACTTTTAGAAAGGCTATATATGTTCCAATTGCACCTCTACAACATACAAAAATGGATACTCAATATAGACTTGGGATATATGTTGGTTTTGATTCTCCATCTATTATTAAATACCTTGAGCCTTGTTCATGGGATATGTTTAAAGGACGTTTTGAAGATTGTCACTTTGACGAATCCACTTTTCCATTACTGAGTAAAGAAAAGTCGGTACTTGAAACACGATAAGAAATTATTTGGGATAATAAAATTCTGTCACAATTTGATCCTCCTACAAATGATTGTAAACTAGAAGTTTAGAGAATTATTCATTTGTAAAGTGTTGCAAATCAATTACCGGATGTATTTACTGATACTAAATGTGTAGTAAAATCATATATTTCTACTGTTAATATTCCAGCAAGGATTGAAGTCTCTGAAGGACGAGTTGTCAAAATAGCAATAAGTGAGTTTAAGACACGCCCGAAGTGTAGAAGACCTATTGGTGCAAAAGATAAAATTTTTTGAAGGAAAATGATACAAAATGAATTTGGTATTCCTGAAGAACTCATACCCACAATATAGGCTACAAGTATAATTGATACTCCTAAAGAGGTCAAATCTTCTATTCCAAAATCTCCTGAAAATGTGTTTCATGAAATATTTTTCCCTGAAGAGAAACAGGTACCTGAAAATAATGAGATCTCAATACATTTTATTAGTACTAGAGAAATTCTGGATAGAAATAAAACTAGTGTCGACAACATATTTTCATATAAGATGGCCTTTGACATTACTAGAAGTAATGAAGAAAGTGAGTCAAAAACTGTCAAAGAATGTCGATGTAGAAATGATAGACCAAAATGCAAAGCAACTATTGAAGCTGAATTAAACTCGCTAGCAAAGCGATAGGTATTTGGACCTGTTATCCAACACCAAAGGGTGTAATGTCTGTTGGATATAAGTGGATATTTGTACAAAAACGTAATGAGAAAAATAAAATTGTGCGGTAAAAAGCACGACTTGTCGCATAAGGTTTCCTACAGAAACCCATGATTGATTATGAGGAAACATATTCTCCCGTTATGGATGCAATCACATTTATATTTTTTATTAGTCTGGTTGTTACAAAAGGATTAGATATGCGGTTAATGGATGTAGTCACTACATATTTATATGAATTTTTAGACCATGACATATATATGAGAATCCGTAAAGGATGTAAAATATCTGAAGTATCTACAAGTGCATCTACAAGTACATCTAAAAGTATGTACTCTATCAAAATTCAAAAATCTTTATATGGGTTAAAGAAATCCAAATGCATGTGGTATAATCACCTAAACGAATATCTATTGAAAGAATGATTTAAGAATAATCTTATATGCCCATGTGTTTTTATTAGGAAATCAGAATTCAAATTTGTCATTATTGTGATTTATGTTGATGATTTAAATATTGGTGGAACTCTTGAAGAAACTACAAAAACCGTTATATATTTAAAGAATGAATTTGAAATGAAAGATTTTGGCAAAACAAAATTTTATCTCGGCCTACAACTCGAGCACTTACCAAATAAAATTTTTATTCATCAGTCCATGTATACAGAGAAAATCCTGAAGCATTTTCATATGAACAAAACCCATCCCCTGCGTACTCCAATGGTTGTTCGATCACTTGATGTGAAGAATGATCCATTCCATCCTTGTGAAGACGATGAAAAAATTATTGGTCCTAAAGTACCATATCTCAGTGCAATTGGAGTTTTGATATATCTTGTAAATTACACTCAGCCTGATATTACATTTCCAGTTAATCTACTTTCAAGATATAGTTCTGCACTAACTCGAAGGTATTGGAATGATATAAAAATATCTTTCGTTACCTTCATGGTACGATTGATATGAGATTATTTTATTAACGTAGACCAAGTCCAAAATTGATTGGATATGCAGATGTAGGTTATCTTTCAGATCCACACAGAGGTAGATCTCAAACTGGATATGTATTTACTTATGGGAATACTGGCATATCATGGAGATCTATCAAACAAACACTATCTACCACATCTTCAAATCACTCTGAGATCATTGCAATTTATGAAGCAAGTCAAGAGTGTATTTGGCTGAAATCAGTGATTCAACATATCCAAGAAAAGTGTGATTTTCCCATGATCAATGATAGTCCAACAATTTTATACAAAGATAATACTACTTGTATTACTCAAATCAGAGGATGATATATCAAAAGTGACAGAACTAAACATATTTTACCTAAATTCTTTTATACTCACGAACTTTAAGAAAAATGTCAAATTGATATCAAGTAGATATGATCAAATAATAATCTGACAAATTTATTCACAAAGGCATTATCAACTGCAACATTTAAGAAAATTGTGCAGAATATTAGAATGTGAAGATTCAAAAATCTATCGTCATGCACTTTTCATGGAGAGTAAATATCTTAAAAACTTATGTTGATTGTCCTTTTTTTTCTTTGCTGAGATTTTGTCCCATTGAGTTTTTCTTTATAAGGTTTTAATGAGACAATTTTAAAACATTTGAAGGTATATAAGAATACTGTATTCTTTTTTTTTTTTGCCATTGATTTTTCTTTCCAGTAGGTTTTTTCTTGGCAAGATTTTAACGAGACATATTTTTTATGGGTAGTTATTCAAGGGATCATCAATTATGGGAGGGGGACATGAATACCCTTAACTTATCTTCAAAAAAGAAGAAAATAATTGATGGATGATGTGCATCTATCAATTACGACAATTAAGCCGTGCCTAAGGCACGTACCAATTACATAAATATATATATATATATATATATATATGTTTTCGTTGGATTAACTTCATACATGTAAAAATAAACGAAAGAGAAAAAAAGAAAGAGAAAAAATAAAAGAAGAGAAAAAATTTTAGTTCTTGAATAATAATAATAGTTCTAAATATTTTTTCTTATAAAATATCTTATAATAATTTTTTTTTAATTTATAAAAAATTTATATTTTCTCTTTTTTAATTACTTTTTAAAACTCAATTTCACACGACAATAGTCCGTAATGCAATAAATAATTAGTAATTGGCCCACCAGTCCGTGCACTAGCTAACGTGGCAGTGTCACATCATTCCATTCAAATTTTATTAGTTAATATAAGTTTTGAAGTATATTTATTTTTTATTTTATTTTATTTTATTTTATTCATTATCTTTATACCATATTAAAAAAATAAAAATAAAAATTATATATAATACGTACGATAAGGATGATGAGTAAAATTTTTCTAATTAATATTGACCATCGCTAGCATGACATGCTAATTTAATAATAAGTTCAAATATGTTGACATGCCATGTCCGCATTGGTTGATCAACGGTCAAGATATGATGTGGCACTACCACGTCAGCTCGTGAATTTTGTCCATGCGCAGGCCAGTACGCTCAGCCTATTCATTTTGGATAAATGATCTATAAAAAAAACAAAATAAACCCTTAATCGTGTATAGTCACATAAAATCTATAATGCTGGCCAAAGTGCAAATTCTCTTGTGCTATCAAAATGCATGGACATCAAGAGTTCAAACCATTTTCTTAATATATAATTATCTACTTGTTAGTACTCTTTCATGCATTCTTGATGAGGCTTGATCCGAGAAAGTAGATGATTTTAAGGGCTAACCTATAGATGTTTAGTAATTGCAACTCCATTACGATCAGTTTGCTACAACAATATTGTTTGAGGGTGATATAAAATAATATAATAATAAAAAAATTTAGTGAATAATATTAGATATAGTCATAGTAATGGTATAGACATACAAGTCTCGCATATTCTATTTACGAAAAAAAAAATAAGACCTATTATTAAAAATTTAAATTTTTCATTTCGATCTCAAATTTAACCATTTTTTTAAAGTAGGGTGAATAAGGCTTACACATCTACAAATCATTCCCATTTTTATGATTAACATCATGATTGGATAAAAAACATTAATTTTCTTTTCATCAAACAAAAAATGTTGGAGAATTGGCCTTGGATTGTGATAAAGTATATGAAAGTCAAGTGAGAGTAGTTGACAGTAGAGATAATAAAAGGAACCTCGAATGTGAAGACGATCTATAGAAGCTATTTTAATTTGGATCCATCGAATATAATCTAAAAAAGCAATGGAAAACAAATTAAAATTCAGGTTGTTTAGAAAATATTCCCTTTTCAATGCTTTCACGCATTGTCAGTACTTTACAAACATCTGAAGAAAAAAATTCCGAAGTGAACTCTGGCAAATATCCACACTGTTAATAATAGAGAAAAGAAAAAATGTTATTATGACAATGAGAAATTTTCCAGCTACAAGGAGATATCACGACAGAGTTTTAACGACAAGAAAAAAACTTTGACTCCGGCTACAAGAAAAAAATGGGTTTTTACGACAACTATTTTTGTGGCGACTTAGGGTATTTGGACATAGAGATTAGACATAAAATTCTCTAACCTTTTCATAATTTTCTTCTTAAACATTATTCAACTTCAAATATTCATTTTTTTTTATTTAATCATTACTTAATCATTGTCCAAGCACAAAATTCAATTAATTTCAACAAATCTCAAAACAAAACACGAAAATAATACAACTTTTTTCAAACTTCAAAACAAACAAATTAAAAAGTTATATTCAGGCAATTTTTTAATTTTTTTAATATTTTTATTCAATTTTTCTCTCACATTTTTCAAAATCTAATACATTTTAACTCAAATTATTTTATTACCATTCACACAATTATGAAATTTTATTAATGTCCAAAGGAGCTTAAGCTTTAACGCAAAAGGTTAACTCTTTTTTGCATTTCCATGGTTTCATTTCCTGCAAAATAAAACTTATCAGTAAAACTATTTTGTTTTTATGTAATACGATTGGCAGACCAATCTTATGCATTGACACGCGCTGCAGTAAGAGTATATGGATGGCTGATCTGAAAGTCATCGATGTAGCTGAGCCTAGAAATGTTGCGTGTGACAGCCATAGAAACCTCTGTGAGGGGTGCGTGAGAGCTATGCGTACACGACAACCCGCACATGTGGAGTACACACCACCTCTTCTAGGAGGACTTTCAGTAAGTTGGTAGATCGACGACTAAGGAACTCTCAATGGGGTGCTTGTGGTCGTTGACCATTGAAAAATGACGAACATCATCCCATATGTTGGAAATGGACATGGAAATGGAAAAAACAAAGTAAAGAACAAACGATGCAACGAACAGCAGAAGGAGGAGGGAGGGAGGGGAACCCCCCCCTCCCTCCTGGGGTGTTTTCGGGTAGGGTTGGGTTTTTAGTGAGGGGTGAGAGTTTCTCTATCTAGATTTCAAACGGATCAAGTCTTGGAAAATGTTTTAAGGTTGTATAAAATATTATAGGTTCATGTTATATACACCGAAAAAAATCTTCGTAATATCATTAGATGAGGGTGGGCTCTAGAGTTAGATTATGACTCTGATCTGAGTTGGAACCCCGCTCAGAGTGTTATTGGGCCAAGGCCCACCTCCAAAGGCCCATGCCCAATTTCAAAGGCCCAACACTCTAATGGACTTCCAATTCCCAAAAAATGTTGTAAAAAAATTTAAATACAAATTACAAGAATTAAAATTTTAAATTACATACATTACAAAATCAAAGAGTAGTAGTTGAATAATGACAAACGTAATAATACAATTACTATATGACAATTAAATTAAAATCGAAAATGAACAAAGTCTTGATTCTTGAAAGCCACTGCCAGTCATCCTCATCAACTTTTATCTGCAAAATAATACATCCAAAAATACTTTAAAACTATATAGTATGAATTATGAAATTTTCAACAATATTTGAAATTATTTAAATATACTAATATAGTATCTAATAGCATAACTACGACACATGAACACAACTCCTCATCCATATATGATCTAACTTGTAAGACTCTCAATCATTACTCATTGGCAACTATGCTAGGGTTCATAATTAGGTAAACAAAATTAGAAGTGAAATAATTAAAACAATAAAAATATTTAAATTATCATTTAAAAAACATATAAACTATAAAGTTACTTGATTCGAGCCTATAACTCTCTGAATTAATGATATCTAACCTAGTGGGTGTTTCACTTAGCCAGTTATGTGTGCAAATGAGGGCCTCCATTTTTGTCGATGCCAATAAACTCCAAAAAACATCCAACACGCGACCTCCAGTGCTAAATGCTGAGTCAAAGGTAACCATAGTGATAGAAATAACTAGAACATCTCAAGATATTCGGGAAAGAAAAGGAAACTTGATGGAATTATCCTTCCACCAAGTTAATAAAACAAATGCATCACTAGGTGCCTCGACATCTTCCATCAAATAACGCTCAACCTCATGCCTACATTGCATAATATTTCTCGATGTATGGATTTGAAGATATCGCCACACCAATGGCCATGATGAAATATCTGCACCCCTGTCATCTAAGGAAGATGTCGAGCTAATTAGGTGGGAGGAGTTACAGCTACCACTTGCTAGAGTAGGCTGACCACTATTGTTGTAGTGCTTATATAAGTCATCAATATAATTTCTCAGCTCTCTAATAAACTATTCCGCCTTCTCTTCTCCATGGACGTCCCTAACCCAAAATTCTATAACTTCCATCGGGAGTTAAATTGCAGCCACAAATAATAACTTATTTATCTTCACAATATCTTTCTAATATTTATTATATTTTTTAGATTTCATCCTCGTAACCATATCAAATAACATTCCCTCAGTGTTAGCACAACTCAGTTGCAAGTGGTCATGAAGTCTCGAAAACTCGTCGAAGTTCAAGTTCACAATACAATATTTGGATCCAAATATCCACATAGTTATATCATAAAATAACTTTAAAATATCAACAAAATAATTCATTTGGCCCAATCAACTATGCTCGGTGCACCGAGCCCCCTTCTCCTTATGCTGACTCCAGCAAAGTATTCCTCAAGGCCCATTCTTGACCTCCATCCACTCGAACGCTCTTTGGTACTTATGCATTACATTCAACATCATATATGTTGAGTTCCATCAAGTTGAAGCGTTCAAGCACAATATGGTAGAACATGGATCTGAAGTTATTCGGTTATCACCTTAAACTTGTCAAGCCTTTAGGGGAAAACTTTCGTATATCTCACAATATTGCGGACTTTGGAAATGGAATCATCACCCTCTTTCAACCCCTTAGCAACTATGAGGATGATGATATGAGCACAATATCAAACAAGTGTAAACTCATGGCCACGAATGATATCCTCTTTGCCGTCATATACCTCTTGAACCACTAAATCGCAATATTATTGGCACTGGCATTATCAATTGTGATACAAAGGACTTTTTTAATTCTTCAGTCCTGAATACAATCATCCATCGATACACCAATGAATAAACCCTTGTGATCAACAGTTTCTTTAAATCCAATAACCATTTATCCAACGTCCACTCACCGATTGAAAAGTGGGCTGTGATACACATGTAGTTGATATTCCGTATTGATGTCCATGTATCAATCGTAAATAACACTTTCTAGCCAATCCAACTAAACATCTCCTTCATTCCCCGCCTTCTCCTTCACATTGTCTCTTCAAACAATCTCATATCCCCTTATACCTTGAAGGCATGGGAAAACATGACTCAAGAGTGTAAAAAATTTGTTGAAGCCTTTTTTTGTCAATTGTGGTAAAAGGCATCTCATTAGTAATGATCATCTCTACAAGCAATACCCACAACATCTTCTTACTGTATTGAGGGATTGACAACTTCTTAACATGCATACTGATACCATTAGTGGCCATTTGAGTTTCATAACTAAGCTTGGTCTGATCAGTGGCATTGGCCGCCAATCCTTTCGCGAATTTATACAGCTGAAAATATGTTATTAATACACTGGTGCCTTGCTTCTTTGAATGGCAACTACAAAGTTGCCCATAGTGGCAGCATCTTGCTTGCGGGCTGTCACGATCACTAGGAATTTTAGTGAATTATTCTCATGTCCACGACCTTTTTTTAGGGGGTCATGGTGATCGAGCATGCTCAATGGGCATCTCCTCCTTTTCATTGAACATCTCCTCATCTTCTATATCTACTAGAAGTCAACTACTTAGACATAAAGTAGCTGCTCTAGATGCTCTAGATGTGGCTCTAGGGGTGGAAATATCCACCTATACTGGTGCACTGGCATCCACAAAATCTTTTTGTGGATCATCTCCACAAAATCCACTAGATATAGCATCCATATCACAATCAAAGAAGTTAAGAAAATAAACTATAAGCAAAAAAATTAGTTTTAATAAACATGTACTGGTATATATATATGGAAAGGACTGTATAGATGATCTTTCAATAAACATCTATTGCATCTTTCAATAACATGTACTACATCATATGCTAATCAGAAATTATGGAACACATTTAGTGACTCACAAGATTTATTAGAGAATAAATAAATAAATAAAAGCATATAACAAATTTATACATCACAGGTATAAAAAAAATTATAGATATATATGTTTTATTAAAAGGTTCTAATCACATATCCCATTTTTGTTAAAAGAAAGTAAAAAGGAAAAAATTGCAAATGCTACTGAGCTCTGATGTAATATGCTAGCTAAGTGAAATCAAAATTAAACTAGTTATGGCATCACACACTACAACAGTTTGGGGTTTTTCCCGGGACACAGTCTGTCCCAAATATACCACTTTGCTGCCACATATGTGTTATTCCGGCAATTAGGCTTCGCGGGAAACTCGCCAGAAATAACTGGCCCAATATACCACTATTTCTCAAGACATCATGAAGTATCCGAAATAGTGTGTATTTCTGACATGCATGAGTGGTGAGAAATAATTGTGGTGCTGCCAGAATTGGTTGGTTTAATTACATAATGTTGATGTCAGAAATAGTAAATCTGATAGATGAAATCTGCCACAAGTATTCTTATAAGTTGCGCCTTGATCAACTTATATCTGGCAGCACAAATATATCCGAAATAATATTTTTGCCAAATCAAGAATCATCTGTCCAAACTAATTATTTTCTATGTAAAACTTTGTGGTTATATACATGAGAGTTGTGTGTGCTCTAAATACTATCATAGTTATGGATTTTGACAAAAGAATCAAAAACATATTTAAGAGTCACAAAATTATTAGTTTTTCTATAATAGGATCATGGAAGCTTTGAGACATTTTCACAAACACCTTCCATGCATAGTGCATACATTGACACTGGTGCCATTTCCAGAACCTCATAGTGTTCCACAATACTCTCCATTTTACATTTACAAACAACCCAAAACAATTATAACTCCAGGCAACCCAACAATCCAACATCATTGCGAAAAAAAACAAAACACTGAAACTTAATTAATTTAGGGCTTGGATACCCTTTACGTCATCACAAAGGTTGAACAGTGCAGGCAACAGCAAGATCATGATGGCAAGACGACAGCAAGACGATGGCAAATGGGAATGGAGCAAAAGAGATTCAAATAGGGGACATTGAAGTTCGTAAAAATGAGAAAGAAGAAGGGAAAAGGGGAAAAAGGAAAAGAGAGCAAGGGGAAGAAGGAAGAAGAGGGCTCCTGCGTTTTGGAATTCAGACTCCCGTGTTAAGAAATTATGTCGTTCCACGTTAAGTGAAATGGCGTTGTTTAGTTATTTTTTTTAAAAGAAAGTCAGATTTCGAAGTTGAAGTTCGGAGCCTCAAAGAGCTCCGATTTCGACTCTGACTACTATTCTTGGAGCCACTCTGATTGGGAATTGAAGCGAAAATTGGACGGAGTCAGAGTAGACGAAGGGTTTGCACCAATGTTTTGAATGTCGTACCGGTAGACGTATCGGTCAAAATATTGGAATAAAATATTTAAATATCGGTATCGTTTCATATACCGTTTTGAACTAATCTATACATAAAAAAAATTATATATATAAATACATATATAAATTATATTTTAAAATAATAGTTAATATATAGATAAATTATATATATAATAGTCTAGTTTAAATTAAGATAAAAACAAAACAAGAAATGAAAAATAAAATAAAATACCGAAATCCAGTACGGTCGATTCAAGCATGGCCGATACAACTGAAATACTAGTCGGTATAGCCTATATTTGGGTCGGTATAAAATAGGTATTTTTCTGTAACGATATGTACCGATTGTACCGACTGATACGGTAAAAAATGTAAAACACTGATTTGCACAGCTCTATCATTAGATAATGAGTTAGTGATCATGTTTCTATACTCTTTTTCAAGTTTAGTTTTATCTGAAAAAGAAAAGTGTTTCGAAAACTAAAATACTGCTAATTTCTAATATATATTAATAACTGGACTAAATATATTATTTTTCATCTAACCATTCTATATTTTCACGTAGAACGTAGTGATCTAATCAGATGTATTATTGATCATTTAATCAGTTAACTTAATTGCAAATATCGATTTTTTTTTCCTTTTGCATTGAAGGAGAAAACCCTCCCACCGATCAGTCTGTCCATACCAGAAAACAGCCCTCCAGTAAAATTTTGCCACGTAGATCCTTCATTTTACATTTTGTACTTGACTATAGCGGACCAAAAACTCATAAAACTCCTCTCATGCCCTCTCCTCTTCATTTTACACCAAAACCGTCAATGTGTTTCCTGATGCAACTGCACTGCCAAAGCCCATGACCAAGGACCACCCTCATCCACAACATCGCCAACAGCCATCACTTCAAATGGCCAACAAAGTTATTCACCTCGCTCTTGCATTTCCCGCCCCACTCTCTAGATTTTTGTTAGAAGCGATTAAACAAAAAGGACACCAATTAAATAAAAGACCCAATGGAATCTCTATTGATAGTGTTCTCATGGAACATCTGCTACATGACTAAATTGTAAAAGCAGAAAAACAAGCCTTGCCAGAAGTGAGGTATTTCAAACTCACATTTTTTCACGGTTAAGAAGCTGTGTGATTTGAGTTAAACATGTTTGGTTGGTTTTGGTACATATCATTTTTATACAACATAAATACCCCCAAATCACTACACAAATCAAACGAAATCAACACAAATCAGAGCAAATTGGATATAAGACCTCAGTGGAGGGGGACGGAGGAAAATATCTCAGTGGGGGGAGACGGAGCTTGGTGGGACGATGGAGCTTACTGGCAAAAACTAAGCTTGGCAGTGGCGATGGGTCTGGTGTCTCAAGGTGCGAGACGGGTCTGGTTTTGCCTATATGAGAAACTGCCATGCTTTCGTTAGAGGCAGTGAGGCACGAGTGAATGGCTCTTCTCAAATATGTGTAATCAGATGAAAAATGATCTACTTTGCATTTTATAAACCCTACGTGTCTCATTCTAATTAAAGGTTAATCTTAAACCAATAAGTCCAGTCAGGCTGTTTCGAAAAGAAGCTGTTGACAATAATATATTTTGAGGGATGATGGTCTTATTTTCAGTTCATTTAACTATTAATTGTGCAGAAATAATACAATTCCATTTCACAATAATAACCCATTCTTTTCGGAATATGAATTCCAATGCCATAAAAACCAAACATGTTTTTAGTTTTTATTCAAAAAGACAGAATCTTTGGGAGGGAAACCTAAAAGAGGAGAAAGGATCAAGGAAGGCATTTTTTAGATGTTTCTTGGAAGTAAGAATTGAGAATAAGGTAAAAAGAAAGAAAGCAAGTAGAAGATTAATAGTTTCTTCCCTCATCTTCTAAAATAGTATTGCTTTTCCTTGGCACTGAATAAAAGAACTAAATCAAGTACACCACAAGATTCTAAAGCTTTGTCATTTGAGTAAAGAGAAATATTTTACTTACAAAAAAATCTCAAAAAAAAATTTACAAATTGGCAATCGTGCAAGGTCTTAGGTATGGGCCACTTCAAAATGACATCTACTTTGACCAATATGCATAAATTCCATCAATAGACACAACAAAATGAAGGAATGTGACATAAGTAGCAAGGAAACAACAATTCTTCACATTTACTACAAAAAAAAAAAACACTCATTCCTTTGTGGCGGCGACAGGTCTGGTATCTCAAGGTGCGACGATGGGTCTAGTTTTGTCAAAATGAGAAACCTCTATGCTTTTGTTAAAGGCAGTGAGGCACGAGTGAAGGGCTCTTCTTAAATAGATGTAATCAAATGAAAAATGATCTACTTTTCATTTTATAAAATCCCCTACGTGTCTCATTCTAATTGGAGGTTGTTAAACCCATAAGACCAATCGGGTTGTTTCAAAGAGGAGCTGTTAGTGGTAGTATATGTAGAGGGATGATGGTCTTATTTTCGGTTCATCTAACTATGAATTGTGCAAAGATAATATAATTCCATTTCACGATAATAACCTATTCTTTCCGGAATAGGAAATCCTATGCCATAAAAACCATTATTTTTTTATTCAAAAAGATTAAGAATCTTTGGGAGGGAAACCTACAAGAGGAGAAAGGATCAAGAGAAGCATTTTTTAGATGTTTCTTGGGAAGTAAGAATCGAGAATAAGGTAAAAGAAAGAAAGCATCTAGAATATAAATAGTGTTTTCCTCCATCTTCTAAAACAGTATTGTCTTTATTGTCTTTTCTTGGCACTGAATAAAAGAACTGGGTTAAAAAGTACACCACAAGAGTCTAAAACTTTTTCATTTGAGAAAAGAAAAATATATTAGCTACAAATAAATCTCACAAGAAGTAAACTTACAAATTGGCAATCATGCAAGGTCTAGGTATGGGCCACTCCAAAATGACATCTACTTTGATTGATATGCATAAATTCCATCAATAGATTTGACATAAATAGTAAAGAAAGAACACTTTTTTCTTGTTGACAAACAAATACTCATTCCTTTGTGGCGGCGACGGGCTGGTGTCTCAAGGTGCGGCGACAGATCTAGTTTTGTCGATGTAACAAACTACTATGCTTTCGTTAGAGGCAATGAGGCATGAGTGAAGGGCTCTTCTCAAATGGGTGTAATTAGATGAAAAATAATCTACTTTGTATTTTATAAAATCCCCTATGTGTCTCATTCTAGTTGGAGGCTGTTAAACCATAAGACCAGTCCGGTTGTTTCAAAGAGGGGCTGTTAACAATAATATATTTTGAGGGATGAAGGTCTTATTTTCAGTTCATTTAACTATCAAATGTGCAGAAATTATGTAATTCCATTTCACAATAATAACCCATTTTTTCGGAATAGGAAATCCTATGCCATAAAAACTAAATATGTCTTATTTTTATTCAAAAAGATTAAGAATCTTTGGGAGGGAAACCTAAAAGAGGAGAAAGGATCAAGAGAAGCATTTTTTAGCTGTCTCTTGGGAAGTAAGAATTGAGAATAAGGTAAAAGAAAGAAAGCATTTAGAATATAAAAAGTTTTTCCTCCATCTTCTAAAATAGTATTGTCTTTTCTTGGCACTGAATAAAAAAACTAAGTTAAAAAGTACACCACAAAAGTCTAAAGCTTTTTCATTTGAGTAAAGAGAAGTATTTTAGTTGCAAATAAATCTCACAAGTAAACTTACAAATTGGCAATCGTGCAAGGTCTAGGTGTGGGCCACTCCAAAATGACATCTACTTTGACAGATATGCATAAATTTTATCAGTAGACACAACAAAATGAAAGAAAGTTACATAAATAGTAAGGAAAGAACACTTTTTATTGACAAACAAATAATCATTCTTTTGTGGCAGTGATGGGTCTGGTGTCTCAAGGTGCAGCGACAGGTCTAGCTTAGTCGATGTGACAAACTACTATGCTTTCGTTAGAGGCAATGAGGCATGAGTGAAGGGCTCTTCTCAAATGGGTGTAATTAGACGAAAAATAATCTACTTTGCATTTTATAAAATCCCCTATGTGTCTCATTCTAGTTGGAGGCTATCAAACTATAAGACCAGTCAGGTTGTTTCAAAGAGGGGTTGTTAACAATAATATATTTTGAGGAATGATGGTCTTATTTTCAGTTCATTTAACTGTCAATTATGCGGAAATAATGTAATTCTATTTCACAATAATAACCCATTCTTTTCGGAAAAGGAAATCATATGCCATAAAAACCAAACATGTTTTATTTTATGTTCAAAAAGATAAAGAATCTTTGTGAAGGAAATCTAAAAGAGGAGAAAGGATCAAGAGAAGCATTTTTTAGATGTTTCTTGGGAAGTAAGAATCAAGAATAAGGTAAGAGAAAGAAAGCATCTAGAATATAAATAGTTTTCTTGGCACTAAATAAAAGAACTAAGTTAAAAAGTACACCACAAGAGTCTAAAGCATTTTCATTTGAGTAAAGAGAAATGTTTTAGTTACAAAGAAATTTTACAAGAAGTAAACTTACAAATTGGCAATCGTGAAAGGTCTTAAGTGTGGGCCACTCCAAAATGACATCTACATTGGCTTATATGCATAAATTCCATCAATAGACACAACAGAAAGAAAGAAATGGACATATATATTAAGGGAAGAATTCTTCTTCTTATTGACAAACAAATACTCATTCCTTTATGGTGGCGACGGCTCTAGTGTCTCAAGGTGCGACAACAAGTCTGGTTTTGTCAATGTGACAAACTGCTATGCTTTCGTTAGAGACAGTGAGGCACAAGTAAAGGGCTCTTATCAAATAGGTGTAATCAGATGAAAAAGTTTGGTTCGGTGAAGGACCGAAATTTTCGGTCTATCATTTTTCTCAAATCGGACTGAACCAAACATCCCTTGGGACCAGACCAGACAAGTAGCTATCGGTCTAGTCTAGCTGGTTCGTTCACTCCGACCCAATTATTTTTTATTTTTTTAAAAAAAATCAATTAATAAAATTTTTTATTTAAAATATTAAATTAGAATTAAGTGACTTATTAATGTGGATTATGTAACTAACTTAATAAAAAAATATTTTATATTATCAATGATAATAAATTAGATGAAAATTACATTATTAATTTATATAATTATTATATAATTAGTTAATTGATATTATATATTATCTAATTGATAGAATATTAATTTGTTAATAACATATTTAAAGTTTGTATTTTTAATGGTGATAGGTTAGATGAGATTACATAATAAATTATACAATCATTGTATAAATAATATATATAATCTTTTTATTCTTTTTTTTTTCATCCGGCTGGTCTGGGGTGGAAAAACCTTAGATAGAATTTGGACTGAAACTTTTTGGTCTTCTAAAACATGCATTGAGGCCAACCATTCTTAGTCTCGGTCCGAACCGAAACGGTCGGACCAACCGTTTGTCACCCCTATGAAAAATGATCTACTTTGCATTTTATAAGATTCACTATGTGTCTCACTCTAATTGGAGGCTGTTAAACCCATAAGACTAGTCAAGTTGTTTCAAAGACAACCTATTAAAAATAGTATATTTTAAGGGATGATGGTCTTATTTTCAGTTCATTTAACTATTCATTGTGCAGAAATAATATTCTTTTCGAAATAGGAATTCCTATGCCATAAAAACCAAACATGATTTTAGTTTTTATTCAAAAAGATCTTTGGAAGAGAAACCTAAAAGAGGAGAAGGATCAAGAGTAGCATTTTTTAGATGTTTCTTGAGAAGTAAGAATTGAATAAGGTAAAAAGAAAGAAAGCATGTAGAATATAGATAGTTTCTCCTCTCATCTTCTAAAAGAGTATAATTTTTCCTTGGAATTGAATATAAGAACTAAATTAAAAAGTACGCCACAAGAGTCTAAAGCTTTGTCAATTGAGTAAAGAGAAATGTCTTAGCTAAAAAGAAATATAACAAAAGTAAACTCACAAATTGATGTAATTTCATATGATACGTTAGATCTAATACTTTATAATAAAAATAGTTTTATAATCTAACGTACTACATCGAATCATGTAAGTTTATGACTTTATTTTATAGAATCTTTTTATAGCTGCAGCACTTTATTCCAGTAAAATTATCTCTATAAAACCATACCACTTGAGATAAACAAAATAAGACGGCTATTTTTGGCTAACTACCAAAATGAGAAGATCATCGCAACAACCAACATCGACAACAGACAATATTGTGAGGATAGAACAAGTTTCGCCTCTTCCTCCAGCTTCAAAGTTTCCTGCTCAGACTAGCAATATACCAACTCTCAAACAGACTTCGTCTAATCAATCTGAAATGCCCCCCAAATCCCCCACTGAACAAAGCAGTGTAGCAACTCCAAAATCTTTTGAACAAGTGACCACCATAACCACTCCAAAAGAACCTCCCAAATCCCCCTACGAACTTACCACGCCACCACCTCTTGATTCCTCCGGACATTCGGCCAACGCATCTTCGAAACTGCCTTTTGTCATCGGTAAAATATTATAGAAAGATATTTACAATTGTGAATTGTATAACCGTTGTGTAATCACTTTGAAAAAATGCATAAAACACGAGATCTACATGTAAAAAATTAATTTTTTTTATAGTGAATTATACTCTTTTTTAAAATGATTGCATGACGTTTATACATTTCACGGTTGTATATAGTATATAGTATTACTGATGTTTGTGTAACGTTCTTGCTATCAAGCCCTTGCCCCAAGCACCTATGACAGTTTGAAAAGCACTGACATTGTGATTGATAATGCTCCATAGAACATGATGAAGATGTTGCTAACTTGATTCATTTTGTGTGGAGATTTCAGGGGTCTCGGGAGGTACAGCATCGGGCAAGACCGAAGTCTGTAACATGATAAGTGAGCGTCTCCACAATTCTGAACAGTTCTATGAATCTTGTAGGGTTGTGCTAATCAATCAGGTTCGCTTCTCTATTATTTTTGCGACAATTATTCACTTTATAGCATGATTTTAATAATCAAATAGCAAAAAATTTAGCTTCATGAATTATTCAAAAGCTTACCTTGATGAATTAAAGGTCATGCATAATTTTTAGTGCCTAATTATTTGATATATTAAATTCAAATTGCCCACCTTAGCTAGGCATGAGTACCATAAAATAATTATTCACTCGAAGAAAAATTCTATTCTCAATTAAACAGGTGTGGATGACATATCTAATGAAGTGATTACATGACATAATTTGATTTGAAAAGGAAATGTTAAATTTTGAATCTAATTACAAATCAAATGATCTTACCATAATTTAAGCAATGTGGATATGTTTTCCATATACCAACTTGATAATAGAATAAATTTGCACTCCAAATACGTATAGTCTGGTTTATTTTCACAAACAATCTCATCTCATATCATCATTACTACTTTTTTAAATTTCTATACAAAATAAAATAAACAATTCAACTTTTCTAAATCTCGAAACAACTTTTTTAAATCTCAAAATAAAATTCATATTAAAAAAATTTATTCTAACAAAATTTATTTAATTTTTAATATTTATCTCATCTTATTTATGAAAACAAACCATGCGAAACTAATTAATTTTTGAATTCAAGCCCAACTTCATTTACTTGTCAAACCAATCGGGAGTTTGGACACCCTTGCTTGCGCGCCAAGCTTGACTTCTCCTCAGCTTCATCTCCATGAATTAGCACCTTCCAGTATCCATCCACTAGTTCGACGCGGTTGAGGACCAGGTTCTGAGAGAGAAATTAGATAAATTTTGCCTTAAGTTTTGTTTGTTTATCATCCGTCTTTAAAACCCTAATATGTCTCAATGGTACGTATAATATATATATATATATATATATATATATATAATATTCTGTATGTCCGACATAAATTGAGACAAAAACACGTACATCTAGCTAAAATCGGAATTTTGCAATCTTTCCATTAATAATCCTTTACGCTTCAGATTTTAAAACAGATCAACTTTAGGATCCTATAATTATATAAACTCCAAGTTATGATCCTATAATTCTTCATATAATATGTTTATATAATTCAAGGTTTTACATAATCTAATGGAATAAGGGCTTTCACCTTCATTTTCTCGGGAAAACGACCTTGTGGTTTAATTGCAATTTGTTTGATAGAATAATATATAATCTTCTCAATCTCATAAGTTTTTTTGGTTATGATTTACCTACGTAGGATTCATTCTATCGCGGACCCGAGTTCAATTTCGATGATCCAGGTATATAGCTATAAATATATGCTTACTTCCTATGTATTTTTACGTAGATCATGAGCATAAGTAATTTTGAATATATTACATATATACAGGGGCGGACCCACGCGTAGCCCCCCCAAAATTTTTCCAAAATTGATATATAATAAAAATATATATAATTAAAATTCTCTCTTAGATTATAAAAATAAAAATAAAAATTGCCCCCCAAATTTATTTTACGAAAATTATTCTTTTAAATTTCAATATATATCTATTTATATTTTAATTTTTAACTTTACGTAAACCCAAATTTTAACTTACATAATCTTACAGTTACTCTAATAATCTAACTCTAGCAAAAAACTTTATTATAAATTTATAAGATTGTAAAATTTTTTTATTATACTCATTTATTTAATTTCACTCTAACTTGTATGATTGTGAGATATAGTTTGTTAAAAATCTAATAGCGTTTCATCATTACTTAATAAAAAGTTTTCAAATTTATTCTTAATTTATAAATTTTTCTTAAATCATAAAAAAATATGAACAAGTACTTAAGAATAATTAAATTTTTATTAAAAAAAAGAAAGAAATGGAGTACAATTCAAAAAGTAATATACGTTTAAAGAGTTCGGTAACAACAGAATATGAAATTTCTATTACTGATGATTATTCTTCTAAAATTTACACGTACCGCACACTTTATCGATCGTCCCCTAAACATAAAATCCTGGTTCCGCCCCTGCATATATAGCTATTAATTTACAAAATTTCATAATTAAATTGTTTATGGTCTCCTCATTATGTATATATAGATGCATTCGACAAGGAAAAGCTCTTAGATTGCATTCAAAAGCTCAAATCCGGTCAGTCTGTTCAAGTCCCACAATACAACTTTAAGAAGCAGAACTTTGACAGCAATCTGCAGGTACTTCTAATTAATCCTGCTAAAATAGAAGTAGTTATCGGGATATATTGTGCAAGTACTACTCTTGCGAGCTATTTTTAAAAAAGAAAAATGCTACCATGCCACTTTACTAATTTGCTCTCTTTTAATCGTTTATGTATTTAATTTTTTTTTTAAATTGTTTAATGGTTAAAGAAATAAATATTAGTGTATATATTGATATTTTTTTATTAAAAATATTTAAATATGTTTAAAAAATATTTGAAATAAAAAGTAAAAAAATATAAAAGTGTAAATTTTACTAGAGGACCTACCAAGTGAACAAATTGAAGAAGCATACTGGTATATATACTCTTTAAAAAATAATAGATAAGTTTAAAATTTATAAGAGAAAATATTTTTTACACGGTAAATCCTATATTTTGAAAATGGAATGAATACACCATCGTTTCAAACCCTTATCTTGCATAAATTACTCGTTCTAGAGTTGATCTTAAGGAAACATTTATTTTTAATTAATTGTTCTATTTGGTCATACTTTGGCAGGTGGATCCATGCGATGTGCTCATCTTGAAAGGGTTATTTTTATTGCAATGTCCACGTGTCCGGGGCTCGTTGGATATGAAGATTTTCATCGATACAGGTACATGTCTTTTTTTTTTTTTTTTTTGAGAAAATCTATTTAATACACTTCTACTCCATCTGTTTTTGAATAATATTATATACAATCATAAAGTGTATAAATGTTATATATTCATTTTTAAAAAAAAAAGTGTGATCCATTATTAAAAAAATAATTTTTTTCATGTAAGTCATCCCATCCTTATTTACTTTTTTTCAAAACGTTTGTGTGGCATTTATACATACTTACGATTGCAAATATCATTTCTCATAAATATTTTAACACAACATGTTGGTGATGTGAAAGTTTTCTACATCAATTATGTTAAAAAATGATTAGTATTTTAGTTTTTTTTAAATTAAAGTGGGTCCTAGCTACTATAAGTAGTCATTGTGGTAACACACCAGTTTATATGTACCAAAACTCAGTTGATATTATAAGTTCTGTCACTTTTGTAAATATTTTTTACACAGACCTAATACTTTTATATCAATTGTAGTGTCTTCATTTTCTTTGTGGAAATTGTATTAATAAAATTAAAAAGCTTAATAGTAGGGATTTGGAAAATCCCAACAAACATGATCCCAAATTAGACATAACAGCCTGGAAATGAGAGAGTTCCAGTCTCATGCAATGCCTTTGAAAAAATGAATAAATCTAGGATTCTTGAAAAAATTATGTTTTAATGATAAACTTCACTTTTTTTAAAGGAAGTAAAAGACTTCCACTCTTCTTCTTTTTTTCTTTTTTTTTTTTTCTTTTTTTGCATTAGACAAGGACTAGGGTATCTGACATTACCCATCCCATAATTTCTAGACTTGTTATAAGTGAAAAGTCAGGACTTTTCTTCCTCTCATTTGCTATGATCTGATTGTTCTTTATACATTTTTATGTAGATGCTGATGTAAGGCTTGCCAGAAGAATAAAGCGTGACACCGATGAGCTGGATAGAAATGTTACCTCTGTGCTTGAGCAGGCAAGAATCATTTTTCCTGTCATCATAAAGGAAACCGGCCTATATATAACGTGATAATTGTTCGAGGATTTAAGTCTTTTGTGGGTTTGAGTACTTTAGATCTTGAAAGAGTTTCAATTATATATTGATCTTGTGGGTCCATGGGAATGTGCAGTATATGAAGTTGGTGAAGCCTGCTTTTGATACTCATATCTTCCCATCAAGGATGCATGCAGATTTTATCATACCCAACGGTGTGGAGAATCATGTAGCAATGGATACAATCTTGGAGCAAGTCCACAAAAAGATTGGTTCTCATAAACTCTCCTACAAATTTCCCAACGTAATTGTCATTGACCCTACATTCCAGGTATACTTATCATCTTCTTCTTCTTCTTTTCGCCGAGTAATATTGTGTTCAGTTACAGTTTTTTTTATTTTTTTTATAGGTAAAAGTAAGCTTTATTGATAAAAACAAAGTACACCAAATAGTATATTATAATTAGGTCATGAAATCTAGTTACCACTAGGTACTAATAACAGAAGCAAGCAGGTCATGTCTATTGCCCTTATTACAAAAGATGGTTGAAGTCCAAGAAAACAAAATACTACAAAAAAATCGCTTTAGCTCATCAAAAGAACCCTCCGTTATAGTTGATGTTCCTTGAAATCATTATAAATGACAAGAACTTTGTGCATGTTTGATTTCCTTGGCCGTTTCAAAATTTTCAAACCAAACAACTTCACAAGTTTTAATAAACAACACATATCGAAGTTTCTTCAAGAATTTTCAAGAAATATGAAATCTTGCAACCATTATATTAAATACACAAAATAAACCCACAAATTAAGTAATATGATTTCATATGGTTCGTTTTATCCACTTTATGATAATGATAGATTGCACTAATAAGACAAAGAAGTGAGGAGTCTATGCCTTGAATGAATCAGTAACAACAAATTAGTGGAACGAGGGATCAAGAGACAGATTTGGGGGGGGGGGGGGGGGTGGGAATGGCCTATCCATTATTGGTGGACCTTCCCTTGAACCGGTCACGGAGCTCTCAACTGAGTTGTTTAGGTTCTAATCCCGGACTTACCTACTTGACTTGTGAAATCCGCTTTGCCTAAACTAGATAAGGAAAAGGAAAGAAGATATTCTCTAAGCTCTAGCCTTACAACAAGCTAACACAACTGAATTACCAAAAACAACACATATCGAAGTTTCTTCAAGAATTTTCAAGAAATATGAAATCTTGCAACCATTATATTAAATACACAAAATAAACCCACAAATTAAGTAATATGATTTCATATGGTTCGTTTTATCCACTTTATGATAATGATAGATTGCACTAATAAGACAAAGAAGTGAGGAGTCTATGCCTTGAATGAATCAGTAACAACAAATTAGTGGAACGAGGGATCAAGAGACAGATTTGGGGGGGGGGGGGGGGGGGGGGGGGGTGGGAATGGCCTATCCATTATTGGTGGACCTTCCCTTGAACCGGTCACGGAGCTCTCAACTGAGTTGTTTAGGTTCTAATCCCGGACTTACCTACTTGACTTGTGAAATCCGCTTTGCCTAAACTAGATAAGGAAAAGGAAAGAAGATATTCTCTAAGCTTTAGCCTTACAACAAGCTAACACAACTGAATTACCAAAAACAACACATATCGAAGTTTCTTCAAGAATTTTCAAGAAATATGAAATCTTGCAACCATTATATTAAATACACAAAATAAACCCACAAATTAAGTAATATGATTTCATATGGTTCGTTTTATCCACTTTATGATAATGATAGATTGCACTAATAAGACAAAGAAGTGAGGAGTCTATGCCTTGAATGAATCAGTAACAACAAATTAGTGGAACGAGGGATCAAGAGACAGATTTGGGGGGGGGGGGGGGGTGGGGGGGGGGTGGGAATGGCCTATCCATTATTGGTGGACCTTCCCTTGAACCGGTCACGGAGCTCTCAACTGAGTTGTTTAGGTTCTAATCCCGGACTTACCTACTTGACTTGTGAAATCCGCTTTGCCTAAACTAGATAAGGAAAAGGAAAGAAGATATTCTCTAAGCTTTAGCCTTACAACAAGCTAACACAACTGAATTACCAAAAACAGCTTTCTTTATATGAGCCGACTACCAAACTGTCTAGCGTTCGGAAAAGAAGGAATTCTCAGGGGCGCGCTCAATTTTATAATTTAATATATCACATCAAGTCACGCCACCTTGTATTGGATTTGCTTTTATGTAATTATTTTGTGGATAAAATATTTCTTTTATATCTTCATCCTGTCATCAAGTGTTTACATAATGCTAAAAATATCTTATTATACAGATACGATGCATTCATGCTATAATTCGTGACAAGGAAATAGCAAAGCACGAGTTTATTTTTTACTCGGATCGTCTAGTTCGTCTGGTATGCACTGCCTTTAATTTGTTTAATCCTAAGAACCTTTATTTTTTGGACTGTCTATTTTTGTGACTAAAAAACAACCCTTAAATGACCATTTTATTTTTCAGGTTGTGGAACAAGGTCTTGCGGCCTGCTTTCCTCATACACTTTTTACAGAGAAACAAGTAACTACTCCTCAAGGTGTGAGTATGGAAGAGGGGCACAAATTGTTAATAATTTTTATTTTTATTATTTATTTATGTATGCTTAATGCTGCTACAACGTCAAACCCTGCTGCTAAGCTAAGTACTTTGACATTCTGCTGATCTACTAGGAAAACCATTTAAGGGACTTACTTTCTCAAAGAAAGTATGCGGCATATCCATTGATCGAAGGTATAACTTTCGATTAGGTCTGGTTTGTTTTTTGAGTTAATTATTTGAGTTGAGTTGAGATAAAAGTTGAAAGTTGAATAAAATATTAGTAGAATATATGTATATTTAATATTATTTTTGTTTTGAGATTTGAAAATATTGAATTATTTGTTTTATTTTGGGTGAAAATTTAAAATATATATATATAATGATTAGATGAAATAAAATAAGTTGAGTTCAGATGAATTCAAAAAACAAATTAGGCTTCATATATAGTATTTTAAGTGGAATATTTCCTTCAAATGATGTATCCATTTGAAACATACTATATCAACTAGTATGACCAAAGATGATAAAGCTTTTTACTGTTATGTATTTTTTAATTTCCTTATAAAAAGTAATAATTAGTTCCCTAAATCATTTTTATTATATTTCAGTGGAGTAGGCATGGAGAATGCATTGCGTGCATGCTGTGCAGAAATTGTCATAGGAAATATACGTATTCCTTATGACCAGGTGTTACACATAATTCTATTGCACCTGTTTATATATATATATATATATTTATTGGTTAAGTTCATCAAGAAAGTTGAAAAGGAGTTGTCCCAATGTATTATGGTCTCTCCTTCCTCTTCCTGCATGTAGGTTCATGACACATTACCAAAAGATATTTCAGGATGGCATATCCTGCTCTTGGATCCTCTTCTTACCTCAGGTGATCATCATTATCATTAGAACCATTAGAGATTATTTATAAGATCGAATACTATTTTTATGACTAATTTTATAAAAATATTTCTCAATTTGCCTGATTTGTTTTTTGAGTTCATCTCAATTCTACTTATCTCATCTCATATCATTTATTCTATTCATTACCTCTTTTCAAATTTTCGTAAAAAATAAAATAAACAATTCAACTTTTTCAAATCTTTAAATAAAAATAATATTAAAAAAAATATTTTAATAATATTTTATTCAACTATCAACAAATTTTATCTCAACTCAACTCAAGAAACAAACCAAGCTTACTGTATCGATTTGGATTTCTTTGCCTGCAGGTGAATCTACCATCCAAGCAATTAAATTTCTGAAGGATAAGCGCGGAGTCCCTGAGTATCAAATCATACTCCTCAATATCATCTCTGTGAGTTGGCTCAAGTTCTATTTATTAATTCTCATGCTTGAATGTGTATATATATACACAACATTTATTTCTTTTTCTGCACTGATTGTAGGCTCAACAAGGAATAGAGAGAGTATGCAAGCAATTTCCAGATCTAAAAGTTGTGACTTCTTGGATTGATGATGGACCAAACGAACAGGGCAATGTGATACCTGGAATGGGAGACTTTGGAGGCCGCTACTATGGGACTAATGACTAGTAATTTCAATCATATTAATAAGTGGCATAAATAAATTCAAAAATTAAAAAAATAAATAAATTAAATTAACAAATAACAGAAACTCCCAACCTGGAAGGCATGAGTTTCTACCATGTATCACTGCCACAGTCATAATAATTATAATAATAATAATAATTTATTTTCTTCTCCTTCCGTGATATTAAAGATAAGTGTGTATGTTGGCTTTGGGTGGCTTTATGTTGGACAATATGGATAGGAGTACTTTGCGAAATATAGACCATTTATGTACAAATGATTAAACATAGTACTTTCAAAGCAATCTTTTGATGGGATTGTTTCATCAACTCCTATTATGGCGGCAAACTTCAGTACCGGATCAATATATATATATATATATATATATATATATATATATGGGCACAATTATCGAGGAACTCCACCCCCTCCTGACTTCTCTTTAAGTTATTAATGAAGAAAATGTGTGTGTGTGTGCGTGTTTGTTCATAAAGCCAAGTCATAGTGTCATGGTGTCTCACCAATTATTGCTTAATTCCAACAAACCCATAAAGAATGACTACAAATATTTGCATAGGGTTCTCTTTCTTTTGATGTTTATTGATATAAAAGACAGTTCTTTATGTTTACAGCAAGGGGGATGGGGAACAAAACAAAAGCAGTGGAGCCAAGCCAAGAATTTGGAAGGCTTCACTCACTTTATTCCCACCATCACAAATCAAACTCAAGGGGAAAAAACAACTTAACCTATACTTCATTTTACAGACAAAATGGCTTTCCTTTATCAAGCCCTAAAATATAAGCAAAATTCACCATAGAACCGTCCTTAATCACAAAGAGTAAAGGGTTCCAAGGGGAAGAATATAACCATTTGGACGGGAAAAGCCCTCACATGAAGTAGCTGAGAGGCCTTCTTCTTCTAGAACCCCCTTCACCATAAAGTTCATTCCATTGTAAAAGCTCGGTCATGTTCACGGACTCGGATGAAACACTTGCACATACCTATTCCCGCATAAAAATAAAAATAAATCAAAAGACAACTGAAAATGTTAAAAAAATGAAAAGGTTGCATCAGTGGATATTTTAGTTTCACTTTACCCGTTCGTGAGCGTATTTGAAGTCATTTATGTTCAAAGGCCGTATATCTGCACTACTGCTCAAAGCTGGTGCAGGTCTACCTTCTGCGAGGGCAGCAGCATGCTCCTGAAAGCATAACAGGTTCGACATATTACTTCTATAAAAAGAGCACCTGCATCTGCTGGTTATGAATCTAAGCAGCGGACAACTACATGTCAGTTCACCTCAAATTTGCAATTTCTAACCCACCCATGGGTAGCCCAAGTGGTAAGAGCGAACTTGTGTGCATGAGGCCCATGTCACAGGTTCGATTCCCCTGGGATCAAACTGCGATTTTAGTGGGAAGCCATAGCAGCAGATTGCTGTGCTAGTCTCACCAGGGGTTTAGGTTATGAGTCCTAAGGGCTCTGCCATGGAGTGGTTCCCCCAACATAAAAATTTTAAAAATAATAATAATAAATTGCAGTTTCTAAGAGTTTGTTCAAAGAAAAAAAAACTTGCAAGTCATATGCACTCAGTGATTTAAAACAAAACACAACCACAATCTCGCCTGCTACTATGAGGGGAGGACAAGACCTGCCACTACGAGTGAAGGGACATTATTTTTTGAGTAAAGCTCCCTGGCCCAAAAATGTTTGCTCATAGAAAGGGTTGAGAACCAAAAAAGCATCAAAACATTACATTATTGGGCATTTAACAGACAATTGTAATCTTTAATTTCACAGCCTGCGTAGAGATTTTGCATCTAAACAAAAGCGCTTGGAACTGTGAAGTGTCTCATATAGCTATGACTATCCATAAGCTAGATTACTTGGCAAAAAACACATTAATAGCCTAGATTGAAAAGTAAAGATTTGGTGCAGCATGTCCCAAAAACCTAAAGATTAAACTAACAAGGGGCAGTGATAACAATGCTTGAACAAGAAGAATAAACTGATAAACTGTGGCATTGTGCAAGAAGAAGCAGACCTTTTTTTCCTTTTCCAATATCTCTTTAATTGGACGGTGAGCAGCAGTTACACATAGGTTCTGCAGCATATATTGAGTAAGCAGAGTGATTCCACTTGTAGAATAATAATGAAGCTATCAACAATCAATTTAGTAGTAACAAATATCACCTTCAGGTCACTTCCAGAATACCCATCAGTCATATTTGCAATTGCATCAAAATCAATATCTGGAGCCAAGTCCTCCTTAGCCAGTATAACTTTTAGTATCTTCGCTCTATTTGGAGAGTCAGGCAAATTTACCATCAATCTGTGGAAGACCACACCATAGAAACATGATACACAGACATTGAGAACTACCAGAATAAATGTAATAATCAAGCAAATAGTTAGTGAAAGCAATGACCTCACACAAGATGTGCGCGTGTATATATATATATGCACAGGAGCAAAGAGATAGTGTTTTATGTTGTATATGTTTGCACGAGACTTTTAAGCCTTGTTTGACATGATGTTTTACCTACGGGGAAGTCTTCGAATGACTGCCTCGTCAAGGTCAAAAGGCCTATTTGTAGCAGCAAGCACCAGAACCCGCTCTGTGTCTTTCGTCCGTAAGCCATCCCAATTCACCATAAATTCATTTTTCATCTTTCGCATGGCTTCATGCTCCCCTGGATTTTCCCTCCGGCCCAACATGCTGTCAACCTATAAGAAGACCAAGTGAAAAAGGATTGGAAATAATTAACAAACAAGAAGTCAACATGAAAGAGTTAAAATGCTTACTTCATCAACAAAAATAACACTAGGTGCAATTTTACTGGCAAGTGAGAAAACAGCTTTCACATACTTCTCACCCTCACCAAACCACTGCAATCAGAAGGACAAGAACATGAGTTACAAATTATGAAGTGTAGTTATAATAATTGTCATAGTAGATGATGCAAGGTTTTTTTTATATATATAAGAGATAATTTTATTGATAAAAACGAAAGAGGCATAACCCATGTACACAAGAAGTATACAAGAGAAACGTAGATAATGCAAGTTATCATTCTTACCTTGGATGTGATGCTTGACATGGAAATATTGATGAAATTTGCACCGGCTTCAGTAGCCACAGCCTTTGCAAGCATTGTCTTACCTGTTCCAGGGGGACCAAAGAGTAATATGCCCTTGCAAGGCTGTAGACAAGATACACAGTTAGATTGTTACCCTAATCATTTATAACTATATAAGCTCAATAGAAGCATGAATTGTTGCATATGGAAAATTTATGAAGGAAAGAAAGACCCAAGGCCATAGTCAAGTAAAAAAAGTAAGAAATTCCAAATTTAAAGCTCAAAGGGTGGCATCATCTTCAAAACCTTCACACATATGCATGGAGATTCCATATATGCTATCAGTTATATTTAAATATATGTGTGTGTGTGTGTGTGTGTGTAGTAATTTACCAAATTTTACTCAAAATCGTACAGAACACACCTTTCAATGTCGTCTCAAGGGTAATGACAATACATTAGGTTCAAACATGAAAATAAAAGCAGAAATCAACTGAAAATAAATTAAATATTCTGTCACAGCATTTGGACTAAAGGTCACAAAAAAAAATTGTGAATAAATGCTGTCCACGGAAACCCCCCAGTAATGATTGAATCAACATCTAAGGAGCAAAGTGAAATATTTCCTTATATCTATAAAGTAGCCCAAATCTTTTGTAGTAGCAATTATAAGGCTAGGTTTGGAAACAAGAAGATTTCAAACACTCTCAAATACTTTCTATTACTATTCACTATTTTATTATTACTTTTTACCTACTTTTATTACTATTCAATATTTTATTATTACTTTTTACCTACTTTTTACTACTATTTACAAATACTCTCAACATTCTAAAATACTCTCAACATCCAAACGTAACCTAAGTCTCAGTAAGAGTGGGAAACCCCATTTACATGTGACACCCATACCCATTTGACGGTTCTGATTTACCCTACACAAAATGGTGGGCTTCTGCCATGCTCAGACAGTGGTAGGTATGGGAAACTTTTTTCTGATGGGGGAAGATGTGGAACAGTAGTGCTGAAGGTGCAAGATCTCAGATCTGAGATCCTTGTTGCCAGCCTGCCAGTGTCACCACCCCGCCAATCAACAGCCATGAAGAGTCAGTTTAGTTCTGATGGTCTATGATCATCAGTTAGTTAAACCCAACCCTAATCTAGCAGTTGATTAATTCTAACTTGTCAACATTTTTTCAGATCATCATTATATATAAAAGAGTAAATTCTCTCTGGACACAGAATATAAAAAAACCTTGGTTAATTGGCCCTTGCAAAAAAGTTCAGGCCTCTGCAAAGGAAGCATCACCAACTCCTTCAATGTATCCTTCACGTTTTCAAGAGCCCCAATATCATCAAAAGTCACTCCAATGTCACTGGGTGGAATAACATCGGCTAGAAGCCTTTTCTCAAATTCATTTTCTGTTACAACATCCTGATTTCAGCTTAAACAGTCAGTATAAAAATTATTAACTAATAGGTGCAACAAACAAAACCAGTCAGCAGAAGTATAGTCTACGTGGGGATGTATTTTAAATACCTTAAGTGACTTCTTCAAGCTCTTCGATTCATTCTGGATAGCTTGCAAGATTCTAATCCCATACTGGAGGCTGCCAGAATTGCAACATGGCATTACAACTGTGTAATTCCAATCAAATAACTAATATTTCAGCCAAAAATGAACGAAAATGATGGCAGCAAGCAACCTACAATTACCTCTCACTAGACAGTACAAGCCTAGCATCAGGATCGGCTTCAGGATTCTGCATTAGGTGATGGCTTAAAGCCCATCCAACTACCTTCTCTGCACCTGTAATATATAACAATGGAATAAAATAAATCTGGTAACTCATCATGTCTTGATATATAAAAATAGAGCATACTTTCATTTGTAAGCATTTGGTCCTTAATGCATAATGTCTCAAGTCCATCACATTCCATCCCACTCCGACCAAGAACCTATACATAACAAACTGTAACCATGAGTATCATTTCGAAAACACTGTACTTTCAAATCATACAACAATGCACAAGGCTCAGTATCACACAAGACATGAAATATGCAGGCACCACACTCCCCCAATTTATTACATATACTGACACCCTATACAAGGTTAATATTCTACTTTTATGTATAACATAAAACTGTTAAATAACTTCTTTTCTTATTTGATAGTTCCTAAAACTGTTAAATAACTTCTTTTCTTATTTGATAGTTCCTAAAACTGTTAAATAACTAGAGTATCAATCTATTATCTAAGCAACTTTAAACATAAAGCAACAATAATGCTTGATTCTTTAAAATGTATATGCAGGACAAAATTGCTCACAGAGCGGAGGTGATTCAGATTTCCTTTCATTTTGAGCGTTTCAGCATCTTGATCCAGTTGGTGCTTCCATGATGCAAGAAGTGCCTCATCCTGCAATGATTTATAGTCTTCCCCAAATTATTGAAAAGCAATGCCAAGTAACTGATCAGATAGGATTCAATAAACAGACCTGTGGCAAGTGAATGGCTACTTTATTAGGGAAAAGCTTTGTCAGAGCTTTTGTTGACTTCGGGACTTCCTTACCCCTGTCATGCAGCCTTCCAAAACTATCCTGAGAAAATCAAAACACAGTAACGTCACACTGCTGAAAAATTCTTTCAGCAGCAACAAAAGTTCATAATTTTCAGTCATTAACCTGTACATAGGTCATAAAAATTATTTTTCTGTATTTGAGAGTAAGGCTGTGCAAAAACTCCAAACCCCATCCCACCATCCACTACAACTCCACTCCAATTGGACTCAAAATTTTAAAGTTCAGAATTGGGAATTAAAGAAATTTTGACAAACATCCAAAAAGCAGTGCCATAAAAAGCAAAGCATGGTAACCCTTTCTCCACACAAAACACATTCACAATAGGAAAATGTTGCACAAAAACTTGAACAACTTTAAGGAAAGATAAGAAGCCAAGATTTTTTAGGAGGTATAAACGTTACTGGGAAAGCCAAGTCAAGGAGTGCAGTTTGGTTGCTGCCAAATTTCGTGAAAAGCAGACCACCAGGATGTGACTGCAAGAAAGGATAAAATACACGGTAAGATTGTCAAACTGAACATGAGCAAAAAGAAAGAACTTTAAATGCCATGTAGAAGTAAAAATCTTACTGCCTTCCCTAGTTCCAAGATTTGACCTCTACTTCACTACAATTGTATATTTTTCTTTACATATCAAATAAATATTGCAGCTTCTTTTTCCTTTTTCTATACACCTCTAGCACTTAAATTGCACCTTTTGCACTTGTAATGAAGTTTTCTTTTTAGATGTGTAATATTGTAACGAAATCCTCATTACTTGTCAAAAAAAAAGATGCAGTAAAGTGATGAATACTTCACCCAAACCATTTTTCAACTCACTCTGTCCCTCTCTCAGTTTCATAGGCCCCACAGCCTGGGTAGGCAGCAGTAACCAGTTACCAGATGAAGGCAGTTACTTACTTACTTCCCCCTAGGAGCTCCACCTAGTCTAGGTGGCATCCCCAAAACTACAGCTATAGTGTTAGCACCTACACTACTGTCTCCCCCAAACCTTGATAAATGATGTGTGTGTGTTGTCAGCATTGCTATTTTTTAGACCTGAAATCTGACATTTATATCCTCTAAGTTGCTAATTAAATAATCCAAAAACTAATTTTTGAGGAAGGGGGGCAAAAAAAGGAAAAAATAAAATCCCACATGGTTAAAAAAATCTATCATATAAACACAAACACTACCTTCTCTTTGCGATTATCAGTATGTGTGTGCGAACTTATTACGACAACATTATCAGGAAGCTTTTCAACTTTGCTTTTAAATGTTGATAACGAGTCTCCATTTCCCACAATAGACTTCTCGGCATCTTTCATAAACAAAATGAAAGGTGAGCTTCTGCTCTCACTAGTCACAACCTGATTACATGATATTATGAAGTTATCAAGTTGCAAATGCAAAAAAATACGCCAAGACAGAACCCGAAAGACTGGTTAGAACAGGATAAAAACCAACCTCAAACAAAGTATTAATAAGTAACTTGTCCAACTCTTCTACGCCCGTGTTATCCAAACGAAGATCCGTAACTGAGAGAGAGAGAGAGAGAGAGAGAGAGAGAACAAATAGCAAGGGCAAATGTTGAATAATAGTACAAACTGCAAGGTCTAAGCTTGCGCAGATATATAACTTCAGTAGGATTTTACCATTGCAAAAGAATCCATGCCCTAACTCACAGTGACCTCCAAGATCTACCCCATCTAGTATGGGTCTATCAAACCTCACACCTACTTTTGACAAAGGATTCTCCTCAAAAACCAATGCCACCTTCCCACGGCTTCCACTAGCTGGACCCCTGCACAATGAACTAACAAGGAATATTTTAGAGTGAGAAAAACCACAAAAACACATCTGTCGGAATATTAAAAGGATAAAATGTAATATCAGTTGAGAGAAAGAACAGACAGAGAGAAACTAAGGAAGAAATTATTGAGATAAAGCTCAAGTTCAATTGAAAATCACACGTTTCAAGAGGACAAAAAAATCATTTAACCCAAGTAAACTATTGACAACAATGTTACCGTGAAGGAGATACTGCTGTATATAAGCCACCCGAAGTTGAAGCACTAAATTTTACTCTATCACCTGCATGGTTCATATTCAGAATTGATGCAAGGGAAACAAAAGCAAATCCAAAACATCTAAAAGATGGTGAAAACTGGGGGAAAAAAAGTGAAAAAGGAATCTCTATAAATAATTTAAAATGGCCTACCTATTTTAAACAATAAATTCTTAGATGTCGCAGAGGAAGAGGGGACAGTTTCAGACTCCATCTTAGGTTGAGATTCTAAGCCATATGAAGAAGGTGCATTTAAAGAGGTGGGTGGATCCACTTCAACTGCTGATGGGCCGATGTTCCTAGCCAAGTCCATCATTAAAGGACTTTGTTTGGAGCAATTGCAGGACTTTTCGGCATTATATCCATCCTTCAACAGCTCTGCTTCCTTTGATGATAAACCCTATGACACGTTAATTGTAAATAGTCCAACTAATTAGTCTAGTCATCTATTATAAGTGAAAGTAGAGATCACATCAAAAGCGATGGATATAATGAAAACTAAAACCAGATAAAATTGCACCGACTCAATGGACCATAGTGAGAAGTAGACATTGGAGGCAATCAAAACAGTAAATGAGAAAAGAGGAGCATAACTCCAAAATAAGAGTAAAAAAGATGCTAGGTGTGGCTGAAATTTTAATATCGCGGTTGAGAGGGTAAGTTTATCTTACACCCAAGAAAGAATGGCTATCAAATATGAGCAATTTAGCCTCAAAGTAGCTAGCAAGTGCCTTTGCCAACATCTCCTGATATATCTCTGACCCTACAAAGAAATTTAAAGACAAATTCCAGCTCAATATTTTGTAATGTAAGTCAATATAGCCTCGAAACACATCCCAAGTGTCAAATTAGCATAAAATGACCACACACCTGCAGGACCAGAAAGCAATATTCGTGGGTTCACAGTAGTAAGCTCTGAGGTGTACTTTGCATATTCTTTATGCTTCAAGTGTATAAACGAAGCTGAAATCAGCACATTTTTTGTGTTCTCACTGCAAGAGGGAAAAAAATGAAACCACAAGTTATCACTGCATGATTCAAGATCCAGAACATCCAACATATCATACCACCAGTCAACGAATGAACATATAAAGCTACCAACTCTATATAGTCTACACTAGGCAACTACAACACACCCAGCTGATAATAATTTGATCTGCTGAATTCCAAGGCCAAATGATACTATGTGAGTGGTAAAACCATACAGAGCCATAAACTAAATGGTATGAGATGGTAAAAATTTTCATCAATCCTTTTTTTTTTATAAGAAATCAAAAAAATTTCATTAATAGAAAGAGCTAAGCCCAAGTGCACTGGTGGTATACCTGAGAAACTTAGCTAGAGGTTACAAGACAAAAGAAAAAAATTTCATCAATCCTTAAAAGGATTGTATAAAACTAAGGCCGTGATTGTTTTGGGGGATAAGACCAAAAATCCAAAACACATTTCAAACTCATCATTACATTTTTTCAAATTCTCATACAAAATATAATAAAAAATTCAACTTTTTCAAATTCTCATATCACTTTTTCAAATTTCTATACAAAACTAATATTAAAAAAACATCTTACAATAATATTTTATTTTTTTTTTCACTTTTATCTCATTTCATCTCATCTCATCTCATCTCTGAAAACAAACAGAGTCTTCACCATTCATCATGTCTCACAGATTGCTTGCCACCACCACTTGTCTCCCTAATAGCACTTGCATGCTATCACTTTTACATGCAAAATTGGCTTTCTAACTCACAGCAAATGCTAATGCATGCATCACTATGCACTCCAAAAGTTCAGATCAAGGTATAAGTAAATCAACGTAAAGCGATTGTGTTACCTAATCCAATCAATTATAAGCCAATGAAATTGTTTTTTTTTTTTTTGTTAGGTGTAGGCCAATGAAATTGTTTTGTATTCTACCATTATAATAAATCTTGAAATCAACAATTTGTTAACCAAAGGACAAATTACAAGTCAAAAAAGAAATCGTTTGACCCAACAGAAATAAATTTCCCTAGTAGGGGCTTCTTCAGAAAGTCCAATACAATCAGAACCTCTAGCTTTCACTTCATTTATTTGACAGCATTTGAAGTACAGTATGCCAAAAAAGTAACATAGAAATTCTCTGATATAAAAATAAAGGCAGCCCTACCAAAATATATATATATATAAGGAAAGAAGCAAAAGATTCCACAATATAAAGCATATTGTTTTTTTTTATAAGTAAAACTTTATTAATATCAATAGGTGTAGCCAAGTACACCGGATGTATGCAAGAGAGACCACCGAGATAGAGTGCAAAAATAGATATAAGGATACCATGAACATTAAGCCCATCTAGGAAAATGATCCTAGCAAAGCCTAAGAGGGAGAAATTAGAGAACTATCTAATCTAGACCAACCACAAAGACGCGCCTACCCTGAGCTAATACAAGAGAAACCACCACAAATACACCAAGGCATGTCCCACAATCCAGGTTTCGCCCATAACTTCGACAAAGGCACACTCAAAGATGTTGATTGTTTTTACAAGCCAATGTAAATTTCCCAACAAACTCCTCAAAACTTGTAAACTCAGAATGATCCTACAAGAACTATATCTTAGGGCAGGTTTGGGGAGTGAGATTAGATGAGAATTTTATGAATAGCAGTCAAATAGCTTGTGAATGGTAATAAGATAATTTGAGTTGAGCATTTTTTAAGTTTTGTGAAATGAGAGAAAAAGTTGAATAAAAAATTTTATAAATTTAAGAATTATTTTTGTTTAGAGATTTGAAAAGGTTGGAATGTTTTTTTATTTTTTATTTGAAAGTTTGAAGTTGTAATGATTAATTTGAAAATTTTGTATTTAATTATGTTTGGAAATAAGATGGGATGAGAATTTTGTCTCATCTTAGGCCCCAAACATGCCCTTAGTCCCCCAACATTCCAAGTTAGAATCTTGCTTTTCATAATAAAATGGGCTATGCCCTCTAGTTCTCTCTCAACTAGGACTACCTCCCTAAGTCCCCAAACATTCCAAAACATATTGTTATAATTGAATCATCAAAACTGGAGTTGGAAAGTTCTAAGAGAGGAGATCCAATGAATCATGAAAGAACTGCACCTTAAATAGTAAGGAAATTTGTCAAATGAAACATCTATGTGTCTGCCATCGACAATGCCCGCACGTACGTCTTCTCGAAATACCGCACACCTCAAAGACATACCCGATGTTGATGCTGGCTGTGAATCCCTCATCCACTCGTTTCTTTCCTCCAAAACCTGTTTAGAGATACTTTTACTCAATTTCAGTGTACAACTAGTTGATTGAGCTAATATCCTGAACAAAGGCCATATCAAATCATTCACCCCATAGAGTTTTACATTGCCTGCCTCTGTGCTGAAGTCCGGGTTGCAATCGTGAAGAGAGCTCTTGTTAATTGTTCCAACTTCTGCAGCTTTATCAATCTCAGTGTTTGGGGCCGAGTTGCATTCCAGATCAAGTTCAGCTTCCGTGCCATCATGAACAGTAGAATGAGTAGGCAACTCAGGGCCAGGATGGATTTTACTCGGGGACTGAGTTGGAGACTTCCAACGTGATAGACCTTGTCTCATGCTAGAAAGAGAGGCCAGTATGGAAGCTCCAGCCACAGCTGAGGCATCCCCTGCTCTCCTCTCAAGGTGCAGAAGATTTCCAAGACCACTTTGAACCTCCGCCGCACCTTTGATTGCAACCTCATTGATCAGATTCTGAAATACCTATTTGATAAAGATTAAGGAACATATAAACACAGAGATATGAATGCATATACAGCTCGACAAGGATAGAAAAAGTGGGGTGGGGGGTGGGGGGAACAAATAACTAAGTGAAAGAAACACCCAAAGACTAAGAAGAAGGATACATAAGCATGGTTTGCACCAAACACCAGCTCATCGCCTGAGTTCAGCACGCAGCTGCCTCCACTCCTCTTCACATTTATCCCATTTACTTGCACCGTTCCCTTGCTCCCGAGAATATCTAACACAGCTATGTCATTGCCATCACGCTGAGATTGTCAAGAAATAATTAGTCATATTGCATTCATATGTTTCTAAGGACTTCGTCTCCATAAACACAGAAAACCAAGTATACCCTAGCACAAACACAGCCAGCTAAGTCACCAGCACATGAACGTGCTTAATTGTGAGCACAACATGCCTGATTCCACATCAGCCCCAACAATTATTTTCCCAATTAATCAAATTCAAGCCCAAGATATACCTGCGTGTGCTTGATTCCGCACAGATGCCCGATAACACTCTGATCCTTCAAAGTAAAATTGCAGCTTTTATTTGAACCAATAACGAAGTTTTCAGCGCATATGGGAACAGTTGGATTCTGCAGCATATAAAAATAACAAAATTACCACGCGGAAATGGTAAACCCAGTTTCCAAGTCAAATCAAACCCGAAGTGGGTGTGTGCCTCCGCGCGCGCGCGTGCGCGGCTTTAACTGATCCTTGAGCCCAAAAAATACATTATGTTGCTGCGTATCGCAGCTAACCAAAAGAAGTGCTTTACTTGAAGCTTTGCGAACTATTTCAGCTATAAAACATCGTCAGTTAAGCACCCAAAAACCAAAAGAAAAGAAAATGAAAAAAACCTGCGCAGACTGTGATAGAAGCCTGCACCACGGCACCGGGGTCTCGAAGGTCGTCGCCGGGTTGCTCCGCTTCTGATAACCGGTCCATGAAGAGAACGAACTCCTCGGCTTATCCACAATCACAGCCGGGGAAGACCCTTCAAGACACAAAAAAGAAAATTCAGAAGTTACAAAATCTTATATTTATAAAATTTGACAAATCGACACGAACAAAGAAAGACAAAAGCTTCAAAGACAGTAAGAAAGAAAAGATTACCCTCTGCGATCGGCGACACCCCCGGGGCTGCCTTCCCAGGGCTCACGACGTCTCCGGTGATCTGAGCATTTTCCGATGTCGCAGGCGCACAAGATTCCTTGGAATTTTCAGCCGCCGCTGTTGTGGGTTTCTCCAACGCACCGCCATTATCGACCTGAAATCAAACAAATCGATTGCTCAAAAAGCCTAATGTTTGGCGCTTCCAAAGATTATAAAGATGTAAAAAGAAAAAAAAAAAAGAAAACTAAAGACTTGAATTCGGTTCGGATTTTCGTTCGGTGTGACCGGAAAGGACACCTTTTGACGCTTGGGTGAGGGAGATTTATCTTCAGAGGAAGATGATCTTTTGCTATTGTTGTTCCCGGAGAGAGATCCACTCCGCCTCGTTGAAACCATGGCTCTCTCTCCCTTCTGGCACCTCTTTTTTTTTTTTCCTCTTTTTGCCTCTATTTGAACGCTATATGCAAAATAAAGTTAAGAAACGGAGAGAGAGAGATCTGTCACAGATTATGCAATGATCCTCCTTTATTAATTATAGATGCAATGAGAGTGTTTCTGTTTCAGTGATTTTAACTACGCCATATAATTGAGATAATAAAAAAATGAAAGTAGAAACATAAAAGAATAATTTTATATTTTTATATTTAATCGTCGCTGCATTAAATAAAAAACAGGATAGTGCTTACTATCTTATTACTACTTGTTACTATTTTTAATATATTTACATTTTTTATCATTTTTTAAGTAATTTTTTAACATTTTTAATCATTAAAAAATAAATTTAAATATATAATTTCACTAATAGTTACTTCTTTAATTATTAAATAAAATAAAAAAATAAAATGAGTAATAATGAAATTATAAGAATATCATTTTTCATTATTGTATTTTTTTTTTAAATAATAGCCTTACAATTCTATTACTATAATAATTATGACAAAGCATTCCCTTATATAAGTACACTCATATGACTCCGATATGGCATTCTACTTATAAAGATAAATTATTGTTAATAATAATTGAAATAAAAATAAAATAAAATTTTGAAATGTTATGTCAATAAAGCAATAATCATTTTAAAAATAATATTTTATAATGAATTATCATATCTTTTAAATCTCATTTATTCTCTTACATATAAAAATATAAAACGATTCATCTCTCAAAACAAAATAGATATAAAGTAATTCAAGACTCTATTTAAAACTATAAATAAACAAATCTACTCGACAGCTTGTTCGGTACTTATTCTGTTAAGCTCGAATCAAACTCGACTCGATTCAGCTAAAATTCGTTAAAACTCGCTTGTTTGTGCTCGAATCAAGCTATCAAGGTCGACTCGATTAAAGGTCATTTATATATTGATAAATATATACACATATATATTATATATATGTATTGCTAATAATATAAATATAGCATTTTTATAATTAAATATGTAATATATAATCTAATTACTTATATCTCTATAACGAACAAAATTTCATAATTATATTTTATAATTTATACAATAAATAGTATATAAAATTTAATAATTTCATATATTTGCATGTAAGAACCATGTATTAAATACATATATGCTATCATATTATATATATTTATTAATAATATATATAAGTATATAACATATTATTATTATTATTAAATATCAACTAATTATATATTAAATTTTAATTTTTTATTATATTTATATTTATTTGATTTGAAATTTTATTCAAAAAATTAAAAAAAATAAAGCTCAGACCTAAATATTTTGAATCAAGCCGAGCTCGACAAGCCAAATATCGAATATTTTGTTTCGTCAAAATAAACCGTTTTGAATTTCTCCATTATAAAATCATGTCACTCTAGATCTCTCTTCCTCGTATACTTGAAGTATTATGATTATAGAATAATAATTCTTTTAAATGTAATGTTTCATTATGAGCTATTATAATTTCTAAATTTATTTATTTTCTTATATAAATATATAAATCGATTCAATACGTCACTCAAAAGCACTATTTCAATTTTTATATGATTTCGTTAAAATAAATCATTCTATAAATCGTTTCAAATTTCTCCACTATAAAACTAGGCCCGATTTGTTTATAAAAACACACATTATCTTATTTCATTTTATCTCATATAATCATTACATATTTTTCAAATTTCAATACAAAATAATATAAAGAATTTAAAATTTTCAAATCTCATTACAAAAATCATTTAAAAAATATATATTATAACAATATTTTATTTAACTTTTCACTTTAATCTTAACTTATTTTATCTCATCTCAATCTCATCTCTAAAAACAAACCAAACTATGTCGCTCTAGGACTATTTTCTGCCTACACAACAATTCACACATTGCACGATTTATAAACTCGTATATTAATGTATTATAAGAATTCAAGCAACACTTATTATATTATGAATATAGTTTATTATATTGTTTAAAATATTATAAAATTATGAATACTACTACAAAACAAATGTTATGAATATTATTAGTATAAAAATAAATATAAAACTTAAGTTATTATTATAGTTTTATATATTTCTTTTTATTGACATAATAGAATCTTGTTTAGTTATATAGATGAGATTGGATGAATTAAAGTTAAAAATTAAATAAGATTTTGTTAGAATATAATTTTTTAATAATATTTTATTTAGAATTCAAAAAAGAATGCATTGTTTATTATGCGTGGTGTAAAAATTTGAAAAAGTTATAATAATTATATAAAATAAAATGAGATGAGATAGTTCAAGAATAAAATTTTGACTAATCTCCAGAATTCACGTAATGGAGTAAATATACCAAGCTGAAGCCAAAACGCACAAGCCTAATCCATGATAAATATATTCTGGGTTGTGTTACTCGTCATTTCTACGCACTACTCACCATATTTTTCTTATAATTATTTTAAACTTTTGTTAGTTTTATTCTTCTAAATCAATTGAATTATTCTGCTAATCATTTATATATAATATATTTAGTAATGAAAAAAATTAAGAATTAAAAAATCATCTATGATGTATGATGTAAAGATGATGAATGAAATTTTTCATATGCCATTTAAAAGGCTAGAGAAAAAGAAGGGAATAAAAGAAAAGGCAAAAGCTTTAAAATAAAAGCAAGTCAGACATGTATGAGAAAAAGTGACATGAAGCCAATTGTCTGAACTATCACTGACAAGCCACAACAAAAGAGATCTCAGATATAAGAAAAAATGACTTCGAGACAACTCTCAAAAGAAGACAAATAGATCATCTTCAATCTCATAACAAGAACTCCAGAAAGATTTATCTTCTCCAAAAAAACATGCATCCGACCTTCATTGTATAGAGAGAAACCATAAAATACTCTAAAATACTTCTATTATAAAATCCAATCTCCCAACGACCATTGGATGCAGGTTTATGCTAAATCACATAAATCTGTGTCTATATCTCTATTTACATCTTTAATATTATTTTGATATTTAATATTATGGACGTACGTACAAGAACTATATTAATGCCTCAAACAGCCATCATAGGTTTTAGGCTGCTTCATCAAGACCTGATCATGCACATGAGTTGGGAATGGCTCATTCTCTTATTTTGGTATGTTGTGCGATTTTTTGTATTAATAGTTAGTGTTGCTATACCAAAAGTGGGAGGATGATAATTTTCCAACTTATGGAATTACTTCCACAAGAGTAGATAAGATCCTCCTCACCTGGTCATTTTTAATTTGTACAAGCCTATAATCAATGCAATACGCATATCGTTATTTATACATAATCATTACCACAACTATTACAAAAATGTATATCAAATATATATAAAATGAAGAATGCATATATAAAAAAGTTCATTTTATTAATAAATATTTTATGGTCAATTTACAATATTAAAAATATAATATATAAACATATATGATTGTTCAATTTAAAATAATATATAAAAAATACATTATAAATATATCTTACATAGATCAAACATCAATTACATCCATTATAAAGTAAAAATAATCATAAAAATTGTAAATAAAAATCTAGGACCTAGATCATAAAGCCCAATCAAGCGCTAATCCCCCATCAATATTTTTATGTTCAAGAAAATTTACATCATAAAGCACCCATCATTCATTGGTTTGCTTAGAAATGTCATGAAAAAATAAAATACATTAAAAAAATACTTAGGGTTATTAACAAAAAAATCCAAATCTAGTAATATAACCCTAACAACCTCAATAAATCAAAACCCATTCCACAATAAAGTACAAATAATCAAAAAGATTGTAAATAAAAAATCACCTCGATCACAAAGCCCAATCAAGCACCAAACCCCATCAATATTTTATTGCTCAAGGAAATTCACATCATAAAGCACCCATCAATTGGGGCTTTCTTCGAATCTACCAACTTCGTCCCCTTCATCCGCGATGGTTTAATCCAACAATGCGACGAAACGCTAGGAACACTTTTCTTTCTTTTTTTTAGTCGGACACCAATGCTCACAAATGGTATGCGACCGCAAGACAGCGGGTTCTTTCTTTGAGAGCCAAAACTAGATTGCAACTGAGGAAAATGCAATAATATGTCGTAGATTAGCGGTCATTAGGGTTACCAACCCAGTTGGCATTTGAAAATGCAGTTAGATTAGTTGAAGATCAAGCAGCAAAAGTGAGACCAAACCCAAGATTTGAGATAATCTTTCTGGTTTTTTCTTTACGTTGTTTTGGTCACTGAGAAACACAGAGGAAAATGATCGGGGCTTTCTTCAGTCAGCATATCCTAAGGTAAACCTTTCTGGTTTTTTTACTCTTTACTCATTAATGAATTCAAGGTTTCAAGTTTCGTATAAATCTACACATGGATTTTGATGATAACAAATGAATTCAAGGAATAAAGAAGTCCCAAGCTCAAGTTATCCACACAATACAATCAAGCACATCAAGGAACCAAGCATGAGCAAGAAGGGAACAAATTCACATTAAAGTTATAGAATAATATTGTAAATCTCTTAAAATTTCGAAATTAGGATTAAGAGTCAAAATTAATATTTTATCATAAAGCATTAAAATACATTTTCCACATGTGCATGAATATTTTGAAATTTAAATTTAAAAATTTTGAAAGATGATTGATTGTCATCTTTTACATGTGCATGACATGATTAAAGATTTGAATTTTGAAAATATTAAGATGATTGATTGTCATATTTCACATGTGCATGTTTTATTTGAATATTTTCAAAAGTGATGGATGCTTTTTTTGATTTATGCAAAAGGTAGATGTCTTTATTTGAAAATTTTGAAAAGTAAAGTGTGCTCTTTTGGTCATATGCAAAAAGTAAAAGATTAGATTTGAAATTTTTGAAAAATAAAGTGTGCTCCTTTTGTCACATACAAAAAATAAAAAGATTAGGTTTGAAATTTTTGAAAAGTAAATGATGATGTCTTTGACATGTGAATCTTTTTAAATTTGAATATGAAGTCTCATATGCCTATAAATAGATCATTTGAGAGCTTCACATTCACAACACCAAGAGCATACAACATTCATTCAAAACATTCATTCTCTCTTATCTAAGCATTGAGCCTTAACCTTTGTTCATTTTGAGAGATATAGTTTGTGCTGTATTGTTTTTATTTCACTCATTGATGAGTGTTTTCTGATAGCCTATCTACTATCAATTTTGTAACAGTAAAAGGGTGTGCATAACTCTTGTGTGTGTAGAATGTGTTCTACACGGGGAATAGTTAAATCACCAAGTGTGAGGTGATTAGAAGTGTAGAAGGTGTTCTACACGGATTCTTTGGAGTGGTGCTGCTTAAAAGTGTAATAGGTTTCTATCTCCACCTGAAGGAGATTGAATAGTGAATTCGGGGATTCTCAAGAGGTAGCTTGAGGCGAGGACGTATGCAGTGGGGCCGAACCTCGTTAACATACTGAGTTTGCTTCTTTCTTACCCTTACTCTTTATATTTATTGTTGTTTCATATTTTGTTTATATTTTATATTTTATATTTGATTTATAATTGTTATTTTTTTTAAATACAACTCAATTCACCTCCCCTCTTGTATTAGTCATCTAGGCAACAATTGGTATCAGAGCTAGAGCTCTGTTATAAGATTAACTATCTTTTGAGTTAAGATCTTATGGCTAACATTACAACATCATTTGGTGAAGGTCAATCTAGCAGTCGGCCTCCACTCTTTTGCAGAGACAATTACTCATTCTGGAAAGTTAGAATGAGAATATTCCTTCAGACTCAAGGTCGAGAAATCTGGAAATGCATTGTAAATGGATCTTATATTCCAACAAAAGTAATTGATGGAGTAAAGGTCAAAAAGGAAGAAGAAGAATTTGATCGTGAAGACGATAGATTTTATACTTTGAATTTAACTGCTATGAATTTATTATATAATGCTCTCAATGGTAATGAATTTAATAGAGTAATGACTTGTGCTGCAGCAAAGGAAATTTGGGATAACTTGAAAGTTACTTATAAAGGAATTTCTCAAGGCAAGAAATCAAAAATTTATATTCTTACTCATGAATATGAAATGTTTAAGATGAATAATGATGAATCTATTTCTAGTATGCACACTCGTTTTACTAACATCATAAACAGCTTGACAGCTCTTAGCAAAATTTATTCCAAAGTGGAGATAGTAAGAAAAATTCACAACTCACTACCAAAACGTTGGGAATCAAAAGTGATAGCGATTATTGAAACTAGAGACCTCAAGAAACTTGAAGTGAATGAACTCATCGGGTCACTTATCACCCATGAGTACACATTGAAAAGAGGAGAAGAAGAAGGAAAGCCAAAGAAGAGCTTGGCACTTAAAGTTGTTTCACATGAAAGTAAAAGTGATGAAGATGAGGAAAATGACGACAAAAATGAAGAAGTTACGATGATAACAAGAAGAATTCAGAGGTTATTAAAGAAAAATAAAACTCCTCCAAAGAAATTCTTCAAAAAGTTTTCCAAGAAAAATTCAGGTAAAAATGATACTTTAATTTGTTATAAATGCAATAAATCTGGTCATATCAAGTTAGATTGTCCTCTACTAAAAAAAGATCGAAACAAAGGCAAAAAAGTAATGAAAGCTACATAGGATGATGATTCAAGTAGCTCAGATAGTGAAGCAAGTAATGGAGAATTAGCAAATCTTTGTCTTATGGCTAAAGATGACATTGAGGTAACAAATCTTGATAATATTGAAAATCCTTCATATGAAGAATTGCAAAATGTTTTAGAAGAGGTATATGAGGAATTTGAAAAATTGGGTATCAAGTATACTGTTTTGAAAAAGAAAAATCCTTCTTTAACAAACGAAATTGATATTTTAAGAAAAAAAAATATTGTTTTGAAAGATGAAAATTTTGAGTTGAAGAAAAAGAAAACTGATTTAGAAAATATTATTGAAAACTTTACGAATGGAAAAAAAAAATTGAAAAACTTCTTAGTAGTCAAAGATGTGTTTTTGACAAGGCAAACTTGGGATATATGCCAAAACAAAAATACAAATCTTATAAAAACTTCTTTGATAATCCTTCTACATCAAAGTCTAATATTCAAAAAAATTTTCATAAAAATAATTTTGTTAAAAAATGATACTATTATAATCACTCAAGTTTTTCATATATGTCACATGTTAATTACAATTTTTGTAATAAAAATGGTCATAATTATCATACTTGTCCTAATAGAAGAAAACATACAATGACTATTAGGGTCATATGGGTACGTAAAAATCTTATTTCTTCTAATACTAATAAATAAAGGACCTAAATAATTTGGGTACTAAAAAAAATCATTTTAATTGTTTTTATAGGTGTGCATGAAGTCCTCCACAAACAAAAATAAATGGTTTTTAGATAGTGGATGTTCAAGACATATGACGGGAGACAAGACAAAGTTCTTTGATCTTAGATCTAAAGAAAAAGGACACGTGACATTTGGAGACAACTTGAAAGGGAAAATCGTGGGAATAAGTAAAATTGGTAATGAGTCTTCTCTCATAATTGAAAATGTTCTACTTGTTGAAGGTCTAAAATATAATCTTTTGAGCATAAGTCAATTATGTGATAAAGGATTTATAGTTACTTTCAAAATGAATAAGTGCATTATTTTGAATGATCATGATTATAATATTTGTTTTATTACTTTTAGAAGTAACAATGTTTATACAATCGATTTTGAAAAAATTACATCACAAGATCCTATTTATTTTTCAGCTCAAAATGAAACTAATTGGTTATGGTATAGAAGACTAGGTCATGCCAACATAGAACTTATTTCCAAACTTTCAAAAAATGATCTTGTGAGAGGTTTACCAAAGGCAAATTTTCTTAAAGACAGAATTTGTGATACATGCTAATTTGGTAAACAAACAAAAAAATTTTTTAAAACCAAGAAACATATTTCCACTACTAGACCACTGCAACTGATACACATGGATCTTTTTGGACCAAATAGAGTTGCAAGTTTAGGAAGAAAATATTATGCATTTGTTATTGTTGATGATTTCTCTAGATATACTTGGGTCATCTTTCTTACTCATAAATATGAGGCACATAATGCCTTTACCAACTTATGCAAGATAATTCAAAATGAAAAGGGTTATACTATTTCAAGTATCCGAAGTGATAGGGGAAAAGAGTTTGTTAATAAAAATATTGAAACATTTTGTGATGAAAATGATTTTGTACATAATTTTTCTGCTCCTCGAACTCCTCAACAAAATAGGGTAGTAGAGAGAAAAAATAGATCTCTTCAAGAGATGGCAAGAACAATACTCAATGAGAACAACTTGCCTAGTTATTTTTGGGCCGAAGCGGTAAGTACTGCATGTTATGTTATAAATAGAGTTATGCTAAGGTCTAAATTAGATAAAACCCCCTATGAGCTTTGGAATGAAAAAAAGCCAAATATTGGTTATTTTCATGTATTTGGATGCAAATGTTTTATTTTAAATGACAGGGATAATTTAGGTAAGTTTGATGCAAAATCTGATGAAGGTATCTTTCTCAGGTATTCTACTAATAGTAAAACTTATAGAGCATTCAATAAAAAGATTTTGACTGTACAAGAATCTATGCATGTAGTATTTGATGAATCTAATTCTCTATTCTCCAAGAAATCTATTGATGAAGAAACAAGAGGTATAAATAATACGAAAAGTCTCAATCTCAACAAAGAGAACACAATAGAGGAAGTCCAACATTGAGACATCAGGAAAGTTCATCAAAATTTAATACAGGATGCAACCAAACAGTGGAAATTTGTGAAAGATCATCCAGTGGAACAAATTCTGGGAGAACCTTCACGAGGTGTAAGCACTCGATCATCTCTTAGAAATATTTGCAATCATACTGCTTTTCTATCTCAGATTGAACCTAAAAATATTGATGAAGCACTTCTTGATGAATCTTGGATTCTAGCTATGTAAGAAGAGCTTAATCAATTTGAAAGAAATGATGTTTAGACACTTGTTCCTAGACCCAAAAATCATACTATTATTGGAACAAAATGGGTTTTTAGAAATAAGAAAGATGAGTCCGGAGTCATTACTAGAAATAAGACTCGACTTGTAACCTAAGGTTTCAATCAAGAAGAAGGAATCGATTATGATGAGACATATGCACCAATCGCAAGATTAGAAGCTATTCGAATGCTACTTGCATATGCTTGTTATAAAAATTTCAAACTTTTTCAAATGGATGTTAAAAGTACTTTTTTAAACGGTTTTATAAATGAAAAGGTATATGTTGAGCAATCTCTAGGTTTTAAAAATCATATTTCTCCAAATCATGTTTTCAAACTCACAAAAGCACTATATGAACTCAAACAAACTCCTAAAGCGTGGTACGAGAGACTTAGTGGTTTCTTGATTGAAAAAGGCTTTTCAAGAGGAAAAATTGATACAACTCTTTTCATTAAATACGAAAATGATGATATTCTTTTGATTCAGATTTATGTTGATGATATAATATTCGGTACTACTAATGAAAATATGTGTCAAGTTTTTGCTAAGACTATGTAGGAAGAATTTGAAATGAGCATGATGGGAGAGCTTACATTCTTTTTCGAATTGCAAATTAAGCAAGCAAAAAGTGAGACATTCATCAATCAATCGAAATATATTAAGAAATTGCTGAAAAAGTTTGGGATGGAAGGTACTAAGGAAACTGGAACACTAATGAGCCCATCCACTAAACTTGATAAAGGTGAAACCGGTAAACCAGTTGACTCGAAGGTATATCGAGGTATGATTGGTTCCTTATTATATTTGACAGCCAGTAGACCAGATATTATGTTTAGTGTGTGCTTATGTGCACGCTTTCAATCATCTCCAAAAGAATCAGATTTAATTGCAGTTAAGCGCATTCTTAGATATCTTAGTGGTACAATTAACTTAGAGTTATGGTACCCTAAGTACACATCTTTCGATTTAATCAGCTACACAGATGCAGATTATGCTGGCTGTAAAATAGATCGAAAAAGCACTAGTGGAGCATGTCACTTCTTAGGTCGTGCACTAGTTTCCTGGTTTAGTAAAAAATAAAATTCTGTTGCACTATCTACTGCTGAGGCAGAATATGTTGCTGCGGGTAGTTGTTGTACTCAAGTTTTTTATATGAAACAACAACTTAAGGATTTTAAACTTATGTACAATCACATTCCAATCAAATGTGATAATACAAGTGCTATAAATCTTTCAAAGAATCCAATACAACATTTTCAAACCCAACATATTGAAATTAGATATCATTTTTTTAGAGATCATGTGCAGAAAGGCTATATTGTATTAGAATTCACTAGCACACATGATCAATTGACAGACATTTTCACAAAATCCCTACCAGAAGATAGACTATGCATGATTAGAAGAGAAATAGGAATGATGCATGCCATGAATATTTGCTAGATACTTTTATTTCATTATCTTAAATGACCTATAGAAACTTGAGACGTTTAGTCTCATCATTCAAATGCATTTGTTCCTCATAAATCATCATGCCATCCTTGTCTAAAGGATTAGGCAATCGAAATGAACAGGTAAGTATGGATTTCGAATCCTTATTCTGTTGTTTTAACTCTACTATTTTTTTATTTGACTCATAAACAAGTCGTTGAAGTATAGAGACAGTCTCGCTACGCTTATCAATTTCGCGAGTTTTGGACTGCAACCGAGCAGAAAACGCGACGATAGATGATGAGTATCGAGTTCCGAGACCCACAAGCTCGTAAATAGCGTCATGATCTGATTTATTAGCTAAATCAGTCTCTTGTTGCTTCATGGCACCCACGACATATGCAGAAATAGATTGAGACTAAGGTGAAGGATACGTCAAATCTTAATCAAGAGAAGCACCGAAGGGAAATCTACGAGCTATTGAAAATTTGTAGAATGAGAATGCAAGCAAATTGTAAAGATGAGAAGAAAGCTTGATGCGAAATAGATAAAACTAAGGATTGTTCTTATAGAAACGAAAATAAGAACAAGACAAGCTTACAAATCCTTATATCTCATTTTTTAGCAACATCAAGCAGATCAAATCTCTGCACTGAATTGCCAAAGCTACGCCTCCAGCCTTTGCAGGTTTTGTCGGGCACAGGTGATTTCAATTATTTAACTCTTTACAAAATCTCATTCCACACCGAATTACCAGAACTAGACCTCCAGCCTTTGTAGGTTTTGTCCAACACGTGTGGCTACGCACCGAATTCTCTACAGTCTCTACTAACGTAGCGTTTTATTTGTCTATTGGTTATTGTAGGAATATATCTTATTGAGCTAGTTATGATCCCTTTTTAATGATGCCAAAAGGGGGGGAAGTTTTAGACTAGAACATTAACATTGTTTAAATTGCTAAACTTGTTATATATGTTTGGAATTATATTTATATTTTTGCTTGAAAAACTAACGCACATTCTCAGGGGGAGCTTAAGTATTAATACAGGTTTCAGGTTCTATCAAATATTTGTCATCATCAAAAAGTGAGAGATTGTTGAACTCAAGATTTCAAGTTTTGTGTAAATCTACATATGAATTTTGATAATAACAAATAAATTCAAAGAATAAAGAAGTCTCAAACTCAAGTTGTCCACACAATACAATCAAGCACATCAAGGAACCAAGCATGAGCAAGAAGGGAACAAGTTCACATTAAATTTATAGAATAATATTGTAAATCTCTTAAAAATTCGAAATTAGAATTAAGATTCAAAATTAATATTTTATCATAAAGCATTAAAATAAATTTTCCACATGTGCATGAATATTTTGAAAATTAAATTTGAAAATTTTGAAAGATGATTGATTGTCATCTTTCACATGTGCATAACATGATGAAATGTTTGAACATTGAAAATATTAAGATGATTGATTGTTATTTTTCACATGTGCATGACATGATTAAAATGTTTGAATTTTGAAAATATTAAGATGATTGATTGTCATCTTTCACATGTGCATGTTTTATTTGAATATTTTCAAAAGTGATGGATGTTTTTCTTGACTTATGCAAAAGGTAGATGTTTTTGTTTGAAAATTTTGAAAAGTAAAGTGTGCTCCTTTTGTCATATGCAAAAAGTAAAAGATTATATTTGAAATTTTTGAAAAGTAAAGTGTGCTCCTTTTGTCACATGCAAAAAGGAAAAAGATTAGGTTTGAAATTTTTGAAAAGTGAATGATGATGTCTTTGACATGTGAATCTTTTTAAATTTGAATATGAAATCTCATATGCCTATAAATAGATCATTTGAGAGCTTCACATTCACAACACCAAGAGCATATAACATTCATTCAAAACTTTCATTCTCTCTTCTCTAAGTATTGAGCCTTAACTTTTGTTCATTTTGAGAGATATAGTTTGTGCTGTATTGTTTTTATTTCACTCATTGAGGAGTGTTTTCTGATAGCCTACCCACTATCAATTCTTGTATCAGTAAAAGGGTGTGTATAACCCTTGTGTGTGTAGAAGGTGTTCTACACGGTGAATAGTTAAATCACCAAGTGTGAGGTGATTAAAAGTGTAGAGGGTGTTCTATACGGATTCTTTGAAGCGGTGCTGCTCAAAAGTGTAATAGGTTTCTATCTCTACCTGAAGGAGATTGAATAGTGAATTCGGGGATTCTCAAGGGGTAGCTTGAGGCGAGGACGTAGGCAGTGGGGCCGAACCTCGTTAACATACTGAGTTTGCTTCTCTCTTACCCTTACTCTTTATATTTATTGTTGTTTCATATTTTGTTTATATTTTATATTATATATTTGATTTATAATTGTTATTTTTTTTAAATACAACTCAATTCACCCCCCCTCTTGTGTTAGTCATCTGGGCAACACTCATTTTGGTCATCGAGAAACATAGAGGAAAATCAATGACACTGTATCATCATGCCATTTCAATGACAAAGGAAGAAACATACAGATTGACCACCAAATTAAAAGAAAGATAGATATGCAGTTTATATTTGAAACCCTAAAAAAAATTATAAAAAATGCATGGCAGACATGCCAAAATCACGAAGACAGGGATTTATGAATTTATTGTGGAGTTACATATGGTTTGCTTTTTCTCCATTATGTTCTTCTCGCTTCACTCATGCCTCATTGTTGTGCTACTCATTCATTGTTCCTATCGCCCTGGCCCCCATCACATACGCCACATGCACCCATTTGCATGAACTCGAATACCTATTTTCGTCAATGGCGTCCCCACTCACATTCTTCCTGTGCTCTCTCCGAACGTATTTGTCATGATCAGATAGTGCATCGAAAGGAGGATTTCCTAGCAGGCCTTGCAAGAAACTACTTTTGGGTAGTCATTCGAAATTATATAGTTTGAATATATGTATCTATTAATGTTGCACCGATTGACATTTGGAGTCTACCATTTTTTTTTCTATTACAGTTCCCCACAATATGTCCAGAACTGGAGTTTTGTTCATAAATTTTCGAACCCAATCGTCAAAAGTGTTACAACGTTTCTCCAAACCTAATGGCTTTGCAAACGAGTTACAACATTTCTAATAATTTTTCTTTATTAAGTGGCAACTTGGTGGTTATTTTACTTTCTGCACGGTTGCACCGTTTCAAGCCTTAATTGCGTGTGCCCTTTTGTTTTTTAATATGCTTTAATACAAATAAATGCGAGTTGAATGCCAAGTCATCAAGCTCAAATTTGGCTTTTACATCCACAAAAATTTATATTCTCAAAAAAAGCATGACTCTGACGTCCATTGTGTAGAGAAAAATGAAAAACCATAAAAGATTGTAAAATATTGTGCATTTACTATGTATAAAACACATACATCCAAGGTGTAACGCCGAGTAAGAAACCCCAAGTGCACTATGCACTTAATTATACAATACACATAGCATAACCACCCATCACGTATGTAACCACAAGAATGCACTAGGATATGGGAATGAGTACTATGCACATAAGTGCACAATGCATCAAGACATCTTCATTGCATGGCATGAATAATGTCGTATATAACAGGTGCACAAAACCATACACCCAGGAACGTCCTCATCCACTAGTAATGGGTCTGGCAAAGGCGATGATGACCACAACATTGACTGTCGATGTTTTCTATTGTTGCCAAGGCAATCCCCGCCTAGTGCATAATTTTTGTGTGTGGGAATAATGCACGGAGCCTCATGGCGGGGCAAACGTGAACTAGCAGGACCATGACCAACCAAGACCAAAATCGAGAGATTTTTTTACGCTCCAGGGTGTTTCTCAACCACAATCCATTCCTAGGCCACAGGCTTCACGGCCCTAGCTCTTTCCTCGACTCATTTTGGCTTACCTCCCCATCACTCAAGCGTGTGCCCATCCTAACACTATGATGGGCAACCTTCTCACCACATAATTTCTTCTCTAATCTTAAGGAAGAAGTTCTCTCCAATTTCACAAATGAGGCTCCTTGCCACCCGAGTACCCTAGCCACATGCACATTACATTAAGCATGCAGCATGCCCCACCTTGCTCAGCCATGGTCTGTGCCTTGACAGTAAGAAGTTATACAAGTTCTTTAGCCAACACAAGTCCTTTGAAAACACAACTTCCTTAGCCACAAAGCCTCTCACTCGACAACTTTAGTTGCTTGGCTAAGAAGCCTTGTCCAACATCTTGATTTATCAGGCCACGAAGTCTTACACAACAACTTCCTCGGTCTTGGATTTCGTGGCTACAATCAATTCCACGGCCAACATAGCTTCCTTAATCAACACAAGTTGCTCGACCACATGAGTTCTTTAGCCAACACATGTTTCCTTACAATCGAAGTCCTTGGCCTTAAAGTTCCTCAGCCATGACAACTATTCACCAAGGTGATTTTCAACAGTAGAGATCTTTGCTCAGACACGACAAGATCAATGGTGGTCGTTGGTCAAACAACTTATTTAATAATAGTAAATGAGCATTGCAAATAGGGTTATTTGGTGTATACCTTTATTATTCTTGAAGCAAATGGATGAGAGGGGAATGAGACACAACATTGTTTAAGTATACACAACAGAATTTTTAAAATAAAAGAAATATTTAAGAGGATTATTTTAAAATGATGCAAAGATAGGGTGTGTGTCCCAATCAAAATTCTTATACCATCATCAATGAACATATCTGGTGATATTGGCAGTGCTATAAGATTGTTCAACAAGATGGATGCAGATGGTTTTGCTCTAGACATAATTGTGTAGAATACTTTACTAAGAGGCCTTTGTAAGGTTGGGAGACTGCATGATGCCTTATCACTCTCATATACTAAAGAGAAGAAGGTTCTCCCGAATCGAGTTTCACATGATTATTTACTCAACTATTTTGTGCTAATAATTTGAGTATATATGTCATCATGATATGAGGAGAAATGGTTGTTTGCCATTATATACATTGCTAGTTTAATCGCATATGGATGCGATGCATATTGTGCGAGAATAATAAATTACATGAAACTAGTAGGGTAAATGATAAATGCTTAAAAGATGGAAATTTCAAAAATAAAATAAAAAAAATGTTACAAGGAAGCTTATCTGAAAACATGCATAAGGGAGGAGAAGTCAATTTAGTCTTGTGTTGTTAAAGAAGTTTCCTAATTCATAGAAGAATATATTTTTTTTATTTAGTTCCAACATATTCAAAGGAAAGACAGAAATTTATGCATTTCCTTCTAGTTACAAAGCCCTTTTTAGGCATTACTTGGGCATCTTAATTCGTTTTTATTAGAGCAGACTGCTCGGTATCATGGGCATCCCTGCTCTTAATCATTACCAAATCATGGCCGCCATGAGCTTCACTGGTGCACCTCAAGCCTCTGCCACACTTTAACGAAAATGGCTCAGGTTTGCAAACCCCAAACTTATAAGAGAGATGCTACTCATCATCCTAAACTACACACTTTAATATTAAATTATTTATTTATTATTTTTTAAAACTAATTAAGTTATTTTACTCATCATCCATACACCACATATTTGTTATAAGAAAAGGAAAAAAATTAAAAGAAGTGTAATGTATCGTGTGTGAGGATGATAAGTAGATTTATTCAACTTATAATTTGGATTAACACTGATCCATTCAATTTTGTGGAAATTTTCTACTATAGTCAAGCTCTATCTATTGTCATAGTAGCGCGGTCAAACTCTGTCTTTGGTCATAACGGAGCGATGGAGCTCCATCTTTCATTGCAATAGTGCAGTCGAGCTCCATCTCCCATAACAGTAGCTTAATTGAAATTCTCCTTCGACAAAACTCGAGTAATTGGATTCACCAAAAGATGGGCATGGCAGCCACTTGATGTGGGTTATACACCAATATCATCGACGTCGATTTCGGCGCAAAATTGAGACCCCACTGATGTCTACCATGAGAGCTCAATATTAACCGAAACCAGTATCTTGGGAGAGAGAAAACCAATAATATTGATCTCGACGTGCATTGATGCGGTCGTTGATTTGTCTTCGGCATCTTTTTGTGAAGGAGGAGAAAAGCGGCGTCATGAGAAGAGGCTGCGATGTGTTTTGTGCAAACGATGAACCCTAACTTGAGGAACAGGACGGTGGGAAGACAAAGAAGAGGGGGAAGAAGAATAAGACGATGTGTTTAATTCACCATTTTTGAAAAGGCGTGGTTTGACTTTTAAGCCAAATGACGTCATTTCATATATATTTTTTTAAACAAATATCATAAGGAAAATAATGTCATTTCACTCATTGAAGTGAAACAACATCATTTTATATACATATATTTTTTTTAAAAAAAAAAAATCAAGCCAGTTTTACGGTTTTCCAGGTAGGATTATAAATAAACTAGTTTATTTGATAGCTCACTCAATACTTGTCCAGTTAAACTCAAATCGAATTCGACTGATAAAAAAAAAATACTTATCCATGAAAGCGGATGCTCGATCGATTAGTGAATGACAAATCCGACAAAACTCGATTTAACTAGACTAATGCTCATTAAGGTCCGCTCGTTTATACTTGAGTCAACTCGTTAGCTTGACTCGATTAAAACTCATTAATATATTGATAATTATATACATACATCTATGTATATATATACATACATATAATATATATATATATGTAATAGCTAATAATTTAAGTATAACACTATTATATTAAATATATAATATGTAACTTCAATATTTATGTCTATATATTGAATATAATTCATAGTTATATTTGATAATTTGTACAATAATTAATCAATAATAGTTAATAATTTCTTATATTAGTATGTAGGAATCATATATAAAATAAATATACGCTATCATATTATATATATATATAAATAATATATGAAAGCATATAATTATATATTGTTATTATAGATAAATATTAATTAGTTAGATATTAATTATTTATAAATTTTTAAAATCTAGTAATTCAATAGAGGTTATATTTGTTAGTTGTATAAATTTAACATTAGATTTTAATTTTAATTTTTTTATTTACTAATTATTAAATCTTATTCAAAAAATAATAAAATAAACAATTCGAGTTCAAGCTTGGCTCAACTTGAGCTCAGTTTTTATAAACAAAAAATAATAAAACAAACAATTCAAGTCAAGCCAGTCTTTGACTTGGAGTATAGCTTACCGAATCGAGCTCGAATAAAGAAAAAAATAAAAATCTTGAACTCAATTATTTTGAGTTGAGCTAAGCTCAACAAGCCAAAGACTGGCTTGACTTGTTTACAGCCCTATTCCTAGGGGTTCAAATCGACATCAAACTGTCAACATCAATTTTCCCTCAAATCCTCTCCCATGTTGACCCGTTCCAACTAGTTTTGTGCTTCGGTGACCGGTCTAATTGGTTTTTGACTCGTCCTGGTAGTTCTTGTACACCCCTACCCTTGACTGCTCAACTCTCGCACAAATAAAAGCTGAGTAACTGGATTCGCCACATAGTGGACGTGATATTCTCTTGATTGCTCAACCCCCGCACAAAACAAATTCAAGTCATTGGGTTTGTCATGAAATGAGCATGACAGTCCCTTGACTACTAGACGCTTATGTAAACAAAAAGCGAGCTCCGACTCGCATCTGGACAGCAACTCCAGCACACCATCTTCTCTAACAAATGCAAAGTGTTTACACTCGGGCCATAATTGCCACTAGCATGATACCTTCATAAACGAATGTCCAAACTCCACAACAATCTTGCACATATTTCCTTCGAAAATAAGTCAAAGGGCTTGGCAGTTGCTTCAGATGAGGATGGGCTCCTTGACCACTTTTTGTGAGTTATTACAAACAAATTCTGTCAACACCAAATTGAAATTATCAAACAACAATTCACATCAAGGTGCAAAAAATCTATTGTCATAAAAAAAAATTATCAAAAGAATATAACCTATTTAGTAACGATAAATAGTCCCACACAACCTATCGAACAAACATTCATACAAACAAACTCCAAATTAAGCTTAGTGCTCGCAACTAGCGTGGTCAAGCACATCTCCTACTACTCCTCAAGGTTGAGTTCCTTGAATAGCCACAAATAATGATGATGACAATCTTGATTGTTTCAACATATACGCTTAAAGGTGAGTTCCTTGATTGTCAGACTCCTGAGCTTAAAGTCAAGCCAAGATTTGCGCTCGCAACTAATGCGATTGAGCAAATCTCTAGCCTACTTCTCCAAGTTGAGCTCCCCACTTGTACTAGCGCGATTGAATACATATTAAGTCTATCACTCCAAGTCGAGCTCTATGCTCGCACCTAACGTGATCGAGTACATCTCCTACCTATCTCTCCAAGTCAAACTTCACGCTTACACCTATTGCAATCAAGTACATCTCTCGCCTAACTCTCCAAGCAAAGCTCCACACTTGGAAAACTTCATTTTGTGTAAAAACAAACAGAAAACCGAGGACTAATTCCTAGAATTTATATTTTCTATTATTTTTCATAGACTACTTCTATCATAATTAACTTGAAGATTATCAAGACCTTCAATCGACCTTAAGAATTATGGGCATCTGTTGGGGGTAAATATATCAAGCTCAAACCAAGATGCACCAAGTCCTATCCATGATAAATGCCATTAACAGTTTATAAGCAGAGAGACGAAGGAAAGAAAAGGCAGAAGCTGAAGAAGGAAAGCAAGTCAGAATTGTAAGGAGAGAAAGTGACATAAAGTTAATTTTCTCACCTACTACTGCTAGGGTTACAATAAAAGAGTTATGAAATCTGAAAGAAATAGATTTCGATACAACTTTCAAGAAAAGACATGGATCATCTTCAATCTCATAATAAAAGCTCTAGAAATATTACATTCTCTAGAAAAGAGGTATCTAATCTTCATTTTATAGATAAAAATGAGAGACTTAAAATACTTAAAACATAGTGGACTTGCTCTCCAAAACGACCTATGAATATGGGTTATATATTGAACAATGTAAATTCATGTATCTCCATTTATTTTCATTTCTAGCATACTTTCTTCCATTCAAACATATTGTGCAGTTAATGACATTAATATCACATGCTCTTCACAAGAAGTTTCATGTTAATGCATATTGGATAATTCAAGATGAATTTATCCTAATTCAATGATCGTTAGAAACTATTTACACTGAAGAGTATTTAAACCTCAGACCTAAAAAGAGCATACTATACAAACCAATATCGTTACCACTTCAACGAACTTCTAAGATTTATAATTTTATATTTGCAAAATAGATTCATGGGGAACAAATCCATTTGTTGTAGCGAGATCATACCCACAAGCTAATCTCGGTGGAAATAAGCATCTATTGCGATGATGCAAGCCGTTGCTACAAACAATGCTCACATATTGAATACATGAAATCATTATTATTCCAAGAACTGAGGCAAAGGTCTTTGGGTATGTGTCAACAGCAATTGGATGATACATAAAGCCCCTTATCCTTCGGTAATTCTTCCTTCTAGACTTCCTCTTCTCCGCTTATTACTCATAACACTAGAGGACACAACAATTAAAGTTCCACGATTTGGGTGACCAGATTATTTTGGCATGCATCTTCATTTTTCCATTTTTGCACATATGCCTTGGTTTTTTTCTGTTAGGAACCTTAATTGGACTCAACTCAAGAATAATTTAAAAGTTGGAGCCATGAAGATAAAAGGAAGTAGAGCATTGCTGAGTTCAAAATGGGCTGCTGAGGAGGAAATTGTGCCATTCAATAGTAGTGTAGTCATGAAGAGTTGCGTTTTATTGTTAGTGAGGTGTTGCGTTTCAGGTGTAATAGGTGGCCTTGCTACATGTCAAGTAGTATGGCTGTGTCAGATGTTAGGAGATTCTGTTAGAAGAGTTAGTTATTTTCCTTATAATTTTTTATAAGTAGAAGGGGAAGGGAAGAAAAACTCTACAAAGCATGAATGCCCAGTGCACGAAAAGCACGAAACAATTAGTCTCGATTTATTCTTCTAGTTTATATTCTCCTAATTTATTTTCTCTATCATTCATCCCGTATTTCTCTCTCTTGGAAGTCCTCTACATCTCTCTTAGTTTCGGTTCTCCATCTCTTCCTTTTGGCTACTGCGACCAATGGAGTTCGCTACACCTCACGTCTAGCTGCACATGATTTTCTTGTAGAAAATCAAGTAACTTAAGCACAAAATCATGATAGATTGATGTATTGGGTTTGATACATTGATTTTGTGCAAAATCAAGCAACTTAAGCGAAGTGAATCTTTGATTAGAATTAATTCAAATCTAGCAAAATCAAGCAAAGTGAATTTACGCAACTTAAGCTCATATCAACCCAATACAACTTTGGCACACAATCAAGCAACTCACACCAAGAATTTCTGCACTTCGCCGCTATCCAACTGCACATGCAAATTCTAGAGAATAAATTGGTTGTATTTTGCAAGACGAATCTTCTAGAGAATAAAATGATTATTCTCTGTAGATATTCTTGTATAATTATGTTTTTGTATTGAGGAATTCTTTCGGTTGTAACAAACCTCACAGCTAGCATTAGGTCATCTGCACACCACGTGCTTATAAAAAAGAACCATTTTTGGCATATCACACTATAAATAGTCTTGTACAAAGCTTACAATCAATGAAAGAGTTGTAATTTATTCTTGTTTGAGTTGAAATCTGTATAGTAATTTATTCTTGTTTGAGTTGAATGCATGAAAACTTCGGACAATCTTGTGCGAGTTGGACTCACTACCAAATACCGAGAAGTGGAAACAATTTGTTTCATGCTCACATACAAGCAGGTAATGAATCTGTTCAAGGATGATTAAGTTTTGGTTGGATGTTCTATTTGTCCTTTAGGAAATCCATATTTCCTTAGACAATGTGATCTCCAAGTGGGATTTTATATGGGTTTACGTCAACCCTCCTCTCAAATATATCCATCAAATTCTCTCTAATTGAATAGTGTGGAATCAATTAATGGCAATATATGGTCTAATAGAGTTGACTGTGAATAAACATATTAATTTGTATGTAACTTCAAGTATTGCATTAACATATACTCTTGCCGGTATTTCCTTGATGTTACTTAATTATTCTTCCACTAGAAAGAGATTTTCAATGCCCCTTAAATAATTCTCCATTACTTATTTTAGTTCTAAAAGCACATCAGATAAAAACTCTAGCTTTTTCAATACAAATTCCAATTCTCAAAACATAGAAAAAATTTAACAGTAAAGAGTATAAAAGCATAGAAAAGCATAATATAAAATCATACCATATGAGTGTGCTAACTTGAGTTAGGGGTTGGTTGCATTTCATTTGATTCACTTAGTTGGATGGGTTAGTAGAAATGAAAAGTATCATTATAACAAAACAAATACACTAGTAACAAAGTAAATTAAAAATTATAGAGAGAGCTTCAAACCTTTTGTTTCTTACTATTTTTTGTCTTTTTTTTAGACTTTTCAATTGTGAAAACATCCGCAGGGCTGGTGGCCTCCTTTACCTCTCACAAGATTCAGAGTAACGACTTTTTACCATTTTCTGCAATTCTATTAATGGAAATTATTTGTTCTGGATGCCTTGGTTCACACATTAAGTCACTACATTGATCTTTGACATTGAGTAATTGATCCACCATGTTCGAGTCACGCTCCTCATTTCTCATTATAAGTTTTGCTAACTTAGAAAACAAACTCATAAGATGATCATGCATTTGTGTGTCAGGATTGGCATGTAAATCATCATAACTACTCATAATAAAGTGTGTAGTTGTGCGGCAAGTCTTTCCTCCAATAGTCTATGATATACTTAGATGGTAATGATGTGTCACCGCATTGGGCTCTAAACACAGAAAAGGAATACCTACATAAAACACCTCCAGTCTCAAATAATGCACAAGTACATTTAAGTTTGAACTCCTCAATATTGAAACAAACGCAAACCTTTATGTCTTTGGTGAAGTCTTCAATTTGCACAGTGTCAGATACTTCATAGATTGAGATCACACCCTCATTTTTTATAAGTGAACAATTACAGTAAAATCATCCCCATTATCTCTCGTTGCACCTCCTTGAATTTCTCATTAGTATACACACTTTGAAACTGTTTCTCTATTTTGCAAATTGAAACACATGGTATCGTGGCATTAAAGGAATTAAAGTCGGCATGTTGCTCATTCTCAATTTTTTTTTCTAAGGGCATTGTCGAATTGATCAACAAGCTCTTTAAGTGTGATACCTGAATGTACTAATCCATCAAAGAAAGCGTTCATGCTTTTACTTCATTTGGTGGTGCTCATTTTAGCCCAAAATACATCTTTCAAATAAATTGGCACCCAAAATGTATGCTCCTCATATAACCCACTCAGCCATGCATTATCATGAAGTTGGTATGCATCCAATAGCCTCTCCTAACTTTTCTCAAATTGAACACAAGTTTGAGATTCATACACATACTTCAGAATGGAGGATTTTAGACCACAATTATACATCGGATGCGAGCTAAGTTTTTCTGAGAGTTTTTTTTAATATGTGTCATAGACAATATCTATATCTTGTTTCTAAGAAGACAATTGCAATCGTACTCTTCATTGCACAATCCTGATCTATTATGATTATAACTAGTGCTCATCCATCCATACATTTTAACCACGCTCGAAAAAACCATACAAATGTATGCGTGTCTTCATTATATATCAACCATGCGCCTAGAAGTATGAATTGACCATGATGATTTACACCGACAAAAAGTGCAAATGACATCCTGTACCTATTAGTCAAATAAGTTGTATCAAATGTTACGACATCTACGATGCTCTACTATATGCATCAGCACAAAATACATTTCGTAATTTATTCTCCTCATCCAAGTCTATAATGGAGTAACCATCATGATTCATATCAGCATACTCTCAAAATATTCTAAGAGTGCCACGCCACCTCCTTTTCCAAGGCAAAGGTGTCTTGCGTTATCAATGAATTTTTGCAATCTTTTTCTGTGAATTGTAGTTTGTCATGGCCTCCTCCTTCAACAACAAATGAATTATAATTCTTATTTATCGGTATTCCAGCTTCGTCATTCAATTCTAGCTTCCATTTATCAAGTGAGTCTATGTTTTGATGGCATCTAAAATATCTAAACATAAGTGGGTTCAATCCATGATTATGGGTAAGTTTTACACTAGTCAGACACTACTCACCATTATCAAGCCGAATGTTGATTTTCGCCTTACATTCTGTCTTTATTTTTGGACATGGGTTTGACATATTACTACTACTACTTGTATGCTTTCCACCCCTTGAACAACCAAGTAGGGGCGGAACCATGTTTAGGCCCCAGTTGTTTCTGAAAAATTAAGTTAGTATATGAAATTCTATCATTTTCTTGATATCTACAAAAAAAAAATTCTTATTTAGCCCCCCAATATTGAAATTAGTCTTCCCCAAGTACAGAGTGCTTTCAAATTTTCCTTATTTTCTGATACCTACAAAGTTTTTTTCTTCTAGACTATGAAAAATACCTCAAATATGGGTACGATGTTGCAACGCAACTCTCCTTTTAATTGTACGCCCCTCTACCATGGACCAATTCTTTGAAAATTTTTCAAAAGTCCATCTTTCAGACCTTTGGAAATTATGACTTTGAAGACTATTGTGAGCTTGAGACCTCTGCTATCAAAACTTTTTCTTCTTCATTTGACAGAAACAAATCACTTCACACACTTCCCAAAGAAATATTTAACTAGAATGTTGCTAAGAGTGAGTGAAATATTTCTTCTTCTTTTGAGACTTTGTCGCTTTGAGCTATTTCTTCTTCTCAGAATCCCAACATTGCCGAATGTTCCCAATGTTCCCAAAAGAAACAAATCACTTTAGACCCATTCTCCTTGCTGGGATATTTAAGCAATTTTGAGCGATATCAATTCTCTGCAAGTCTAAGTTGTTGCCGGCGTTGATTCTTTAGACCGACATTCTTCTTGTTAGGGTATTTGAGCAACAAAACACTTCAGAGAATTAAACCCATTCTTCAAACCGGGCATTGATTTCTTGGAAGTTGGGTGATAAGTTTTGATAAAAAAAAAACCCTCGACTCTGTACTCTACACTCGCCACTCAAGTTTTGGGGAAGAAACACGTTAGAACTTAGCGAGCTGTAGCTTGCCAAGTGCCAAGTGCCAGGTTTTATTGTTCTTTTAAAAAAAAAAAAAATTGTTTTATAACAGGTTATATTGCTCACGCCTTTAAGTTTAGGTTTAGCCTTTTAGGTTTATTAAGTTCTAATTTTTCTTTCTTAAGTTATTTAAATTTATATTGCTCAACTTGCATCTTGATGTTCTATTGTTCTTATATATATATTAATGGATATTTTTGTTCATTAACCTCGCCTATTAAGTTTAGGTTTAGGTCTATTAAGTTGATCTACCTTTTCTTTATTATTAAGTTATTTAAATTTATATTACTCTCGCCTCTTAATAGGTACTATTGTTTATAATATATATTTATATATATTGTTTATTAAGTTCTACAGTTTTATTCATATTTTTTTTTATTAAGTTTAGGTTTTTACTCTTAGGCTTTAGCATCATTAATTTACTGTTAGATTGTTATTTTGATTGCTACTCTCATAAAATAAATTAAAAGAAATAGCATTCTTAAAACTATAATCTTAAATTATATAATTAATTGAGAATATTCATTAATTGACAAACTGTACAATTTTTTTTTATCAATTTCTTAAAATTACTTAAAATATAAAAAAATATGTGCAAATTAAGAACAATTTATCAATTTTATTCCTTGAAAGATTGTATCGAGTTTAATTGGAAGGAAAAATTTTAAGTTGATTGCCCCCCAAAACATCAAATCTTGATTTTGCCCCTGCAACCAAGTGTATTATACTTTACTCTCCCATTTGAGGCTCGTTTAGTCCTTTGTGTCCTCTTCTCACCCCAAATCCCTTTTGTTTTGCATATTATTTGTGATATGCACTTAGTGTGGCATCATCTTTGAAAGTCATCCTAGACCTGAGTTCATCAACAGACGCAAATTCATGATTTATCGTAATAGTGTAATTCACTTATTTATTTTTAACAACTTCCTCATCGTGCTAAATATCATGCTCGTTAGAGTGCAAATTTGTACTTTCTTCATTTGCAGAGAGCTCCGAAGTCTCACTATGCTTACTTTTAGTAACTTCCTCATCTTGTCTTGATGTATCCATGTTATATGACCCAAATCGTTGAATGACTAGAGGCTACAAAATGGGCAAAAGGTAATAAATTAGTTAACTTTATGCATAATGGTATGATATAAAAGTAGGTATTATATTTACCTGACAATCTCATATATAAGGATAACGTGTGCTTATGGAAGAAGCATTATGATTGACGGGTCATCCTCTTGGCCCATCGAGCTGCTCAGCCAAAATTACTCGCTATTCTAAAAATTTATTTCATACAATTAGATAACCAAAAATAACCTGGCTAGGGAGAGCAACGCGATGCTAGAGAAAGGATGGGCAATAAATGTAAAACACAAGAATGCGATAAAATTTTTAAAAGTATTGATGGAGTGAACACAACGTGATGCACATAGGAATGAGATAAAAAATTTCGCCATACCAATGAGAGAACATTTCTAATTAGACTAGAAATTCATACTACAAAATGTAAGCCAAGTTCAGCATCCATCCCTAAAAAAATTTGAGGATGTAATACTTAACCAACGTGATGCTAGAGGAGTATATATATGGATAATAAATGAGAAAAAATTTCTAACTAGACTAGCCATTCCAACGAGATGAACACAACATGATGCTACAATGTGATAACCATTCCAACGAGATGAACACAATTTATTCCTCTCTATTTTGCAAAAGAGCAAGCTATCTGAAGAATTTAAATCGTGCCTTTTTCACTGCATCCTAAGCAATCAAACGGAAGATAAAGAAAGTAGAGCATCGTATTTAAGGAGAATATATTACCAAACGTCTCACCAGCTTTGTACAAACATGGCCCTTTGGGCGATGAACTTGCTCTCACTGGAAAAAAAAAAGCCTCACTAGCTCTGTACAAATGTGGAGATGAACCAGCGGCAATAGAGAGATGAATCAATGAGAGAGATGAACAATCAACGTGAGAAAGAGAGAGGAGAGAGAAAATTGAAGGAAAAAAAAAAGTGTAAAAGAAGCTTTTAACCATTGTTATTTGTTATTATTTTATTTTATTTTTTAGTTTGCACTTATCTAACTAAGCATTCTGTGCCTTTCGTGCTACACATGGGCTTTCCTGTAGGATTATTCTGAAATCTTGAAGAAGTCGGTTATTTTCCTCTATGGAGGAAGTGGGTGGCCTCGAACATACCCAGCGTGACTATCCAATTTCATTCTTTATCTTCATTGTTTTCTTCCCTCTTTTTTTTTTTTTTACTGCATCATCCTCTGTTTTCCCATTCAATTAGCAGGTCCCTAACATTTTTTCATGGCTGACTGCGTTGTTGTTTTCAGTCATTAACTGAGAAACAAGCAAAATAACTAAGAGAAATGAGGGGAGGCCGTAACATTTTCGAGAAGAATGGATACTGAAAATGGATGCTGAAGAACCAAGAGAAAGAGAAGAGTGCGTGACCTAGGCGAAGGAGTAGGAGAAACGCACCGTTTCATTTAAGTTTTAAACCCAGCTCCCACACCAGCTTTCGGTGCGCATCGGTGCCCAAAGTCGCCTTCAAGAACCAGAGTTTTCCCTTTAAAACCTCGACTCCTTCAAAACCCTAGGCCTCTCTATCATCTCCGCGCCTCTCAAATCTCTCAGCTCCATCGCCGCAGCGGTAAGCTTCTATGAGTTTTTATGGATGGGTGGTGGAGATCTGCTTCGATTAGTTATTCCATCACCTCTGTTAGAGAGTATTACAGTAAATAGGCATGAGTGTAGAAACAGTTTATTTTGTTCTATTTTGATGGGGAAATCACTGGAACCCCCAATGAAAAGTTGTTACCTTCATTTTTTTTGTTACCATGCCTATTTATTGTATATCTTTTATTGCATTTTCAGAGTAAGTCAAGATATTTGGCATAGTTTGATTTTTGGTGGATAAGAATTGAACCCCCCTGCCTCCGTTCCATTAATGTTACATCCTTGTACTTGCATTTATGCCCGCACTATTCTCACACTGTTAACTCATACAGCCTTCATGGAATTGTTGAGCAGTCAGTATATTCTGAACTTCTACCCCGTCTCAGTGGGGAAAAATTGATTTTGAAAGGGAGAAGTTTTTTATGAATAGTAGGCTCTCTCATCTTTGCAATGAAATGGCTGAATTAGAAGCTTTAAATGGTAGGTAATTTTTTCATAGCTGAGGGTAATGGAGAATGAAGCCAGTAAAAAAAAAAAAAAATCCTTTCCGAGTCTTTTACGTACCTTATTTTAAATTTGCCAAACTGCCCAAGTTGGGACGCATAAAGAATTCCATTGCTTAATTTGGCTCTTAAAACTTCCATTTCGCCATTTTTGTTGTATTGTGAAAGCATGCTTCTCTCTGATTTTCTTGTTTTTTACAAGTAAATGAGACAAAAGATGGGGTCCAATATACGGGTAGTATTCAAGATATCCACCAAACTAGCAAAAGGGGAAATTGCTTAAAACTTGAATTTTGCTTAGAACTATGTTTAGATATGCGAGACTATAGATATTTTGCAGGAGGTCCATTATATTGTTTGTTGTTTTTCATCGAAGAAACACTTATACCTGTGTTTTGCACTTCCTATTTGCTTGTAGAAGCAACCTGCACACTTAGCTAGAATGGCAGTCACATTCTATGATGTCAATTCACCCTCTGGCCTGAAGAAACTTGATGATTACCTCTTTACTCGTAGTTACATTACAGGGTAAGTCTTGCGTCATTTGTCATTTATACTTCTTTTTTCAGTAAGCATTGTTTTCTTATTCTTCCTAGACTTGCTTTGGGAGCATGTGAGAAGAACACGAGAAGACACTAGCATTCATGATAGTTATTTCGATTTAAGTTTTTTCTATGGTATGTAAATTGCTTCTTGCTCTTTTCAGTTATCAAGCTTCCAAGGATGATCTTACTGTATATGGAGCTATTTCCAAGGCTCCATCAGCTGAATATGTTAACGTGTCCCGGTGGTTCAATCACATTGATGCACTCTTGAGGATCTCGTATGTCCCAATAATTAATTTTATTGTTACTGTGATATGAACCTTCATCTTGTGAGCTTGTCTTGGAGATGCTGTTTGATATATGTTTATACGTTTTTTCCTTGTGTTCTCCATGGTTTCTGGTCTAATTATGTGTTCATTTTGCTTCTAGTGGAGTTTCTGGAGAAGGATGTGGTGTCACTGTTGAGGGATCTGCTCCCATCACAGAGGAGGCAATTGCAACCCCTCCAGTTGCTGACACTAAGGCAAGTACCTTCTAAATTGTTTTTGGGGTTTATCTATACATCTCCCTGTTTTTGTATTCATATGCCTTTTTCACTTACCTCACCTCACTTTTGGTCTATTTGGGTTGCACCATTTACCATGTGTCTGGATGCTTTCCTGAAGTCAATTTGGGTGTCCTTCTGTTTTCGGGTTTAGAGATTTTTTTAAAATAATTTAATCTGAGAGTTGATCAAATATGATGTTATCAGGCCTCGGCTGCCGAAGATGATGATGATGATGATGTAGACCTTTTCGGCGAGGAGACTGAAGAGGAGAAGAAGGCTTCAGAAGAACGTGCCGCTGCCATCAAGGCATCTGGCAAAAAGAAAGAGTGTCAGTTTTGTGGCTTATTTTTTGCGACCTAGCATGCTTTTGGAATACATTTTAGTGTGTTCCTTGTTATCATGCTGCCTTTAATAATCTATTTTATTTTTTGCCCAAATAATCAGCTGGCAAGTCCTCGGTTCTTTTGGATGTGAAGCCATGGGATGATGAAACTGACATGAAAAAACTTGAGGAAGCAGTAAGAAGCGTTCAGATGGAAGGGCTGTTTTGGGGAGCATGTATGTTCTTTGTCCTGATTCATCATGTTTTTAGTTTTGGGCTTTAGAAATAAATCAAACCTACTGCTTTGTCTTGCTCCAATTTCTCACGGAAAACTGTTCTCGGCTTGATTGGTCATCAAAGTTCAGCTGACGGTTGATATTTCTAATAGCTACACCATTTTTTGTGTTATATTTTTGGCAATTTCTTTCCATTTTCTCCGGTGTGTGAGTTCTCTGAATTCTGACATGGAGCAAAGTATCATTCGCTATTCTGACGTTAACTCAATGATTGTCACAGCTAAATTAGTCCCGGTTGGGTATGGTATCAAGAAATTGCAGATATTGCTTACCATTGTGGATGACTTGGTATCTGTTGATAGTCTCATTGAGGAACATCTTACAGAAGAACCAATTAATGAGTATGTCCAGAGTTGTGATATTGTGGCCTTCAACAAAATATGTAAGTGTAGTTTGAAATCTCTTTGTTGTCTGGTGATCAATCTATATCATTGTATGATTGGCTGATTCAGGTCTCAGAACTCTTGTGGCAAAATTAAAAGCGCCTAAGGCCGAGCGCTTCCCTCTTGAGGAAGGGGTGGCGTGGTATTCCACGGGAGAGGTTTCTATTAGAAAATCGTGGCGCATGTTAATGCGATAGGCGCACATTAATAATTTTAAGGGCTGCCATGGCCACTCAGCTGCTCAAGTTTGCTGCAGTCTGAGTGATGGGATTGCCCTACATTTATTTATTTTTCTACTTCACTCATCATTTATCAAGTAGGATTTTTGTGGTATAATTTGCAAATTTTCTTGGTGTTCATATATACTTTTGTCATGTCTAATTGTTGATGCAGAATTGGAGGGCCTCGCGTTTGCAGTCGTGGAGAGATTGAAGACCCTTTATTTATGTCTATTTATTCTTCCTATATTTGGCGCAGAACAATTAATATCCCAAGTTTTGTTTGCTGGAGTTGTGGTCTGTTACTTTGTTGTATTTGGCATGGAAATAATGACTTGACCATAAATGTGTTTCGTTCCGAATATGTGGCCGCACATATGTTTGAACTAGACCCGCCGAACCCGTGGTTGATCTCATTTACAACCTAAAACGCAAAGTGAGACCCACTTTGCGTTGTCTGAGCCTCAAAAAATTCTAAACGGTCTTTTTTTTTTCATAATTTTTGTTGTAATTATCTATAAATAACGAGATTACAAGAAATGAAAAACGAAACGAAAACACATGGGAGCTAATTCACAATGGGATGTAGGAGAGCTTAGGATCCAATATGGTTTGTGAATGCTTTTCAATGATCTTGGATGTATTTAAGGATCCTTGTGGCTTTCAATTTGAGACGTTCTTTGAGCAAACTGAATGTAAATTGAGTGATGTTTTATGTTTCGACAATTTCTTCCCATGGTTTTTCCTGATGGAAGAAATGGAAAAAAATGTATATTTTTTAGTGATTTAGAAAATAGTTTTTTGATGATGTGGATTTTTAAAAAATATATATAAGAATATATATATATATATAAATTTGTGCCAGACACATTCGGATCACATGAGTGTGATTAATTTATTTGAATTTCTTAAAAAATTATTAAAATTATTTAAAAAAAAAAATAGAACTGGACCGGGTTTAACCCTAACCCGGATGAATCGGTGATTGTTGTTGGCAAAAATGGCTTTTAGTTAAGGAAGATGCTGGGAACCGGTCCGGCTGTCCCTAATGTCTAAAGCAGTCCAATTAACGTTGGGCTGTTTTAAGATGAAAAATATATTAAAATAAAATAAAAAATATGATTAAATAAAAAATAAAATGAACAAAACATAATAAAAAACATAATAAAAAAATAAAATAAAGATGAATTTAAGGGAATTCGGTCATGGAGTGAACGGAGCCGTCGCCGATTGCGGTGGGCGACACCGCCTACTCTATCGGGACCGGCAGATTCAGGCGACCTCACCCCGTACGGGTCCAAAACAGGTTTAAGGCTGCTGGGGGCACACCGGAGTTCGCCAGAGCTCGCCGTTGTAGGAGTGAGGTCGCCTGAGTCCGTCGGTCTCGATGGGGTGGATGGTGTCGTCTACCACCATCGGCGGCTGTGGGGGCTACTTGTGTCGGGGGGGAGGGAACCGATTTGCCCCCCAGGATTTCTCTTTAGTTAATTGAGGCTTCCAGCGTTTTATTCTCCTATTAGAGCTGCTTTTGTTTCTCTCACATCGGATTCACTCGCGAGTGAAGTTCTGATTTGGAGAATTTCTCATTCTTCATGCCATGTATATATCACCAGTTTATAGTCTTTTTCATGTATTTCTGCTTCATCGTTGCTTCCATTCCTTATGTTGTAGGTTGCATTTTATGGTCTCGTTTAAATTAAAGTTAATTTTAATTCAACTCATTTAATTATTATAATATTTTTTAATTTTTACTTAAATTACAATAAGTAATTCAGTTGAATTTTAAAATAATAATTATAAAAATAAATAATATTAAAAAAAATATTTTATTTAACTTTCTTCTTAATTTATCTTATCTCAATTCACTATCCAAAATTCACTGGAATCTGATCTGCCTTTGTACGTAGATTTTGATAGTAAACTGTCCTTTCTTCTTGTCGAGTATTCATCTCACATAATTCTCATTTAAATCGTCACATGCAAATTAAATTTTAGTTAATATTATATTAGTTTGCATTTGCCTATTTCATTCAAATCTAATCCCTGAATTGAAATATTCATTTATTCTCTCTATATAATAATAAAATATTATTAATTTATATTAAATTTTTTATTTAATTTAATTTTCTCACATTTTCTAGTTCTACCAATTATATTCTAATTAAATTAATTCTAATATTTGTAACGCTTATTAAATATTAAATTAATATAAATAATAATTAAATTCATAACTTATATTTATAATTCATATGAACTAATTAAGTTTTTATTTTTTATCACATTTTTTATTTAATAATAATAAATCAAACAAATTTATTAATTATAAAAAACACCTATATACTTGGTGAGAAAAGTGAAACAATTATTTTAATGTTTGACTAATCTATATAAATTTGGTGAGTTATTGTAGTTGGAAGTATAAATTTTTATAATAATACCTAATCTAATATGGTACTTTTTTGACACATTGGTTAAAATTTGAGAAATGATAAATCTACAATATTTTTTTATAATATTTTACATAATATATATTATAAATTATGGGTATTTCTTTAAATTGACTATAATTTTATAAGATAGTTTAAAAAAATACTCTTATTTTATAACATGTGTTATGTAATTATTGTAAAATGTATTGTGTGCATCATTTCTTTAAAATTTAACTATTATTACACTTTGAATAATTCTATAGAGAGTCAATTTTAGGAAATTGATAGGGAGTTGGTTTTGATTTTTTTTCTTAAAAAAAATTTCCTCATCTTCAACTTTATTTTCATGAGTCTAATGAGTTTCGTTCGTTTAAAATCAACGTCAACTTCTAATCAACTCCCTAAAATTAATTTCCTATAAAATTACTCTTATACTTTAGTCAAGCTAATGTGAATATTCTCGGTTGAGGCTTGACCATCTATATCACTTTTGCTTAAGGACAGCCAGGCCCTCCTCATATTACCCCTCTCCCGTTGCTCTATCTTTATTTCCTCTCTCGCTCTTTCTTTATCCGAAACTCCCACGTCCATCGCATGACCAATCAACAATAAAGAAAATACAAATCTTACAAGAAATACAATCAACAACGCATCTTATAAAAAAAAGGATGAGAAATTGAGTTTTCTGATAAAAAGAAATCTAATCATTTAAAAACCCAAAGGAAAATACATATCTCCGAAATTACAGCCTATGATTTTGTTTGGTTTTTAGTAAAATGAAGAAAAAAATTGAAAAAAATTTTATATTTCATTTTCATTGCTACAAGAAAAACGAGAAATTAGATTTTATGGAAAAAAGAGATTTAATGGCATTAAAACCCAAGGTAATGTTCATGTCAAGAAAATCGATCAACATGCTACATAGGTGAAATAGTTATTCCTAACCCACTAGTGCGGTTTGGTTTTTATTCAGAGTCATTTGGAAACCTCGACAAGATTCTGGTATAGCTAGTGCGTACCAAATAAAATAAATATACGTAGACACCAGATTTACGTGATTTGACGTAAAACCTACGTTCATGAGCGTTTGGGGAGAAAAATCTATTATAATAAATATTTTACAATCTCTTATATCTCACTGTACAAAGAAACATATAAACATTAATAGATAAAGTTCCTTTGGTTGGAGCTCCTAGATGCTTTTTGGAAAGGAGGAGAAACTGAAGAGATTATGAGTTGAAGAGAATGCCAAACTTTGCTATCTGATCGTTGCCTTTTTATAGACTCTTGATCGCTGTCCCGACACTTCTCACTTAAACCCATGCACATGTCATCTCATTTATGTCATTTTATGATTTTTATCTTACTTCCTTTTAGTACACCTACTCACGTCTTGCACTTACACTCTTTTGATGTCTTTGTAGTGTCTTAATAAAGATGGTTTAAGGGGTCATATGTATTTTTCCCTCACAATAATATAAAAGGTTTTCAAAATTACAAGTTAGAATTCTGTTTGGTTTCTTAAAAAATAGAGAAAGAAAATTGAAAATTTTGTATTTTTAATTTGGAATGCAGGGCTAGCATACCTATTAGAGTTTGCGAATTGTTAGGCATAATTTTTTTTTATCAATTTAAAATGTTTTTAAAAACAATTTAAAATATTTTTAAAAAACATAAAAAATAGTTGTATATTAATAATTATTTTTGTAATTATTAAATAAAAATAAAAAAAATAAAAAAATAAAAAATATTAAAATGAGATCTCAAAATAAATGAAGATACTATCATTTTTTATAGTAAAACTTTAATATTTTTTCTTACTATTTTTTTAATCATTAAATAAAATATAAAACTTTAAGTAGATGTTCATGTAATATTAAAATATTTTTATTGGATTATTTAAAACTATAATTTTAAAAGAATACATTTAATTATTTATTAAAAAAATTAGTCGATTAAAAGTAGGGAGATAAAAAAAATATGAATAATAAAAAAAAATTATCTAATAAAAGTTAAATTCTCACTTATCAAAATTTTTTGATAAATATATAAATTTATATTTTTTGAAAAATAATTTAAATCTAATAAAAATGCTCTTATTGTTATGAATTATTAGGGGCGGTTCCCACCCCCTTAATTATTTTGTGAATGATCCCACTACAATTATTTTAAGTCTTGCACAATAATTTGCATAATAATTTCAACGCCTATAAATATAGATTTCAGTTGTTATGAAATTCATAAGAAAATATATAAAAGGAAGAAAGTTTCAGAGAGTTTTTTAAGAGTTTCTTTTATATTTCTCTTGTAATAGTAGTAGTTTTCTTTTTAATTTTATAATATGTTATCAGCACGAGATTCTACCGATACTAAAACTAGTGATCTTCTACTTCAAGTAAGTTTTTCAATATATTATTTGCAGTCTTCGAGATAAATATTAAAGGTAATATTGATAAATATTATTTGATAAAATTCTATTTTTATTCTTATGATAATGTGAATATATTTCTTAAATTCACAGATTTATTTTTGTAATTTATAGTTAAATATTGAGATTTATTACTATTGACATTTCTGGAAAAAAATTATTTATCTAGGATCCTTGATGAGATTCATTTGGATATGATGGTGAACTTGAGAAATACAATCATAAAAGAAAATCATCTGTCCTTGAAGGATCGTGCTGTGTATCTCATGATAAAAAATCATCTTACTGTGTGAAATGAATTAAGAGAGAGATATGAACACCAGAAGATGTAATCTTCTCAAAAGATTATTATGACTTATTACACCTGAAGTTATAAGATTTTAAGAGTGGTATTGAATATTCTGCACTCTTTAAAATCAGTTCAATATTAAAATTATGTAGTGAGAAGGTCACTGATGATGATATATAAAAGAAGACATATTATTTTTCATACCTCAAATGTGTTCCTGCAGTAGCAATATTGAAAGTAAAAGTTCAACAAATATTCTGAATTTTTTTTATTTTGTTTTCTAGTGATCGAGCTAAATAATGAATTTTTGTTAATAAATCACCAGTTACGTTCTATTAATGATATTGAATTACACAATTTTCAAAAGTGAACAGTGCATCCTTTCAAAGGAATTAAGGGCGTAGACGTGGTAGAAAAACTATAGAAGTGTCGGTCCCAAAAACGACAATACTAAAAATGATAAAAATATATCGTATCACCAGAAGTGATCCAACTCAGAGAAGGGTAAAGGCCCTCAGAATAATTTTTCATAGAAAGATCAATATATTTGTCATAGATGTAGTATGACTGAACAGTCACGTACATATTGTACGGCCAAGCACTTGATTTACTTATATTAAACTTTTATATATAAGCTTATTAATATTTCATCATATTTTGAAATAATGAAATATCAGTGCCCGAAGCACGATAAGAAATTATTTGGGATAATAAAATCCTGTCTAAATTTGACCTCTTACAAATAAATGTGAACCAAAAGTTTAGAGGATTATTTATTTGTAAAGTGTTTGCAAATCAATTACATGATGTATTTACTGACACTAAAGGTGTTGAAAAATTATATATTACTGCTGTTAATGCTTAAGTAAGAATTGAAATCCCTGAAGGACAAGTTGTTAAAACAGCAATAAATGAGTCTAAGATACACCTGAAGTGTTGAAAACCTATTGATGCAAATGAGAAAAATGAAAATAAATCGGTGCTTTTGAATAGACCGTACCTACAAAATAAGATCTATCCAAACTTTCTATATAAAATACAAAACTCCTAAAGAGTACAAAATTCCTTAAGAGGAAACTTCCTGAAAAGTATAACTCCTGAAAAAAAAAAAACTCCTGAAGAGTATACACCTCCTGAAGAGGAATATCTTGTAAAGGTATTTCATGAAATGTTTTCCCCTAAAGAGAAACAGATACCTGAAATAATGAGATCTTAATACATTTCACGAAAACTGAAGAAATTCTCGATAGAAATAAAACTGTTGTCGACAACATATTTTCATATATGATAGCCCTTGACATTACCAGAAATAATGAAGAAAGTGAGCCAAAAATCGTTGAAGAATATTGACGTAAAAACGATTGGCCAAAATGAAAAGCAGTTAGAAGCTGAATTAAAATCGGTAGCAAAGCGAGAGGTATTTGGACCTGTTGTCCAAACAACAAAGGGTGTAATGCCTATAAGATATAAGTGAGTATTTATACGAAAGCGTAATGCGAAATAAAATTGTACGGTATAATTTGTCACACAAGATTTCCTGCAGAAACCCGAGAGTAGTTATGAGGAAACATATTTCCTTGGTATGAATGCAATCACATTCATATTTTTGATCGATTTGGTTATTACAAAAGGATTAGATATGCAATTGATGAATGTGATCACTGCATATTTATAAAAATCATTAGATCATTACTTTTATAAAGATATACGATACTTGAAGCATCTAATCCAAGTACATTTAGGAGTATGTATTTTATAAAGTTTCAAAATTTTTTATGTGTGTTAAAGTAATTCGGACGCATGTATTATAATTGAATCAACGAGTATTTATTGAAAGAATGATTTAAGAATAATCCTATATACCCATGTGTTTTATCAGAATCCGGATTTGCCATTATTGCAGTTTACGTTGATGATTTACCTTGTTAGAACTCTTGAAGAGATTACAAGGGTTGCTGTAAATTCAAGGAATGCATTTGAAAAGCAAAGATCTTATTATTCAATTGATAAATGAGTTACAAAAATTTGAGATTTCTAACCTCATCTCTCAAATGTATTTGCTATTCATAAAGTAACATACAATTCTTATCTAAAGGATTAAGCAGTCGAAATGAAGAGGCAAGTAAGGATTTTAAATCCTTATTATCTTGCTTTAAGTCTGCAATTTTTCTGTTAGATTCTTGAACAAGTCGTTGAAGTACGGAAACATTCTCGTTAAGCTCCTCAATCTCACGATTTTTTGATTGTAATCGGTTGAAAAATTCGACAATAGAGGAGGAGTATCGGGTGCCGAGAGTTACCAACTCATAAACGGCTTCACGATCTGACTTATTAGTTAGATCATTCGCTTGCTGCAATATGACACTTGCAGAAGATGCATGAATAATTTGTAATTGAGGTGAATGACACCTCATATGTTGATCGCGAGAAAATAGTGAAAGGAAATTAATGAGCCATTGGAAATTTGTAGAATAAGAATGTAAATACAGATGAATTATAGATATGAGAAGAATATTTGATGCGTACTAAATGAAACAAAAGTCGGTTCTTATAGAAATGAAAATAAGAACAAGACAAACTATCATCTCTTTCAAATTTCATTTTACAATATATGCTGGATGCGTAATTTTAAAAGTCAGCGAGATTAATTACAGTTATTCCTATTTTCTTGTAAACGTTGAACTTCTGCCGTTAGTTGTTGTTGTTGACTTTATATCTGAGCTCTCTCTCATTCCAGCTCTTCTACTAGTGTTTTCAGGTCACGAAAATACCAGTCTACAAATTTTCTTAGCTCATTGTTTTCTTTTCTTAAATCTTTATTTTTTCTATCTTTAGTTGCAAGCGTTTGATGCAATTCAGATATTTGATTTTTAAGATGATTAACCTCACTCGTTCTCGCCAGTAGCCTCTGAGATATGGTTGTAAGAGAGGCTGCATATTGAGCACTGAGGGTTCTTGATGCTGCAACAATTTCAGGATCAGATTTACTAGAAAGATATATCTCTGCTCCTATCATGGTATTTACGGCTTCAAGAGAAAATATAAATGGTTGAGGTATAAAAGGTTCATGATTTAAATTTGGGACATTAGAATTTCTATCAGACATAGTATCGTTCTGAATGAACAACAACTGAATCTATGAGAAATGCGAGATCTTTTTGCTAAAGTAAACCAATGGTAAAATTGGTTATATTTAAATAACAACCCGAAACTTTCAAATCTCTTCAATATCTCGTTTGTCAACAATGTTAAGCGGATTTGATTTTCCACCGAACTGATAATATTAGACCCCAAACTTTTACAGCTTTTATCATACATAGATGGTTTCCAATGCTATTTCCGTCGTATATAAACAAGTTTTTCCTAATAACGTCAAATTAGGAGGAGAAAACTTTTAGATGAAAATATTATCATGTTCTCTCTAATGCATTATTTAGATGGAAATCATGTTTGAATTCGTAATCTGTTATATATGCTGAAATAATGTTTGCTTATTACTTCAAACACTAAAGCATATTATCAAGGGAAGTTTAAGTATTACTACAGGTATCAGATTTCTACTAAGTCTGTCAACCATATATTATTTTTCACATTGTCAAATCACTCAGAGATTATTGCAATTCATGAAATAAGTCGAGAGTATATTTGGCTGAAATCAATGACTCAACATATCCGAGAAAAGTGTGGTATTTCATAATCAATAATAGCTTAACACTTTTATATAAAGATAATGTTACTTATCATTCAAATCAAAGGATGATATATCAAAGATACGATTAAGTGATAATCTGACAAATTTATTCACGAAGGTATCAGCAACAGCGACATTCAAGAAAATTATGCAAAATATTAAAATACGAAAACTCAAAAATCTAATTGTCATGCACTTTCTAGGGGGAGTAAAAGTCTTGAAGACTTGTACTGATTGTACTCTTTTTCCTTCGCTAAGGTTTTGTCCTACTGGGTTTTCCTTTGCAAGGTTTTAATGAGATAATCTTAAAGTACTTGTGAATACATAAAAAGACTGTACTCTTTTTCCTTCGTCATTAGTTTTTTCTTCTCACTGGATTTTTCCTTGGCAAGGTTTTAACGAGACAGATTCTTTATGGGTGGTCATTCAAGAGAGAGTGTTATGAATTATTAGGGGCGGTTCTCGTCCCTTAATTATTTTGTAAATGACTCCACCACTAATATTTTAAGTCTTATACAATAACTTGTATAGTAATTTCAACGCTTATAAATATGAGATTCAGTTGTTATAAAATTTATAAAAAAATACATATAAACAAAAAAATTTCAAAATATTTCTTAAGAATTTTTTTTTATTCTATTAGAACGGTAATAGGTTTTTTTTTTAGTTTTATAAAGATGTGAAACGACGCTGTGTTTAAGGCGGCTAGTCTTTTCCTGGCTCTCGGAGGGAAGCAGCGGGGAAGGAATGCCGAAGAGGACGACGCATACGTACTCGAGCGAGGACGCCGCTCCAGATGGACCGGATTCCGATCTCTTTGTCTATTACTGCAAGCACTGTGGTTCTCACGTCCTCATAACAGGTTCTCTGTCTCTCTCTCATATTCTATTTCTCTGTTTGGTTCCAAGAAACTGTTGGAAAATCAACCCCTTAAGTTATCTATATTTGCTCTGGCACAGAGATTATTTCTTTTGGATGAATTGTAGTTCGCATTTTTAAAACTATCAAAAGGAAATGGACTCGAATTGATTTACTAGCTTTGCCCTTCACTCGCTTTGGCCATGAATTGGAGAAAGACTTTTATTGTTTCAAAATGTTTAATATTTACATTCGAAAAAAGAAATAAAAGAATCTCGACATTCACTCTTTAGAAAATTCAGTCTTGACACAACTTCATAGGCAGATTATATTTGATTGATGGATTAGGTTACTACCTATTGAAACAATATAATTTTGACCATATTAGGCATTTTATCCCGCTTTAAGAGTTAGTATAACTTGCTTTAGTCGATACTGAAGTTTATTTGTTCTAAGATACCCAGTTGCAGAAAATGCCCAAAAGGAAGACTGACAAAGCATATGTGTTGGACAAGAAGAAGCATCTTGCAAGGTTGAACATCAATGAGGCAGGCAAAATCCTCTTGAAACGGTAAATTTAGTTTTTAATAAAAATATTGTGCAATATACTATATAGTTCTTTTTCTTTTTTTTTTTCCTTATTTTTAAATTTTGGCTCCTTTCCGTTGGTTTAAGTTGTTATTTCTAAACTATAATGTAACCTATATTTAGAGGCAAATCTCCATCTTCTTTCATTTGGCTGATTATTACTTGTACTCTGGCACACAGGTATAGTGTCTTGTGATGCTTCTTTTGTCCAACTGAGCACATTGTCTGAACCAATAATCATTTTCATTGAGTGCTTTTTGGGTTATAAGTGTGCATGCATTAAAGCTTATATCTACCCTGTGGATCTTTCTTATCCAGGGGTGAAGGGAAAATGGAGAAACAATTCCGAATGAACTGTATGGGTTGTGAACTCTTTGTCTGCTACCGCTCAGAAGAAGATCTAGAAACTGCTTCTTTCATTTATGTTGTTGATGGTTCGCTTAGTACAGTTGCTGCCGAAACTAACCCACAGGTACAAGAAATGGTTATGAAGGCTTATTTTTGAAAACAAAACCATCGGTGGATTGAATATAGATTTTTTTTTTGATAGGGGGACTTGAATATAAAAAAATAATTGGACGATATACCACTTTTGTTGGAGAGCATGCCAATCAATAAGTTTTAGCTCATGGTCTCGTACTTATCAAGTAATAGGATCTCTCTCTCTCTCTCTCAACAACTCCCTTTCAAGGTGGTTGATGGTGATTTTGGTCAATGGCCAAGCACCTTCTCTCTCCACATGCATATATTTGTTTTTGCTTGATACTTAAAAAAAAATATTTGTTTATGCTTGTTTTGCATGTACTTTCCCTTTGAATTATCCGATGTGCACTTGTGGAAAAGTCCTTCCTGAGGACTTGTGCACTCTCGAGATTAGTCGGGATATTGTTCTCGGACACCCGGTGCCAATAAAAAAAAAATCTTTGATACCTACTTTTTTGGTATGTGCTGTAGGATGCTCCTGTTCCACCCTGTATATCCCAGTTAGAAGGAGGACTTGTTCAAGTAGCTATAGAAGTTGAAGATCGTGCCCAACGTTCAGCAATCACAAGTAACAAAACATTCGTTATCTAGCATGCATTCATGTTGAACAAAAATTTTAGCATTTAATATTAGAGCAATGCCATTCATCCTGGATTTTATCCTCTCTAGTCATATTGTTGATGTGGTATATTTCAAATGATTTTATTTATTTTTGATAGTAATAGATAGATTTCATTGATTGGAGGGAAAAGGGACAAAGCCCCAAGTATACAGGGAGTATACAAAGGAACATCTAGATACAAGCTAAGAGCTGGAAATTAAAGACAAGAAATCATGAACATTATTCCCATTTAATACAATAACAGAAAACCATAGTAATAAAGTATGCATGAAAAAATCTTGTAGCTCACCAATGTACGCTCCTTGTTTTCAAAGCAACGGTCATTTCTTTCTGCCCAAAGACACCACATGATGCATAGGGGAACCATCTTTCACACTGCTGGCACTTGCGTACAACCTTGTATGTTTCTCCAGCAATCCAACAAATCTACCACCTTTCCTAGCATAGCCCAAGCAATGGGAACCCTACAAAAAACCTCATCCCATAACTCCCTAGCAACCTCACAATGCAATAAAAGATGGTCCACAAATTCTCCTTGTTTTTACATATATAGCACCAATCTAACACAACACATCCCTTCTTCCTCAGGTTATCCGTAGTTAAGATCTTTCCAAGGGTCGCAGTCCATGCAAAAAAAAAAATAACCTTAGAAGGCACACGAGGTCTCCAAATATTTTTCCAGGGAAAAGGAGTATCATGTGTCTCCAAGATTTTGTAGTTAGCCTTGATTGTTCACTGTTTATGATCATTCTGCTTCCATTTCAATCTATCTGCCCTTACCAATGGAGTTCTCAAAGGGTGTAATACGCTGAAAAAATCTGCAACCATGGATAGTTCCCAATCTTGAAAATCCCTATTGAAGAGAATGTTCCAATGATAAGAACCATGAGATAGAGAATGCAAGTCAGCAACTGAAGCCTCCCTATTCACAATTATACGGTATAAAGCTGGGAATGCTCTATTCAACACAACCTCACCGCACCAAACATCATTCCAAAAACTGATTTTGGTACCCTCTCTATCCACATAACGAATGCGACTTTCAAAACATGGTCAACCCTTCCTAATGAATTTCCACAAACACACACCAAACCCTCCTCTGACATCGTTAGAATACCCATCCCCGTAGGCCCCACCATGTCTAGAGTCTATAATCTCTTTCCACAAGGACCTCCTCTTCTGATGATATCTCCATAACCATTTTTCCAATAAAGTTTTGTTCAAAGTTCTCAAGTTACACACCCCCAATCCACTATATATAATTGGGGAACATACTGTCTTCCAGTTAATCAAGTGAAACTTTTTTTCTTTCCCCATGCCCCCCATAAGAATGCCTTGAAAAGTTTCTCAATTATAGTCACTACTCTTGCAGGCATAGGGAATAAAGAGAGAAAATAAGTGGGAAGATTATTAAGAGTGCTTTTGATAAGTGTGAGTCTACCCCCTTTTGATAGGTACACCCGTTTCCACCTCGCTAATCTTCTTTCAATCTTCTCTACAATCCCATTCAAGATGGTTCTAGTCTTGAAAGTTGCTCCTAATGGAAGGCCCAAGTATTTCATTGGCAAAGAAGATATCTTTCACTTCAGAAAGGTTGCTAGTTTGGTAAGATGTGGAACTGCATCCACCGCCACCATCTCGGACTTGCCAAGGTTCACCTTCAACCCGTATACTGCTTCAAATTAAAGTAGCAATGCACGTATTCTTTGGATTTGGTTAGCATCCGCCTCATAAAAAAGTAGTGTATTATCCGCAAATAATAGATGTGAGATGTTGACAGACCCACTATTGCCATTCCCAACTTGGAATCTAGAAATAAAGTCACCCCCTACTGTTGCCGTTACCATTCGACTGAGTGCCTCCATTACAATAACAAAAAGAAGAGGAGAAAGATGATCTTCTTGCCTAAATCCCCTAAAGCTCTAAAAAAAACCGACAGGTGAATCGTCGACCAGAATGGAAAACTTTAAAGTAGAGATACAATGCCTTATCCAGGAGATTCAACTACCCCCAAATCCACGTCTCCCAAGCAAGTATAAGAGAAAGTCCCAATTCGGATGGTTGTATGCCTTTTTCCATATCCAATTTACAAAGGATACCTGAACTCCCGTTGCGTAATCTATGATCCAAACTTTCATTTGCAATAAGGATTGAATCAAGAATTTGTCTCCCTCCCTCTGATAAAGGCATTTTGAGGCTTGGATATAATACGCTCCAAAAAAGAACTAAGGCGGTTAGTAAGAACTTTTGCAATAATCTTGTACATACTACTAACCAAGTTTATAGGACGAAACTCCTTAATAGCTGAAACCCTAATTTTCTTAGGGATGAGAGTAATGAAAGTCGCATTAGGGATTTCTCCAACTTGTGAAAAGAGTGAAATTCACTAAACACTTGTAGAACATCACATTTCACAATGTCCCAACAAGTTTGGAAGAAACCCATAGAGAATTCATCCGGGCTCGGCGCTTTATTTCTAGTCATTGCTGTTATAACCTTATAAATCTCTTCTTCCTCAAAAGGTCTTTCCAACCAACACATACTCTGGGAGTCAATCATGTCAAACGGCAGGTTATCAAGTCTTGGTCTCCAATCAACCGGTTTAGATAGAAGATCCTCATAATAATGCATATGATCTTCAATGTCTGATGGAGAAGTGAGAACCTGATTATTGGAGTGAAGTACCTCAATAGCATTGTTTCGTCTGTGAGAATTAGCCACTTTGTGAAAGAATTTTGTGCATTTGTCCCCTTCTTTCAGTCAAAGGGCTCTGGATTTTTGATGCCAAGATATCTCCTCAGCCAACGATACGCTTTCCAAATTAGCCACAACTATGTCTTTTCTTGCTAACACATCTTCCAAACTGTCCCCCAACAATACCTTTTTCTCTAACTCTTGCAGTTCCTCTAGGAGAGTTACTTTCTGAGTGTCAGTGTGACTAAAAGTTTCCAAGTTCCACTTTTTCATATCCTGCTTCAATGCCTTCAGCTTGTCTGCAAGAATGAAACTAGGAGTGCCATCAAAATGATAGGATGCCCACCAAGCACGTACTAAATCCTCAAACCCAACTGTTATGAGCCACATGTTCTCAAATTTGAAGTAACGCCGACCCCTATGAATGCCTCTACAATCTAGCAGAATAGGAAAATGATTTGAAATGACCCGGGTCAATCGCTTCTGACAAAGCTCAGGGTAGTGTGCTTCCCACGTTGGAGAAACTAAAAATCTATCAAGTTTTGACCAGACACGTCCATTCGACCATGTGAACTCTCCCCCAATTAGGGGAATATCCATGAGGTCCAAATCAAAAATGAACTCGGAAAATTCTTCCATAGCCACTGACCCCAATTAGTGATTTTATTAATGAACTTGTGATTGGAAAGCCATTTAAAATGTGACATACTAGCTGGAGTGACTAGGGATGATAAAATCCAGAATGAAGAATATTTCTTTTAATATTATGCCGGCAGAACTCACGTATAATCTTTGCGTATAATGTTTAATCAACTGGTCTTGTTGTTGATGGTTCAATGAGTCATAATGTGCATGCAAGTTTGGAATTTTTAGTTCAATTTGTTAGAATTAATTTAGTTGGTGCCTTAGCTTTAAAATCGTTATGAACGCTGGTTTTAACACTTAAAATAGTATTTCTCACAAAAAGTTGACTAGTAAAAAAGGCGTAAGAAGTTGAAACTTTTAAGAAGTCAGTTTTCCAGGGACCATTGCTGAACACCCATCTGTTCGAAGCACTGCACTATGGCTTGGAATTTATCTCAAATTTCAAGGGCTTCACCAATATTTTCTGAATGTTTTGTGCAGGCAACTTATCAACTTAACATCTTGTTCTAATTGGGTAAAAGCTATTTATATCTTTATTATGAAATTGCTTTGACTGTGCAGTTATATATGCTTTGCCTTTCTACATGCATTCATTTATATATACAGTATGAAAAAGAACAAAGAACTTCATAGTTGCTCTTTCTGGTACTCTTGCACATATTACCCTTTCACTTCTCCAGCCCTAAATCCCAATCTTTTCTCTTAATTTGTAATAACAACCAAACCGCTTCTACTTAACTGGTAAGTCTCATGATTCATGCCAGGAGTGAATGCGGATGATGTCCGTGTTACTGTAGCTGCACCTGCAGCCCGTGGGGAAGCTAACAATGAACTTTTGGAATTCATGGGCAAAGTATGCATCTTTTTGCATCTTTTTCATCTTAGGCAACAGAAGTCAATTCCACACTTAAAAAAAAAAAAAAAAATTCAAGTTAATCATAAACACATTGCTTTTGGCACCTGTGCCCAGGTGTTGGGTCTGAGACTGAGCCAGATGACTCTTCAGAGAGGGTGGAATAACAAATCGAAACTCCTCGTGGTAAGCTGAACCTGTTGTTTATTTGTTTGTAATGTAATTTTTTTTTTAATGCTCGGTAATTTTTTGTAAATGTTTGCATGCAAGAGTGTGGAGGTGTCTTTGCTCGCTTATGTTGTTACTCATATTCTGTTCTGGACATTAGATGGTGTGTGATTTCATATTTCTGGCAGCAAAACTCATCCGTGCCCCACACACAAACTCCTATGCACTCCCCCCTTCCCCCCTTTAGAAGCATGCAGTCTGTTTTCTCAGTTTTATAGTCTATTCTGTGGAAGGCACATTTCAAATATAATTGTATTATATACTACACTCTCATCCTACTTTCTATCACATTATGCTGATGTGACATTGTCGATCAACCATAAGATCGATTTTTGTTTTTTCAAACAACAAAGGTTGATATAAGGCCACACAAATACGGTATAGTATTTGTCTTATAAATATTACCCGTTTTAAATTCAGTAAGACGACAATGAACCAAGTCTAAAAATATTTTGATGATTGTTTTAGGTGGAAGATCTGTCTGCTAGGCAGGTATATGAGAAACTCCTGGAAGCCGTGCAACCTTGAAACTCCTTATATTGGGGTTGAGAATTACAACATTGTTGATTGTATTTCATTTTACTTAATTCGAAAATAGAAACGTATATGTACTACTTTAGACTAAACTTTCATTCAGTCGGATATTCTTGTGTCTCCGTACTTTACCATTCTTAAGGGATTCTATTTGAGTTAGTTTTAGGCTCTGTTTGGATTGGAGAGTGAATTAAGCTTATCTCCATTTCATCATTATATTTTTCTAATTTTTCATATAAAAGACAAATCTTAATACACATTTTTTAAAAAATAAATTAAATTTTAATACACATTTTTGAAATCTCAATTCACTTTAATACATTCCCTCCCCCTCTCCCGGGGGGGACTCTCACCTATTTTCAAATAATATGGTAAAAATTAAAATACCATACCCATATACCAGATAAATATAACTTGAAATAGCGAAATTCCGTTTGTCTGAATCGGTTGTAGCAAAATATCGGATAGTTTTGCAGCTTTTAAGTTACTCCACCGTATCCATCTATTTATTTTTGAGTCAGTCAAAATATATATATATATATATATATATGGTCACATCTCTGTAAAAATGAATCAGTCAATCTGCTCAAGCATTTCGGAGTTTCCTTATTCTTTTCATGGGCGGAGCAATGTCTTCTATGTAAATTTTTTAGTCATCATGTTTATATTATTATTATATTAGATAAAATTAATACGGCACAAAACAAAAAAATTGTATTAAGCAGTATCAAGCTTGCCCAATGGATCGTTTCTTTTGTGATGAACAATGAATCTATAAGCTCGCAATTTTGTTATTCCTCTTTCCTGGCATCAAATAATTACAAAGAAAACGAGTAATTTTTCACTTACGTTCCATCGTATTGAACACGTTACATTTTCTGATTGGGCTGTTAGGTAAAGCTGAGTAGCCTACCAAAAATGATGGGCTTTTTTAGAAGTAAAGGCTGCCCATGTGGGCCTTAATATTTCATGTACTAAATGATTAATCATTTTGAATCGTTACCAATTTTTATTGGGCCGTGGTCAAATTGATTGGGGCCCGGTAGCATAACTAGCCTATCGAAGATGTTAGGCCATTTTTGGAAGTGAAGGTTTGATGTGAATTAGTGGGATTGAAAATCCTTTATACCTACAAACAAATTAAAATCTATTCAAAAAAGAATTTGCAAAGGATTTTTAAGATTCAGGTGCTCATCAAAATTGTTCAATAAGGGCCCATATTAATTCCAATTGGGTCTTGGAAGCCTGCAAGGCTGGGTTTGGATGCCAAATCCAACTCAATTCATTTTATTTTAGAGTGAGCTTGATATTCAAAATTCAAATGCTCATACCCAACTAGTTTCAATAGAGTTCAAATATGAACTCAAGATAGGCCCCACATATTGCCAAATCTGATACAATGCTTGCACTTTATACAATTCCTGTATCAATTGGGGCTAGTCCTACCTGAAGGTCTCGTCTAATTCACTTTCTAATACAAATTTTGCATTTTTTTTTTCTTTGTATTTTCAAGTTTGCGCTGGTTATGGGAGACCAAACTAACATATGAACAGAAACAGAAGTGGTGGGCCCTAATATTATTACTTCTTCTCATAAATATATCTAAATTTATTTCAATATTTAAACAATTTAAAATTCATCTAAGTAAAACTAATAAAACTTATTCAATAATTTCAATTTATTATTATTTATAAAAAAAATTCAAATCAACTTAATTTATCTCAATATTGGCACGTAGCCTAAATCTAAAGAACGGTACTTTTGTAACTTCGACAAATTATGCACTTTACCCAATCATCCGTGGGAATTGATGGGACTCACCTATCCTAACCGTCCTTTATTGGGTTATGATCTGAATAGGTCTCCATCTCGCCAAATAGTGGACTTGTATTTTGGGTGTCAACTTTTCAAATATAAAAGTGTACTTTGTTGTCAAACCCTAGCCAATAGCTGCCCCTAGAAAGGTACTCAGTAAAGTTGTTCTCCCACAACTACAAACCTCCATCTTTCTTAGAAGATGAAGTCATCGGACTCGATACTAAGGTGTCATAATGAAGTTTCTCGATCTAAATATCACGTTTAGAAAAAGAATAATCATCGGCGTGTATCATTATTCAAAAAGAGTAATCATAGACGTACAATTATTTGTATAATCTTTTGTATAAGGGATATGCTAGAAACTGGATGGACTCGTAAAGATTAAAAAAGAGTCCTCCAATAAAAGATTAACACGTAAGCAATTACAAGAAACACAAGATGGATAAGACTCTACCGATTATGTCATTTTTATAATCTTTTATATAAGAGAGATGTTAGGAACCGGATAGACTTGTAAAGATTAAAAAAGAGCTCTCCAATAAGAGACAAACACGTAAGCAATTACAACAAACACGAGGTGGATAAGGCCCCATCGAATCCTACTGGCCATCTCTTTCCATCGGATTCGAAACCCGCCACTAGAAAGACAGATTCACTTCCACAGCTCAAGAGTCGACATTTACTTGTAGTCATTGTTTCTATATTTTGTTCCTTTTTTTGTTTTGTTTGTTGTGACCTGGTTTGCCGGGATCTTCTTTTTCAAATCCGACTCTTTTCTCTTTTCCTTCCTGTTTTTCTCAACTAGAGTAAGTAACCAACTTCATACCAGAAATAAAATGGAAATCCTTTATTTCTCCAATGAAAACACAATCAAGCTATAATCTTCTTCACATGTACGCATTGTTTTCCAAAAAAAAAAAAAAAAAATGTAAAAAAAAAAGGAAAAGAAATAAAATCAAAAGAAGACACCGACGAAAAAATTTCTTCCAGACTAAATGATCTAACGAGACCGAATCGATTCGACTCCTCACATGGAAAGAAATTTCTCCAGATTGAATGATCCGGCGAGACCTTCACTGCAATGATCCGACGTTTGTGGTTGATTTCGGCACCCTCTGTTGTCGCTTTGGTCGCTGTTCTACACGTCGGCATTCTCTGTTGCAGAGAGAGAGAGAGAGAGAGAGAGAGAGAGAGAGACACATGTATCAGGAAAACAATAAGGGCTGTGATGTGTTTATGGTTGAAGAAGAAATATCGAGACCTTTGAGCTAGGCGCGTAGTGATAGGGAACAGGGGAAGGGAGGGATCGAAAAGAGAAATGAGGAGGAGTTGAAGTCGAAGACGATCAGATGAGGTGCATCTCCAACATTTCTTTCTTGGAATGCAGTCGTGCAATTATTTATTAGTGGGCTGTTATTGTTTAAAAAAACCCGGACCGATCGCCAACTCAATCTTATGTGTGACTATATTTTAAAGGAGGAATATTTATATAAAATAATGGTATTTTTATAAGTTATTTTATAAAAATATCTTTTATTTAAAATATAATTGTATAAAGCATTGTACACATATAAAAAAAAAAAGAAGAGTTAGACTACTTACAGTCCTTAAATTGACACTACAATGTAAGTCTAATTTATCAAAATTTTAAAATTAAAATAATATATATATTTTTATCCTTATTTATCAACGAGACTACAATATAATCCTTTACTTAAACTGTAAATAGAATTTATTCAAAAATAAAAACCATCTAAAAAAATAAAAAAGTTTATATTGTCGGTCTCCCTTTACTCCGTTTGAGAAGTGTATAAAATAAATAAAAAAATAATTCTATGAGGGTTTCCTTAATGTCGCACGAGCTTTTTTTAATTAAAAAAAAATTTAAAAAATAAATATGTATGGTTTGCACACCTTTTTTTATTATTTTTATAAAAAAATATAAATTATAAAAAATATAAAATAAATTATGTTTACGAGAACACAAATGAGGACTCCCAATCATGAAATCTCATGACATTACTAAATTTAAAAAAAAAAAAAAAAAGGTCGGGTCATACGGGTTCGGCCTGGTTTCTGATCGGGGTGTCCACGTAACTGATAGTCTATTGTTCGGGTCGGGCACAAACCCGATTGTTATATGCCAGACTGCCAGTCGACGTTGAACAAATACCAGTGCGCGAGGGCGACATGGAGCTGAGGAAGAAGAAACAGTTCGGCTTCAATGGCGGTCTCAAAGCAAACGATAAAAGAACTTGTACCTACGGTTCGTTTTCTTTTTCTTGCTTACTCTTGACGTGTTTCCAATTCTATACGCATGTGCATGTCTATCGTTCGTATTCTCCTTCGTGATTTTCTTCGTCTTTGTATCGAAGCAGTAGTTTGAATTGAAGACTGGACTTGTTTTATATCTAGAGTTCCAAAGGAGTTCTGTCTTGGGTCCAATGTGCTCAGCTTTGGATTGAAGATCTGGGGTTTTCTAATGAAACTAGGGTTCCCCCCCCCCCCCCCCCCCCAAAAAAAAAAACCGGTTTATACGAAAATCGACGCTGTGTGGGAATTCTGTGTTGGGATTTAGGAAATTTCACGATTCATACTCGATTAAATACCAAAGTTCTGAAAATATCGAAGAGATTTTAATGGGGCAAAAGAAAGCTTGAATCGTCGCTTTTAGTACGCTTACGCAAGGCAAGTTTTGTGGATTTTGATGCTGTAGTTTGGTCCCTGAAGTATTTGTAGCGCCATACAACGGTTTCAATGAATCAAAATAACACCAAGAAGAATGTTGGGGCGTCAATCCCTTTTGGTAATTCTGGGACTGTTCCACAGTCTATGCCCATGAACCAGAACCACCAAACCCATCTTCTATCTCAGTCACAACCTCAAACACAAAGTGGGTCTCAGTTCCCAGGCCACTTCCAGCTGTCTGAGCCTCAAACTCAGGCACTTGCGCTGGCTCAGGCTCAGGCTCATGCCCAGGCACAAGCTCAGGCTGCCCATGTCCAATTCCAAGCTCAGTTACAAGCTCAAGCTCAGTCAGTTGCCCAGTTGCATCCTGGAAATACTAGTAATGTAGGTGTCCCATCACCTTCTGTTTCGACGCCTGGTACTGGGAGTGCCAAGAGGAGTTCTCAAAAGCCACCTTCTCGGCCTCCTGGTTCATCAAATGCCAACACAGGTTCACCGTACAAGACCATGGAGCTGACCCCTGCTGTTCGTAGAAAGAAGCAGAAGCTACCTGAGAAGCAAATACCGGACAAAGTAGCTGCACTTCTGCCAGAATCTGCTCTTTACACTCAAATGCTTGAACTGGAGGCTCGGGTTGATGCTGCTTTGGCAAGAAAGAAGATTGACATTCAGGAGTCACTTAAAAACCCTTCCCGTGTTCAGAAAACACTTAGGATCTACGTTTTCAATACCTTCACACAGACACAAACAAGTCCTGAGACCAAGGATGCAGAGCCTCCTTCTTGGTCACTTAAGATCATTGGGAGGATATTGGAAGATGGGAAGGATCCTGTGGTGGCTGGAGTGGTGCAGAAACCAAGCGCTTCATACCCAAAGTTTTCATCCTTTTTCAAGAAAATTACCATATACTTGGATCAGAGCCTCTATCCAGGTAACCATGTAATTTTATGGGAGAGTGCCCGTTCGCCTGTTCTTAATGAGGGATTTGAGGTGAAGAAAAAAGGGGATAAGGAATTTACCGCGATAATAAGACTGGAAATGAACTACGTGCCTGAGAAGTTTAAACTTTCCCCTGCTCTGAGTGAAGTTCTTGGAATTGAGGTAGAGACTCGCCCAAGAATTGTTGCTGCAATTTGGCACTATGTGAAGGCTAGGAAGTTACAGAACCCTAATGATCCTTCCTTCTTTTTTTGTGATCCACCTCTTCAGAAAGTGTTTGGGGAAGAGAAGATTAAATTTGCCATGGTTACACAGAAGATATCACAGCATTTGACGCCCCCACCACCCATACATTTGGAGCATAAAATCAAGCTTTCGGGAAATTGTCCTGCTGGAACGACTTGCTATGATGTACTGGTTGATGTGCCTTTTCAGTTAGAGAAGGAAATGAATGCTTTCTTGGAAAATGCTGAACGCCACAAAGAGATTGATGCTTGTGACGAATTGATTTGTGCTTCTATAAAGAAGATCCATGAGAGTCGTCGGAGGCGGGCTTTCTTTCTTGGATTTAGTCTTTCTCCGGCCGAATTTATCAATGCTTTAATTGCTTCTCAGAGCAAGGATTTAAAGCTTGCTGCTGGAGATGCTAGCCGTAATGCCGAAAAAGAATGCCGTTCTGATTTCTATAATCAACCATGGTAAGCTTATGTTATGTTTTTGGTTATTTCTCTCATTTTATGTTGGTATGAATTTAGTAGAAAGTAGCTTCTTTACCCAAAATAAAGCCTGCCAACGGAATAGCACATTTTCTTTCTTTGTTTTTGTTAGTTTGGTTTGGTTTGGTTTTATTTCTTTGGATGTTAGGATTGGTTAGATTATTAGAGACAAAAAGAGGGGGAAAAAAAGAAATTTGGAACAGTGTTTCTTATTAATCTCGTGGATGATTGATATAATTTCACCTACCTTTCCCATTGGATATCTGATCCATATAGAAATGACCATCTGATATTAGTGTTCTCTAGTTACAGAGTAATTTGAAATGATTGTACCTATTATCTGAAAATCACGGGACAGGAATGTAACCCACGATCATATCCTTTCAATCACTGGTTTGCCTTAAAATGTATCTCTGATTGAATGAATTTTTAAGATCCTATTTGCATTTGCTTCTGTAAAAAAATGTTGCAAAGTGCTTATCCTGCTGAAGATTCTGCAGTTACTCGATGTGACATGAGTGTGAAAGGGGTTTAAAATCTGTTTTTCATTTTAAATGGGTTAAACTAACATCACCAAAGTACAACCTTTGAATGATGGTCCTAATTCTTTGTTGAAACAGTTGCAGAATTAGTGGCTTTCTAATGTAGAGAGCATTAGGTCTAGTTCATTGTTAAAAATGTTAGTTACTGATCACCGGGCTCACTTTTAATTTCTATGCTTTTCATCCATTCTAAACACAAATTTACACCATGATAGTGTTTTGATCTAGTTTCCATATAAAATAATTTTTTTTGACGAGTACAAAGCAATTCAAAGCTGCTTTGACTAATGGAATTGCCACAAAGAAGTTACTGTTCAATGCGACCCTAATGTTAAGTCCCACCTGATTTAAATGTCTTCGTAATTTCTTTTTACATTTTGGTGAAATATTCAGGGTCGAAGATGCTGTCATTCGTTACCTGAACCGCAAGTCTGCTGGAACTGATGCTCCTGGAATACTTAAGTGAGGATGATTGTTAGCATCTTGTTTGCGATTCAATGTTTCTAACATAATTTCCCAGCTCCTATTGTGTTCTTGCAGCTTATGTTGTTGAGTATAAGGGCATATGAATTTAGTCTCTCTCTCTCTCTCTCTCTCTCTCTCTCTGTGTTTGTCCTTTTTCTCCCTCAAGGGATGTATGGTATGCTCTGGAGAAAGACTATTCTTGGATCTTTTGGCAATGTATTAGGTTAATAATGGAGGTATTATTACCATGAAAAATTGTATTTCTTTCTCTTGTCCTGCTCACTCAAGGTTGCAGACAATTGAATGCCTATTCTGATTAGGAAACACATTTGCAGTAGTTTGGTAACTTTTGAAGATGTTAATTATTTCAGAAGTGCAACTTCATTTTCAGTCCCGGAAAATGCTTTGTGCACCGCTAACGGTGCACACCGTTCCCTTTTTTTTTTTTTTTAATATAATGATTAAATAAATATTATTTAATAATATTCTTATTTTTTATTATTATTTTAAAATTTTTTAAATATATTTAAAAAATATTGAAATAAATAAAATAAAAAATAAAAAATTGTTTTTGCACTAACGGTGCAAATGAAGGGGGTGCTACAGCAGTGGCTGTAGCACTGCCCTTTCAGTCCCTTGCTACTGGTCTTTCTTTGCCATTTCTGAAATGAACAATATGCATATATGTACCATGTCGAATGCGACCTAGCCGCCAGTAGCCGGGAAGCATACGGTTCGGAGACATAGCATGTTGCTATTGTCTATGCTCCCTATAGATGTTTATATTTACATGTCCATAGGAGCATTGTTGCGAGTTGTTTCTGCAGGTGCACCCGAAGACCCCACAGCCGTGGTTGATGATATTTTCCCATGGTGAGCCACCCTCCTCGAACGATTATGGGCTTAATCCTTTAACAAAATAGAATAAATGCTTCTTTTTTGTTTTTCAAGTACAAAAGTAATTAAAACTCGGATTTAGCTCAAGTGTATGGTGAGAGGCTTAGTGGCATGCCCACTTTATGTTCAAAATCTGAATTCTTAGGTGCAAACAGTTTCTAGAGGCTATTTTTTATTGGTGAAAAGTTAACGTTTACCTCATTTGTGTGTTTGGTAGGTGTTATAAAGGTCTGGAATTTAATAAAGTAAAAGACATATTGCGTTTACATGATTTCTGAGATTCCTCATCATAAAAAATAATAATAATAATAAGAATAAGAATAATATCAATTAGTCACGATAAATAATTACATTTATCATCAGTACGTTTAGATTGAAACGTATGTCTTGTGCGTTTAAGTCAATGCAAGAGTTCTATATTCAACAATTTGATGACTTCAATTACATGGCAGCTTAAGGTAGAAGAATTTTCTCGATAATATATAATAATTATACATCTAAATGACCGACAATTTTGCTGGTCACCTAAAGTAAATGAGCGATGGTAGGGATAAGCTCCACATGCACAAGTCTTTTATAAAATATTGGATCTCATTAATAAAAGTAGAATTTTCACACAATTTTATAATGAAATCCATTATATTATAGAAAAAAAGGCATGTGCAAGACTTTTATACTTGGGATTATATCATTATACAAAATAAAATGGTGGTCCCTTGATCTTATAGGCATACCTGCTATGAACTCATCATCAAGAGTGTTCAGTACTTTTATGTTTATGGATCGTGATTGGGTGCCATGATCCGTCCATCCATCTATCATTATGTTTGATTAGGAACCTAAATGGTTAGGCTTAGTTTGCCGACAGAGCCAACCATTTCCATATGACCAAACTGCTAAAATTGTTAGTGTATATATATATATTTTATAAGTAAAAAAAAAAAATGTTAGTATAAATGAAAACTAATCCCCCCATCCCCAAAGCATTTAGGACATGTTCAACTGCAGGCATGTTGAACTAAATTTTAACTCATGATCTTTAGGCAATGCCACATTTGATTATATCCAAAGTAGTCACTTTTCCATGGCTATGGGGAGCCCTTGAAATTGTATCTTTCCTTGGTGTGCTCTAACAACATCAGGAACCTCAGTTTGGTACTTGCTCACAAATCTCATCATGAAGTTCTTCTCAGCCATTGTAACCATATAAACAATGTTAGTCTCTTCCTTGATCAAACCCTTCAACATCAAAAGTTGCAGAACTGAACACCTCGGAATAATCCGCTTCTCCAAGCTATGTAGTAGAAGATTCGGACTCTCGGAGATCCTCGAAGGCTTCATCTTCAGTTTTTTCACAAAGAAACCCATTATTTTCTTGATCTTCTTTTCCGAACAACTCATACAAAACGGATTCCGCTTGAATGCTGCATAAATCTCACCCTCTGACAAACCAAAACTTCTATAAGCTTCCAACTTCTGCTCCCACAGTGTTTTACTATTTAGTGCCTTGGAAATTATGGCTAGAACAAATTTCAGATGATTGGGATCAAAACCCAATTTCATAACTTCACTAACAATCTCACTAAACCGATTGCTACAGATTAGCAGTGACGTTGCTCTTAGATAGAAGAGTTTAAACACTAATGACTGGGGAACACCATGGCTTACCAGAGTAGCGATGTTGGTCTGTAGCTTATGTACAACCTTTTTTCCAAGTACTTCGCCGCATGCCTTAATAACCCTTAAGACATTCTCGTCAGTCCCAAGAATCCGCCTAAGATCTTGAACAGAAGGAATGATTTGTTTTTCGAGGCTCATTTGCAGAATATAAGGTGCTGCAGATAAAAGCTTTCTAATTTCAAGATCTGACAAGCCTAATGATTTGAAAAACTCCAACTTTGGTTTAAGAACCTTTTGAGCCTTTAAAATATACAATGAGGGACGCTTCATTATCATAGTTTTTATTTGCATATCACTAAAACCATGTGCTCTAAAAAAATCAACAGCAGTGTATGCATCACTTTCTAGCACAGTTGGGTATTTAGTGAGCATTTTGGCGAGGTTAGCGCCAGAGAACCCTAAGGATTTAAACAACTCCAAGTTGGGCTTGAGGGTATTGCCTAAATCGGCCAAAAGCAATAATGGACGACTACTAATTAAGCGTATGATGTGGTTCTGCGTCAAACCGTGAGTTCTCAACAGACTCAGAACGGAGTTGGGATTCGATACGTTCTCAATGTTGAGCTTCTTGGAAGCTGAAGTGGCCAATTCTAAGGACAACCCACACGAGTTTCGGAGGAAAGAGACTGTAAGAGAATTTGGGTCCGTAGAATTAGAGGGGTCTGAGACGGGTTTGAGAGGGGAGGTTGAGAACAAGTGGCCATGGCATATTGTTGAAGGTCTGTGCCTTAGTTTATGGGGCAACCTTGAGCAAACTAAACGAAGTATTTGATTTGGTTGAGAGAAAAGCTTGTTCATTTAGGAGATCCGAAAGAAGAATGGTTACCTGGTTTGAGATTTAAGATCATCGTCGTCCCTCTTCTTCTGGTTCGACGACCCTTTGTTTCAGAGGGTAAGTCTGCGAAGTGCAGATGCATGAAAGATAAAGGCTGGAACTTTAGGGTTCAGCGGGCAGAGGCTTCGAAGATTGAAGAACACTTTAGAGGTTCGTATATTGTCAGGGGTCAAAACGCATAGTTGCATCACAATGGGTCGTTGAAGAATAAAGAGTTAACAAAAATGATGGAAGAAGCCACGTCCAAGAGCACTCACTCACATAAACAGTGACATATACGATTTATGTCATGTTCATGTGAGTGAGTCCTCTTGAATGTGGCTTTTCTATATCTCAAGAGTTAAATGGCACAGTTAAATTGAATCAATTTATGGGTTGGGTGTAAGAAATGCACCGCACCGTACGCGTAGTATAAGAAAACGGTGTAGTTTCACTGGTTTGCCCTTAAACGTATCTCTGCTTGTTGTTGAACAAAAACTCTTGTCAGTCGCCTAATGCAAGCGCGGCTGATGAGGCAAAATAAAACTCAGACGCACCGTTTTGAGCAAGAAGGGATTCGAACTCTCCCTCACTCCCAGTTCCATTTCCCTCCCTCTCTAATAAGGTGCTCGATTTAACAAGTAAATCACTTGATTAGTTAGAATGCCACTTTGCTCTGCTGCTTGTTGCAAGTTTGCAACTTGTAATTGGGAAACCAATTCATGGCAGAAGAAGCTAAGCTACTTAACTATCCTTTCCCATATTTATACGATGAGTCACAGGATGTTGCAAGACAATTTGGATGGCTCCCAGATTCGGCATCTCCTATCTGACGCACTAACATTCAAAAATCCAGACAAATGACATAAGATAAGCCAGATTCTCATATTTGTAATTGAATGGTCCACAAATTCTCATATTTGTAATTCAGATAAATGCCATTCAAGTAGCCAAGAGCTTTGCACAAATGAATGACCACCAACGAGTCTCCTATATATTTCATTTCTTTGTCTTGACCACCAATTGGTGCATTTAGGAATGAAGCTAAATGACATTTCTAATACAATTAAAGCTAAATTGTACCGATTGTCATCCATCCAACTCAAATTACATCTATAAAGAATGATATGCAAATATTAATGTGACATCAATATTACTATTACAATATGAAAAGTTCAAAAATATTACACTTTCTTGACTCTCAATCACAATTTTTTAGAGTTGGTTTTCACTAATGTTAAAAGCTGAGTTGTCTTCGACATTCTAGTGATAAATAAGAAAAACATGGAAAAATATAAATCTAATGTATTTAAAAATAACTTCCTTCAAAACAAGTAATCGGGAGAACATAAAACATCACAACCATGCACCAAATATCATAAAAAATCCATTATTTTTCACTAAACTCGCATAAACACCATCAACATCAAGAATGAGAAAAACAGAACACTGCCAAAATCAGTACATAGTTCACTGAAATTTTCACCAAAGATCACTAAAAATTACAAAAAAACACCAAGATTGCATAGAATGTGCAATAGCGGTCACTTTGCAAATGAAATTGCCGAGAATTTCAAGTTTTCTTTCATTTGATTCAGCAAAACAAAGAACATTGAAAAAGAACTAGAATGAATTTTTTTTATTATGACAACAGAACTCCAAAGAATTTTACAAAGGCAAAGCCCCCGAGTCGGCAGCCACATGGGCAGAATAACAATATGAAAATTACAATAAAAGAAATATTTCAATCGAAAATTAGTTTGGATTGAGATACGAAAGTGTAGTCTTCTTTAAAAAAATTCAAGTCTTTTATAATATCTTAAATTTTAATTAAATTGGTGCAGCAGAATTTTACTTTAATCTGTCTTTTTTTAAAATACAACAGATTAATTGATTGTCGTATAGCTAGAATCAACTTATTACAAGTAATTGAACTCAAAATTCTATAAAAAAAAAAAAAAAAAATCTCTCTCTTTTATCCGAAAAAATCTCAAAATCTCTATAGTATTATTTATATTTTTTACTATCAAGCTTTTGTTCTCGACCAAAAAGACTTATTTTTTTCTCTCATTTTAAAGGCACGGCTTCGGACACTTTATAGAGAAGATTAGAACAATGTTGAATGTTTACGTTAGTAATTTTTCGGAAACTACAAAGCCACCCACTAGCCGATTAAACCAGACCATTTTCAACTAAAAATCTGCACGTTAGTAATAAAACAAATCCCATAATCCTATATTCTAGTGAATTACCTCAACAAACTAAAAGGGAGTCGCGAACAAGTCTCCAGAATATTAGTGTTATCCCAACAACCCAATACGGCCATAATGAAATCTCTCTTGATTTGAGCTCCTCGATTTTAGAAACTACAAATAACAATTAAAACTACTTGAACAGCCTTGCAAGCCTATCGGGCCACGTTAATATATAGTAGAATGGACTATGGAGTCTTTTACCTAGTACTGCTAGATTGGCTATAGAGCAATATCCTCCTAGGAACAACTTATAAAGGATAGAGACACTTCAAATTTGTGTTTTACACCCTCCAATAGAAACTCAACACGTAGGCGACTTATGTTATTTAAAATGGGTGTGTTTTGAGCAAATCATTTCTTCCATTCTCCTGAAGCCCCTTCTGTTCTCCCTTTTCCCTCCTCAGCTCCCCTCTCCTCCACCTTTCTCTCTCTTCTTCCCTCTATTCTCCCTTCTGTCAGTCACTCTCTGTCTCATCTCTAATCTATCATGTCTTTCTCCTCAACTGGTTGTTAGATCAACCATTTTGGTCAGTTGAAGTAATGTTACCTCCAATTTTATTTATGGATAACTTTCTTAATCAATTGCTTTGTTGAAGAATCTGATTTTGTTGCTGAAAAAATCTCGTTTGGATGCTGAGAAAATGCCGTTTCTGTTTGGATGCTAAGAAAATGTATATATTGAAAATTATAACTCTCTGTGGAAATCAATGGTTCACACACACCCTTTCCTTCCTACCAGAGAGACGGGAAAAAACAAAAAATCTTGAACAAGCAACCATCCTAAAAAAATATATTTCCAAGATTTTCCAGGAAAATATCTTTCCTTCGCCCTTCAAGAAGCTGAATTTGGGTGAAAATCACAAAGAAATTTGGCTGATATTTTTTTTGTTAAATAAAAGTGTTTCAGATGTTAAAAAAACTGAGAGAGAGAATGAGTGAGGGCTTGCAGGCAAGGGGAGGTGGAGAGAGAGAGAGAGATTGCAGGCGAGGGTGGGGGTAGGAGGCAGAGGGAGAAGGAAAGGGAGAGAGAAAAAATAATCTCCTATGCATATGTGTATCTTTGATCTCTTACATGTTTTAGAGCATTTTCAATGAAGTTAATTAAAATTTTTCTTTAAAATTATAATTTTTACATAATTTTTTAAAAAATTATTAAAAGAATTATAGAAAAATATCAAAAAATATACTTTTATTTTTAAAAGTGAATAGTAAAATAAAAATTTTCTCTACATTTAAAGAAAAATTTAATTTTACTATTTATTTTTAAAAATAAAATATATTTATTGAAAAGTTATGTAAAAAAATATAATTTAAAAAAAAATTTAACTAGTCCATTAAAAATGTTCTTACTTGACAACTTTTTATTAGTTAGATATAAGATACAAATCTACACCCATCCGATTTTGAGGGTTTCTCTTTATCATATCGTGACCACATTGACTAAGTACTAGTCATATACCATTACGTAATCGTTTTAAAAAAAATAATAAAATATGAATTATATATTAAAAAAAGTTAATTTTTGAATAGTAGATTTCATTAATTTTTAAAATGATTATTCAATAATTATGCACTCACGATTATATGTAAAATTATTTAAAAAAAATATTTTCTCAACAAAAGAGAAGAAAGAAAGGTAATAATAATATTTAGAAAATAATCTTTTTAACAAATATATTTTATTAAAAAATATTAAAACACTGGAAACCATGGAGGAAGTCACAAAAACTACTGGTCTTAGCATTGTCCACCCTCTCGAAGTTGTTGCCAATTTTCCTCAGCCCAACAATTTCCATCACACCTCAGCCTAGGTCTGTTGAAACTCTCTCCTACTCTGTCGTTCATCCCTTTGCACGTCGATCTCAGTTTTGACAACCTGAAAACTTCGTCGCGCACACGAGCTCTGTTGTCTCTCTGCCGTCTTTCCTCCATCCTAAATCAACCCCACATACTCCTTTAAAATATTAGAAGAGTAAAAGTAATATTCGACATAGTTTTAGAATGTGCAAATCAAACTCCACATACTATTTAAAAAGAGTATAGTTCATTATTAAAAAAATAATTTATTTTTATATGAATCTCACATTTACCAATTATTCAAAGAAAATGTGAGATATGTATATTTTAAAACTGTAAATATCATTGGTCATTTTATATTCAATATATTTGCAATTGTCAGTAGAAATTTCTATAACTTTTTCTTTTCTTTCTGAATTACACTGTCAGCGACTCAACACTCTTATGTTAGAACTTTCACAATAGACTAACTATTACTTAGCCAAATTTTGGCTAGAAATTTTGTTTTTATAAATTTTGACTAGTCACTTTTTACTACACCAAATAATAGACTCAACAAATCAATAATTATTCTATTAAAATATTATTTTCCAACTTTCTATTTATTTTAATTCTAATTATAATTTGAATATTGATTTGTTATTATAAAATACACATTAGTTTTCTAATGTTCAAATTATTCCTAATAGATAAAAAAATTTTAACGGTTATATTTTTTAACGGTTATATTTTTTAAAAATGAACACCTAAATATATCTAAGAGTCTGCAGTTGAGAAAGTCAAAGTAATGAATATTAACTATTACTAAGAATGAAAAATATTGCATGTAGAAGAACATAATTAAAAAAAAAAAACTAACATCGATATGACGTTGCAACAATTTTGAATGTGTGAATGACTTTGAGATGAAAATAAAATTAAACAATGAATGAATATTTTAATCTTAAAATATAATTTGATTAACCAAAAAGACTATATTTGGAGAGTTAAGAAAGAGAAAGCAAAATCTATTCAAAGTTATTGAGATTGTTGCAACGTATTTTTAGTGTATCTTAAGTAATGGATTTGGCTAAGTAATAGATTTGGCTAGTCCATTGTAAATGTTCTTAGAGATATATCAATTCCCTATTCCATATATTATGTATATCCAACTCCAACTTAGAGTAAATACTCTCATGACTCAACCAACCTATTAAATACGTCAGAATTATGCCCTTCGGCCTATTAACTTTTATTTTTTTAAAGTACGTTGATGTTTAATGGACTAATTTATAACCTATGGATATTTTGGATTAGTGGGACTCTTTTCGGTTTCTTGTAGGCCTGGCCCAATAGTGATGAACTAGTAAGAGAACAAATAACCCCATGGCCGGGGTGGCCCATGAAAGCACTTTTGACGTTTTGCTGATGCACGTGGTAATTAGGATTTGGGATAGTAGAGGAGAAATAATAGAAGCATTCATGGAGTTGTAAGCGGTGTCCATAGAGTTGCAACCGTCCAGTCGTTTTGAAAGAAAGTGAATATATTTGAGACCCATATGAAAAAATTAATTTTTTTTTAAAACGACTGTGTGTCGTTTGCAACTCCACGACTGTACGTAACATTAACCTAGTATTAGATTGGCATTACAATTCAAAGTCCCGACTCCTATTCATCTTAGAATTCCTTAACCAACATTGTATAAAAAGTTTAAAACCCGACTTTTCCTTCATAGAAAGTTAAATTGACACGAGGCAAGCGCAAATCGCCTCTCCCACATTGATGGCCTGTAAGTTCTTCCTTCCCCCTTTGGTTTCTTCTTTCCTTCTTTCAAGCCACACACTGCCAACCAGTTTCTCTCTGTCATCGTCTCTCTCTGCCCATCTTTGCCGTCCCACTCGCTGAAAACGCATTTCATACATTTGAATTTACTATATTTGCAGCTAACGTGATCAAGAAATTAGATTTAAGTAGATTTCTACATATATATATATATTTTTTTGTCTTTCGCATTAGCACTCTTCTGACATAGACATATTATACAGTATTTCATATATTATCTACAACGTCCAACTCCTACTTGGAATTAATCTTTATTCCTGGTAGCAGGCAAACAAGCAAGCATGGCGTCAGAGATCTTCCATACAGATCTTCTCTACGAAATCTTTTCCCATCTACCCGTGAAGTCCCTTTTCCGATTCAGATGCGTCTCTTCTATATGCCGCAGCATCAGTGACGATCCATACCTCGCTTACATGCACCAAACCCGATGTGCTGAAGAACCCAACGTTTTAGTTGTCCACCATCCAAGGTTAAGAACAGACGTAATGTTTAGACGAGAAGGGGAATTCTCAGAAGACAGATTGCTTTCAGTTTCGAAGATGGAAACTTTGAAAGAATATTATCTTAAGTGCAGCTGTTATGGGTTGGCGTTATTCTTTTGTTTAACCCTCTTAGACAACAAGTAGTATCCTTGCGGCCAACGCCCGTAGCATTCCCATCTCGGCGGCCTTCTCGGCCTCCACGAAAAGGCAACACAAAATATCAATATGGGTTAGGTTTTGATGGTTCAGAAAACACGTACAAGATCGTTCGAATATTTGATAATGTAAGAAGCAGTACTACTTTATATGCTGAAGTGTTCACACTTGGTACAAGTTCGTGGAGAGTCATTCCCAAAGGCCCTTCTTGTCCTTTATATGGAATGCCTCTATATGCATGTGGGAATCTTTATTGGCTTGGTTACCATGAAGAAGATCCAGATCACGAGGGTCATATTGGATTCACTAAGATTGTTTCGTTTGATATTTCCAAAGAAGAATTTGGCTTGATTAATCTACCTTATAGATTTAGCTGGTGTCATTTGCTTGATCTAAATTGAAACTTGGCTGTTGTTTATCGGTCGACGATCGGGACGCGCATCGAGATTTGGGTACTGGTCAAAGAGTATGAAAGGAAACATCATTGGGTCAAAGAATACGAGATTGCTCTAATAGAGTTTTTCTTCTATCGAGATATTCAGGTTGAAGGACTGCTGAAATCTGGCCAAGAATTAATACTCAGGTGCTCCGAACAACTCTACTCCTGTGATCTAAAAAATGGTACGCTAAGACACGTATATAATAATTCAAAGTTGAGGTGGAAGTCCGAGGTCCTATGTCACACGGGCAACCTATTATCAATTTCTAAGTTTCATGCAAATTAGTAATGGTTGCTGGTTAATTAAGGGTCTGTACTTGCGCTTTTATTTTTGTTGCTACCAGTTCATGATCTATCTCGTTTAGTTTATGTTTCTAACTTTATATTTTCATGGGTGAAATTAAATTACTTTGATACACTTGCACAAATTGAATAGAAATTAAGATATTTCATTATTTCATATATATATATATATATAGTTTTACTTCACAGTTGATTGAAACTTGGTTCTTGATAATTTGTTATATATGTAACCACCATATAATATAATTCTTTTTCTACATATCGGTTTGGATCCTCATTACGAATTAGTTGACTCATGCAAGAGTACCTTTCATGCTCAAGCCACCAAAATCAGAAGAAATATATATTGGTTCCGTTGAGCATGTTCGATATTATCGATTGAAGTCTTGATCATCTGCTAAAGATTGAACTATTATTGTGTCATAGAAAGTAGTGCGTACGTACGTCCCTTCCTCATGTGAGGCCTTTGGTTTCAGTCAGTCACTAAAACTAGTGAAATATATGAACTTCTGTAGCCAAAGGTATAATATGTCCATAATGTAGATCTTGACTTATGAGGAATATAAATGCAGACATGACAATTAGTAGTAAATGTCCATAATGTTACATTTGAACATGGCTTTTGAAAGAATGGATAAATACAATTAGGGGTATAAGAATATCGGATCGAATCGGTGGATCAGACCGAACTGAGACTGGACCGAATCAAATAGAATTCAGTCTGGTCCGATCCAAGGAGAGAACATTTTTTTTATATATATGTATATATAAGTAATAGTATATAAATTATAATATTAATATTAATATAAATTAAGAATGGTAGCATAACATATTAATATATAATATATACTCTTATAATATTAATATATTATAATTTATAATAGTTGTAGTATAAAAGTATAAATTATAGTATATCTATATAGAATATTAGTAATAACTTATAAGTAATAAGTGTATCATTATTATTTAATATATTGTTACTAAGTTATCACTATTCACTAACATATAAATTTATAATATACTAATGTAAATTATGTAATAGTGTTATTAGTTATAGTTAATCAACCTATGATATATCACTAAATTACTATTAATTAATTAATAATTAATCTTTTTATGATTATATGTTACAATTATAAAATTAATTATTAATGTTGTTTTTAGCTATATATGAAGTATGATCAATGATTATTAATATCATTGATTAATTGATATGACTTATAAAGATTAAATTAATTAATCAGGATATATATAATATAGAATATTAGTTATAACTTATAGTATAAATATTAAGAATTTAAGTCTATAGACTATAAGTTATAACTATATATTTTATTTAATATTTAAATGAGATTGAAAATTAGCAATTGGCAAAAATGATTATTTTTTATGAAAGTAATACTAGTATATATTTAATAATTTATAAACTTGGGCTAAAAAAGTATATTTAATTATTACAAGATTTTTGATTAAATTTAACCGATTAAATCATATGAGGTATCCCTGAATCGGACTGGACCGCCCCTAAATCGAATTGAACCGGATCGATATGGACTGAATATGAGTTCGGTCTGGTCTAGAGTGAGAAAATTTTTGGACTGAATAAATCCAATCCACATTTTTTCAGGATCAGATTGGACCGAACCGAACCATTTACACCCCTAAACACAATGTAGGAAATAGGGTATGGCAGAATGCATGCACTCGTTGATTATATATTCTATATATAGACATTAATTACAAGTATATGAGATTTTGTATACAAGAAAAGTTTACACATTTATAGAATGCTAAACGTAAACAAATCCTAAACAAATTAATTCAAATATATATGGAGGGAAGGTTGAGAATCTGCCTAGTGTGTAACATTTCCATATTGGTTTGCATTTTTTAACCCCCCTCGCCCCCCCCCCAAAGAGGTTTAATGTGAATCCCTGAGTAAAAATATCTCTTATTTGATGTTAGATGGTATATATACTCTCGGGAGCACGAAAATTTATTTGATTAATTTGACTTGTAAATCTGAATTTATCCTATTTATTAGGTCACAATTATAATTTTGTTTAATGGAATGAAATATAATATTTCCTAACAAAATAAAAAGTGCAATTCCATGTTCAGTTCCTTGCTAGTAGACCCCTCCGCCGTGCTTGATGATAGATTCCCATGCAGCCCAGACCCCAAATGGTTGAAAAACGACAAACAAAAAGAGCTCATGGTGAACCACCCTCCACGAACCATTTATGGGCTTAATCCTTTAACAAAATAGAATAAATGCTTCTTTTTTGTTTTTCAAGTACAAAAGTAATTAAAATTCGGATTCAGTGCAAGTATATGGTGAGAGTCTTGGCGGTATGCCCTCTTTAGGTTCAAAATTTGAACTCTCAGGTGCAAACAGTTTCTAGAGGCTACTTTTTATTGGTGAAAAGTTGACGTTTACCTCATTTGTGTGTTTGGTAGGTGTTGTAAGGGTCTGGAATTTAATAAAGTATAAAGTGACTTATTTAAATTTAAAGATGGGATGAGATGAGTTATAAATAGTAATAAAATGAATGGTTGAGATGAATTAAAATTTGAAATTAATGATTAAGATGAATTGAAAGTACGAAATGAATTGTAAATAGTAAAACTCAATTTATAAAATAAATCGGACTTAAAAAGACATATTGTGTTTACATGATTTCTAAGATTCCTCATCATAAAAAATAATAAGAATAAGAATAATATCAATTAGTCACAATAAATAATTACACTTATCGTCAGTACGTTTGATTGAAACGTATGTCTTGTGCGATCAAGTCAATGCAAGTGTTCTATATTCAACAATTTGATGATGGCAGCTTAAGGAAGAAGAATTTTCTCGATAAATGAGCAACGATAGGGATAAGCTCTACATGCACAAGTCTTTTATAAAATATTAGATCTCATTAATAAAAGTACAATTTTCACATACTTTTATAATGAAATTTATTATATTATAGAAAAGAAAAAAAAAAGCATGTGCAAGACTTTTATATTTGGGATTATAATCATTATACAAAATAAAATGGTGGTTCCTTGATCTGATAGCCATACCTGCCATGATCCGTCCATCCATCTATCATTATGTTTGATTAGAAACCTAAATGGTTAGGCTTAGTTTGGCGACAGAGCAACCATTTCCATATGACCAAACTGCTAAAAATGTCAGTATAAATGAAAACTAATCCCCCCTCCCCCTCTCCCTCCTCCAAAAAACCTCCTAAAGCATTTAGGACATGTTCAACTGCAGACATGTTGAACTAAATTGAACTCATTATCTTTAGGCAAAGTCACATTTGATTATATCCAAAGTAGTCACTTTTCTATGGCTATAGGAAGCCCATGAAATTGTTTCTTTTCTTGGTGTGCTCTAACAACATTAGGAACCTCAGTTTGATACTTGCTCACAAATCTCATCATGAAGTTCTTCTCAGCCATTGTAACCATATAAACAATGTTAATCTTTTCCTTGATCAAACCCTTCAACATCAAAAGTTGCAGAACTGAACACCTTGGAATAATCCGCTTCTCCAAGCTATGTAGTAGAAGATTCGGACTCTCGGAGATCCTCGAAGGCTTCATCTTCAGTTTGTTCACCAAAAAACCCATTATTTTCTTGATCTTCTTTTCCGAACAACTCATACAAAAGGGATTCTGCTTGAATGCTGCATAAATCTCACCCTCTGACAAACCAAAACTCCTATAAGCTTCCAACTTCTGCTCCCACAGTGTTTTACTATTTAGTGCCTTGGAAATTATGGCTAGAACAAATTTCATATGATTGGGATCAAAACGCAATTTCATAACTTCACTAACAATCTCACTAAATCGATTGCTACAGATTAGCAGTGGCGTTGCTCTTAGATAGAAGAGTTTAAAAACTAATGACTGGGGAACACCATGGCTTGTCAGAGTAGCGAAGTTGGTCTATAGCTTATGTACAATATTTTTTCCAAGCACTTCACCGCACGCCTTAATAACCCTTAAGACACTCTCGTCAGTCCCAAGAATCCACCTAAGCTCTTGAATAGAAGGAATGATTTGTTTTTCGAGGCTCATTTGCAGAATAGAAGGCGTTGCAGATAAGAGTTTTGTAATTTCAAGACTTGACAAGCCTAAGGATTTGAAAAACTAACTTTGGCTTAAGAATCTTTTGAGCCTTTTAAAATATACAATGAGGGACGCTTCATTATCATAGTTTTTATTTGCATATCACTAAAACCATATGCTCTAAAAAAATCAACGGCAGTGTATGCATCACTTTCTAGCACAGTTGGGTATTTAGTGAGCATTTTGGCGAGTTTAGCGCCAGAGAACCCTATGGATTTAAACAACTCCAAGTTGGGCTTGAGGGTATTGCCTAAATCAGCCGAAAGTAATAATGGACGACTACTAATTAAGTGCATGATGTGGTTCTGTATCAAACCATGAGTTCAATAGATTCAGAATGGAATTGGGATTCTCTATGTTCTCAATGTTGAGCTTCTTGGAGGTTGAAGTGGCCATTTCTAATGACAACTCACACGAGTTTCGGAGGAAAGAGATTGTAAGAGAATTTGGGTCCATGGAATTAGAGGGGTCTGAGATGGGTTTGAGAGGGAATGTTAAGAACAAGTGGCCATGGAATATTGTTGAAGCTTTGTGCCTTAGTTTATGGGGCAACCTTGAGCAAACTAAATGAAACATTTGATATAGTTGAGAGAAAAGCTTGTTCATTTAGGAGATACGAAAGAAAAATGGTTACCTAGTTTGAGATTTGAGATCATTGTCCTCCCTCTTCTTTTGGTTCATATACCCTTAGTTTTAGAGGGTAAAGTCTGCAAAGCCAAGAAATTTTCAAAGGACCATGTTAGGTGGCTCGGGAAGTTGAGATCCATGGAAGCTAAAGGCTGGAATATTAGGCTTCAAAGGTTGGAAAATAAGTTAAGTATAGATAGGGCTGTAAATGAATCAGGCTACTCGACAGCTCACTCAGTATTCGCTCGGTTAAACTCAAATCGAACTCGATTCGTGAAAAAAAAAAAAACTCTCTCGTGAAAGCAGATATCCATTTGATTAGTAAATGACACATACCCGATAAAATTCGACTTGATTCGGCTAAGACTTGTTAAGACTCGCTCGTTTATACTTGAGTCAACTCGTTAACTCGATTCAATTAAAATTCATTTATATATTGATAAATATATACATATATATGTTATATATATGTATTGCTAATAATATAAATATATTATTTTTATAATCAAATATGTAATATGTAATCTTATTACTTATATCTATATGATGAATATGCTTCATAGTTATGTTTTATAATTTGTATAATAATTAATCTATAAAATTTAATAATTTTAGTACGTGGGAAGGATGTGAAATATTTGTATATTATCATATTATGTATATTTATTAATAATATATATAAGTATATAATATATTTTTATGATGAATAATTATCAACTAGTTAGATATTAAATATTATTTTTTATTAGTTATTTATTTATTTATTTTTAAATTTTATTCAAAAAATTAAAAAAATTTGAACTTGAAGTCGGCTCAACTTGAGTTTGTTTGTGGGACAAGTTCGAATTGAAAGTTTAGTTTATCGAATCAAACTCAAACAAAGAATAAATAAATACTCCTAAGTTACTAAGTTACTAGAGACTTAGTAACTTACTAGAGACTTATTATAGTCCTAAGTTACTAGAGACTTCATGAAGACTTCGTATATTGTCAAGGATCAAAACGCATGGTTGCATCACTTGGGTCTTTGAAGAATAAAGAGTTAAACGGCACACAGTTTAGTTTAATTATTTAAATGGGTTGGGTAATTGGGTAATTATTTAAACGGTGGAGTTTCAGTGATCTTTCAGAAGTAGACTTTTGACCCAAAATGGCCTGTTTGGTTCCAGGGTAAACATCAAGATTTCCATTTGTGTTTCCAAACATACGAGTAGGACACGTCGACAGCCAACTTAAATACTTACTTCGTCCTCAGTTAAACGATAAAAGTTTGTGTTTGTCTATTTCCAAAGGTCCCAAACTACAGACATTAATAATTCAGCAATTTTACCTCAAAACTTATCAAAAACCAAATAGAAGAGCAGAGAAAATGATAGAAACAGAGAGAGACGAAAGAGGCATCATCGGATTTGGGGAGATGAAAGTGGAGGAGAAGAGCCCCCGGGAGGGAAGGTCAGCTCGAAACTTGGAAGCTTCAGCAGACTCCTTTACACTGACACCTCTTCTACAATCTCTTTATTACTTATTTTATTTTTTTAATTTTTTTTTATTTAATAATTAAGATAGTGATTATTAGTAAAATTATATATTTTTTAAATTTTTTCTTAATGATTAAAAATATTAAAAAACTACTTAAAATAAAATAACAAAAATATAAAAACACTATAAACAGTAAATAAGTAGTGTTATAATTATAAGGATATCATTACCCTTGAAATATTGAGTTATAAACTCCTTAGCCCTTATCTTTAGCATTTTACAAAATGGTAATATGTTTTTTATCCTAGTGAGATTATGGTTCCATTTGAATTTGGAGATGAGATAAGATTAGTTTAAATGAGTTGAGATGAATTTATTTTTTAATATTATTATTATTTTAAGATTTAAAAAAATTATCTTAAAAATTAAAAATGTTGTATTGATCAGATTTGAAAAAATTGTATTGTGATTTATATTTTATATAAAAATATAAAAAATATAATGATAAATTTGAAATGAGTTGAAATAAAATGAGTCCACCTACTTTAACGGTACGTTAAGCATGCAAATATATTTTTTAATAAGATATTAATACCTTTTTATTACAATAAAACGCATTTTAATCATCTAAATGGAACATCATAACAAGATTAGGCTAAAAAAAGTGACTTTAACAGCTTGAAATCAAATCATCTTCAAATATTAGTAGTTGAGCAGTGCTTTAGCCCCCCGAAGTATTTAGCTTGAAGAAGTCTTGAGAAAACCTTTTCTTTTTCGATTTCTTTTTATTCATTTTTTTAATATTTTTTACTATTTTCTTAGAAAGAAGAAAATTCACAATATTATTAAAAATACTTAATAAATCACTAAATAAATAAATAAATTATATATATATATATTTTGTATCGAGGGGTTTTATTGGCGGATATAGCATTTTTCTTAGTAATTTAGCCCAATCTTCTTATGATGATGCATTTACATTATTAGAATGGGTTTTATTGTGATAAAAAAAAAGTATTAATGTCTTATGAAAATATTTCCTTAGTGATGTTTGAGTTTTATTTTTGAGGCTTAAAAAGTGATTATAAAAGCCTTTTTTAAATAGAAAATAGTATGTTGCGTAAATTAAAAGCGCTAAAAAGTTTTATTTTCTACCCCAGTTCAATTCTAAACAATCCACTTATTATTGGCTAAAGACGTTTGTCTACTGCTGTTTACACCAGGTGGCTCATCAATAAACTTTTTGACACATTTATTAATTAGGTCACACACATGTTATTTGAAAAGAAAAACTAAAATCATATAAGAAAATAATATACTTAAACAAGAATAAAATTCTGAAAGCCTTTCTCTTCTCCAAAATCCAAGCCCTCCTGACTTGCTATAATTCTTGCCAAACGTATTTTTAAATTTGTATTTTGTACCCAATATACATGATTTTTGGGTTTCGTGTGCTAAATTAAGTGCATGATGATTTTCGCTTCCAGATTTTGAGATATAATGTTAAAATATAAGAGTATTAGTATTGGATATATTAAATTATTTTTTAAAATTTGAAGAAAAATATAATTTTGATAGATCTATTAAATCTCTAAATCTATAATTTTATATTAGACTCATCATTAGATCTATCAAAATAATAATATAATAATATTTTTTAATAAGAATATATTTAAATATTTTTTCATATTTTATAATTACACTAATGATATGTATATTAATAATATAATATGATACTTAAATAATTATTTTTTACCAAATTTTAAAAAAACTATTTTTTAATTCCTTGTTAAAAATTATTTTTTTCAACCAAAATTTTCAACCAAATAAGAAAATAAAAAAGAGAAAATGAGGAAAATAAAATGAGAGAATAAAATATATTAAAATAAGTGTTTAACATATGAATAGTAATCCTTCATATATAAATTATTGAGACTTTTTACTGTAACTCAAAGTTGAACATAACGAGAGTTTGATGAGTCCAATATAAAAGTTTTTTAACACAAATCTATCAAATTTATTTTTAATGAATCATTTAGTATATCCAATACTAATGCTTTAAGAAATATCTTATTGGCAAATAACACATATTTTATATTATTTACATGACAAAACTTGATTTTCAAGAAAAATCTAAACCTTAATTTTTTTTATTAATCAAGTATTGTCACGCCGACAGTATGGAAGTTGTACTTTAGACACCGACTCACAAGTAAAATAACTTTTCTAAATAAAGTAATGTTACAAATTTCAAATAGAAAATTCATAAAAAAATATTTTGTAAAAAGTGAGTCTCATTAATAAAGCATAATTCTTTGTCTTTTTAAAATGAGGTCCACTTTTTTACAATAATTTCTATAGAATTTATCTATTTAAAATACTACTATATTATACTTTTTTTTATGTCTTTTTAAAATAAGGTCCATCAAATTAATCTATTTAAAACTTGAACAAATCGTTTCTCCTTATAAATATCATAAAAAAAAATTTGTTATTGTTGCCCAGATAACTAACACAAGAAGGAGGCGAATTGAGTTATATTATAAAATTAATACTTATAAAATAAATATACAATATAAAATATAATCAAAATATAAAGCAGCAGGAAATATAAAGAATAAAGGTAAGAAGAAGCAAACTCAGTATTTTAACGAAGTTCAGTCCCACTGCCTACGTCCTCACCTCAAGCTACCCCTTGAGAATCTCAAATTCACTATTCAATCTCCTTCAGGTGGAGATAGAAACCTACTACACCTTTAAGTAACACTGCTTCAAAGAATCCGTGTAGAACACCCTCTACACTTCCAATCACCTCACATTTGGTGATTTAACTATTTACCGTGTAGAACACATTCTACATACACAAGAGTTATACGCACCCTCTTACAAATACAAAAGCTAATAATGGGTAGGTTATCAGAATACACTCCTTAATGAGTGAGATAAAAATAATACAGTGCAACCTATATCTCTCTCACAATGAACAATGATTAAGGCATAAAATTTAGAGAAGAGAGAATGAGAGTTTTGAAAGAATGATGCAAAATTTAGCAATTTATGTGTAAGTTCTTGTTGTTGTGACTTTTACAAAATACAAGTGAGCTATTTATAGGCAAATGAGTCCCACTCAATCATATTTCAAATTCAAAATTCAAATTTTGATGAAGTCATTGCATATGTCATTCAATTTTCAAAATTCAAATTTTTGAATGAAGTCATTGCATATGTCATGCACATGTAAAATATAATTTTTGAAAATCAAGCTTTTAATGAGATCATTGCATATGTCATGCACATGCAAAATATAAATTTTCAAATTAAAGTTTTTAATGATGTCATGCATATATCATGCTTATGTCATGCATAAAAAAAATGTAATTTAAAGGTTTATTGAGAAAATATTAATTTTTGGGCCTTAATCCAATTTCGAATTTTATTAAGAGATGTACAAAAATAATATATGAGTTTCATTTGTAGACTTGTTCTTTTATACTTGATGTGCACTTCGTTTCATTACGTAGATAATTTAAACTTGAGACTTGAATTTATTTGTTATCATCAAAATCTACACGTAGATACGAAACTTGAAACCTTGGATTCAACAATGTCCTCCTTTTTTATGATGACAAATACTTAGTAGAATTTTGAAATTTGCAGTAATGCTTAAGCTTCCCTTGAGAATATGCGTTAGTTTTTCAAGTAATAGATAAACATAATTCCAGCATATATAACAGAGTTAAAATTCTAAATATTTACGTCTAAAACTTCTTCTTATTTTGGTATCATTAAAAAGGAATCATAATTAGTTCAATAAGACATCTTTCTACAATAATCAATAGACAAATAAAATGGTGCGTTAGTAGAGACTTTAGAGAATTCGGTGTGGAGCCACGCGTGTCCTACCAAACCTGCAAAGGTTGGAGGCCTAACTCTAACAATCGGTGCGGAAGCAGATTCAAATCCGCGTGATGTTAACAAATGAAATATTATCGAAATTTGAAAGTTGTTGTTTAAAAAACCATTTTCACCTGTCGGATACTCAAATAAACTCTCACACCACTCATTGGTTCAGTTTCTGTTTATTCAAAACGATAGAATGGCTGAAAAAATTTCTTCCACTAATCTACCAGATTTGAATCAACAACCGTCTCAACCAGTTATTTTGTCTCCTGACGTTGTCAATACCATGATAAAAGCAGAAATGCATTTTTCTGGTAAGACTGATTTTGAGGTTGTTGCAGGATCAAGAACTCTTAGTGCTCAATATGTTGCATCTGTTACAACTATGTCTCAAAGTTTACTGGCGAGGGCGAATACGATTGATCAACTTAACAATCAAATATCTGAACTGCATCAAAAACTTGCAAATAAAGGTAGAAAGAATAAGAAGTTAAAGCAAGAAAATAAAGATTTGACGGAATTAGCTCGTGTTCTGAAATTTCGAATAGAGGAATCGAAACGAGTGAGAGTTCAAGCACAGAGTCAACATCAGCAGATAATGGCAACGTTTCACGAGAGAAATAGGGACAGTTGTAATTAATCTCGTTGGCTTATTTCGGTAACTTTTGACAATATGCATCCAGCATATCTTGTAAGCTTGATTAAGTAAGATTTGAAAAGATGACAGTTTGTCTTGTACTTATTTTCATATTTATAAAAGTAATCCTTAATTTTATCTAATTCGCATCAAATTTTCTTTTCATCTCTATTGTTCATCTTCATTCTCACTCTATAAAATTTCAATGACTCATCAATTTTTTTCAGTACTTCTCGTGATCAAGATATGAGGTATTCTTCACCTCAAACTATTTATGCATCTGTTGTAGGCGCCATGAAGCAACAAAACACTGATTTGGCTAATAAATCAGATCATGATGCCATTTACGAGCTTGTGAGTCTCGGAACTCGATACTCATCGTCCATTATCGCTTTTTCCACTCAGTTGCAATCCAAACCCACGAGAGAGAGAAGCTTAATGAGAAGATCGATATTTTTCAACGACTTGTTCAAGAGTGAGTCTAACAGAAAAATAGTATACTTAAAGCAACATAAAATCATTACTTGCCTCTGCATTTCGATTGCCTAATCCTTTAGACAAGGATGACATGTTGATCTATGAAGAGCAAAAGCGTTTGAATAATGAGACTAAAAGTATCAAGTTTTTGTAAGTCATTTGAGATAATGGAATAAAAAAACATATCTAGCAGATATTCATAGCATGCATCATTCATATTTCTCTTCTAATCATGCATAGGATAAGGGTTTTGTAAAAATGTCTACCGATTGATCGTGGTGCTTGTGAATTCTAGTACAATATCACCATTTTGCACATGATCTCTAAGAAAATGATATATAATTTCAATATGTTTGGTCCGAAAATATTGTATTGGATTTTTTGAAAGATTTATAACACTTGTATTATCACATTTGGTTGGAATGTGATTGTATATAAGTTTAAAATCCTCAAGTTGTTGCTTCATGTAAAGAACTTGAGTACAACAGCCTGCAGCAATATATTCTACCTCAGCAGTAAATAATATAACAGAATTTTACTTTTTACTAAACCATGAAACAAGTGCATGACCTAAAAAATGACATGTTCCACTAGTACTTTTTCGATCAACTTTGCAACCAGCATAATTCGCATCTGAATAACTAATAAGATTGAAAAAAGTGTACTTAGGATACCATAACCCTAGGTCAATGGTACCGGCAATATATCTAAAAATACGCTTGAATGCAATCAAATGAAATTGTTTTGAAGATGATTGAAAACATGCACATAAACATACACTGAACATAATATCAGAGGTCTACTAGCTGTCAAATATAATAAACTACCAATCATACCTCCATATACCTTTGAGTGAACTGGCTTACCGCTTTCATCTTTATCAAATTTAAGGATTGGATTCATTGGTGTTCCAATCATTTTTGCACCTTCCATCTCAAACTTTTTGAGTAACTCTTTGATATATTTTGACTGATTAATAAATGTTCCACTTTCTGCTTACTTGATTTGCAATCCGAGAAAGAAATTAAATTCTCTCATCATACTCATTTCAAATTTTTCCTGCATACTCTTAGCAAAATTTTGGCACATATTTTCATTAGTAGCACCAAATATTATATCATCCACATAAATTTGAACTAGAAGAATATCATCCTGTTCATATTTGATGAAAATAATTGTATCGATCTTTCCTATTAAAAAATATTTTTCAATCAAAAAACTACTAAGTCTTTCATACCAAACTTTAGGAGCTTGTTTGAGTCTATATAATGCTTTTGTGAGTTTAAAAACATGATTAGGAGAAATATGAATTTCAAAACCTGAAAGTTGCTTAACATATACCTCTTTATTTATAAAACCATTTAAGAAAACACTTTTAACATCCATTTGAAAAAATTTGAAATTTTTATTACATGCATAAGCAAATAACATTCAAATAGTTTCTAATTTTGTGACAGGTGCATACGTTTCATCATAATCGATTCTTTTCTCTTGATTGAAACATTGGGTTACAAGTCGAATCTTATTTCTAGTGATGATTTCAAACTCATTTTTCTTATTTCTAAAAACCCATTTTATTCTAATAATAACATGATTTTTTGGTTTAGGAACAAGTATCCATATATTATTTCTTTTAAATTAATTTAGCTTTTCTTTCATAGCTAGAATCCATGATTCATCAATAAGTGTTTCATCAATGTTTTTGGGTTCAATTTGAGATAGAAAAGTAGTATGATTACAAATATTTCTAAGAGATGATCGAGTACTTACACCTCATGAAGGTTCTCCTAGAATTTGTTTCACTGGATGATCTTTCACATGTTTTCACCGTTTGGTTGCAGCTTATACTAAATCTTGATGATCTTTCCTGATATCTCCATGTTGGACTTCTTTCATTGTATTCTCTTTGTCGAGATGAAGACTATTTGTGTTATTTGTACCTTCTGATTTTTCATCAATAGATTTCTTGGAGAGTAGAGGGTTTTTATTGAATACTCTATAAGTTTTACTATTTGTTGAATATCCAAGAAAGATACATTCATCATATTTTGGATCAAACTTTCCTAAATTATCTCTGTCATTGAGTATAAAATATTTGCATCCAAATACATAAAAGTAACCAATGTTGAACTTTTTCTCATTCCAAAGCTCATAAGAAGTTTTATTTAATTTAGAACTTAACATAACTCTATTTATAACATAACATGCAATACTTACCGTTTCGGCCCAAAAATAACTAGATAAACTATTTTCATTAAGTTATTCTTGCTATTTCTTAAAGAGATCCATTCTTCCTCTCTACTATCCCATTTTGTTGAGTAGTTCGAGAAGCAGAGAAATTATGCAGAAAACCATTTTCATCACAAAAAGACTCAATATCTTTATTGACAAACTCTTTCTCCCTGTCACTTCGGATGTTTGAAATAGTATAGCCATTTTCATTTTGAATTCTCTTGCATAGCTTGGTAAAGGCATTATGTACCTCATCTTTATGAGCGAAAAAGATGATCCAAGTATATCTAGAGAAATCATTAACAATAACAAATGCATAATATTTTCCTCCTAAACCCTCAACTCTGTTTGGTCCAAAAAGATCCATGTGTATTAGTTGCAAAGGTCTAGTAGTGGAAATATATTTCTTGATTTTGAAAGAAGTTTTTGTTTGTTTACCAAACTAGTATACATCACAAATTTTGTATTTAAAAAAGTTTGCTTTTGGAAAACCTCTCACAAGATCATTTTTTGAAAGTTTGGAAATAAGTTCCATATTTGCATGATCAAACCTTCTATGCCATAATCAATTATTTTCATGTTGAGCTGATAATCAAATAATATCTTGTGAGACAATTTCTGCAAATTCAATTGTATAAATATTATTATTTCTAAGAGTAATAAAACAAATATCGCAATAATGATTATTCAAGATAATGCACTTATCCTTTTTTAAGGTAACTGTAAATCTTTTATCACATAATTGATTTATATTTAAAATATTATATTTTAGACCTTCAACAAGTAAAATATCTTCAATTATGAGAGAAGACTTTTTACCAACTTTACTTATTCCCACAATCTTCCCTTTTGAATTGTTTCCAAATATCACATGTCCTTTTTCTTTAGGGGTGAGATCAATGAACTTAGTTTTATCTCTTGTCACGTGTCTTGAGCATCCGCTATCTAAAAACTATCTTATTTTACCTACGGAAGACTTCATGCATACCTCAAGATCATCTTTAGTTATAAGACAAAAATTTGCAGATTTTTCATTACTTGTATCACTGTCTAAGCTACTTGAATCATCATCCCATGTAACTTTCATTGATTTCTTACCTTTATATCGATCTTTCTTTAGCAGGGGATAATCTACTTTGATATGTCCTGAATTTTGACATTTTTAACAAATTAATGAATTATTTTTACCCGTATCTTTGTTGAAAGATTTTTTGAAAGGTTTCCTTGGAGGAGTTTTATTTTTCAAGAATCTCTTAAATCTTCTTGTGATCATTGCAATCCTCTTCGTCATCACTTTCTTCTTCTTCATCGTTTTCACTTTCATGAGGAACGGCTTTTAGTGCCAAACTCTTCTTTTACTTTCCTTCTTCTTCTCCTCTTTTCAATGTGTACTCGTGGATAATAAGTGACCCGATAAGTTCATTTATTTCGAGTTTTTTGAGATCTTTAACTTCAAGAATTGCCGTCACTTTTGATTCCCAACGTTTTGGCAGAGAGTTGAGAATTTTTCTTATTATCTCCAAGTTAGAATTAATTTTTCCAAGAGCTGTTAAATTATTTATAATGTTAGTAAAACGAGTATATATAGAGGAGATAGATTCATCATCAATCATTTTAAACAATTCATATTCATACGTAAGAATGTAAATTTTAATTTTTTGACTTGCGAAGTTCCTTCATAAGTTACTTCCAAGTTATCCCAAATTTCTTTTGCTGTCCTGCAAGTCATTATTCTGTTAAATTCATTACCATTGAGAGTATTATACAGTAAATTCATAGCCATTACATTCACTGTATAAAGTTATCATCTTCACGATCAAACTCTTCTTCTTCCTTGTTAACCTTTACTCCATCAACAATTTTTGTTGGAATATAAGATCTATTTACAATACATTTCCAGATTTTTCGACCTTGAGACTGAAGAAATATTCTCATTTTAACTTTCCAGAAAATATAATTGTCTCCACAAAATAGCGGAAGCCAACTACTGGATTGACCTTCAGCGAATGTAGCTGCAATGTTAGTCATATAATCTTAACTCAATAGATAATTAATCTTATAATAAAGCCCTTGATCTGATACCAATTGTTACTCAGATGACTAATACAAGATGGGAGGTGAATTGGATTATATTTAAAAATTAATACTTATAAACCAAATATACAATATAAAATATAACCATAATATAAAATAGTAAGAAATACAAAGAGTAAGGGTAAGAAAAAGCAAATTCAGTATTTTAACGAGGTTCAGCCTCATAGCCTACATTCTCGCTTCTAGCTACCCCTTGAGGATCTCAAATTCACTATTCAATCTATTTCAGGTAGAGATAGAAACCTATTACACCTTTGAGCAACACCGCTCTAAAGAATCCGTATAGAACACCATTTACACTTCCAACACCTCACACTTGGTGATTTAACTATTCCCTATGTAGAACACATTTTACACACACAAGGGTTATACGCACCCTCTTACAAATATAAAAGCTGATAATAGGTAATTTATCAGAATATACTCCTCAATGAATGAGATAAAAATAATATAGTGCAACCTATATCTCTCACAATCAACAATGATTAAGGCATAAAACTTAGAGAATAAAGAATGAGAGTTTTGAAAGAATGATGCAAAACTTAGCAATTGATGTGTAAGCACTTGTTGTTGTAATTTTTGTAAAACACAAGTGAGCTATTTATAGGTAAATGAGTCGCACTCAATCATCTTTCAAATTCAAAATTCAAATTTTAATGAAGTCATTGCATATGTCATTCAATTTTCAAAATTCAAAATTTTAAATGAAGTCATTGCATATGTCATGCACATATAAAATATAATTTTTGAAAATCAAGCTTTTAATGAGATAATTGCATATGTTATACACATGCAAAATATAATTTTCCAAATTAAAACTTTTAATGATGTCATGTATATATCATGCTTATGTCATGCATAAAAAATACAATTTAATGCTTTATGAGAAAAGATTAATTTTTGAGTCTTAATCCAATTTCGAATTTTATCAAGAGATGTACAAAAATAATCTATGAGTTTCATTTGTAGACTTATTCTTTTATACTTGATATACGCTTTGCTCCATTGCATAGATAATTTGAGCTTGAGACTTGAATTTATTTGTTATCATCAAAATCTACACGTAGATACGAAACTTGAAATCTTGGATTCAACAGTTATATATATAAGATTTTATTAAGACTCTATATGAATAGTGAGATGAAATGAAATAATTTTATATGAAAGTTACAAGTTGAAAAAAATACTATTAAGATATTACTTTTAATATTAATATTATTTTAAAATTTTAAAAAGTTAAATTAAAATTTTAAAAAAGTTAAATTGTTTATCATATTTGATGTAAAATTTTTTTAAAAAATTATAATAATAAAAAAATAGAATAAAATAAAATGAAATTATTCCTCAAGACCTTGAAAATGTTGGTATCTAACAAATCGAGAACATCACTTATGTATATATATATATATATATATAAGACGAGTGGCCTGAGATCTTATCTGAAGAAAAAGATATTGACCATATTCAGCAATTTCTTAATGGAACTGTAAAGATTTTTTTTGACCGACCTTTACTTGCCAATGGAAGAAGACATTCTTATGTTGGTTCTAGATCCTCTTGTAATGAAGACCTAGAAAAAAGAAATTCGAACTTCAAACAATTTCTGGAAAATCTTGCTAGAACTGCAGATCCTAATCGTTCAATTCTTCTTAAAAATACTCCTAAAAAGGAAAAAATTTCTATTTCTTATTTAAAATTGAAAGGCATCTCTAATAATTCTCAAGTTGCTTCTACTTATTATTCAACCAAGGACGATAAAAGGTCCAAGGAAAAATTCATAAAGGAAGAAGTTGAGAAAGAAGATGCTTCATCATTATCTCCCACAGCTTTTGATATGATTGACCATGTTCACCACCATAACCAATTAATGGTGTTAGATAAAGCATTTGATATTGATATGATTTCCTTATTTAATGAATTCAATTCTACTGAAAATCGTAATAAGAGAAAGGCTTATCATACTAATTTTTCTCCTTCTGAAAAATAAAGAGTTAAAAGAAAATGGAAGGAAAAGATGTATGTGACCAATAAGCATATACTCTTCTTTGATTTCTTTGAAAACCATTATATTTTCAAAAAATTCTTTAAATGTTTTAAAACTAGTTTTATGAAAGATGGGGGCAGAGTTATTATCTCAAATGCTTGCTCAAATTAAGTAAAAACAACCCTCTACTAGTGTACTTGATAAAGGTAGCCAGATGGTTGATTTTATTGAAATTACTATTTTCACTACTTATGATTCATCTGATAACGATTCTATTCATATTGATTCCAAAACAGAGTTCAACGTGAAAACTGTTGAACAAACATTTGCTATTTCAAATTCCAAGAAAAATATTGTTTATTTCAAAGAAAAACCAGTCAAATTTCATTGATAAATGTTATAAATTTAGGCATATTGGTTCCATTCAAGTTGCTGCCAAACCTCTTGTAAGGAAAGATATCAATGCTTCTGTACTTTTTTGTTTGCGTGATGATTCAAAATTTTCAAAAATGGTATGCTTGGTATAGTTCAGACCTCCCTTATGGAAGGTCAAATGTTTTTGAAGGACTAAAAAATAAATATTTGATCCAACTGTTGAAAAAATCCTTCCAGGATGAAGACAACAGTGATACCTCTACTGAAGGTTCAGAAGACTCAGCACAATACTTTGACCCTTACAATAATACATTTGGATGAGATTCAGATTATACTCCTAGATTATCTGTCAATTAATCCATTGAATTCAGATTATACATTTTAATGCTATTCAACTTGTAAAGTCAACTATTCAACCTATGAAGGCACTATTCAACCTGTGAAGACATTATTCACCGTGTGATCTCTTAGTTATCCACATGTGGTGATTCAACTTGTAATGATTCATTTACTATTCAACTTGTGAAGATACTATTCAACTTGTAAAGACAACTCTTTATGTCTATAAAAGGAGACCTCATTAGAGAAATAATAGAGAGCTCATTCTACCCTTTTCTTATTCTCTAAATTCTCATATCTTCCCCAACCTTGTAATCAAGTTTTCCTGTAATTTAGTAAGTATTTTAAATGAAGAATATTTTGATTCAAGTTTATTGCTTTTAATTATTTTAGCATTTACATATCATATCATTGCATTTGGTTGGTTTTACCGCCTACTTTTATTTCTATTTGATATCCAGTTATCTGGTTCTTTATTTTATTCTAGTTATCTAGTCATTCAGTTATCTATCTAGTTATCTGGTTTACTCCATCTTTACTCTGGTCTTTTATCTTCTTTATTTGCATTTTATCTTCTTTATCTGCATTTTATCTTCTTTATTTGCACATGCTTCCGATCCATTCATGGGAAAGAAAGAAATTTGTAAATTAAGCCGAGTTGATTGGCTTAGCATACCGGTCATAAGGTTGTGAAATAGTTGAACTATAAGAAATGGATTTGAGAGTAATGATACTTTCCAGTGGGGTGAATCTGTTTGCTACATCCAGTGGGAGTGGTGTGTGTATATATATATATATATATATATATATATTTATTGGTAATTTAGAACATCACTTCGTAGAACCTAAAATAGATTGGGCTTGTCTTCAGCTCCACGTTAGGCTTAATTTGTTTTTTAAACACATATCATCTTATCTCAAACTTCTTATTACAGTTTTTAAATTTTTTTAAAAAAATAAAATAAACAATTTAAAATTTTCAAATCTCAAAATATAACTAATATTAAACATATATATTATAACAATATTTTATTTCTTTTTTAACTTTTATCTCATCTCATCTATCAATACAAACCTAGTGTTTCTGTTTATATTTAAGATTTGTTTCAACAAGAATGCATCATTCTGACACGGCTGTTTTCATCTCTTCTCTTGGTTAGTATGTATATTTGTTTTAGATGCTCCTTGAAGAAGATCAATCTGAGTAAGAGGGTTCTATGATTCCTTATTTGTGCTGCAGAATACCACCCATGGCCATATACTTATAATCGGCAGCGAGACGACCTGGAAAATGTTTGACATGTACTACAATGCTTTGTCCTATGAGAGGGTTTATTTTATTTTTTTTTTCTTTGGTTGGGTCAACATATAAAAAATTTGAAACAAACAAAGGATATCTAGCTGTTGCTAACTCAAAACTCTCAAGTTTCGTTGGGAAATAACATGTTTTGCTGGTAAGAGGTTAAAAAGTCCGACCTGCATTAGAGCCTAGAGGCCTTTCGAGGTTGGTCGTGGCAAAGGATTCCACATTTATAGGAAAATACTTTAGTCATGAAGAAATTAAATAAAAATAAATTCACAAACTAATAAATATTGATGTGATACTTCAAATTGTAAAATTAATTTTTTTTATAAAATAGATCTAACAAATTTTATAAAACTACATTAATTTATAAATTTATTTTGTATAATCTATTTGTATCTGTAATCATTCTCTTACTTATTATGTGTGTATGTATGGGTAATTTATCCCATATGGATTTTTTGCTCTAGAAGCCGAAGCCAGCTTTTTTCTTAATGATAATGCTCTGGGGAAATGGGGTATTTGCATTTTACATGTGGCCAAGTCAAGCAGCAGCAGCAGCAGCAGCAGCAGCAGCAAAGCGCCAAGTCTCGCCCCCAGCTGACTACATAAATTTCAATGCCAACTCACATCAGCTGCAGGCCAATGTTGTTTCTTCGTGGTTGTGAATCCAAGGCACACACACACAACATAAAGGGGCTGTGGGGCTTAATAAATAGTATTCCCATGGGCCGTTGGATCATCTCCGACTGAATTGGACGATCCAATACACACACACACAGAGAACATTAAATACTCATATGCAGTCTACATTATCTGAAAAATCCTACACGGGCATAATTAAATCATTCAATTCGATCAGACAGTTGGAGAGGATCTAACATCTTAGGCATATTCCTAAAAAAATTTGATACTCTGAGAAAACTCAGCTCTAGCTTAACAAAGATCTAATAGATTAAAAGCCAACATCCAGATCTCCAGAGTTTTGATCTTGTAAAAAGTGAAAAATATCGATCATTTAATTTGATCTAACATATGTTATAGAGGACTTGATCTAACATACAATTTTCTTTTGTTTCATTAATTATCAGGATCAACTTGTGTGTTATGAGTGTCCAGGTGTTGGATCCTAACATGCACACATTAAAAAGCTTGTTGCAATGCCTATGGATTCACTCTTTGGGAGAGTTGCTTAGTCTAATCGAATGGTACAATAATGGCAGCGGCAAAGAGAGGGTGTGGGGGGGTCCAGGTGTTGTACAGATGTTTCAGACTTGGGCAAAAGATGGATGGGGGTGTCCACGTTGCCCTTGGCAATAAAGGGATGCCAAGCATGAGCAAGATAACCTCAGCTCTCAAGTTATATGGACCCTAAAATACTCTTATGCAAGATAAATGGGTGGATGAGAAGGTGCAATTCGGGCATTATTCATTGGAGCAGACGACAATGGCTCATTTTTTTTTGGGTCTTGCTGGAAACCATCAAGCATGTGGGGTTAGGAGAATAGTGTCATTGTCGGGTAGGATATAGACTATCTGCCACTTGAATAGATTTATGCAAGTGCATTTACATGGTTATAATTATACATAGAGAGCGGAATAAAGCCATCAAAACCCATGAAGGACTAGTAAGTGGCAAGGATTTCACATAAAATATTAGCTAGCAACATTTGCCCAGCCACACCTAGGAAAAGATCACATGGCTGCTGAATCAATATATCAACCTACAATGACTTCTCAAAAAAATCATATCAACCAACAATGAATACACAGAAGCTGGAATCCACAGCTGAATATGTTTGGAGCAACATTCTGATGTGATGAGCTTCTAGAAGGTTCAAAATTCAAACAGCAAAGAAATAAGGATTCAGACAGAAACTTTACGATGGACTTGCTATTTTTTTTTAATTGGCACCTATTTCCAAGAACAAAGTACAGACTAATCCAGGGGTGCACAGGCCCTTAACAAGGAGTTTTCCGCAAGTGCACCTCGGATAATTTAAGAGGAAGTTCTCCCAATCTAATGACCCCTAGAAATTGTTTGAACCTAAGAGGATTTGAACCTAGACCCGGAGGGAGCATACAGCCAAGACCAAGGCCTTAAAACCATTTGAGCCAACCCCTAAGGGTTTATGTCTCGTTAAATTTCCCACTCCATGTTGATTGGCACTTAGTTGAGCAGATGATTGTCCCCAAGATTCACAAATTCAGGTGTAATTGGGTACTTGTATCGACTGTCTTCCTTCTTGTTTTCTACTACCATTCCGAAACTATTTACTAAACATTTTGATAGGCAACTATTTACTTAAATTCCAGATTTTTTGTTCACTCATATTACAAGGCCACGGAGTTTGTGATTACCCAAGGAAAAGTATTTGGAAAGCTAAAGGGCCAAACAAAGTTACTTTATTTCGCTGGCTTGTGTCTCATGATAAAATTTTAACTCAAGAAAATCTAAGAAAGCATGGATCTTATTTTGTTGATTGGTGTTCTTTGTGCAAAAATGATGGTGAATCAGTTGATCACTTGTTTCTCCATTGTGAGGTGGCTAATAACCTGTGGAACGTCATCTTTAGAAGGAAGGGCATTTCTTGGGTGAGGCCAAAGAGGATTGTTAATCTTTTAGCTTGCTGGAAATATATTGGGCGGAGTTTTATCTTTTGCAGCTATTTGGAGAATGATCCCTTCCTGCTTGATGTGGTGCCTTTGGCTTGGAAGGAATGGGATATATTTTGATGAAAAAGAACAACCGATAGCAGAAATTAGGGATTTTTTCTTTTCTTCAAAACTCTTTATTTTTGGGCTAAACCCATTGTAATAACCGGTGATGATTTGTGGGAGTTTTTCTAGATTTCTTTCTTTCTCTTTTGTCACTGTTGTATATATTTTCTCATGTATACTCTTTGTATACTTGGGTTATGCCCATTTATATAAACAAATCTCTTCTTTTTTTTTTTATAAGTAGAAATAAATCTCTTATCAACTATTAAAAAAAATGTAGTTTTGTTTTATTCAGACAAAGTCTTATAAATCAAATGAGAACATTTGAGGAGAGGAAAATTAATTTCTAAAAATTGATTAATAAATTTTCCTTCCTCTTGACTGTCCAAAACATGCCCAACTGCAGCTTTCAGAGACATTCAGAAAACTTTCGGAAAAAAGAACATAGGACAACGTCTTCAAGAATGGAGCAATTTTTTTTCACAAGTAAGAATGAAGCAATTAAAACATCAAATGTTCATAGTCTCCTGTGCCATCCAAAGGCCATATAAAGCAACATGAAAACCAGGCAAGATCCAAACAAATTCACTGCAGGGCAACATAATTTTCAAGAGTTCCTCCTAAGAGTCAACCGAGCTATCCACACCCACTAAATTATTGGAAGTCTTTGAAAAATCTTTTTTTTTTTTAATCTGTAAAGTCTTTGAAAACTCTTCCCAACATGGAAAAGGGATTCACAATCTGTACCCATGAGCGTTGAATAAGAGAGATCAATATGCCTTAAAAACCCGTAAGGGGTAAGAGAAACGATTATTTCACAAGCAACAAGACATCCAAGGCATTTAAAGCAACAAAAAGATGAGTATCAAGTTGTTAGATGGTCAATTATGATGTGTTGGGCAGCAACTTAAATTTTTTCTGAAGGATGGACAAGATGTCTGTGCACGTTTTAGGCAAATCATGATGTGATGATTTCATAAGCCAGCTCCTTAATGAAAAGGCACAAAAAACTAGTTCATCTGCCACGAGTGAAGTTCTTCTGTAGGACTAGGTGACCAAAAGTTTACACAACAAAGGTAGCCATAGTTGCTAAGTATTGTTTATTGTGATGGTTGTTAACTACTTAACATAAAAAGTGGGGTGCATACCAATTAGGTGAGCCTTGCATATAGCCACAAACTAAACCTAAATGGTCTTCCTCTCTAGTGGAGCCCTTGACTTGAGCCAGATTATTTCTTTGTCGATCAAACCGTTAATTTTGTTGCACATGACAAAGCCCTCATAACTACTCTCTCGTGTATTTTCCACAGGGCCATCTTTAACTTTTCCTAAGTGCCGCATCTCAGATCCTATCCTTCACACCTTAGCACTCATAAATTAATCAACTTAAGATTGTATTCCATAAATTGTTAATTAGTATCATTGTCCAAATATCTCCTACTTCCGAGAAAATACAGAATTAATTTGTATTAAAGCTTTCGCCTGGCTCCGATCATACACCAGATATCCTATTCAATTATCAGGAAGAAGAAGAAAGACCTAATACATTAAACTATGTTTTGTGAACATCCCATCGCACACAATAATAAGCTTCTCGCTTATTCAACAGCACAAACACACTTAGAGATAGAATTGCAATAACAAAATATGAATCTAAAAACAAAAACATGCCAACACAGCAAGTAAACGGTAAGTAGCTCCTACGGCCAGAAGGTTGCTTCAACGCAAATGGTGATTCATGGCAATAAAATACATGAACACGTACAAAAATCAAAATCTATTACACATGTACATAGATTATTACAGTATATAGCATCCGTTTTTTTTTTGGGGGGGGGGAATTAACATTCATACAAAACCCATGCTCAAAGCATTAATCAACAAAAATAAACATCATATCATCAAGCTACATTTAATAGGCGAACTCTTTTCCAACTAGTCCTGGAGAACAGAGGGCATACCTGTTACAACTGTCCTCCTTTAATCCACTACGAACTTTTTCTCCTCATGTGATGCAGAACTCGGGGTGTTCCTTCAAACAAATCCAGCAAAAAGCTCTCCAAATCCTCCGCTGTGTACTTTATGTATTTTCCAGCATGTCTTCCACTCTCTACTAGATTCCCAAACCTACCAAGAAATGCGCGGTAAGCTGGGATAACCTTTTCTGATATGGATATTCTGAGCTCTTCACGAAGTTGAGCATCCGGGACCTTCCAAGCAGTTTGACACCTGTAGATGTCCTCAAAGCACGCATTGAAATTCTTAAATCTTTCCTTCAGAGTCACCTTGGACGCATTGCTTGAGCTCACACCTATCCCTTCATCCCTTAAAAAGGACAACGTCTTGGTCCAAGAAGCCCTAAGATAGCTCGTCGCGTATTGCCGTATCTGGCCACGACGCTTACGAACCCAATTATCACCTAAAAGCTCCCCAAGATCTGAACCTTTCACTTTCTGCACTACGTACAGACAATTATTTATCAGGAATATGTATTGGAGCGCAGCATCCTCATAGAGTCTCGATTTCGCCTCAAGATTGGACTGTAGATAGGATAACAACAGGACCAACCTACGAGCTAACGGTGACAATCTGAAGTTATCATTATCATTTTGCAAAGTATCACACCCATCATCTTGACTATTGTCCAGCAGCAAGTTCAGAGTATCGCTATAATCCACAATCAACTTCACGTAATTCATCACATACCGCGTCAGGGGATGAATATCACCGCATTGCATCGGTTTCTTCGAGGTCTCACTCTGAACCGCATTCTCAAACTCTACAAACGTCCCAATGGCTGCCTCGCCCAGCCCCTTGAGCACCCCTTTCGCCTCAGCAGTTACAAGATCATCGGTAACCATCTCCTCCAATGCCGGCAACCCGTTATTTATCGCATCATACATATCCAATATCCTGAATAATTTCTCAGGTGACCTTTTTCCGATCGCAACTGCCTCGCCAAAATTCAACAGCTGCATCACACAACCTTTCACAGTCTCGTTGAAGCAAATTTCCTTGGTATCATCTAGGCCACTAAAAATTTGATCGCAGAGACATTTCTCGCCGCTGAGGATGACCTTAACAAAGATCTTAACAGCTTGAATCCATCTCTTCATCTTCTCGTCCAATGAGTTCCACTCAATCCTCTGAACCTCTTCAATGCTCAATTTCTCTATTCCCAAAATTGCAAGACATTCATCCAGGGCGTCACGGCGGACGCTACTGTAGACCTGAACGCACTCCTTCTCGTAACCGGATCGAAGCATACGGCTGGCAATCTCTTTCAGCTCGTCGACCGCTTTAGGATCAATCAAATCGACAGATACGTCGTCGCCCAAGCTGGCGCCGCGCTCGTGGTATGGCTGGGTCGCACTACGGTCCTCCTCGCTGAAGCTCTCGAAATCCTCGTAGATTTCGCCATCGTTGACAGGGAAGGAGAGCGCGGTTCGGCGGATCGAACCGTAGAGGCGCTCGGCGTCGAGCGGGACCGTGTTGCGGATCATCACGAGGCGAAATTCGTCCTCAAGGCGGGACATCGCCAGCTGGATCGCGTTCTCGGCTCGGTCCACGATATCACTGTCGGACCGAACGGATAGCTCATCCATCAGGTTGAGAATCTCGTCGACGGCGGACAAGTACTCATGGGCCTCGTTGCGGGAGTCCTCCGAGTTGAGCGAGCGCCTAGAAGCTTCGAAGGAGCTAGAGTCCCACCGGAGGATGACCTTCTCGGCGGCGTCGAAGCGGTCCTCCTCGGTCACAGAATCCTCTCCGTCGATCAAATTGGTGATGTTCGAGAGCCGATTATCGAAGCTAGAGAAAATCAACAGCATGTCCTCTCGGACCTCTTTCGGGGTATTGAGGCTCTTCACGATCTGCTGGGCCGTGGCCAGGACTCTGTCCTCCCCGCCGCCGGAATTGATACTGGTGGTGGTCGAGGCCATTTCTGGTCTTCGGATTCTTTGGGTCTGAGCCTCAGAGAAGGAGAAGAGGGGTTTAGCGTATTGCAAATTTTTAGGGATTTCAGAAATTTGGGGGTAGGGACATGGACGCCATTTCCTTTTTGTTTTTGGGTGTTTCGATCTTGCGGGAGCAACTGTAATGAAGACAGTCTTGAGAGGCGGCTGTGGACTTTGCAAGCTTCTGAGATGGGACAAGAGATTAGTGGGTATTTAGATTTAGATTTATATTTATAGTTATATTTATATATAATCCTAATTAGAATTTAATATTTTCATTAATCGAAATCTTACATCACTCAACTTCACCTAATGAACATAATTTTTCATGATTATTCTTCTATCGTAATCGTAATGTTTAAATAATATGGGTATTTATATAATATATTAACAATGATAAATTACATATTTTTTAAAATATAGATGTGTATAGTATAAAACTTTCTTATAATATTTCTCGTTTTCTTAAGGGTATTTAAATGTAATTAGTTTAACAATTATAATATTTTAGTACTTTTATATTTTATAAAAGGAGAACTGTTATAACTAACTTCTTTATAACATTTTTTCCTTTTTTTTATAAGAAAAATATTTTAATCATAAAAAAATTATATAAAATATATTCATAAACTAATATAGTTTGATATAGTCCGTCAAATTTTAAAAGTACTTTATTATAAAGTAGATCTAACGAATATTATAAATTTATATCAATTAATAAATTTTTCTTTATATAATCTCTTTATATCTGTAGTAATTTTATGTTTATAATCTTTTTATCATTTTATGATATGGTATTAGATAATAGATTTACAAATTAAATATAATAAATAGTTTCTAATTACGCAATATCATATCATAAAATAAGCAGATAATGACAAAAATTAAAATAATAAATAATATTACTCTTTATATGATTTTAAAATATACAAAACTCACATACTTCTAACTATTATTCGTTTTAGTGAAATGTTATAACATATAAAATGGTTATTTATAATCATAAAATTGAAATAAATTATGGAATTGCAATTATTGAAGCACTCTATTCCTTAGACCAAACGTACATAAAGGTGGGGAGGCCAAGATGCTTACCTGGCTAAAAGTCCATTCCTTACTTCTCTTTCATAAAGATTTGAGCCCTTTGGAGAAGCTTTTGATTATGTGCTAAATTTGATTTGCTGGTTCCTAACACTTCCAAACCACACCATCAACTGACACATAAAATGCAAATAACAAGACAAAAAAAGGCAATTAAAATATTTTTAGAAATTAGTTCAAGACTATAGGGTTCACTCAATTCACAACTACTAGGCGTCAAATTGATTGGAATTTGGATTAAAAAAGAGACATGAAATAACTTATTAACAAAATAAAAAAGGAATATTCTTTTAGATTCGGTTTGGATTGGGAGATCAGATGAGTTTAGTTTTTTTATATTATTATTTTAAAATTTGAAAAAATTGAATTAAAATTTAGAAAAATGTATATTGTAATTTGTGCTTTGTATGAAAATTTTAAAAAAATATAATAATGAATTTGACATGAGTTGAGATGAACTTGTCTCGTGAGTCGTCTACGAATCCAAACCAACCCTTAATCCTTGTTGTTTATTAGATTTGAGTAGGTAATCAATTGACCCGTTTAAATTTAATAATTATGTATCATGATTAATTCAAACTACTATTAAAAATTACATATAAAAAAGGGGAAATGTATTACATTTTTATCCTATTGTGCTTATGTAAGTCTAACCATATTTATTGGATCAAATTATTTTATTTAAATTAGCAATTACTATCACATCCATTGTTATAAAAAGATATCACATCGATTAGAATATTTAATATATATAGTATAATTCTTATTATTCTTACAATACCTAATACTATTTTTTTATTTTTTTTAAAAGATATTTATAGAAAATTTTGTATAAAAATTATGCAAGAAATAGATTGTAGTTGATTTTCTAATTGTATTTTACGTTTAAGTCTTCTTAATTTTCAATTATGTTTGTATTGCTCAAATAGTTATTTTAATTTTTTTTATTTCTTTAATTGTAATTGATGTGGGATTTTAAATTTATTTTTGTAAATTTTTTGTGTGAAATTTTCTGTATATAGAGTAACCATTTTTTTTTCTTTTTTCTTTTTCTAGGCATTATAGTTGTCCATCTTAATTTCCCTTTAATAATAATAATAATAATAATAATAATAATAAGTTCAAATAAAGACTTTTCAACTTTCTGTTTTGTTACATCAGGCAAACTAAAGGACAAATCCTCTATTATAGAGATTTTATGAAAATAAATTTATAAATTAATATGATTTAACGCGAAATGTTGACAAAATTTTATAAATATCTCAAATGTTTTGAGAGAAGAGAGAGAAAAAGAAAATGCTATTTTCTACGTCATAGACTTGTCCGTTACTTTGATTCATCTCGTGAAGATCTCTATATTATTTTGTGTATGGGGATGTTCAAATTAAAATGAATAATAATATAAATATAACCTTTTTATAAATTCTTTTACCACCTTGTTTAATTTGATAGTATTTTTGTAATACTATGGTATTTTTATAAGATTTTTTATAAAAATATCTTTTATTTAAAATAAAATTGTGTGAAGAAATGTAGAAATAGTCGTACGATGTATGATTTTCCAATTAGAATTAGCATGCTACTGCCATTTGACCAATTCTTAGGCAGAAAATAGACGGTGGTTATCAAGATAAAGAATTCTTTGATTGATTAGCTGTTGATTTTCAAACATCTTCTCAACAAAATACCCCACTTTTCAAATTATATTCACAAAAATGCTAGTTATATACTATTTGCTTATTTTTTATATACGTGTTGTATATAAATATTATTTTTATATCTAATAATTTAATTTTTTTTATTTTTTATTTTTATTTTCCTCTCATCATATTTTTAATTTTTTTAATATTTTGACTAATATGACATTATTATCACATTATTAATTTTATAAAAAAAATACGCGAAAGGATGTATATATAATATTATTCATTCATTCATCATCTTTCTTATTGGGATATGGTCTACCAAATTATAAAATAAATAAAAAGAATATCATAAATGAAATAAAAAAAATAACATCATCTTATTTAAATACTTTCATTTTAAAACATGATTGTCTAAAAAATTATAAAAGACCTTGTACACGTATTATTCCTCTACAAACATTTGAATTTGAATTTGAATTTGAATTTGAATTTAATAATTCTATTATGAAATTTATATTTTAAAAATAAAATGCGAAAATTTAGAACCTCCCTTTTCATCTTTTATTTTGTTGGAAAACAAAAAGACAACAATTAAAGTAAAAATAGCATCATCATGAGTTAACAAAACATTTTTACCATCTAAAAGACTTTTTACCATCTAAAAGAATGAAAACATATCTTTAACTTAAAAATAAATTTTAAGCTGAAGGTTTGCTCTTACTAAACCACATCATCTAGTCTTAAAAATAAATGGCCATAAATTTAATTTTGAAATAATTCGAAAGATTGTTTCAATAAATATTAGATAATTCGAAATATTACATTAAAAGAACTTCATATTTGAGTTATCAATAAAGTTTTAAATTAAATATTTATCAAATTTTAGTGATAATTAAGCTCCGTTTAGATAGTGAAAGTATTTCATCTTATCATTATAATTTTTAAAATTTGAAAACAATAATATTATTAAAAAATAACTATTTTAATAATATTTTATTCAACTTTCAACTTTTATTTTAACTCATCTCATCTCAATCTACTATTCAAACGACACCAAATATTGCTTAATTTCAAGAAACTTGAATCATTACCTTGAAATTCTTTGTAGACTTGAAACACTCTTTCCACTAAAAACAATTCTAAAAAGCAAAGGAAGGATCCTAACAACTTGGGTTCCTAATGGTTTTTTCTAATCTAAAAGGAGAGAGGCGTTGGTCAATATTTGCCTAACTTTTTAGATAGCACACCCAATACATGAAAAGAGTCACCCTCATCCACAAGGAACCTCCTTAACATATGAACACGAAAGAGACCTTTAACTTCCTCAGATTTTATCCATCAGTTTCACTCTTCTTTTACACTCCCCTTTAATTTTAACAGAAGAATAGACTTTGTGTCCTTATCTCTATTCCTACATTGATTTTAAAAATATAATAAAATTCACAATTTTTTTTTTTTTGATAAGTAAACAAATAAAAATAAAGTTCACTTTTGGGCCTCCAGCTTTGATTATCCTTTTAGGTATTGAACAAAAATGAGGAATTCTTTTAATACCATTACAACTATCCCTATAATTTAAATTTCCTGATGCATTAGAAAAAAGAAATCAATTAAATTTTGCTAATGATGATGTGAAAAAAGAAATTATATCCTCGAGTTAGTGCGCAGAATAAAACTATTTATAAAAAAGAAAACAACTATTTTTATTATATTAAGAATGAAAAATACTCTAATTATAAAAAATAAAAAATAATAAAATTTATAAACTGATATAACTTAACACAATTTATCAAATTATAAAATTAAATTTATTATAAAATAGATATAATAAATTAAATAAAATTATATTAATTTATAGAATTATTTTTATTTAATTTCTTTATAAATATACCAGCACTCATTAGAGATTATTCTGTCCAAGACTTGGCCCTGACGAGTCACCAGTGGATTTTTTCTTGGACAGTTCATAAAAGATAGCTGGCTAAAAATTATAAACAAGGACGGAAAGAAAAGGACAAGTTGTTTTACTGGATGCAACTTTTGTATCTCTCCTTGTGTCCAAGCTGAGCCATCTGCATCTTCCATGATTGAAATTCAAAAGGGAACCAAAACAAACCAGAACAAAAGAACCCTATGCATACGTAAGTTGAACATTTGTTTGAACCACGATTTTAGGGACATTTGAGAATTCACACATTTTAGGGATTAAAAAAAATATAATTCTTCTTGCAATCCATATATCGAGACTGCAATACATTGCATGCTTAATTGAAACATTATCGTTTCATGGGTAAATAATATAAAATTTCCAGAATTGTTAAATTTTTAATTTGTAAATAAGGGTATTTTAGTCAATAATAAAATTAAGACTAATCTGTCTATTCATTGCTTGGACTGTAAAAGAGTCCCAATTTTAAGAACTGCATGTAGCATAAACTCGATAAGTTTGGTTTTGATTTTCAACTCAAGGCCTTTCTGTACAAAAGCAAACAATTAATGTCCTCCCCATTCTCTAGTGAAATGGAAAAGGCAAGGCCTCTAAGCAGGACAGAAACTTCCCTAAATCTTTCTTTTTTTCCCTATATCTCTTCCCAAAACCTTACGAGGTGCACTGGGGAGAACATCTTCAGTCTCCAGTTATGAAAGATTACCATCAGCAAAGGAGAATGAGCGTGGCCCTTCCAAGTTTGCAGGCATTGTTCCGTAGCCATAGATTTGCTGATTCGGGATTTCTACATTGGTTTATATTTGATGCTTTGAAAAAATAGGAGAAAGCAGCTTCTCCAATTCCACCAAACTGAAACCCAATAAACAAAACTACTAAGCACAATGTGTCCAGCAATATGCAACACGATGTTTTGCTACTTCGGATGCAATTTAACAAGAAAATCTTCAGAAGCAACTTACATCTCATATTTGCGATAGGCTTCCTTTCTTTTCGTCAAGTAAACATCGCCATCTTTAGGTAGATCGTTTGGAGTGCTGTCTGCAAACATTATATAGAGAAAAAGAGCAGGGGAAGATAAATGAAGGGTTTGGAAATTATTGAGACAAGTAACATATATTGTAAAACAGAACAAATATAAGCTATAAAAATAATTATAAACAAACAAAAGCTCCTTAACCACCCCAGAAAACCATTTAGAACAAAAATTTTAAAATCTCAATGCAGTCACAGCGAATATGAGCAGCAATGCCAATTCAAATTTACTGCTGCTTCCATTACTACATTTCTTTTTCCTTTTTTATTTAATTTGGTTTTAGATGGCTCCATTTTCTATGATGCCATCATTGCAGAAGAAACATTTGTGCCTTCAGATGTGCTGCTGAAAGCACAGCAGTCATTCCATCTGTATTAGACAACCAAGCATACCCTAGAAAAATCTGAAAGCCACTACAAATGAGACATACATGGAAGCACTGTTGGCTGTTTCATCACCACAGTCCTGTGAACCTTTAGAGAAGTGTCTTTGTTATGCTGCTGCACACCCTGTTCAAAGCAAACCAATGGCATTAACTAATTGAACAAGTTTTAATATGTGAGGTTTATTAATTGTACTTGCACATTTTACTTGATTGCTGTGCTTTTATGCTGCTCTACGAGTGATGATAATCATCCGATGCAAAAATAAGCATAATAATAATATTAGGAAGAAAAGTGAGGCAAAAATCTCACTAATAGGCATGAGAAGTAGGATGTGCCTGCTTACTGAATATTGACACGGCTATCTCTTATAACATATCATGTCCAAATATTTCAGGTGCTAGATTGGATACTAACAATATTAAGAGTCAATATGAGAATTAATATGATATTATAACCTAACACATCCAAATATTTCAGGTGCAAGATTGGATACTAACAATAGTAAGAGTCAATATGAGAAATTATATGATACCATCTTCTTTTCCTTCCTCTTCAATATCTTGATATGGCACTTTTTGATGTAGTGCATCAAATGATATCGAGAATGCCTAGAGCACAACTGTTCTTGGACGTCCTTATTAGCATTTAGCCAGTCCGAGATTTCTTTCGACTTCACCACCTCATCTTGATTTAAAGATTCCAACCAAGAATAGACTGGTCTCCATTGATCAGTACGTTGAAATCGATATGGTGGATTCTCATAATCAAACTGACCAAGTTCTTTTTCAGTCAGTTCTTTTTCCTGCCATAAGAGAGATGAAAAGTAGCACCATTGTATTATACTAAAATACATTCCAAGAATTACTTTGCTTTATAAATTTATAATTCTGTAGTACAGAAACATTTGTTTAGTTGGACAAGCATTTTCAAACAAAAGCTGCGCAGATACAAGCAACAGAAGAGGCAAACAGCATAAACCAAAAGTAAAACTTACTAAAGATGCTTCTAAATAAGGGCTTGTTAGTAACCCACCAAACAAATAAAACAAGAAGATACTATTTTCACAAATCCAATAGGAAATCGAGACAAACAGATAGATAATAAACAAGAAAAATGCTTTAGCCGCAAAAAAATATTCAACAAAAGTAAACTCACAAACTGACCCAGCATGATGTGACATGTTAGATTGTAAAACTACTTTTAACGGAAAAAAAATCTAATCTATCATATGAGACCATGTTAGTTTGTGGGTTCACTTTTGTGGGATCTATAAGACTTCTTAAACATAATTCGAAGAAGAATAGGGACACTTCAGCACGAGCCATGGTACCAATTACTAGCATGCAACACATCTTTAATGGGCATGGTTGGTCCCATAACGAAAAGTTGACTTTGGCCAATCCTGAAGTTTAATTAAGCTAAAAAGTTCAGGCAAGTGAGATTAAAACCGAACTCACAGGCCATCCCAACAATTCCCACGGCACCTAAATGGCTAAAAACGAAGGAAACCACTCCCCCACTACACGGCGTAGGCTGTTACCCCATACGTTTCAGCACCAACGCACCGCTGGCCACTTTAGGTTTTACCAAAAAGGTTACTTCCCCTTTAACAGCTTTTTTTTTTTTTTTATAAGTTAGAAGCTATTTTTATTCATATCAAACTTTCAAAGATTGGAGATGGCTGTGATTTGTTAGCAATTCCGGGAAGTACGATTCTCAAATTATTGGAAAAAACTTAGTCCATCTAACCCAAAGCACCACAGAACTCTAGTACTGGAGAGAGAGAGAGAGAGAGAGAGAGAGAGAGAGAGAGAAGAGAGGGGGGGGGGGGGGGACTGTCAACAGCTCGAAATTCAAAAGAAAAGAAATAGAAAAACAGTGAACCTGAGAGGGGAGTCTCATGCAATTCTGGATTGCAATGAGCCTCTGACAGAGGTCCGAGCGAGGCATTGATTTGATTCCTTCAGGAAGAGAGTCGAAGTTAGAGTCAATCCAGGCTTCGACCTCGTCCATGGAGACAGCTTTGGCCTCGGGGAACGAGCAGAGCCAAGCACGAGCCATGGTTTCCCATTCCTGGGACTGCTGGTCGCTCTGGTCGTTAAGGTTTTGATCGGAAGGCATGGGTCCGTGCCCTTCCTCTAGGGTTTGTTCGGTGGAGTCCGACCGACCGGGTAGCTCATCCATCAGGTTAAGAATCTCGTCGACGGCGGACAAGTACTCACGTGCCTAGTAGTTGAACGAGGGCGTTGGATTCCCACCGGATTATCGGCCCGCGTCGAAGCGGTTTTCCTTTGTCACAGAATCCTCTCCGGTGATCAAATTGGTGATGTTCGAGACCCGATTATCGAAGCAAGAGAAAATCAACAGCAAGTCCACTCGGACCTCTTTCAGGGTGTTAAGGCTGTTCAAAATCTGCTGGAACGTGGCCAGGCCTCCCCACTCAGTCCTCGTGGTCGAGGAATTTTAGAGGCTTCTTCGGGTTTGAGCCTCACTCGGAGAAAGAGAAGTGGGGTTTAGCGTCTTAACTTTATGAGCAAGAGGCATGATATGGGCCCCCGCTTTTGGGCCTTTGCGCCTCATAAGTATAATTTATTTTTTTAATTTTTTAACTTTTGTTTATTTAATTTTTTCAAAAATGATAAAAGGAGTATACAAATAAAGTATATTTGGGAATAGGGAGATGGACGCCATTTTTTTGGGCATTTCCTACTTTGAATATACGTAGAAATATTTTAACTATAAATTAATTATATTAAAACAATTTTTTTTTATAAAAAAAGCGATGTGATATATGGCACATAAAGTTATTTTTATCTTAAAATAAATATAATAAATCATATAAAATTAGAATTTGCCATGTACAGCAAATTCATTGATCGATTTGCATACCAATAATGCTGTTTTCATATTCAACATTTAAATTTATACCATTTTTATTAAAGTTTTGATATTTTAACCAATCGTTATATGAGTATGCATATCAGTGCACAAAATCACTTATAACTAAATTTTTTCTATAAATCACATCACTTGATGATATATTTGTATATAAAGTTGCTTAATTGAAATTTATCATTCTTTGTTATGTATAAAAAAAAATTTAAAATTCTCACTTAAATAATCACAATTAAATTATTTTACCTATTTAATCCTACCATTGCCGAAATAATTTCAAATAGAATCAACCAATATCTAGAAGGAAAACACTTAGATAATCATGGGGGTGGTTGATGATCTCCATCCTTTTGTGAGGATGCTTAGCTATTTATTTGTGGATGTCCGTCATAATTATAATTTTTATTTATATAAGTGTTTTTTTATTCTTTCAAGATTAGTTGCGATGCTAAAAAAAATGAAATTTATTTTTAAAGGATAGGTATTTTGAATCTCTGATTGTAGTGAAAAGTAGTGATACATGTAGTTAAAGTTTTACTTATAAATAATTTTAGGAAGAGTCGGTTTTAGGAAGTAGAGAGGGAGTCAGCTTTAGTTTATTTTTTTTTTCTCATTTTCAACCTTATTTTCATGAATCTAATGAATTTTATTGGTTTATTTTTTGTATAAGAATTAAAAATAAAATTGAAAATGAGAAAAAAAAATATTCATTTTCAACCTTGTTTTCAACATTTTTTTCTTCATCTTCATTTTCAACCTTATTTTTAGTTTTAAATTTTTTTTATTCATTTTCAACCTTATTTTCATGGATCTAATGAATTCTATTAGTTTGTTTTTTGTATAAGAATTGAAAACAAGGTTGAAAATAAGAGAAAAAAATTAAACTAAAGTCGACTCCCCCTAAAATTATTCTTTACTTATACTTTTACTTACAGGACTTATTTTGTTAGTTTTCTTTTCAAGTTCAAATTTTGAATTTTAAATTTCGTAATTTTCAACATATCAGTAAATGACATGTAGAGAAGTAAGTTTTTTGTAAGTATATATTAAATACATTTAGCATTTTCCTTTTAGTAAATTGTTTTTTTTTAGCAAATAATGATAATATTAAATAAAAACCGAATACAGATTGCTAGAGTATTAGTTAAGATTACAAAAATAAATTAGAAGGATCTTTACCACTATGAAAATCCAACAAACAAGGAGGATTACTAATCTGTGGAATACTTATGCACATTAATTATGAAATCGATGAATTTTTTTTGCTTTTAAAGATTTAAAAAACTTCAACAAATGAATAATGTTCCTAATGATAGGGTCCATGATCCAATCTTAGTTATCAAAGGAGGCCAGGATGGCTTGGATAACCACTTTAGAATCACCTTCCAGAATGATGTTTTTCAAATTCTTTTGTCTTGCCTCTTGGATAGCAATAAGAGTTGCTAAAGCTTCACCAGAGTTTGAGGAAGTGATTGGAATGAAATCTGTCTTTGTAAAAATGATTTTTTCTTGGAAATGTCTACCAATTTCTGAGATGAAACTGCCTCTTTCTCTATCCGCTATATCAAAGGAAATGATCTTGTCTTTTAGATTCTCTTGAATTTGACTGGTGTGGTCTTAAGGATTTGATATCTCTAATCAGACAAGTTTATGCTCCTGAAACCTATGTTTGACAAGAATGAAAAAATCTATAGGATTGATCTGAACCTGGTCATGGACAATTTTATTTCTAATAAACCAAATAGAATCCATGACACTGATAGCAAACAATTGGAAATGATGATACTCAAAACTGGAAATATTTAGAGAGGATCCAGGATTTATGATTTTATTGACCTAGGTATTAATAAATTGATTAGCGAAAAGAAAAATATCGATCGGTTAATTTGAAGATCTCCAAGCAACTCTAGAATAAATACAATTAAGAACCAGGTGCTGGAGGTCTTCCAAATCCATAAGACAAATAGGACACTTGATTTGATCACTTTCCAAATGAAGTAATTTTTTAGAAGATATTTGATAAACAGGATATTGTTGGAGATTTTCTGGAGGCGGAGTTTGAGCCTATCTTACAATTTTAACTTCCAAAAATTCTTCTAATTAGTATCAGGAGAGGAAGATGAAGGATAATCTTGAGTTTGAATTGAAGCAACATAGACAGATTTTACAGAGAAAATGCCTGAAGAGTGGTGAAGTCATTTGATTTTATCAGGAATGGTGTGGAAATTATGGGTTGCCAAAGGGATTTTTAGGATTTCTCTCACAGAAGGTGGAGAGAATAGAGCAGTTAAAAGAAGATCGTTCCATCTTCAGGACTCCTCCAAAATAAGTTCAGACACAATGGTCGAGAGGTCAATGAAATTGAAGTTAGAATTAGGCTAGAGCTTGTGAGATTGAAGAGTTGGAATCCAAGGATTGTTCCAGACCTTTATGGAAGAACCAATAGTAATCGACTAACAAATGCTAGAGTTCAGAAAATCTCTATATTTAAGAATGGACTTCCAAAACCCTAAATCTGAAGATTTTGATAAGACATTTTGGAAAGAGTCAGAGACAAGATATTTTTTTAACAACACCTAAATCTAGAAACTATTCACACCATTAAAGAAAGCCCAGGTGAATTTAGAGAGAATAGCGGAATTGAAAAGAGACATCTACTTGAATCCAAGGCCCCCCATAGATTTTGGTACGCAAATATCATTCCAAGGTTTAGGAAAGAATCTCTTCTTGGGAGCATCATCAAACCCCTACCAAAATTTTCTGAAAAAAGAATCAAGACGTTTGTTGACAGATTTTGGAAAAGAAATAGTAGACATAGCGTAGCTTGAAATAGCACTAGCTATCGATCTAATTAGGAGTGTACGAGTAGCTTGGGACAAAAATTTTGCCTTCCATCTTTTAAATTTGTTTTGAATTTTTTTCAATAATGGACTGAAAGAAATATTTAGACTCACACCCTCTTGAAAGAGGAAGACCAAGATATTTAGTACCTAGAAGAGAAACTTTGAAATGAAAAAGGGAATTGAAATCAACTTTAGTCCTAGGAAAAGTATTCTTGCTAAAATGGATGGAGGATTTGTGCTGATTAATACTTTGACCCAACTAGGAGTTATACAATTTAAGGCAATTTGAGAAAGCCTGAGTTGTAGAAAGATCAGTTGAGCCAAAAAGAAACAAATCATTTGTAAAAAGAAGATGAATAATAGATGGACTGTTTTTGGAGATCTTGAAGTTTGTTATTCCTTGAAGACTGATGATTTCTCATCAAAAAATCTACTGGATCCTATTTCGACTATTCTGGGTTAAGTTGCCGGCCACATTTAAGCCACTATCCCTTGAAATAGCTACCTTCCCCTTCCAAATTAACAACTGTTTCTAATATATATTCAAATCCAAACTAAACCTTATTCCGCGATTGGAGATGCATTGATTCTCAAATTTGTTGGCAATTTCGGCCAATTATTTTTAGACTCGTTTGGATAATGATGAGATAAGATAATTTTAAATAAAATAAAATTTAAATTTTATTAAATTTTATTTTTTAATATTATTATTATTAAATTTGAAATAAATAAATAATTTATTTATTATATTTTATATAAAAATTTTAAATAATTATAATAATAAGATAAAATAAGATGAAGCCTGTATCCAAAGAAGACTTTACTAATTCTCACAATACCCTTTAGAGAAACGCTTGGGTCCGACAATCTGCATAACCCAAATTTGCAAACAGCCAATGAGAAGATGAAACGTAGCTCGTCCCCCCTAAGAAATTCTTGCACCCACATGCACCAGAAATGGCTAAAACTGAAGTGAACCGAGATTTGCACCAAGGGTATGTTCGGTCCAACAACAGACCCACAAGAAACACGAACCAGAGAATCAGTGCTCGCCGCCAACTGACCAAAGCTTGCCGCCGACAAACCCGTTCTTTTACTTTTTCTCGCAAAATGTACAGACTAATAAAACTTACTAGCTTTAATAGCGTTCTTTGCTAATAGAGCACACTCTACTGCTAACGGCACCATAATAGAATGCTCTGTCAAAGGCAATTCCAGACTTCACAACAGCACTCTCTAGCATGTTCTGGAATATTCTTCATATAACAGAATATGTGCAAAAATGTAAATTGCATATTTTACCATGTGATTGAATTTTAGGTATGCCAACACCTATATATTATGTACTGTTAATGATCTTAATGAGATGAGGAAATTCATACAGAAATTATACCTTTGCAAACTTATTTTCTCTCAGTGGCACTACATCAATTACCTGTGATGCACTGTTATTGCCTTTCTTTAGTATGGTATCAATAGTCTTCTAGGACTCACATCCATGGCTCAACGTTCCAAATTACCTTCTCTCAACCCCACCATCATCTTTTCTACTGCTCATTTTATCACTGCTAAACTTACCTCCGACAACTATTTACTTTGGAAGGATCAAATTCTACCCTTCCTCAAAGGCAATAAGGTCTATGGTTTCGTTGATGACAGTCTTCCTCCCCCACTGCCCACAATTGATGACCAACCTAATCCCAACTACGACCACTGGATTATCCAGGATCAACTCCTCATTTCGGCCATAAACTCATCTCTCACAAATGATATCCTTGCTCAGGTGCTCGATTGTTCTACTTCTCAAGAAGTTTGGACGACTCTTCAAGGCCTATTCTTTGCCAAAACACAAGCCCATATTATGCATACTCAATATTCCCTTGCAACCCTCAAGAAAGGTTCGGAGACCATTACTGAGTGTTTCCATAAAGCAAAAGCCCTCTCTGCTTCTCTGAATGTTGCCGGTCATCCACTTTCTTCTCATGAATTCAACATCTACCTTCTTGCCGGCCTTGGGTCGGATTACAAGTCCCTTGTTACCTCTATCACCACTCACCCCTGTCCTCTGCTCAAATCTACAATTATTTGTTGAACCATGAGTTTCGTCTTAATCATCAAACTCAGACTCTTCTCTCTGGTTCTCCTCTGTCCGCCAACTCCACCACTGTTAAGTCTTCTCAATCTCCCTCTTCTTCTCCTCATCGTGGTCATGGCTGAGGCCGTGGTCGTGGAAGGGGTGGAGGCCGCTCTAATACCTTCACCTCTAATTCCTCCAATCGTCCGATCTACCAGCTCTGTCAACGTGCGGGTCACACTGTGGTTTCCTGTTATTATCAATTCGACCATGCTTTTCAAGCCCCACCTCCACCTTCGTTCTCTGTTGATTATACTTCCGTACCCAATAACTCAGTCAATCCTAACAGTTGGTTTCCGGATTCGGCAGCTATCAATCACTTTCCTACTGATTTCTCAAAATTAAATTTGGATTCCTCCACTTATCATGGCCCAGATCAAGTCAGCCTCGGAGATGGATCCTCCATTCCCATTCAGCACACTAGCAATGGCATCCTTCAAACTCCTTTTGGAAAATTTCTTCTTAGTCATCTGTTTCATGTTCCTTTAATTTCTCGCAATTTACTCTCCGTTCGTCAAATTTGTTTAGATAATTCTGTTTTCTTTGAGTTTAATTCTTCTGGTTTTCTTGTGAAGGATTCACGCACCCAAGCAATTCTTCTTCAGGGCACTATTAAGGATGGATTGTACGTATTTACAGATGATGTTGTGGCCAAAGCTCCCTCTCCAGATACACTGATTGGCATCCGAACCACTCCAGAAATTTGGCACTCTCGTTTAGGCCATCCTAACTCTCGAATTACCTCTCTTACTATCAAGCAATTTAATCTTCCTGTCACCAAGGCAACTGGACCTCATACATGTGCTCCTGTTCTCATTCCCCCTTTCAATTGTAATATTTGGATGTATGGGGACCAACGCCTGTGCTCTCCTTTCTTGGTTTTCGATTTTATCTATCTTTTGTTGATGATTTTAGCAAGTATATTTGGTTGTTTCCATTACGCACAAAATCTGATGTCGTTCCTATTCTCTTAGCCTTTTTCAAATATGTGAATAATTTCTTTTCCTCTAAAGTAATTGCAATTCAGACTGATTGGGGTGGGGAATTTCGCCCTCTTTCCAAAATCCTTCCCAATTTTGGTATCTCTCATCGCGTGACTTTTCCCTACTCTCACGCTCAAAACGGTAGTGTTGAAAAGCGTCATTGTCATATTGTTGAAACTGGACTTTCATTAATGGATCAATCCTCTATTCCAACTAAATATTGGTCTGATGTTGTTGCCCAGATGACTAACACAAGAGGGGGGGTGAATTGAGTTATATTTAAAAAAAATAACAATTATAAATCAAATATATAATATAAAATATAAACAAAATATGAAACAACAATAAATATAAAGAGTAAGGGTAAGAGAGAAGCAAACACAGTATGTTAACGAGGTTCGGCCCCACTGCCTACGTCCTCGCCTCAAGCTACCCCTTGAGAATCCCCAAATCCACTATTCAATCTCCTTTAGGTGGAGATAAAAATCTATTACACCTTTGAGCAGCACCGCTCCAAAGAATCCGTGTAGAACACCCTCTACACTTCAAATCACCTCACACTTGGTGATTTAACTATTCTCCGTATAGAACACCTTCTACACTTCCAATCACCTTACACTTGGTGATTTAAATATTCCCTGTGTAGAACACTTTCTACACACACAAGGGTTATACGCACCCTCTTACAAATACAAGAGTTGATAATGGGTATACTATCAAAATACACTCTTCAATGAGTGAGATAGAAACAATACAGCGCAAACTATATCTCTCAAAATGAACAAGGGTTAAGGCTCAATGCTTAGAGAAGAGAGAATGAAAGTTTTGAATGAATGTTGTATGCTCTTGGTGTTGTAAATGTGAAACTCTCAAATGATCTATTTATAGACATATGAGACTTCATATTCAAATTTAAAAAGATTCACATGTCAAAGACATCATCATTCACTTTTCAAAAATTTCAAACCTAATCTTTTTACTTTTTGCATGTGACAAAAGAAGCACACTTTACTTTTCAAAATTTTCAAATAAAAACATCTACCTTTTGCATAAGTCGAGAAAAGCATTCATCACTTTTGAAAATATTTAAATAAAACATGCACATGTGAAAGATGACAATCAATCATCTTAATATTTTCAAAATTCAAATTTTTAATCATGACATGCATATGTGAAAGATGACAATCAATCATTTTAATATTTTCAAAATTCAAACCTTTAATAATGTCATGCACATGTAAAGGATGGCAATCAATCATCTTTCAAAATTTTTAAATTTAATTTTCAAAATATTCATGCACATGTGGAAAATATATTTTAATGCTTTATGATAAAATATTAATTTTGAACCTTAATCCTAATTTCGAATTTTTAAGAGATTTACAATATTATTCTATAATTTTAATGTGAATTTGTTCCCTTCTTGCTCATACTTGCTTCCTTGATGTGCTTGATTTTATTGTGTGGACAACTTGAGTTTGAGACTCCTTTATTCTTTGAATTCATTTGTTATCATCAAAATCCATGTGTAGATTTACACGAAACTTGAAACCTTGAATTCAACAATCTCCCCCTTTTTGATGATGACAAATACTTGATAGAACCTGAAACCTGTATTAATACTTAAGCTCCCCCTGAGAATGTGCATTAGTTTTTCAAGCAAAAATATAAATATAATTCCAATCATATATAACAAGTTTAGCAATTTAAACAATGTTAATGTTCTAGTTTAAAACTTCTCCCCCTTTTGGCATCATTAAAAAGGAATCATAATTAGATCAATAAGATATATTCCTGCAATAACCAATAGATAAATAAAACGATGCGTTACTAGAGACTGTAGAGAATTCGGTGCGTAGCCACACGTGTTCGACAAAACCTGCAAAGGCTGGAGGCCTAGTTTCGGTAATTCGGTCCGGAATGAGATTTTGTAAAGAGCTGAATAATTGAAACCACCCGTGCCCGACAAAACCTGCAAAGGCTGGAAGTGTAACTCTGGCAATTCGGTGCAGAGATTTGATCCGCTTGATGTTGCTGAAAAATGAGATATTATCATGATTTGTAAGCTTGTCTTGTTCTTGTTTCTGTTTCTATAAGAGCAATCCTTAGTTTTATCTATTTCGCATCAAGCTTTCTTCTCATCTTTGCAATTTGCTTGCATTTTCATTCTACAATTTTTCAATGGCTCGTAGATTTCCCTTCAGTACTTCTCTTGATCAAGATTTGAGGTATCCTTCACCTCAGTCTCAATCTATTTCTGCATCTGTCGTGGGTGCCATGAAGCAACAAGAGACTGATTTAGCTAATAAATCAGATCATGATGCCATTTACGAGCTTGTGGGTCTTGGAACTCGATTCTCATCATCTATCGTCGCGTTTTCTGCTCGGTTGCAGTCCAAAACTCGCGAAATTGAGAAGCTTAACGAGACTGTTTCTGTACTTCAACGACTTGTTTATGAGTCAAACAAAAAAATAGTAGAGTTAAAACAACAGAATAAGGATTTGAAATCATTGCTTACCTCTTCATTTCGATTGCCTAATCCTTTAGACAAGGATGGCATGATGATTTATGAGGAGCAAATGCATTTAAATGATGAGGCTAAACGTCTCAAGTTTCTGTAGGTCATTTAAGATAATGAAATAAAAGTATCTAGCAGATATCCATGACATGCATCATTCCTATTTCTCTTCTAATCATGCATAGTTTATCTTCTGGTAGGGGTTTTGTGAAAATGTCTGCCAATTGATCATGTGTACTAGTGAATTCTAATACAATATCGCACTTCTGCACATGATCTCTAAGAAAATGATATCTAATTTCAATATGTTTGGTCCGAGAATGTTGTATTGGATTCTTTGAAAGATTTATAGCACTTGTATTATCACATTTGATTGGAATGCGATTGTACATAAGTTTAAAATCCTCAAGTTGTTGCTTCATGTAAAGAATTTGAGCACAACAACTACCCGCAGCAACATATTCTGCCTCAGCAGTAGGTAGTGCAACAGAATTTTGTTTTTTACTAAACCAGGAAACTAGTGTACGACCTAAGAAGTGACATGCTCCACTAGTGCTTTTTCGATCTATTTTACAGCCAGCATAATCTGCATCTGTGTAGCTGATTAGATCAAAAGATGTGTGCTTAGGGTACCATAACCCTAAGTTAATTGTACCACTAAGATATCTAAGAATGCGCTTAACTACAATTAAATGTGATTCTTTTGGAGATGATTGAAAGCGTGCACATAAGCACACACTAAACATAATATCTGGTCTATTGGCTGTCAAATATAATAAGCTACCAATCATACCTCGATATACCTTCGAGTCAACTGCTTTACCGGTTTCATTTTTATCAAGTTTAGTGGATGGGCTCATTGGTGTTCCAGTTTCCTTAGCACCTTCCATCCCAAACTTTTTCAGCAATTCCTTAATATATTTCGATTGATTGATGAATGTCCCACTTTTTGCTTACTTCATTTACAATCTGAGAAAGAATGTAAGCTCTCCCATCATGCTCATTTCAAATTCTTTCTGCATAGTCTTAGCAAAAACTTGTTACATATTTTCATTAGTAGCACCGAATATTATATCATCAACATAAATCTGAATCAAAAGAATATCATCATTTTCGTATTTAATGAAAAGAGTTGTATCAATTTTTCCTCTTGAAAAGCCTTTTTCAATCAAGAAATCACTAAGTCTCTCGTACCATGCTCTAGGAGCTTGTTTGAGTCCATATAGTGCTTTTGTAAGTTTGAAAACATGATTTGGAGAAATATAATTTTCAAAACCTGGAGGTTGCTCAACATATACCTCTTCATTTATAAAACCGTTTAATAAAGCACTTTTAACATCCATTTAAAAAATTTTGAAATCTTTATAACAAGCATATGCAAGTAGCATTCGAATAGCTTCTAATCTTGCGACTGGTGCATATGTCTCATCATAATCGATTCCTTCTTCTTGATTGAAACCTTGGGCTACAAGTCGAGCCTTATTTCAAGTAATGACTCCAGACTCATCTTTCTTATTTCTAAAAACCCATTATGTTCCAATAATAGTATGATTTTTGGGTCTAGGAACAAGTGTCCAAACATCATTTCTTTCAAATTGATTAAGTTCTTCTTGCATAGCTAGAATCTAAGATTCATCAAGAAGTGCTTCATCAATATTTTTAGGTTCAATCTGAGATAGAAAAGCAGTATGATTGCAAATATTTCTAAGAGATGATCGAGTGCTTACACCTCGTGAAGGTTCCCCCAGAATTTGTTCCACTGGATGATCTTTCACAAATTTCCACTATTTGGTTGCATCTTGTATTAAATTTTGATGATCTTTCCTGATATCTCCATGTTGGACTTCCTCTATTGTGTTCTCTTTGTTGAGATTGAGACTTTCCGTATTATTTATACCTCCTGTTTCTTCATCAATAGATTTCTTGGAGAGTAGAGAATTAGATTCATCAAATACTACATGCATAGATTCTTGTACAATCAAAGTCTTTTTATTGAATACTCTATAAGCTTTACTATTAGTAGAATACCCGAGAAAGATACCTTCATCAGATTTTGCATCAAACTTGCCTAAATTATCCCTGTCATTTAAAATAAAACATTTGCATCCAAATACATGAAAGTAACCAATGTTGGGTTTTTTCTCATTCCAAAGCTCATAGGGGGTTTTATCTAATTTAGACCTTAGCATAACTCTATTTATAATATAACATGCAGTACTTACCGCTTCAGCCCAAAAATAACTAGGCAAGTTGTTCTCATTGAGCATTGTTCTTGCCATCTCTTAAAAAGATCTATTTTTCCTTTCTACTACCCATTTTGTTGAGGAATTCGAGGAGCAGAAAAATTACGAACAAAACCATTTTCATCACAAAATGTTTCAATATTTTTATTAACAAACTCTTTTTCCCTATCATTTCGGATACTTGAAATAGTATAACCCTTTTCATTTTGAATTCTCTTGCATAACTTGGTAAAAGCATTATGTGCCTCATTTTTATGAGTAAGAAAGATGACCCAAGTATATCTAGAGAAATCATCAACAATAACAAATACATAATATTTTCCTCCTAAACTTGCAACTCTATTTGGTTCAAAAAGATCCATGTGTATCAGTTGCAGTGGTCTAGTAGTGGAAATATGTTTCTTGATTTTAAAAGAAGTTTTTGTTTGTTTACCAAATTGGCATGCATCACAAATTTTGTCTTTAAGAAAATTTGCCTTTGGTAAACCTCTCACAAGATCATTTTTTGAAAGTTTGGAAATAAGTTCCATATTGGCATGACCTAATCTTTTATGCCATAACCAATTAGTTTCATTTTGAGCTGAAAAACAAATCGCATCTTGTGAGGTAATTTCTTCAAAATCAATTGTATAAACATTGTTACTTCTAAAAGCAATAAAACAAATATTACAATCATAATCATTCAATATAATGCACTTATCCATTTTGAAAGTAACTGTAAATCTTTTATCACATAATTGACTTATGCTTAAAAGATTATGTTTTAAACCTTTAACAAGTAGAACATCTTCAATTATAAGAGAAGACTTATTACCAATTTTACCTATTCCCACGATTTTCCCTTTCGAGTTGTTTCCAAATGTCACGTGTCCTTCTTCTTTAGATCTAAGATCAAAGAACTTAGTCTTGTCTCCCGTCATGTGTCTTGAACATCCACTATCTAAAAACCATTTATTTTTGTTTATGGAAGACTTCATGCACACCTATAAAGACAATTAAAATGATTTTTCTTGGTATCCAAGTTCTTTGGGTCCTTTATATATTAGTATTAGAAAAAATAAGATTTTTAGATACCCATATGGCCCTAATAGTCATTGTATTTTTTCTTCTAATAGGACAAGCAAAATAATTATGACAATTTCTATTACAAAAATTGCAAATAGCATATGACATATATGAAGAACTTGAGTGATTATAATAGTATCCATTTTTAACAAAATTATTTTTATGAAAAGAATTTTGAATATTGGATTTTGATTTAGAAGGATTATCAAAGAAGTTTTTATAAGGTTTGTATTTTTGTTTTGGCATATATCCCAAGCCTGCCTTATCAAAAACACATCTTTGTCTACCAAGAAATTTTTCAAAATTTCTTTTTCCATTCGTAAATTTTTCAATAATATTTTCTAAATCAGTTTTCTTTTTCTTCAACTCAAAATTTTCATATTTCAAAATAATATTTTCTTTTCTTAAAATATCAATTTCGTTTGTTAAAGAAGAATTTTTCTTTTTTCAAACTGTATACTTGATATCCAATTTTTCAAATTCCTCATATACCTCTTCTAAAACATTTTGCATTCTTCATATGAAGAATCTTCAATATTATCAAGATTTGTTATCTCAATGTCATCTTTAGCCATAAGACAAAGATTTGCTGATTCTCCATTACTTGTTTCACTATCTGAGCTACTTGAATCATCATCCCATGTAACTTTCATTGCTTTTTTGCCTTTGTTTCGATCTTTCTTTAGCAGAGGATAATCTGACTTGATATAACCAGATTTATTGCATTTATAACAAATTAAAATGTCATTTTTACCTAAATTTTTCTTGGAAAATTTTTTGAAAGATTTCCTTGGAGGAGTTTTATTTTTCTTTAAGAACCTCCGAATTCGTCATGTTATCATCGCAACTTCTTCATCTTTATCGTCATTTTCCCCATCTTCATTACTTTCACTTTCATGTGGAACAGCTTTAAGTGCCAAGCTCTTCTTTGACTTTCCTTCTTCTTCTCCTCTTTTCAATGTGTACTCATAAGTGATAAGTGACCCGATGAGTTCATTCACTTCGAGCTTCTTGAGGTCTCTAGTTTCAAAAATCGCTGTCACTTTTGATTCCCAACGTTTTGGTAGAGAGTTGAGAATTTTTCTTACTATCTCCACTTTGGAATAAATTTTGCCAAAAACTGTCAAGCTGTTTATGATATTAGTAAAACGAGTGTACATACTAGAAATAGATTCATCATCATTCATCTTAAACATTTCATATTCATGAGTAAGAATATAAATTTTTGATTCCTTGACTTGAGAAGTTCCTTCATAAGTAACTTCCAAGTTATCCCAAATTTCATTTACTGTAACACAAGTCATTACTCTATTAAATTCATTACCATTGAGAGCATTATATAATAAATTCATAGCAGTTAAATTTAAAGTATAAAGTCTATCGTCTTCACGATTAAACTCTTCTTCTTCCTTTTTGACCTTTACTCCATCAACTACTTTTGTTGGAATATAAGGTCCATTTACAATGCATTTCCAGATTTCTCGACCTTGAGCCTGAAGGAATATTCTCATTCTAACTTTCCAGAATGAGTAATTGTCTCCGCAAAAGAGTGGAGGCCGACTGCTAGATTGACCTTCACCAAATGAAACTGCAATGTTAGCCATAAGATCTTAACTCAAAAGATAGTTAATCTTATAATAGAGCTCTAGCTCTGATACCAATTGTTGCCCAGATGACTAACACAAGAGGGAGGGTGAATTGAGTTGTATTTAAAAAAATAACAATTATAAATCAAATATATAATATAAAATATAAACAAAATATGAAACAACAATAAATATAAAGAGTAAGGGTAAGAGAGAAGCAAACACAGTATGTTAACGAGGTTCGGCCCCACTGCCTACGTCCTCGCCTCAAGCTACCCCTTGAGGATCCCCAAATCTACTATTCAATCTCCTTTAGGTGGAGATAAAAACTTATTACACTTTTGAGCAGCACCGCTCCAAAGAATCCGTGTAGAACACCCTCTACACTTCAAATCACCTCACATTTGGTGATTTAACTATTCTCCGTGTAGAACACCTTCTACACTTCCAATCACCTTACACTTGGTGATTTAACTATTCCCCGTGTAGAACACATTCTACACAGACAAGGGTTATACGCACCCTCTTACAAATACAAGAGTTGATAGTGGGTAGACTATCAAAATACACTCTTCAATGAGTGAGATAGAAATAATACAGCGCAAACTATATCTCTCAAAATGAACAAGGGTTAAGGCTCAATGCTTAGAGAAGAGAGAATGAAAACTTTGAATGAATGTTGTATGCTCTTGGTGTTGTAAATGTGAAGCTCTCAAATAATCTATTTATAGGCATATGAGACTTCATATTTAAATTTAAAAAGATTCACATGTCAAAGACATCATCATTCACTTTTCAAACATTTCAAACCTAATCTTTTTACTTTTTGCATGTGACAAAAAGAGCACACTTTACTTTTTAAAATTTTCAAACAAAAAAATCTACATTTTGCATAAGTCAAGAAAAACATCCATCACTTTTGAAAATATTTAAATAAAACATGCACATGTGAAAGATGACAATCAATCATCTTAATATTTTCAAAGTTCAAACCTTTAATCATGTCATGCACATGTGAAAGATGACAATCAATCATTTTTCAAAATTTTCAAATTTAATTTTCAAAATATTCATGCACATGTGGAAAATATATTTTAATGCTTTATGATAAAATATTAATTTTGAGCCTTAATCCTAATTTCGAATTTTTAAGAGATTTACAATATTATTCTATGATTTTAATGTGAACTTGTTCCCTTCTTACTCCTACTTGCTTCCTTGATGTGCTTGATTCTATTGTGTGGACAACTTGAACTTGAGACTCATTTATTCTTTGAATTCATTTGTTATTATCAAAATCCATGTGTAGATTTACACGAAACTGAAACCTTGAGTTCAACAGATGCATTTCAAAATGCTGTTTTCTTAATCAATCGCATGCTGTTTTGGTTCTGCCTGTTAGCTTAATTTACATCCTTTCAACCATTATAAAATGGATATACGTTATAAACTCTGTGTCTTTCTTGGTTATACTTCGGATCACAAAGGATACAATTGCCTTCACATTGCTTCTGAAAAAAATTTAGATCTCACGTGATGTCCTTTTTGATGAGACACATTTTTCTTTTGGTGAAATCTCTTCTAATTCTTCTCAATCTTCTTTCACAACCTCTGCCTCGTCTCTCCAGGATTTCTCTTTGGTGTCGCATGCTTCTTCTCGGCCCAGTCCACCTGTCTTTCCTTGGTCAAGCTCCTTGTCTTCACCTCATTTGACTACCCGGCCCATCTCATATACCTCTGAGCCCACCTCACTCGTCTCTCCTAACACTCTGCCCATTGAAATCACCTCTTGCGCGGTCTTTAACATCTCCAAACCCTAATCCCCAATCACCTATCATCGAAATTGCTCTCCCTCCATGCACTATTTCTCCTTCTCGTTCGCAAGCCTCACCACTATCTCTCACCGATGCCTTACCCTCAAACTCATCGACCTCTACCCATCACATGGTTACACGATCAAAGCCCTAGTCCTCTTGCCCTCTTTTACGAACCAATGGAACTATTCCTTGGCCACCTCTGAAACCAATCTCCCACCTCACCGAAACTCAACCGATACCTGAGGAACCCTCTACCTATACCGAAGCGTCCAAGTTCCCAGCTTGGCGTGCTACTATGGCTAGCGAATTTGAGGCTCTTCTCCACAATCAAACTTGGATCCTCGTTCCCCCTCACCTTAGTCAAATTGTTCTTGACTGTAAATGGGTTCTCAAGACCAAACATCTTGCTGATGGCAGTCTCGAGCGACGAAAAGCTCATTTTGTTGCGAAAGGGTTCCACCAGCAAGTGGGTCTTGATTACTCCGAGACCTTTAGCCCTGTCGTAAAACCAGTAACTATTCATTTACTTATCTCTCTTGCTGTTTCCCGTCAATGGCCGATGCATCAGCTTGACGTACAAAACGCATTCCTGCATGGTGTCCTTGATGAGGATGTCTTCATGCAGCAACTGCTTGGGTTTGTACATCCTGACTTTTCTTACTATGTTTGCAAACTTAAAAAATCTATTTACAGTCTTAAATAAGCTCCTAGAGCTTGGTTCTCTATGTTAAGCTCAAAGCTCATTTCTCTTGGATTTATTGCCTTTGTTTCTGATACATCTTTGTTCATTTATAAATCTGGCTTTGACTATGTTTATGTCTTGGTATATGTAGATGACATCATTGTTACTGCCTCTCACTCTACACTCATCACATATTTCATCTCTGCACTCTATAGTACTCTTCCGGTTAAAGACCTTGGCATACAAGTGTCTCGGTCCTCCTCTGGTCTTTTCCTGTCTCCAACTCGTTACATTTCAGATTTGTTGTGTTGGACTAATATGTATAATGTCAAACCTGTGTCTACTCTCATGACTGTCAATTTGAAACTCACTGTGTTAGACGGACCCTCCTTTGAGGATCCTCAATTTTATCGTAGTGTAGTCAATAGTCTTCAATACTTAGCTTTCACTAGGCTCCTTTACTGTAAATAAAGTGTGTCAATTTATGCATAGCCCCCGTCTTCCCCAATGGCAAGCTGTTAAACGTATACTTCGATATCTTCGTTCAACTGCTTCTTTTGGTCTTTGTTTCTCATCTGTTTCCTTACCCAAACTCGCTACCTTCTCTAATGCTGACTGAGCTGGTTGCCCTGATGACAGGAAGTCCACGAGTGGCTTTTGTATATTTTTTGGACCACATTTAATTTCATGGGGCTCCAAAAAGCAGCCCACAATAGCTCGTTCATCCACTGAGGTTGAATATCAATATATTGCAAACGCGGCATGTAAACTTTTATGGTTACAATTTCTTTTAAGAGAATTGGGGATTTTTCTTGCTAATCCACCAGATTTGATGTGTGATAACCTTAGGGCTACGTATCTTTTGGTTAATCCCTTGTCACATTCCCGCACTAAACATGTTGACCTTAACTATCATTTTGTTCGAGAAAGGGTTGCTGCTAAAATCCTGAATGTCTCATTTGTATCTAGTCACGATCAACTTGCAGATAGACATACTAAACCACCGTCTTCAGCTCGGTTCGACTTTCTGCATTCCAGCCTCACTATTTCTCCTGTGATGCTTGAAACAAGGGGGGATAATAGAGCACACTCTACTGCTAACGGCACCATAATAGAATGCTCTGTCAAAGGCAAATCCAGACTTCACAGCAGCACTCTCTAGCATGTTTTGGAATATTCTTTATGTAATAGAGTAGGTGCAAAAACGTAAATTGCATATTTTACCATGTGATTGAATTTCGGGCATGCCAACGCCTATATATTATGTACTGTTAATGATCTTAATGAGATAAGGAAATTCATACAAAAATTATACCTTTGCAAACTTATTCTCTCTCAGTGGCACTGCATCAAATATCTGTGATGCACTGTCATCGCCTTTCTTTAGTATTTGCTGCAAGCCTAAAATCTTTTATTTTTACACAACCATCCTTTGCATATAATGTGTTTCGGATTTTCTTCATCATTCTCTTCCGCACAAGGCACTAATTAATATGGGATGATAGATAAAACTACAGATGCTAACAAAAACAATTTGCTTGAAATCCTGAGGACATGACGGCAGATAAAACTTCACAAATATGAAAATGAAATTCTCCCCACGACTGGACTACTTCATGAGACAGAAATAAACTTTGTCGTTCACAGTTCTTCCTCCTAATGCAATCTCTACAGTGAACATATCAAGAATTATTATTATCATTATTATTTTACCGGAACCAAACAGAGCATACCTAGGTTTTGCGGAAATGGATCCGTGCATACCTACCTTAAAATTACACAAAATGCAAGTAAATGGGTCTATTGCAGAAATGGAAATAGCAGAATTTGACAAAATAATCTTCATATTTGTATAAATGGGTTTATTGTGCTAAACCCAGAATTTTAACAGTAGCCACGCGATGGAGACACTGAGAGACTTGCAATGGAGAACGCAGGTTGAAGAGAGCTGTACCAAACTTGCAGAAATGGGATCGCCAGAAACTCGAAGGGTACGGAAATGGAATGGAAACAAAAATAAAGAGAATGGGTTTGCCGACGGCAAACTTAAGTCAGTCGTCAGCAAGCTCTAGCCAGTCGGCGGCGAGCTTTAATTCTCCTGTTCGTGTTTCTCGCAAGTCTCTTGTTGGACCGAAAATACCCAATCACAATTTGGTGCAAATCTCAGTTCATTTCAGTCCCTTGGTTTGGTGCATGCGGGTGCAGGAACTCCTTGGCGGCGGCCCCCCGGCAGGGGGGGGGGGGGAGGGGGGACGACCTACGTGTCACCTTCTCATTGGCTGTCTGCAAATCAAAGTTCTGCAGATTGCCGAACCCAAGCGTTTCTCTAGGTGAACATTTCACTTCATATCTTCATATCTTCATTGCGCACATCACATCATAAGTGCATACAAATTACAGAACTTAATTGACATGTTAAACCGATTAAATCTGGGAAAAAAAAATTAGGCTATTACTCGGGAGCCAAAATTGTGCTGTTTCTCTCATAACGAAAAACAGATGTTTGCATCATTGTCAAAATAAATAAACCTTTGTATTTTCAGTTATACTGCTAGCAGCTATCTGGTTTTGTGAGCTTTGGCCAACTTCTTCTTCCTTTTCTTCATGGCTTTAGGCACTTTATTCTTCCGAGCCTCCCTCTTCTCCTCTTTGACTTTCTTTTTGTTCTCTTTTCTAGCAGCTTTCTTATCTACCGGAACCTCTGGTTCAGTTTCTGATGAGGAACTCCCTTCTGTATCGCTCGAGTTCTCTTTGTCACTGACCTCTTGAGACTCGATTTCTCTCTTAGGAGGATTAGACAGAGCAGCTGGATTAACAGAGGAGTCTTCACCAGGCTCTGCTTCTTGCTGAGCGATTGAAAGGGCATGCTTGAGTCCCGTGATAGTCTGATAGTACATATCTCCCGTGTCTTGGCCGCTGGTTATCCGTTGCACATCCTCTTCAGCATTCTTTACATGTTCTAGTGTCTTTGGGATGAATGACTGCAAAACAATACCCAAAAAAAAAAAAAATTAACAAGGTCCCTTTTTTCTTATCTCTGAGTATCTTTCAATTTTAATTTTTTAGAGGTGTAGATATGGATGGCATGCGGCGGAGACACACTCACACAACCTTCAAATGTCAAACCTGAACCCCAATTTCAGTCCCCATAAAATCCAAAACGAAAAAGAGATCTCCCATTTCATGGATTTATGTGTATTATGCAATTCGAAACACCTTAAACACTAATATACTTTAAGGCTGTTTTGCAAAGATATGGGCAGTGATTCAAGGTTTTTGTTTGAGTTGAACAATTCATGAATGCTTTGCCTGTGTATACATATGAAACTTGCATTCCCATGTTTGAACTTTGAACCAGTTGGTAGATCCGGTAGCTGAGGCAACTGATAGTCATAGAAGTGAAAAATATCTAGTGATATTAACTTAAATCAGCAAAGATTGGTGTATCACATCAAACCAGCTTAAGTCAGAACTGGCCCAGGCTGCCTACTTGGCAAAAAGATGGCTTACTTGAAGTTTTAGGAGATCTGCTTAAATTGCTATGTAAAATTGATCAGTAATCAAAAGAAACTCAAATAACATGATATGCCACTGCCAAGAAAGTTACCTGCACAAATACAGAGTCTGCAATTTCATCCTCCACAGATATGTCTCCTCTAGCCAAAATTTTTTGTTGCACCTAAAATAAGTTGGAAGCAGTCACAATAAACTCCTGAACTACCCGTGGAAATTTGATGGTATAAACTAACCAACCTTTTCCAGGTAACTATCCACAGCTTCATCGGCAATAGAAGGATCAACTATGAAATCAAAGAGTTCTCGAATTGTCATAACAGCTACACCATGTTTTTTGAAGAAATCCTGCATAGTAATGCATAATTAACCCATATTGCTGATTATGTACATTTTCGTTGGATACTTTCAGTAAAGAACATACAGAAACATGAAGACAATCTTCACGAAGGAAATCAAGGGCATGGGGATGGTCAAGATCAACTGATTGAGAGACGTCTATAATATACAAGTGACCCTGCGAATCACAAGGTAAAATAAATCTCCGTTTGAACGTGGAATCAATTCAATATTAGAAAGGAAAAGGATGAACAAAAGAAATATATAGTCGATACTTGCCTCATAATAAAGTATATTATACTCGCTGAGGTCTGCATGAACCAGTTTGCACTTCTGATATAGTGTCCGCATTGCAATAATCATCTGAAGAAGAATGCAGAAAATGCTTAGATCATTTAAACTGACAGTAAAAAAATACACAAAGTTCTTTTCACTTGCCAAAAGAAAGTCATAATAGAAGCATTTGCTCCATCATCTCAGATTGGCAGAAACCACTAAAAAAATTAAACCCCCCCGCCCCCCAAAAAAAAGCGCATTGGGACATCCTGAAGGATGACATTATGAAAGTTTTTGGTGAATTCCACTCATTCATGAAAGTTGAGAAGAATATTAATACTACTTCATTGCTCTCATCCTAGAAAGGCGGGTGCTGTGAAGATGAGGGGTTTTGGCCCTATTAACTTGGTAAATGGGGTGTATAAAATCATTGCCAAGGTGTTAGCCAATCGAATTAGTGTGGTTATAGACAAAATTACATCAAAGTCTCAGAATACATTTGTGAGGGAAAGACAAATTCTTGATCAGTTCTGATTGCAAGAGTTCTTTTACAGGTACACGGAGTTGGGGACCATGGGAGGAATCTGCATGCTACGTCAGCCGATATATAAAAATATATATTAAAAAAAACCAGCAAAATCAGACGGAATACAAATCAAACCCAACCCAAAGAAAACAGCTAGTGTCTCTCAAGAAACCCAGCCGAAGAAATTTTTTTATGAGAAAGCCGTTGCTCAAGGACCAATCTGGGCCGGTGGTCACATTGTGGCTTGTCGAATCTGCGCTGGTGGTTTTTATCGTGGGTATGAGCATTGTTTATTTTGGATCGTCGCGGGTAGCCAAATCTGCACCAGTATTCATCTGCAATGTCTAACTAAAAAGCTCACTGCATTACTACGAGCCTACGAGCTTTCTTTAGTTATGGTTGTAATTTTCATTGCCAATCCATTTCTTTTTGGCAACACTTGCTGCTGCAAAAAGCCCAATTTTCGCAGGGTTATCAGAACATCCTAGCTAGGTGACAACGATTGAGTTTGTGGCAGACAAGGTCTTGGCCCAATTTTTTTTCTTGGTTTGATATATGTATGCTGTTGTTTAGTGTGGTATTAGATCGTGTATTTCTTTTCAGAAATATCTTGGGGAGACGAAGGGAAGGGAGGACTGCTCTGCTCTGTTCTGTGGGAAGGGTAGACGAATGGAAGGGTCTGTCTATGAGTAGACGAAGGGAAGGAAGGGAGAAAATAAAAGACGAGTCGTTTGGTGCATATGAAACACACCGTTTCATTTGTACATGTGGAGGGACATGTACACGGGGGTTCCTCATGCCGTGTACGAGTAGAGTTTTTCCTGATTGCAAACGAATGCTGGGAAAGTAGAATAAGAATGGGTAAATCTGGAGTTTTAGTTAAATTGGACATGGAAAAGACTTCTGATCATGTCAATTGGGATTTTCTTCTTTACGTACTTGGAAATTTTGGTTTTGGTGAGAAGGGGTTTTCTTGGATTAGACATTGTATTCAACAGCCAGATTTTCAATATTAGTAAATGGCAATCCGGTTGATATTTTTAACCGCTCTTGAGGTTTCAGGCAAGGACGCCCCTTATCTCATTTCCTTTTTGTAATAGGGATGGATGCTTTGAGTCGTATGCTTGAAGCAGCTCCAGAAGGAAGATTTATGTCAGGATTTGTGGTGGGTGATGAGACTCGGGATAGTATTACAGTAATTACATTTTCTTTTTACAATATCACCTTCATGTTTTGAGAGCCTTACTGTTACGTTTTGAAGCTCTCTGGTTTAAGAATAAATCTTTCCAAGTCTGAAATTGTTCCAGTGGGTATGATCAAAAAAATCCTGGGTCTGGCCAATATTTTGCAATGTAATAGCACTGGCATTGGATTAGCCAAAAATTTTCTTTAAAAGGTACAAGTTTTGCACACAACCCAAAAAACTTTCATCACATTTGATCAATTGTGCTCAAAAAAAGTACATAAAAGGAATAAAAGTATCTTTCTTCTTCAAAAATAAATTGTATCTTCAAAAGTATCTTCAAATTCAAAACTTGTACTTTTTGAAGAATACTTTTGACTAATCCAATGCTAGTGCTCTAAGGTAGTTTCGTTACTAATGAGATACCTTGAACACCTTTGGGTGCTCATCACAAATTAGTTTCTATTTGGGATGGTGTGATTGAGAAGATTAGGAGGTTAGCTGGCTGGAAAAAATTATATTTGTCAAAAAGCGGAAGAGTTACCTTGATTAAGAGCATATTGACTAATCTCCCTACTTATTTCCTCTATCTTTTCCTTTATCAGCTGGGATTGCTAAAAGAAGAGAGGATTTATCAGAATTTTCTATGGGATGGTAATGGGGAAGAAAGAAAGTATCCATTTGGTGAATTGGAATAAAGTTTGTCTCCCAATGTCTTGTGAAGCTTTGCAAGTGCGAAATTTAAGACTTTTTAACAAATTTTTCTTGGGAAATGCCTTTGGAGGTATCATAATGAGAGTAATGCGTTTTGGAGAAATATTGTGGATGTTAAATATGGGAGGATGTGGGGGCGTTGGTGTACGAATGAAGTAAGCGGGATGTTTGGGGTGGATTTGTGGAAGTCCATTCGGCTGGGATGGGGGGCTTTGTCAAGAATACTAAATTCTAGGTGGGGGATAGGGCAAAGATCTATTTTTGGCATGACAATTGGTGTGGGGATTCACCTCTTCAGGATGTTTACCCTAATCTTTTTAGGATTGCTAGAGATAAAGGGGCTCAGTGGCTGAGTCCTATCACTTTTCTAACATTTGATTCACTGGACCGTGGAATTCATTAGAGATGTACAGGAATGGGAAGTACGTGAAGTTTCTGATTTATTTGGAAGATTATACGAGATAAAGCTTGATCAGACCAGGGAGGATAGTCTGCAGTGGGTGCATCCAGTTAATTCCAGTTTTCAGCAAGTTCTTTTTCATAAGGTGCTAACCTGTCATGGGGTCAAAGATTATCCATGGAAAATTATTTGGAGAGCCAAGGTACCTAGTAAGGTTACTTTCTTCTGTTGGCTAGTGTCTCGTGGGAAAATTTTAACCAGGGACAACTTGAGGAAGAGAGGCTTATCGGTGGTTGATTGGTGTTTCCCCTGTAAGAAGGATGGTGAATCTGTTGATCATCTTTTTCTTCATTGTGAGGTGGCAACTTCTTTGTGGAATGAGATTTTTGCAAGGGTTGGCATTTTTTGGGTGATGCCTATGCATGTGGTAGATTTCTTTGCTGCTGGCAAGGTATTGTGGGGAGAAGCAACAGCATTGCAGTGTTGAAGATGAACCCCTTGTGCTTGCTTTGATGTTTATGGTTGGAGAGGAATGGGAGGTGCTTTGAAAATTGTGAACATTCTTTTGGGAAACTTGGGGAGTTTTTCTTTAGTACTTGTAAGAAGGTGTTCTCATTTGTATACATCTTGTGTACTTGGACTATGCCTATTAACTTGGAATAAAATTTCTCTTATTAATTATAAAAAAAAAAAAGAAATCATGTTCCACTTTACGCAACTCCCGAAAAATGACTAAAAAGATATGGACACACCTCCACATAACCTTCACGTAACCTGTCAAGAGATAAAGAAGCATCCTTAAGACGAGGTGCAGCCCAACCTGCTTTTCCTGTGAAAGCACAAACTCCAAAATTCAACCAGAGATGTAACTGTACTATTAGAAGCCAAAATTCAATCCATCCATAAGAGACTAAGTGAGAACAAAAAGATGAAAAATCTACAATAACACTAAAATACAAGGACAACAGACTGCTAACACATCTATTATCAAGACAATACTTATTTTATAGGTGATTAATCAACACAATACCTATGAATTCCATGACCAGAACGTGAAGTCTCAAAAGTACTGGAGATGGACACCTAATTCCTGCTGCCTTTAGCCTGAAGTTCACAGTGACCATATTAAATACCACCATATGGCAGGACCAATTCTCAAACAAGCAAAACAGCTTCAGAATATGCTTATAGATCACATTCCTCCTCCAGCAGAACTTGAATCCATCACAAAATAAGTTCTAATCCACTTCCACTCAGTTTCAATATTCTAATGATAATGAAATGAACGAGAACAATTTGTTGGCCTTACCTCATAAGGTTCCTCATCTCTTTCTCAGCCCATGTCTTTACCATTTTCCTAGGGTTATGCCTGCAGTATCCATATCTGAAACGGTAGTCACCTTGTACATAACGATCTCTGTCCCTGTTATTTTAGGTCAACAAGTTAAATTCATTAACAAACTACAAACAAGTACACAGCATCTCATCCATGGGTCATATTGCAAGTAAAATTCACTAGCAAACTAAAAGTGTAACCTAGACATACTTAAATACCAGAATGGAGGTTTTATATACTTTGATTGCCAGTTCCTGACCATTAGATCTGGTTGCATGATAAACATTTGCCTGTTGAAGAGAAAGTGATTGCATGATAAGGACATCCAACCCAACCATAAAGAAAGAATGAAACTAGAACATGCTGGAGGTATTAGTACAGAATTAGGGTAGCAGTGTCTACTTACTTCTTTTCCAGTTGAAATGCAGCCATTAATATCATGAAATACACCTCGATTTAGCATCTTGAATAAGACCATGCGAGTTCTAGGATCAATGGCCTGGATGAAGAAGACGTTAGCTAGATATTCCATGTCAAATAGTTTTTTATGCAGTCCAAGCAAAAACATTAATACAATCAATCTTCAATGTTATAAAGTGAAACGAGCACTGCTCAGAATAATAATGCAGCCAAGTCCCTAACACAGCCAACGTATGATAACAACTAATTCCCCACAACACAACCAAGGCATGATAAGTTGATAACAACTACAAAAAAAAAAATATTTCTTTCAAACACAGAAAACGGGTTTGGATTATTAAACTTGAAGATCATGTTAATAATAGCCCTGAAAATTGTCTAATATCTTCTTTGCTGCATCAGGTCCAATGCATCCCAACAATGAATGGCAACTTGAAGCAAAGATAACGTCTTTAACAGGCTACTATTTGCTCTAGTTTATTTTCTGTAGTTATAAATTGTTAACAAGAGTTCACCAAAGGTTCACCTGCTCAACAGTCGCACGGTCTGCTTTCTCAGTAGTTCTAGATTTACCAATGGCCATCTCTCTAACACTTTCTCGAATGGCAGTTGTCACAGAGTTTGACATGCCCACATTCAACCTCCCTTCCCACTCCTGCACTATCAATCAAATTGGTTAAGAATGGAAACTAGACATAAATCTGTCAAATCAAACACAACCAACCCAAACATGGAAATGGGCATACATACGTACATATATTTATATATACATCTATATGTAAGTGCCTAGACTGTTTATCATGGAGATTTATATTATGCAATAAGCAGAAGAACATTTTTAACCTGTAAGATGTTTTAAAACCCCACCTATCGTGTTGAAAACACACTTCAGTCCAAAACAAGCCCTAACATATTAACCTTTGAAAAATCAACTGGCTCCAAACATGTATTGAACACAAAATCTACATTGTATATCACATACTAACCCAGATTTCAACACAATGTTCAGAGCCGAAACTTTTCAGTTTTATAATATTTTTATTTTATGGTGATTAGTATAACAAAACACCACAAGTTGAAACTTAATTATGATCTCTATGAACTAAATGATCAATTTTTCTAAAAAGATGCAACCCATAGCTGCCTATTTGGATAATATGATAAGCCACGATAGACAGATAACTGAGAAAACATAACATATAGAAATACAAACTCAATTCCTATTGAAAAATTGCACAAAGAACAAAAATCAGCATAGAATTTACATATACCTCCAAAGGTGAAGCTCGAATATGATGAGTGAACCTCTGGTTCCGATTAGAGAGCGGCTGAAGTGTGGATGTATTATGTCGAGAATGAAGCCCTCCATGAGCATTGGGACGCCTGGAATTGAGCGTAAAATTCCCCTCGACCGCTTGGTCGTCATCCTTGGAATCCAACCAGTCCAATGCGTCTCCGACTTCCGAGTCTGACGACCATGAAAGCTCTTCATCTTCCTCTTTATCTTCATCTTCGTCCAGTTCTAATGGTTTCACTTCCATATCGGCCATCCGTGTTTCTTGTTAGGATTTCAAAACCTTGTTTTCGAATGTTTATGTAAATTTCTTAGTCTTAAATTAATAAATAAAAGGATCAAAGTATCAAATGCCTTGAAAGAAACAATTTAGAAAAACACGGTGAGAGAGAGAGAGAGACGAACTATCTGGAGATTACGGCGCGCTTACGGCTTCGATGTTGCAGGACTATGGCTTGGGCAGTGAGGGTTTGAGGAAGTGACGGTGAGAGGCTGCGACTGAGACGCAGTGACACTGTGACTGAGGCTGGATGGCCGGCCTGTCGGCTGGGTGAATGTGCAGAAATCGCCGGGTGTTGTGGCCTCAAGGAAGATGATGGGGCAAGAGAACAGCGGGTTAGGGTTCACGGCAACAGATGAAGGACTTCGGGAACAAGACAGAAGTGAGGCTTCGAGGACTCAAAATCACTTCGGAGTTAGAACTCAATCACTTGGGATCTAAAAACGCAACGTTTGGCTTGGCACTTGGTATTGAAACGCACATCTGAAGGACTTGGAGCGCACCGTTTTGCTAAAGAAGTCAGGCGCACCGTTTGGAGCAGTTGACAAAGCTCACCGTTTTACTTCTTGTTTTATTCCAGAGGTTTTTTTTTTTTTTTTTTTCATGAAAAGCAGACTTTCATTAATCAATAGGAAAACGATTACAAACACTTAACAATCCATAAGGCTCGAGAGATATAATCTGGAATACAATCTCACCATAAAGCAATATTATCAATCTTAGAAATATATCTAACCAAAGAATGAGCAACTAAAATTACTCTCTATAAACACGTGCAAAGTGACAGCATTCAAAACAAGAAGAAAGTTGCTTTATCTCAAAATATAGTCCCCCAAGCAGAGAGTTGTGCATGCTGTCATTTTGGAGTGCTTCTACAAATAACAACTTTCCACAACAAGTTTGGAGATAACCATCGTAGCGCATAGTCGCATGCCTCGAGAAATAGCCATCAATTCAATACCTTTCAAGCCTTCCATCTCAGATTTAGATTTGCTAGCTGCCATGAGGACTCGACCAAATTCATCCCTCAACACTACACCTATGCCAGTTTTCCCCAACTCAATAAAAGTGGCCCCATCAATATTCAATTTCAACCATTCTTTTTGTGGAGGCTGCCATTTAAAATATTTTCTCAATTGCACCTTTGTTTTCAACCTGGTCTGTCCAGAGCTCCTCAGTAATGTTAAAACATGATCTGCAACTTGTTTTGGGCTAAGCAGTTGCTGTTCATTCACATATGAGTTCCTGTGATACCAAAAGCTCCGGGCCAAACAGAACAGAACAGATAATTTATCTTGTCCATTTTGCTCACATAATTCCTATGCCAAATCCATAGTTGCTTTGCTGCTATGCACCTTCAACCTAGGAATATATAACTGGATCAAACCCTACAACGAAGAGCAATGAACCAAAGCATGTGTTACATGTTTTATAGCAGCTAGGCAGAGCACAAAATTTGTCACAACTCGTTTTTGTAGCAAATCATCCCTTGTAGGCAACCCATTTTTACATGTCCGCTATGCAAAAATTTTGATCTTATTTGCTACCTTCATCTTTCACAAATGCTTCCAAAAAACTTGTTGATTATGCACATTAGAGGTTTCTGGAAATTGAGCTCCAAGCTGAGAATGTATAAATTAGTAATAGCTCTTAACAGAAAAGAGTCCACTTCTCTCATGTGCCCAAACCCTTTTATCCTCTATCTTTATAGAGCATATCCTCTATCTTTATAGAGCATAATTGTACCTGTAGAGTATCAACTACCACACTTGGATTAAAGAGGGCTCTAAATTTATGCACATCCCAAGCTTTCACACTTAAATTAAAACAATTTTAGTTTGTTATTCTACAATTTTCGTTACGTCTAAGGACAGGTGTCCTTATCTTATTACTTTTTAATTCATTCCCTACATAGATACTAGTAGAGGAATTCGATAGAGTAATTTTCACACTAGACTATTATCATCTTCTTCTTTTTTTTTTTTTTTTTGTAGGAAGAACTTCATTTCATTCTAATAAATCGAGGTTACAGATGTGACCTGATAAATTTAGGAAAACTCTAGATTTCAAGCCAAAACTACTCAACCGTTTGGGGTACCCATGCATACAAATCTCTTTGTAACGAATATTGTCTAAACCTCTATTCACTCTCAAGTGACAAATTTTCAGAGATTTTCATCTCGATTTGTCTGAGTATGACACTCTGCGAATAAGAAAAACCAACTCCCACCCTTTAGAGAATGAGAAGTAATCGACACCACTAACTTTCAAAAAAGGAAAAGGAATTAACACCACCATTTTTCAAAAGATGAGTGGGACAATTAAAGGAAATAGTCTTTTCCTTTTTATTATTACATAAACAAACTACAACACAACAAAAATAGAAAATCAAAATACGAAACATTGAAATGGAAGAACGACACGGCTGTAGTGGTGTGTGTAGAACACGCGCCAATCTGAAAGTGTCCAAACAAACAATCTTGAAGTCACTGAAGACGCTAAGTCTAGAAACTTCAGACGTGTCGGCAATAGATGCCTCTGCAAGGAGACGCGTGGAATACACGCGCGCAAAATTACCTGCTTGTGAGAGGCACACACTACTCCTTTTAGCAGATCCTTCAGCCGACTAGTAAATCAATGCCGGATGAAATTCTCGATGGGGCACATTGGTGTTGTTGGCCATCAAAGATCACCGAACTTCACTACCCTCGTGTTGGAGCGAAAACAATAAGAAATAAACACAAATCAAAACCCATAATGAGGGAGGGATGGGGAGCCGAGGCTCCCACCCCTCATCGGCGAATGCTGTCTCTTAAGCCCTCGAAGGAAATGGTTATTTTGTATAGCCGAAATCGCCAAAGCAAAATTTTTCTGGAAAGGTTTTGGTTTCGTTTATTAACTTTAGACTATTATCATCTTGAATGAACTTGTGGAGGTTAAGGGATTCCCTCTAAGAACCCTCATATCAATGTTATTTCCATAAATCCATCATGTCATTTTGACAAACACATACATGCATCCACCATTTTCATTACAGCCATCATTTAATCCTTTCATCCATTACCATATTACCCTCACAAACACTAGAGAACCAAAATAGAGAGAGAGAGAGAGAGAAAAAAAATTGACATTTTGTACTTGATGTGTGGAAATTACTAAAAGGTAGGTAAAGTCCATAAAATTACAAAATAGTCATCAATCCCATACCGATTTTGGTGCTTGCATCAAGTAGAATCGTAGACGATGTCCAAATCAGGCTTGGATTCAAAATCAGTTGGATTCTAGATTCAAAAGTTTACAACAAAAGGAGTACAAACTATAAACATTAGCAATGCTATGCTGCCCAACCGTCTCGTCCACTCCAGGAGTCGCGTGGCCCGCATGGTGCCACCAGCAAGGTTAGGATAGGCTCAACCTTACTTAGAAAACACGCGTATATATATACATATCTAATATTTAAATGCAAGAAAACAACATCGTTTTAATAATTGATTTTTTCTAAACAACACATATCATAACAGTGTTATTTTGTCATTGACAAAATAACACTGTTTTGATAAGTTTGTTAACCCTAGCTCCCCTCTTGTGACCCCCAATTTCAAAATCTCATTTGTCTCTAATCCTTGCATTCCTCACTCACAGTTGCCACTCTCTCTATCGTATGCCGTCATGCCATTCTTTGTCGTCATTTGTTTGTCGCACACCTAGTTTATCGCCAAAGGTAAGTTCCCCGATTCACATACATGTTGATTATTTTTTTACTTTCTTGTTGTTGAATTATGGAAGATGGGATTAAATTAAGGAGTCGAAGTATGAGATTGTGATGTTGTGGTGGATTGAATCTTGCATGTATTTTGATATTTATAATTTTTAAATCATGATATTGAAATTCTTTATGATTTCATATTGAAACTCTAAATTAGTTTAGGGTTCCAATCCGAAATCCTGAATTATGTTAGGTCATTTCAATGTTTATTGTCTGTTACTATTGTGGAAGCATTGATTTGCATGTAAAATTAGATCAAAAGAACCCCCATTTATATTCTAGATGTTCTTGACTTTGAGGAGACCCATAAAGAAAGGGATGAAGATCACCTTGGATCTAATAAATGTGGATTCATTTTATTATTTAATTTAATTATATTCAATTAATCAATATTAATTTTAAAATTAATTGTTGTAGTAATACATCAAATGAAATCTAGACCACCTCTATTGCGGTATGAGTTCATAAGGGTGGGCAGTGAGGCCCCACCATCATCCATCTCGCCCCCGTATAGACAGGGCAGAGACTCGTCCGTCAGATGCAATGGGAGGGGGTGAGATGGGGTGGATCCTTGGCCTGCCCTAGTGATATATAATGTTTTATATATAATTTTTATATATAATTTTTATATATTATAAATTATATAAAAAAAAAACTCATGCATCAAACGACGTTGTTTTGTGATTGTGCAAAACAACGTTGTTTTATGTATCAGATTTTTTTTTATATAAAAAAAACAGCATCAAACGACGCCATTTTGCACAATGACAAAACGATGTTGTTTGATGCAAGGTGTTCTAAACCCTCCCACACTTCCTCGAATCTCCCTATCCCTCTCTATACCTACGAGATTCCTCTTCTCTCTCTCTCTCTCTCTCTCTCTCTCTTCCCCCTATGAATATCCATAGTGGCAGTAGTCCAACTTGCTTTCGTATGAGTCTCATTACCTTCATCACCTTTAGCCATCACAAATGCCATCATGCCTCTCACAAAAGGTAATTGCCATCATGCCTCTCACAAAAGGTAAGTATGAACCCATTTTGATTTCATCTCCTTTTAATTTTTATTTTTTTTCTATACTTTATTCAAGTGCTACCATTGAGCTTTGAATGAGTCTCCCATTTTCGATAAGCAACAATATGACATTAAATACTTGAATCAGTGACAATTTTGTTTATTGTGATGTCACATTTTCTTCCTAGTTGTCAAAAGCTGTTCCAGACTTTCAACTGTCGTTGGGGGGTGCTAGAGGGTGAGGGGTGGACGGATGGAAGTCTAACCCTACATGCCATGCAGCGGACGGAATGCCTTGCTCCCACATAAATTGAGGCAGAATGCGGGAAAAATTCTCCACCCCCGCCATGGGGGGACGGTGGGCGAGAAATGGGTGGCCTCACCTATAAGGTGTGGGTAACACCCCCATGGCTTCATGTGTATTAGACCGACCATTGTCATTTGCTATTGGTTTATACAACTTTTCTCTTAAACATTTGTTGTATATATATAATTTTTTATATCTAATTATTTTGCTTGTATTTTCTTAGTTTTTATAATCCCGATGTCATACGCCAAATCTTAATCCCACAGACCCAATGATCTATTCTAATCTTGATCCTGATGACCCAATCGCATCTTCATTAGTACTTTTAATATTTTTTAATTTTCACATTTCTAATATAAGTTTTTATTAAAATTTTTGTTTCTTGTTTATAATTATAATTTTAAATTATTAATAATTCAAGTTTTATGATCTCGATTCTCACAGTCTCACAGTGATCTGTGTCAACACAGATCACTAACTTTTCTACTACTATGGCCACCCCAAATTTTGTTAAAGTGTTATTCTTATGTTAATTCACTTAGCTAATTAATTGTAATGTTGCTAAGGAAGATTTGTATTTTTTATGAATTTATAATTTTGTAATAGTTTTTCTTAATTTGTATCATTCTAATAGCGTAGTTATGATTATTAGTTAATAATTACAACTTAGTAGTATATAATTGTTATCATTGTAAATTATTTACAATCTTGTAGTACTTTCTAGGCCGAAAATAACCTAGAAACATATTATGGGCCAATTGTTGATTCATTACATGTGTTTTTGGACCATTTTGGACCAAGAAATGTTCTATGGGCCATTGACCCATTTATGCAGATAGGACAGGCAGATGAATGAGGTGTTCACCACTGCCTCCGTATCTTAATACTCAGATGGAGTACCTCGTCCCCAGTTTGAGGGGCGAGTTCTAGGGTGAAACCACCCTTACCCATACGGGGGAGGGGAAAGGGCTACCCGCCTCGTAAAAGCAGGTAGCACCTTTAATAAACACATGAAGTGAGTGCATATTTATAAATATTAAAGTGTTTATAAAAAAGTATTAAATATCTAATAAATATAACGAGTATGTCAATATATTAAAGATCTAGCCATTGATCTAAAAATCTTATAACCATTAGATATTATTTTGGTTAAACATTTAACAATCAAGATTATCATACTCTACCACGCTTCCAAAGTCAGCGTCCATAATGACCTATTGTATCAATATAGACTTGGTAGTAACATTTTTCCTTATAGCAACTTCACTCATCCATTAATATTAAATGACTTGAAGTCATGCCGATATACAAAATAAAAATATTTTAACCTAGCCAATTGGTCACTTCCCTTCGTGACTTGAACTCGTGATTTGGTCTCTACTCTGATACCAATTGTTAAATACTTAATTCAAATAAGATTGAAATAAGATTGTTGGATATCATTTTTTTTTTTTTTTTGGAAAAGAGTTGGGGTCACATGTTCAAGAGTGATCACTACCCAAGTTTATTCAAGAACTCTCACTTATAGCAGATGAATACCTTAGCTACAATCCAAACACAAAGAATTTACAAGATAATATCCCATGTGTCCAACTGTCAAAATAAATCAGCCTATACAGCAACCTTCTTTGCATCATAAACAAATAAAAACAATGATGGTTGAATATCAATTTAGTTAAACTTTTAACCTTTATGATCATAACACAATCTTTCAATCATTTTATACCTAAAAATTCTAGAGCTCGACTAATAATTATTAAGGATCTCTATTTATCTAAACCATATGCTAAACTCTATTTATCCCATCTTTTTTTTATTTGTTGTGACATTCTACCAAAATGAAATTACACCTTTGAATGCATCAAATTCTTCTTTTCTTTATACACACACACACACACACACACACATATATATATATGTATTTATCAACTTGACTACGACTAATAGTGATTGAGTCCGTGTTTCATCAGTTTTATACCACATATAACACAAATTTTTAATTTTATTCTTTCTAAACTAAATGAATTTTTCGACTCATCATCCATACACTACAAAATTGATAAATAAAAAAATAAAAATAAATCATGTGTGATATGTGGTATAGGTGTTTTGGAAGTGTTATATACATACCGTGAGATCTCTTCAGATAACTAGGGAATGTATTACTTGACCTGCACCAATACAAATTCAAAGGAAAGTTTGGGGGTGGTCAGGGAACCCTCCAATGTCTAAATCATTTTCCCTATAGAAATTTTAATAGAAGTTATAGCTTGAGTTCGTATGTACCTAGTGGTTTGTTTTATGCTAGGTAAAGGGAGTATCTTGCATCCGTCATCAAGGAGCAGTCCTATCACCTTTATGCTTCAGTCGTCTAAGGCATTTAATGCGACATACTGTACCAAAAAAAGATAACTAATGCAGCATGGGTCACTGAAAAATATGTCGGCGACCACTCAACCTATTTTGGTCGCGCCTGGATTTTTCACTCATTGGGCATGGGCAATGGTTTCGCACATCCTTTAGCACCAGCAACTCATAAGTGCCTAAGGCATGTCAGAGGCAATCATTGTGTTGTTGCATACCGAAGAAAGGTAACTATGCGACGTGGTCTTTGATAGTTTCATTGGCGACCTCTCAGCCTATGCAAACGGCACTTGCCTTTACCAATTCCTTGTCGAAGCTTTATTATTTTTCTTGATCTCTGTTTTTATCACTTTGAGGGATTCTTGGCCCGACCGACTCAATCCTGGGGCATTGCGATGAGCTTATTTCCCATGGGGCTTTAGGCCAAATAGACCCCTAGGCCGAGAGACAAGCTTCTCATTCCTTCCATGAAGGATAATGAATAGAATTTTTCTTGGTAATCTCACTAAATTGTTTGCACTAAAAACAACCATACAACCAAATTTTCTAATCAAGAAAAAGGATTTTATGTTATGATGCTTAAACACTTGCTTTTAATGGGTGGTGTTCATTTTCAAGAATGCAACAAATCAAATGTGGCTTTTAGAGAAATTTTGTGCTCTAAAAAATTCCTTGTAATATTTTTGCAACAGATAAGATAGTATTGCAAAAGAGAAAAGATGCAGTCCACTGTAATATCATATATGATGTATGAGAGTAAGTATGTGTATGAGAGTTTACATTATTTAAGAACAAAATTTTCTTGTTTTTAATAATGGTTACAGTTGGACTAGTTCAATTATATTATTGTCCAGATATTTGTTAGTATAAATCATATGATTTGAATTTTTTATAATATTGTATTTGAATTTATTTCAACTAAAAACATAAGACTTGAGTCATGTTACATACAACATACGACGGATTGGCTCAACGAAAGCATCTAAAATATAAGAAAGATACTATGATATTCTATTCTGATAAAAATAACCTGATTAGAATATCAGGATATGGTATATCGAAACTCACATTATTTAGAAAAAAAAAATCGTACTATCATTGATCTATATGATTTCAACATTTTATTATGACGTTTCACCATAGCCACCAAATTTTGATATTTGAGAACTAGCTTTAACTATCAACACTAATCATAAAAAGAGACATGGAACGAAGAGATCGATGCTCACACCTTATTTCCTTTTCAGATTTCTCAAAATGGACAAACCTCTTCCTTAATTGTTCGAAGAAATAATAATTGAGATAGCTCGATCGCAATCTACTTTTCGTAGACACTGCGGTCCATACATCCAATTATAGAAAAAAAAAAAAACTCCCAAATATTAAAACCGTCACGTAGATTTATTACTTCCAATTGGACATTCAATTGAAAGAGAAATCGTGAGTTTGATAGAGGGGTTACTCTACAATATTAGCTTTATTGATTTAAGTTATATTTGTGATGTATTTGATGTCAATAAATTTCTATGAAAAATGATTTTTTTTTTTGACCGAGTCACCGTACTTCTTCTGTTTTTCTTTTTCTTTTATATTGTTTCATGCATATGCATGAGTCCAAAGTTACACATATGTTTTTATGAGATTTTATTTTTTTAAAGAGTGGTGCTGGTATGCGGTCGGGCTGCATCCCAACCGACCGCAACCCCACATCTTTAGTTCACTTTTTAAATTTTTATAATTTTTTATAAAAATAAAATAAAAAATATTAAAAATAAAATAAAAAACATAATAAAAAAAAAAAGAAAACACAATAAAAAATATATAAAACATAATAAAAAATATAATAAAAAAATAAAATAAAAATAAACTTTTAACATAAATTCGATCTCAATCTGACCCCCGCAACTATTGGTGATAGCTATATTAGGAGGGGTTTTCGGTGACCGAACACCAGAAATTTCCTTTTCTAAAGCAATGTAGGAAAATTTTAATATGTGATAAAGGTGGAGAAGAACAAAGTTCACCATATATATATATATATATATAAAATAGACTATATTGATCTCCTCTTAATTACTCTTAACAAGTTCAATACTTAACAAAAAGGGCAGCAGCATTTGGCCCAACTCCAAAGAATGGTATACAAAATATTCATTCACGTAATAACAAGCCACCAAAATCAGAAACAAAAAATCATCCACTTTAAATAAAATGACATAATTAGATTAAAAAAAAAATACAGAAAAACCTCATATGCCTACTTTGATATCACCCAAGTCAAGCTGAGTAGCGATTTCCTCGAGCTGCTTCTTGACGCTCAAGTCAATAAACTTGGATCCCGTGCTTCCGTACCTAACGGTGAATCCGGCCACCAACGTAGGGTCAATCAAAGTCTTGACCCTCACGTTCTTGGCCCCGGTCAGCTTCTGCACCTGCTTCGCAATCTGGGTCAAGTGCTGCGACTCCAGCTGCACCACCGAGCTCACCACCGCCATCTCTGTGTTGGTCAGCTTGTTGTACACGATCTCGTAATCCTTCACGATGTCCTGGATCAGGTCGATCCGCCTGGCGTCGACCAGGATGTTGAGGAAGTTGTTCGTGTGGGGCTGGAGTTGCGACGAGCTGGAAATTTCGTCGAGCATCTGGCGCTTCTTCTCCGCATCGATGGTGGGGTTGACGAAGAAGTCGAACACCTGTTTTTCCGAGAAGATCTTCTCGATTTTCTCGACGTCGTCGCAGGTCTTTTCGAGGGTGTTGTTGGAATTCGCGAGGTCGGCGAGGGCCACGGCGTAACTACTGGAGGCTGCGGAAGAAGACATTCTGGCGCCGCGGCCATTGCCGGTAGCGATGGCAAGTTTCAGTCTGGTTCTGAGAGAGGGGAGTGCGGTTGAGAAGGAGAGGTTGTGGATTGAAGTTCTTGGGATTCGGGCAGACGGTGGCGACTGGAGGGAAATGGGGGTGTGCTGGAGGGCGGCCATGGCTGGGTTGGAGGTGGTTTGCTTTGAGACTTTGGCCGAGTCGATTAGTGGAGGTGTAATGGAGGATTTTGGTGTTGAAACGGACGGATAAGATTGAGAGGAGTAAGATGATCAACGGATGAAAAAGGATAGAATTTATTATCTTATTTATTTGGAGCACCTCTGTCCCTTATCTGCAAAAGATAAGGAATTGACACGTGGTTGCGTTAATACTTGTCCAGGAAATTTTGTTTCAACAGAGCCTCATCCTTCGTTTTTTTTTGGGCCCAAGCAGAAGACAAGTCTGAAGAATTAATTACAATAAAAAGAAGAATAATACTACTTATAATTATATTAAAAACGATATATAATACTACATATAATTATATTTGCTAAATATTATAACGTTAAAAAGATTATATATCCATCAATCGCCATGGTTTAACGTAATATAAATTATACAATTATTTTTATAATTTAATAAATTACATAAAATTATTTTAATTTATAAAATATGTTTTATATAATTAGTAATACTTTGAATGAATTGGTATTCAAGAGAATTGATGAATTATCTATTTTAAATGATAAAAATCTATTTTTTATTTCTTTCTTCTTTTTTGTTAGAGTTTTTTCATCCTTTTATGATGCAGTATTAGATGAAAAATTCACAAGTAATATACTAGGCATAAATACTAAACAATATCGCATTGTATTCCAAAGTCTAAGAGTGTGACTTCTATCTAATATATTTTTTATTAGATATGTTCTATTAAAAAGTGAAAATATGAGATCTATATATTTATTCGCTACAAATCAATCTCGTTCATTCATCTAAATTTCAGGATACACGCAACCATCGAAAAACGAACTTAAAGTAAACCATGTCATAAGGTTCTATTTTATATCCTAAACATATATGCTCGGTCGAGATTAGCAAATGGTTAATAATAAATCGTTCAAAGTATTGACATTGCCATCTTTGAGTCTTTATCAATGTTTTTGCATTTATTTTTTATCGAATAATTCTTTTTATAGTCTATATTTAATAGACTGCATTATAATCTCTATTAAAACATTGTCATTTTATGAATAAATGAAATAAATTTTTAAAAATTTTAACTTGTAAATAAGGATATTTTAATCAATTTTTTTAAAATAAGATTTTTTTTTTTGTTTATTGCATGGACTAAAAATAAATTTAATTTTTTTAGATTGTATGTAACATTATCCATATTTACCTAGATATTACAAATTGAATCATCTTGATAGCACAAATTAAAAGTTTTAAGTAATTTGCCAAACTTCCCTTAATGGGAAAATATCAAAAATGGAATATTTCTAGAATTGGATAAGGTCATGAACATCAATATATGTGGTGGGCTTCCAACACAAATCCTATATGAATTTGTGGTCATGGCTCATGTCCTTAGATCGAACACGAATCCTTTCCCATTGCCACCAGCAAAATATCAAGGTTTTACTTTATTCCTTCTTTTTTTTATTCTTTTGGAGATATAATTATACCTTTTCGTATATATTTTCAAACACTAGACAAAGGAAATGTATGGTCTCAATTCAACTAATCAAATTGATCTAGATATGCATGGTAAGAGTATTAGTAGGGGACTCAAAAAAATTATAATTTAGCCAAAGTTTAGCTAAGATGCACAATAAATCATTGTAATGGACTAAACAGATAGAATAGTGATTATAGTCCAAAGTTATTTGGTTGGCCCAATTTAGCCAACCCAAGAGATTAGCTAAATATTATTCTTAGAATAAAATAATTCATCTTACCGCTACTTTGGTGACCAAATAGAAATCGAAATGAAATTGGGATAATATGTTAATGCAAATTGTGGTTAAGAAAAAGTTTGAAAATATATCAGTTGAAAGAATATGATCGTTGTTAGAAAAAGATTGTTAGAAAATTATATCTGTTATAAATAATATGAAAATTAGAAAATTAATGTATATCTTTTTAATAATAAACAAATATTTTTAATAATAAACAAATATTTAAATAATAATTAGAATTAAAATAAATAAAATTGTAAAAAATTAATGTTTTAATAGAATTGTGATAGATTTGGAAAATCTATTATTTGGTTGCGTTAAAAACGGCTAGCTAAATTTATAAAAGGGAATTATCTAATCAAATTTTATTGAGTCCATTATTAATGCTCCTAATAGCCAACAAAGATCCACAACCGTAAAACCCCCGAACAGATTCATTAATTTTGACCAGATCACAAATTGGGCATGTTTCAAACGCATGGCCCAAGGGAAAGATGAATTATTTATGATGAAAATAATATTTAGCTACGGGCTGGCTAGATTTGGTCAGTGAACAAAATCTTGGGCTATAATTATTGCTTATTTATTGGGTTCATTCTGGTAGATTGTTGTGCAACCTAACTAAACTCTAGCTAAAAGTTGATTAGGTTAAGAGCATGTTTGGGATTTCGTTTCAAAATTTTAAAAGTACTTTTAAGTAGTTAAAAATACTTTTAAAGAAAAATGAGTTGTTTTGGTAACTTTATTAAAAGCGTTTTAATCGGTTGAAAAGCTAAAAATTAACTTTATCAATAAGCACAAAATTAGAGTTTTTTTCAAAAAGCTCCTGTAAATAACTATATATTTTTAAACAACTACCGTAACTAACTCTAAAAGTGCTTTAGACATATGAATCCCAAACAATAAATGACTTTTTAGTAGTAGAGTTTATTACATTAAACTTTAAGCTATAAGCTTTAAGCTAAAAGTAATATTTCTCACCGCAATCCCAAACATACACTAAGTCTACTCCTCTCCAAGTGCTCTAACAAAGCCCGGCCTAGAAAATACACATACACATCATATTTGTGTATATACACGTATATAAGAATAATACTAGAAAGATGTATTTTTATCTTCTTTTTTTATGTAGGTCTCAAATATACAATATTTGTTATAAAAAAGATCGTGTGCCAATTATGCATGGAAGACACCCATTTTGAACTTTGCTAATATATATTAGAATTGACTGAACTACTCAAGTTACATTATATGTGCATCACTAATACATTGTATGGTTGTCCGGTTAGTTAAATGCAATTAATGAGAATAATAATTCATTAGTCCAACAATAAGATTTGAAGGCTTGTTAGTTCATCATGCTATTGCTTTTAAGTTTACATACAACTAATTTCTTAGGGATTGATCGAGAGGTTCCTTTTCCGTGTGATGTATGGATGGGAAAGGGGCAGAACAAGTCTTTGTCTTACCGTGTCAAATGGGCAGTTGGAACAAACTCATAAATGATATTTAGTGCGACATGCAAGCGTAGGGACATCCACCCAATTAAGGTACTTCTCAATTTTATTTTTATTTTTCCAACTTAAGAGACTGTTTAGAGCGCGAGATCGACTCGTGATGTGTGCTCAACGGTATTTATTGTTGTTTATATTGAGAAGTATTAAATGAAAAAAAAAATTATAAAATCTACTTTATATATCTATCATTTCCCACTCTAAAATATTTGAAAAAATAACTTCATTAAGTATTCACTCACAAGCCAAACTTTTATGAGAGAAAAGATATAACTCTAAGAGGATGTTTGAATTTAAAATACTTGTCAACTCAATTTATCTCATTTCATATAAATGTATCGTTTGAATTTAAAATTCACCTCAACTCATTTTCATTTCATCATTACACTTTTTTAATTTTTCCTAAAAAAACATAAATTCTTATATACATTTTTCAAATTCTAATATACATTTTTTAAATTTAGAAATAATAATAATATTAAAAAATAAATTAAACTCATTTCAACTCATCTAATCTTTCAATTCAAACAGAACAAATTGAGCAAGTGTTGCACATTTGTTTAAAAAAAACAAATTGCCACTAGAAAAGGTCTAATCCTCTCCCCGTATTCTGTTGGGTCGTATATGGGCTTGGAGCATAGCATGAAATATATTCTGGCTAGTGCTAGAGGAAAAATCACTCAAGAACTTTAGAATAAAAGACCTATTGACATCTAGAAAAATAGGCATGTTTGGATGCTTAAAATATCTCAAAAGTATTTGAACAGTAATAAAATTGTTTGAGTGAATATATTTTATTTAATTTTAAAAAAAAGTGAGAGAAAAAAAGTTAAATAAAAATATATCTTAAAAAAGTACTAACTTAAAATTTTGTGAGAGTGAATAGATAAGTTAAGAAATTGTTTAAATCTAATTTTTTAGTAATATATTTATTTTGAAGATGGTAAAAGTTGTATTTTTTTATTTTTGTATTTGAGTAAGGATTAGATCATAAAATATAAAATTTAAAAGTATTTTATGTTTGAAGATGTTTGAGGATAAAATTATGAAAATTTTGATAATACGGAGAATTTTGAAAATTTTCATACTTCCAAACATGGAACGCCCTAAAAAGTTAAAAACCAATAAATCTTTTTCGACGACTTTCACTTCAACACAATTAGAGTCTTTGCAAAAGACGAACTTCTTTGTGGCGATAAAAGTTGCCTAGCTACTTTGGTTAGTGAGTAATATTAAGAAGGGTTGAAAATAGTTATGAATAATAATTAAAAAATAATAATAAAAAGTAAGTAGTAAATAATAAAATAATAAATCATAATTGAGTATTTTGACAGAGTAATAATACACTTAGTGTCTTATTATCATTTGTTTATTGTTCTTAGTGTATTTATTTATTTATTTATTTATTTATTTAAGTAATTTTTTAACATCCTTAATCATTAAATTTTTTTAAAGATATATAACTTTATTCATAATTTATTTTTTAATTATTAAATAAAAAATATTTTTAAAAAAATAATAAAAGAATAATAATAAAGTGATAAAGCTATCACTTTCCCTTTCCATTTTGAGAATACTTAAAAACTATTGTTATTTGTCAAACTTAGCTGTTTTAGTCTACATGCACTGATCTTCTATTGCATAATAAAAAAACAAAAATAGAATTGGGAAAAATTTGGCCGCAGAAAGCATGTTGTGGAGAGATATATTGGTTATAATATATGTGACTTTAATGTTTGGATCCGAAATTGTGTGGTCTGATTCTGAATAATTAGAGGGAAGGTTGGGCCTTGTGCCTATAATTAAAGGTCGATATTCACCCATCTGCGGCTCTACCTTCTTCTGCATCGGAATGCATGTGAAGTGACGATCGGTCGTCCTTTGGATCCAAAGAGAAAGTTCATCGAAATTTCCTCCAATTCTACTCATTTTCCCTCCGGTTGTGTACCAAAAAGGACGGCCAAAAATTGGCTTGGCTTATTCTCCACCGTATATACACAAAGTGGGATTCATAGATCTTTTATAAATATTTCAAGGATAACAGTTTTTACGCAAATGTGGGTTACAACTTACAATATCAATAAGGCCTGATTTAAAGTAGAAGATGAGTTGGATTTAGATAAATTTAATTTATTTTTATATTATTATTATTTAAAAATTTTAAAAAATTAAATTTAAATTTTAAAAATATGTATTAAAATTTTAAAAAATATAATAATAAATTTGAGATAAATTAAAACGAACTGACTACATTTACGAATTCAAACCGTCTCGTCTGAATTCAAATCAGCCGTTAATCTCAAAGCTGGTAATAGACAATTATGACCAAAAACTCTCATCCAATGTGACATCATATTTATGCTATTTATTATAAAAGAAATATGATTTTAATTGAAATCGGCATTACTCTATAATGAAATATGATTTGGTAGGAAAAAATAGAAAAAATAGAAAAGAAAAAACAAGTTTGCTTGGAGTCTCTTCATTTTTCTTTTGAATGACTTCAATATACGCTAATTGCCCAATTCGTTAACAAAATATAAGTCATTTTATTTTATTTTATTTTATTTCATCTAATTATTACACTTTTTTAAATTTTAATATAAAATAATTTAATTAATTTAATCTTTTCAAATTCTAATACAAAAATTATATACAAAAATTATATACAAAAATTAATTTTTTACTTTAATCTCAACTCATATCATCTATAAAAATAAATTAGGCAAAAATTAATTTAAGTATGAAATTAAATTATGATTATTTATAAATTTATTTTTATAAAAATTCTTTTTGCCCAAGACAAAATCTGAACAGTACTAAATTTTATGCATCTGTCCACTAATGTACAGAAGAGAGAATCTCAGGAAAATAAATGAAAAAAAAAATCAGATATCATAAACATTAATAATACAAAATTTAATTAATGTTAATCATTCAATTTCCTCAACCTCCACCATTCCTCCAACACCATCGGCACCATTGTCGCCAGCACCTCCGACTTCGTCCAACCACCGCTCTATTGGCATGCATTCCGCCTTGTGCCGAAGCTTCCAATCAAGGGCTTGGCACCCACGCGAGCAGTAATTCACCATGCCGCATACCGAGCACCGACGAAACTCGTGAGCCCTTGTCTCCGGTCGGCCGCACCCTCCGTGTGAGCACAGTCTGAGACCCTCGCCGAGCCCAACCTTTTCCGATTCGAACCAGTCCCTCAAAAACCGGTTCACCGGATGCGCCTCCGGGGCCGGTACGTTGCAACCGAAGTCGCTCAAAAGTCCTTCGCAACCCGAACCGCTAACGCATGGGGTGTTGTGATTGTGGTTGTGCAGCATCCAAGCCGGAGACGAGAGGTAGCGTAGAACGGACGCGAGTTCGCGCGCGTTGGCTTGTACCAGGAACCGGCGTCCCTGAGCGATGTTTTGGCGGGCCCCGTAGCCATCCTGGAAGCAATGTCCCAACTCGCGAAGGGCATCGACGTGACCGAGGAAAGCAGCTCGAGCGCATAGAGCCACTCCGGCTTGGAGGTTCTTGTCGCTCTTGGATCCTCCGCTGCCGTTGAACTGTATTACTGCGAGGGAGTACAGAGCCGACGCGTGAGACTTAATCGCCGCCTTAGCCATGAGCGAAGCCCCGCTTCCTCGATTCTGTAAGCAATAAAATCGGATCTACAACCGAGTAAAACAAGAAGAAACAGAAGAACAAGCAATCAGTACGAAGATATATTTGAAAAACGAAATTTATTCTATTGACTAATAATTTGCAGTAACATCTCCAGTAGGCTACTGACCATTCCTAGAGTATAAGAGGCTTCGACGTTGCCAGCGTTGGCGCACAGTTTGAGGAAACGGTCGGCGGATTCGGACCAGTTCTTGGGTTTGATTGCAAACGCTTTTGCTCCGGCTTTGGATAAAACCAGAGGATGAAGACCTAAGCGGTTCAGTCTTTTGCATCTGTTACAGAAATCATCCCAAAAAAAAGTTTAAAAAAAAAAGGGAAAGCGGACGAGAAACAGACACAGAAACAGAAGTTGGCATGATGAATAAGCATACGTGATGAGAACGTTCACGAGATCGGAAGGGGAAGAAGCGGAGGAACTGAGTTTGCAGAGGATGAAGACGAGGAGATCGTCCGGCAAGTCGTCGAAGAGGTCGGACTTACCCGAGAGTGTGGTTGCCGTAATTCGTGGCCTTTTCCTGAACATGGTTGGGGACTTTGGGGACGCTGAGGCTTTGAATAGCGAAGGGAAGATGGCGCTATTTGTATTCGAGTCTTGAGATGGGAGTTGCTTTTGCGTCGTGTGCGTGCGTGTCTGAACAGAGGCAGCGTGGCGCTTTATATGGCACCAGAAAGATCGAGGAGAAAGAACCCAGCCAGGGAGCGTCGTTTTGCCCCAGGCAATCTGCTGGAGCCTGGGGGGCCACTTTTTTGTTTCAAGATTTGAAATTATTAACTTTTTCTGTTTATTTTATTTATTTTGTGTGAGATATTGGCCTAATTTTTCTTGTTTCTAGTCGTTTTTCATTAAATAGAATTTTATTTTAAATTTTATTTTATTTTATAAATTTTAGATAATAAAGTATAATTTATTTTTTAGAAATAAGATAAAATAAAATAAAAGTTATAAATTATTATAAATTATTTTTAAATATTAATTTTATTTAAAGATTTAAAAAATTATTTTAGTATTTGAAAAAGTTAAATTATTTATTTTATTTTATATAAAAATAAAAAATATATATATAATAATAAATTTAAAATGAGATAAAATAGATTGAAAAAACAGACAAGATCTAAATTAGTCAGAAAAAAAACTCTAGTCATTTTTACCTATAATTTATAAAAACATATTAAACAAAAGATATTTAGTAAGTGAACCCAATGAAATATTATTATTAGTTGAGAAAAAAAATGAGAAATTATTATTAATTCAAACGGGATGTAGATATATATTATATGGAATCATGAATCTTGATATTTAAATCCACTGCATACGTTAAATCTAATTACACTATTAACATATCAAATGTAAACAATATATATTTTAAAAATTATTTTATACACTACATTATTATTTCGTTCCCATCTTATTACATAAGATGTATTATATTTATTATTATTGGATTTCTTTCTTAAATGATAAAATAAAAATAATATAAGATTATAGAATATATCATTACTCATATTTAAATATTTTGCATGAAAATGAATGATCTCTTCAAATTCTTGACTAAATATCAATGGAGTATTTAAATCATGTGAAATTGTTTTGAGAAACTTTTTAACGATTAAAATGATAGAATCGTTCAAAAGTATCGACCATTAAGCCTTAGTCAATGTAAAATAATTTATTAGGCATTAATCCTAAATAAGGATGGCGTAATACTCTGATATAAAATTAAAATTACTACAAGCATTAATTTTAAAATTATGATAGAATGGAGTATCACATGTCTGTATTTTGAGAAAACGTCATTACTTTATCAATCATAATTTTGATTATTTTTAATAATGATATGCTTATAATTATCTTATATTTTTTTTAAAAATGAATTAATATTATTAAATAATTATAAAAGAGTGTAGTCATAAATTTCTCTTTATTTTTACTTTTATATATGGGCAAAGCTATATACAAATCATTTTTATGGACTTTTTGGCTGTCCAAATAATGGATAGGTAGAAATAATCTCAATTTTAAAATAAAATTAATTAAAATGCTTTATTTATAAATAAAAAAAATTTCAAAATCTGAAAAATAAATTTTATTTACTTATAAAATAGAAGTATTTTAATTAAATTTGCAATATCGTTCATAAATATAAATTATAAGAAGAATTTTCTTTTAAATAACATTTAATGTATAGATAAATAAATAATACTTATTTATAAATAAATAACATTTATGTATAGATTAGTTTGGATTCCTCTTGTGGAGGATGTCTCGGATAGCGAGTAGGGGATTGGTCAAAAGACACGCAGGGGACCCATGCATGCAACTCACGGACTTCCATTGTTTGGGGTTGGACAAAAATATATGCCATCTCAAAGTGCCGGACCTCTTCTTCTTCCTTTTTTTTTTTTTTTGGTTTAATCGGTAAAATCGATTTTCTATCTATTTCATTCAAATGTAATCCATGATTTATTTATTTTTTTTATTTTTTATTTTTTTTTGTGTGGGGTCACCATGTGATCACGTCTATATAGTCTACCAAATTGGTTTAAACTTTAAAGTGACAGCAACTCATGAATATATGTGCCTTTACTTTGGATAAGGAAATCTGGATCTTAATTACATTGATCAATTGCATCCAGTTTTGACCCACTAAATATTGCAAGATAATAAACATGCTTGTTGACTGCCCTATTAATGTTTCAAAGAGTGATCAAAACGCCATATTTTAAAATATTTTTTTTTTTAATTTGATTTGGGCAGTATGACATCAGACTGTGATCAGTCTCCTCCTTATTGATCAAGAAGATATATGGGTGTACAAAATTTTCAATTTTCATTAAGAAGTTAATTATATATATATATAGTAATTACAATATTAAATATTTTTGTTTAAATAAAAGGCTAGCTAAATGGGTTGCAATATTTGAATCTCCAACGCATGCACATGAAATTCCCACTTGCATGATGCCCTTGCTTGCACGTATGGCTACTCTCTCTCTCTCTATATATATATTTATATATATATAGAGAGAGAGTAGCTCATGAATCATACACTTTGCAGATGACTAAGACAAGGTAGGTGATAATAATGAATCATGTCGCATGCCTTTCGTCCTCTTGATTTATTTATTTATTTATTTATTTTTATTATCTTTGAATATTTTATTATGATCTCAAGGCATTCATGCATACGTAGAAAAGTCGAGAGATGAAAGAGAGAATTGTGTAAATGAAGCTAAGCTAGATAGATAGATATTTATCATATTCATCATGTGGGCATCACGAAATGAAAAGGAATAGTTTTTTTTTTTTTTTTTTTGGAGGGGAGGGGAGGGAAGAGGGTGCATTAATCTTTGAATTGGATATGTATTGGGGAGGGAGGGAATGTAGGTTTTGGATAAGGTTTGAAGACGTGGATGAGTTGGTGGAACACAAATCTTTATTTTCCAATCACGCCAAAAGGCTTTGGAGATGAATTCTTTTGGTTTGGTAGGAAACGAGTGTGGCATTACTTTCCATGTGCCACGACCTTGTTCTAAACATTTTAATCATTGCCATTTTTATTTAATATTTTTCTCTCTTATAGCCTAATTTAAGCTTTCTTAATGTTTTAGTCCTTTTCATTTTGTGGTTGAGAGTTTCTGAATTAAGAGTGCTTTTACACGGTAAGAAAATAGGATTTTTTTGATTAATAAATTGTAACGAAACAATTATTTACAATTAATTTTGATTATAAATAATTATTTTATTATAATTAATTGACTGTAAATAAAGAATTTTCTTGTAATATTAGTAACATAAAAGTTATTGACGACTTGAGGTGATGATCATGTAAATTGTTAGGGGATATTGTTCTTGATTTACCACCGTTTCAAATATTTTTGGACGGTTGAGTGCGATGTCGAATGTCATAAAAAAAAAAAACTTGAATATATTTTCCTTAACACCAATCAACGGTTCACAAAAGGATTAACCATACTAAAAAGCAGTTGAGTTTTAGCCAAAATAACAAAAATCCTTTGCAAAATGCTTGGATCATGTGTGGCTAATTAATTATTATTATTATTATTATGTTTTTTTTTTTTTTTGGCCTATTAGAAACTTTACGACTACTAAATCACAAGGAGCTATTAATTATAAGAATCCTGCTAAAGCCAGGTATAAAAGTCATAAATGGTGGCCAACGAATGGGCTATTTCCCTTTTTTTTTTTTACATTTTTTTATATCTTTAAATATATATATTTTTTGAATTTACAATATTATTTGAAAATACTTTTTTAATAACTAAGTAAAATAAATCGGTGGCCACCATATGTGGCTTTTCACTGTGGGAGTAGCATTATTCTAATTATAATATTAGTGTCAAGTGCATTTTATTGTTAGAAAAACATCTTAGCCAGTATTTTAAATATCATATCGGTATCGGTACTAATCAAGTCACTGAAACGAAATATTTCGATATCAGTATCGTTTCGTATATCATTTCGAAATAATTTATACATAAATAAATTATATAGATAAATATATATGTAATTAATTTAGTTTAAATTGAGGTTAAAACATAGTAAAAAAAAAAAAACCTGGAAGGCCGAAATTCGATACGGCCATTACTAGCCGTACCGAACATTTTTCGGCCGATTTCGGTCGTACTGGCCAATACGGCCGAAAAATCAACCAAAACAAAATACCATATTCGGCCGGTACGGAAAATTCCGGCCAGTACGGTACAGTATTTGAAACACTAATCTTAGCTACAAAAATATCTCATAAAAGTGGTTTAATATTGTTATAAATTATATTATAAAGTTAATTTCATTGTGAATTAAATATAACTTATTATATAAAATTATATTAATTTGTAAATTTATTTGTGGATATAACATTTCTATTTGATAAGTATATACTACACTCTCAATCTTATTTTATCTTACGTACCTATTAATGTGATAATATATAAATATATATATATATATATATCGGTATAATATGATGTGTTGAACATAACATAACACTTTTTAAGAGTATTCATATTGATTTCATTAAATGAATTATTAAAATTTGATGAGAAGTACATATTTAATGAGATGAATATATTATATTCACCATAAGTTTATATTGAATTTATCATTAGACTCATCAAAATAATAATATAATAATATTTTTTAAAAAGAAAAGGAAAAAGTGAGAAAGAAAAAAGGAAAATAAAAGAAGGAATAAAATGGGAAAATAAAATATAGTAAATAAATAGAATAATGAGTTAATAATAACCTTTCATATCTAAAAGTCTCTTTATTTTTATTGTAACTCAAAATTAAAAAAAAAAATATTTTGATAAAATCAATATAGATTATTTTAAATATAAATTATCAAATATATATTTGATAAATCTTTTAGTGAGGCCAATATAAATATTCTAATAACTCATAGACAATTTTGTACGTAATTAGTGAGTTCATAATGCATTGAAAGCCTCGAACTTTATTGAAATGATTGATCTAATGCCTCAATCAACGGAGTGAATGTGGTATGGATGATCTCGGATGACTATGCAGCTCATGTTTGGAAGAAAATTTGAAGTCAAGGCGATTAATGAGTTACATCCCTTTCTTGAAGACTTCCCATGCACGCAGCCTATTTATGCATATATGCTGCATAGGTATTTAATTAATTAACCCATCAACACAATATTCTATGTATATGATGCAGATGTGAAGGGAATTAGGGGCGGTTTGTTTTTAAAATTGAGTTTTATTATTTATAACTTATTTCGTTATTTTAATTTATTTTAAATTTCAACTCATCTCAACTGTTTATTTTATTATTATTCATAACTCATCTCATCTCATCTTATTTCTGAATCCAAACAAGCTACTCTTAATTAAATTGTTGAGAGAAATTTAAACAATAAAAATAATTATCTCTCACTTTGTGTAAACTTATTAGGAAGAAATTAAATAAAGAAAAATCATACATACACAGAGAGTCAATATTTTTTACATAAAAAGCCCTTCAATACAAAGAAAGAATTCACGAAACTTAATCCAGTTAAAGTTTCCACTATCAATAATATTGTGCATACAAATATTTTCTCTAGATAGCACTAGAGGTATATAATCAACAATGATCTCAACAAAAAATACTTTCCTGACAATCAAACAATGTGATTATGAGATATCTTATCAAAAATGCATTATTGTTCATGACCTTTAATACCAAAATTATTATTCCAAATTCGTTCTTACCGTTCAAATTGTAGAGTGTTGAATCACGAACATGCCTAATTTTTCAGCTAATTGGACCACAAACAATTTTGATTAGAACGCTTGATTGAAATTAGACGAATTTTTCTATATTTGAATATCTCTCCATTTCCCCCAATTTTTCACTTTTTTTTTTCTTTTTTTTACTTTCTACCAATACAAGGCAACATTAAGACTTGAAATCTCAAGTAAAGTTAGGCCTAAACTCTCTTTTTATGTGAGTTTAATGATTTTACATGGGTCTTCCTCCAACTAAGAGGAAAATCCACACAACATAAACCACGTGTAAATTGGTTATATCAATGTTCTTACTCCCTATAAATTAATTACAAAAAAGAAGTCAAGAAAGAAAGATATATCATGTTGCTTTAAGAACAAACTCTAAAGAACCTTAAAAAAAAAAAAAACTCCAAAGAACCTGATCATGTTCCAACAAAATGATATTTCAGTTTGAATTTTTTTGCCAAGATTAGCTATCATGTACAAATTACGTCTAGACGCACGATGATCTTGACTGAATTTTACATAATTATTGTTTAAAATGAGGGTATTTTTAAAAAAATATATGACGATATTTTTATAAGTTTTTTTTTAAAAAATAATATATAAAAAAATAATTAGGCATCGAGATCATGCTTTCCTTCCGAGTACATGAGAATTCATAAAGGCTTGGTAGGCGCCTAACTAGTCTAGAGTGTGTGCATTCCTTTTTTTTTCCTCTCTAAGGCTAGTGTGTATGCATGATTGTGACTTTTTTTTGTTCGATTATTAAGCAGCAAATAAAAAAAAAAGAAAAAACTAGAAACTACATGTTCATGAAGTAGTACTTGCTACCTTTAAAAGCATGAAAATGACTGATGTAAATTATTGTAGTGATTGATGAAATTCACAACCCCGTTGTGCCTATTTTTTAAATGATGGATAGGTTGTGCAAAAATACACATTAATGATAACAAATAAAGTAAAAGCCAAAACATCAAGAAAACGACAAATAATATACGTGGATTAGTAAATTACTTATATTGATAAAGCTATATAAAGCCCGCTTTATTTTAGAAGATAAAATTAAAAATCTCAAATTTTTATAAATTTATTATTATATTTTTATAAATTTTATATAAAATATAATAAAAAAATTAATATTTTCAAATTCTAAAATCACTTTTTCAAATCTAAAAACAAAAGTAAAATTAATATTAAAAAAATATATTACAACAATATTTTATTTATTTTATTTATTTTTATCTCATCTCATCTCATTTTTAAAAATAAATAGAGCCTAATATTATTAACTAGAGTAGATTATAATTATTAGATCTCAACTCACACTCTTTAGAATTTTTTTTCTCTTACACATAATATGTACTCACTTAATAATTATTTTATCTCAATAATGCTGAAAAATTATATAAAACAAATCAAATACAAATATTTATAATAAATGACATTGGAAACTCTAATTTTTGACTTTTTGCAATATTTATTTGAGCAGAGTAACAAGTTAACTCTTAGTTTTACCTTCTCAAGCAAAATATCGTGTTAACTCTCTATTTCTCGATTTTTTAACTCCTAAACTAGTCTTTACATGTAATCCGATAACATATATCCACCTAACATAATATATATATCCATGATATATAACCATAGAGTTACATAAATATTATTAATTATAGTATATTACAATTATTGAATCTCAACTCATACCCTCCAAGATTTTTTTCTCTTACACACAATATGCAATCATTTAATAATTGTTTCATCTCAATAATGTTGAAAAGTCGTATAAAACAAGTCAAATACAAAATATTTATAATAAAAGATGCTGAGAATCTTAATTTTTAATTTCTTGCAATATTCACTTGAGTAAAGTGTTGGGCTAACTTTTTATCTTGCTTTCAGTTGAGCAGAATATTGAGTTAACTCTATATTTTTCGATTTTTCAACTCCTAAACTAATTTCTATATGTAATCCAACAACATATATCTCCATAACATAATATATATATATATAATATCTTTAAATAATTTTGATGAACTAGAAAACACATAATAATATAAAAATTAAATCCATTTGGAGTCAGAGAGACGATAAACATAAATATCACCACTTTTCTGATTGAGAGATCATAAATCTCAAGCCTTTCATGTTAAAAAGTTTTCCCAAGCAAATCCTAATAGAAATAAGACTGATCTTATGTTAAATCTTTTTGGAAACAGTAGTTGGGATTTCCCTATTTTTATGAAAAATATTACTATACTGCCTTATTTTGTCATTCATTTTGATAGCTCATATATTTTTTTATTTTTTATTTTTTATTTTTTATTTTTTATTTTTTTCATGATTAAGGAAATAATTATTAGCATATTGGTTTTTTTATATATTTAAATTTTTTTAAACATATTTAAAAATATTTGAAATAAAAATATAACAAATATATAAATTACATTAAAAGATACATCCAGTAAATAAGTTGAGGAAATATAATCACACCACCCTTTTTATAAAGGGAATGGCTGGCATGAGGAATGGGCGCATTTCGACCTTTTTACACCACCTAATCACAACATGCCACGTAAGAATTTCTTCAAAAATGAAATAAACTTGAGTGTAGTGAATCCATAACCCCATTTTACCTCACCCTACACATTTTTCCTTCCCTTTTTTCTTTCTTCAGTTTTCTCCCGTTTCTCTCTCTCTCTCTCTCTCTCTCTCTCTCTCATTCGAATCCGTAGGGAACTCAGTCAGTCTAAATGCACCACTTTTGAAGAAGGTGATTGCGGGAGACGTTGGGAACGATTTGGTACATCTCAGATTGATGGGGTTGCGGGAGACGTTGGGATCGATTTTCAACAGGTGGGGGGAGTTGCAGCCATTCTTTGATTTTGGAGAGTACGAGAAGCCAAACTGAAATATTGACCCTTCGTTGAGACGCTATTGTTATTGCACCACATCAGTCTAAATGCAACTAACCCATCTACTGACATTCCGTGCAAAAGCCATCAATCTTAGAGAGAATTCCATCAAATTTTCCTTGAAAACTGAGAGGGGAGCCTGAGAATCGATGAGGATGAAACTAGATTTAGAAATTGAGTTTTATTATTCACAATTAAATTTTTTCATCAAATTTTCCGTACAAAGAGACATCAATCTGCCGGGTTTGTTTTATAAACTTATTTTTTATTTTTTATTTATCTTTTTTACTCATTTTATTATTATTTATAACTCATTTCATCTTATCTCTATATTCAAACGAGCCTTAATGACAAAAAAAAAACTTAATTTGGCCTGAAGAAGGAGCAATAGTATGAGAGATGAAGGCTGAAGATTAAAATTATGTTGAGAGTGTTTGAAAATATTTATAAATAATAATAAAAAATAGATAAAATAATAATAATATTGAATAATAATAAATAATAATAATAAGTAAAAAATAATAATAATAAAATAAATAATAATAATAAATGTTGAAAAATGTTGAAAAGCTCTTGAGAGAGTAAATGGGTGAAATTTGAAGATAGGGGAAAGATAGGGAAAGATGTATAAGTAGAAAGGGGCTATGATTCACTACAACTAATTCTATTTCACTTTTAAAAAAATTCTGATGTATCATTCAGTGGTATAACCATATAAGAATAATTCCCTAGTTATTTCATTTGTTTAGTTAAAATTTAGTTAAAAAATATAAAAATAAATTTTAATAAACTCAATAAAATTAAAATAAATTTTACTTTCTCTCTCCTCATTCTCCATATTATAATTAGAGGATTGTGGGTGCTCTAATAAATTAATATTCAAATTATAATTAGAATTAAAATAAAAAAAAGATAAAAATTTAATATTTTAATAGTATAATTTTTGATTTATTGAGTCTATTATTTGATATAATAAAAAATGACTAATTAAAATTTATAAAAATGATATTTTAAATTAAAATTTAGCTAAATTTTAATTAGTTAATTGTGAATGCTCTAAATCTAAAAACTTACACGCCTTCCAAATTGAAGTTTCTCTTTTTTAAACCGTCATCCCTAATCTTTCTTGCAAGCGTGGCTCTACAACCACCGGGGTCCAATTTGAGTCCCAACAGGCAACAAGGGTAAATGTTTTTTTTTTTTTAAATATTTTTTAAAAACATATTAAAATTCATAATATTAATAAAAAAACATTTATTTAATTATTAAATAAAATAATAAAAATTTGTGTCGGAAGAAATATTCAATCCATTATCAAAATTCTAAGCATTTCTCTTCCTGCAAAATTTGGATTAGATTTTTATTAATCAAAATATGTCATGTAACTAAAAATAATAAAATAAAGAATAAAGAATAGCATTGTTTCTAAGCAATAATATAAAATCTTGTTTGGATATCAAAATTATCTCAATTTATTTTATTTAATTATTCTAATTTTCTTAATAAAATATACTAAATAATTTATTTTTTAATTTTTAATTTTAAAATAAAAATAATATTTTAATATATTTTATTTTATTTTTAATTTTAATCTCAACTCAACTCAATATGTAAATCTTTTCGATGTTAATGCAGACTACAAAAATATAATAGCATGTATATATATATATTTATTTATATAAGTCTCCTAATAATATAAAGTGGTAGTGGTGCATTGCATGCGGCACGCACTTCAGGCGCTGAAGCGAGCAAGCATGCTGCAGTCAATGCATCCCTTTCAAAAAGCAGATGAGTGCATGCGGTGCCAAAAACAGTGATATATATGCAGATGTTGAATACTGTGGCTGGAAGTGGATCTAAGCTTAAAATTGATGGATCTCCTTTTCTTGTTCAGCTAGAAGGTAATCTATTACGTCCATTTACATTACCGCCTTTGATTCCTTCCTGCAAACCCCATTCTCACTAATCTCATTCATGCAACACAGCAATCCCATCTTTCACGCTCACTTGTTTCGTTGTGTATTTTTTTTAAATGAATAATATTATATATAATCATCAGTCATATAATTTGTAAGTACTGTATAATCATTTTATAAAAGAGTAGTATTTATTATTAAAAAAATAATTATTTTCATGTGAATCATATATTTAATTTATATATATTTTTAAAGTAATTACACAACGTTTGCACATTCAAGATTGCAAATATCAATGGCAGAATCATATTGGGGTAGGGGCATGCATCCCCAAAATTTTCTCAAAACTCAAATATAACCCTTAATTTTTTTCATAATTTCATGTATATAGAAATTGGTTCTCCCAAAAAATTTATAATTTCTTTATTTTCATATGCTTTATAAAATTTTACAAAATCTCAATATATATATAAATGTCTCTCTCTAATTAAATTAAATAATAAACTATTAACATTTATCTCAATTTTTTGTTATACAATACTATTGAGTTTTTTAATATAGAATCCGAAGTGAAAATATTATAAAAATCATTTAAGATTGATAATTTATATAAAAATTAATAGAGATGATTTATCTTCTAAATTTCATTGAACAAGAAACAAATTTATTTAAAGTCTCATTTGTAGTATTCTATATTTAATGTGACATCAAAATAGATAAATTTTACATTAAATTTAACTAATTAGCTTAGATATTAGAATGAAAGATGACATTTTAAAAGATCATTTGATAATTTATACGAAAAAAATAATTTCTAAGTATTTCATTTTTATAGAAATAATAATGGATAAATATTACTTTCTGAAACAGACATTAAGTTGCGTTTTTACATTATTTGACAAATTATCAAATATTAACTTTATATATGCTTTGTAATTTTGTAATATTTTTTATAGTTTATATAAATATTTCATGTAATAGAAAAGTTGGCTCCATAAAAAAAAAAATTGTTGATTTTGCGATTGACAAATATCATTTCTCATTTTAAATAGTTGCTGATTAAGGTTGTGCTTGGAAGCATAGACCATGATCTCATACTACTATTTATAAACAGTTAACTATTATTTACTATTATCTTACTATTATTAATAAATTATTTTTTTACAATCATTTACAGATGATCTAGGATATATATACTCTTCATAAATAATATGAGAGATGATAAGATTTAGGCTAAAGAATCGTATTACTCCTTATAAAAAATCTTATTTTAAGAAAAAAAAATTAAAATTTTTGTTAAATCTTAAAAAAATGCACTCACTTATTAGAAAAAAGAATTTGAGATTTTTTCTCGGCATATAAAGTAAAGTTAAATTTTGAATTCAAGACTCCCCTATTAATATATAATAGATTAAGTCATTAATTGTTTTCAAAAATTAAACCGAATAAAAATCAACTGTGAACTTAATCATTTTAATTATATACATACATGTATTATATTCTCAATATGTATATATATACATATATATATATATATATTAAGGTACATGGTAGAAGAATTTTCGTAATTAAGATAGTTAGAGATAGACAAGCATTGACATAGACATCTAGGGTTGACAGATTGATATTATATATATGTGAGGCTGTAAGATTCTTCGTGCGTGGAATGGGTGGCCTATCAATCCCTTTCGTTCTCTCTTAATATTATATATATATAAATCATGGACCTCTATCGAGCAAGTTGGATTTATATATTATTTAGGTCAAGATTGCTTACGAGAATGAAATCAAAAATTTAAAATATATTATTATATTTTTTTATAAAAATTCTAATAAAAAATTCAATTTTTTTTTTTGAAATTTTAAAATAATTTTTTGAAATATCAAAATAAAATTAATATTAAAAAATATATTATAATTAATATAAGAAAAGTGCTTATTTATAATTAATTATTTCTTATCAAATCAATTATTTTTTTACTAAAATGAGTTTTTTTTTTCAAATAATCATTGTCGCTGAAAATAATTTAACCGCAAATATTTGTTTATTTATTTATTTATTTTTATAGTGTTTCTCCATTGAATCTAATATCCCTTTTTTAAAAATTTAAGAAAATCTCGACAACTTGAAGAATCAATATAAAAAAAAATTCGTGAAATACGGATACGCAGCACTGATCTCATTTTAATGTAAGATATAGTATTTTTAAAAACAAGTGGTTATGTAAACAACTTAATGGTATTATGTTATGTACAGAACGAGGATATCTCATTATTATATTTGAAAATAATTAATAATTATTAGTTTCACTTTAGTGAAATTGAAACAGGAATCTCCAGCAACTTGTAGAGTCTATATCAATGATAAGAATAAATATCGGGTACCATAAATTTTCAAAGATAAATATCTAATAAAATAGATTTTCAAGTGATAAATATCATGTATTAATCATGGGCATCCTTACAAATGGTAAAGATTCTTTTGTACTTGTTCTTTCTAGAGAGGCAATTCATCATATAGAAGTATATAATTTGGAAATCGATGCGGATAATACACAATTATCTATATTATATGTCTTATAAATCAGATCATGACATATAAAAGGAAGAAATATTCTTTCTCGTCAAGTACTATTCCCTTTTTACACCTTACATCTTATGTAGATTTTTTATTTTATTTTATTTTGTTATATTTTATCCTTACTAACAAAAATGAAAGATAGCTTAAGAGAAATAAGAGAAGGAAATTTGGTGAGATAAGAGAGTTTGAGGAAATAGAGAACTTGATAAGAGAGGGGATTTGATGAGATGAGAGAGAGAGAGAGTAAAATGATGAGAGAGAGAGAGGGGTTTCGATAAGAAAAATGAGAAATTAAAAAAAATTTGATGAGAGAGAGAAAATGAGTAGGTTTGATAAGATGAAATAATAGTTTAAGAAAAGGGTAAAGAGTTTGATTAAAGAGAAGGTTCGATAAGATTGAGGATAATTTGAAAATAGTAAAATTATAAGTTGTTTTGTATGAGATGTAGGATGTACAATGTCTATCGTAATTAGTTTATATATTTCTTTTTCTTTTTTAAATAGAAAGTAACTTAATATATTAACAAATCAGTTACACATACAGTCATTCAATAAAATAACCCCAATACAAGGGGCGATTACTATAAGATGAGTGTGAGATGTATGTGCGCAGGGTTTATGTTATAATTTAGGATAACATTGAGAAATCCACTAAAAATGGACTGTTACAGTGCACAGATAATTAGATATAGTGACCAAGATTAGAGCCCAATTTATGGTGGGCCCTAGCCTCCAAACCTTACCCAATAACTGCGCCCCTAGCCCATTATTCTTAATCCAATACAAATGGGCTGTCACAGTGCTTAGATATTAAGATATGAGGCTCAACATTTGAGCCCAATTTATGGTGGACTCTAACCTCCTACTTTGCCCAAAAGCTGCGAGCCTAGCCCAGATAGGAATCAATATATGGGTCTTACAATATATCAAAGCCCAAAACACGACAAGAACGAAGCTCTGATTTTCTGAAAAGCATTTCCGTTTTCTTTTCAATTAGGCAAATTCCACAACAAAAATTGCAAGGGGAACGAATCCAAGAGGGGGAAGTAGTCGCAGGACATCTTTTACACGCAGAGAGAGAGAGAGAGAGAGAGGGGGTGCAAGCAATGGAGGCAGAACTGAAAGAGTTGCTGCATGATCTCGAATCTCTGAATCAATCGCTTCCCGATCCTTCTCACCGTGCTTCAATTGATAAGGTATTTCCATTTCATATACCTAAGCTCATATAGTTAGTTAAATATTTCTTTATGTATCTTTATGAGAATTGATGCATGTTTAAATTTGCGGCCCTTAGCTTGAATACACTTGGACCACTCGAATCGGGGGGAATTTGGGCTCGCAGTGTAGTTTTGTTGACGTAAAAATCTATCTTCTGACAGTAATGATACCATTCAGATGTGCCATGTAGCTTTACTGTAACGTTTGTTTTAATTTATCAAAATGCAGAAATGATCCCGCATTTTTTCCTGTTTTTGGTGGAAGTTATGAGACAGGAGAGTTCAAGCTAATGTTTTATGCATATGGACTTTTGTTGATACGATAAATAACAGATGTATTTTTGGGATTCCTTGGGGTTCAGAGAGATGGAAAATTGAACATTTAGCAACAATATGAATTATATCTAATCATATTGGTTTTTTTTGCGATATTCTGATTCATGGTCGTGACTTGCGATTCTGTGAATATGTTTTGTAGCTACGATTACGAGTAGAACATCTCAGAAGTTTAGAAAAGTCAGGACCCATTCGGCGTTTGAAAGTTCAGGTAACCATCTTGTATCTTGAGAGTTTGTACCTCATTTTTGCGGTGTGCATACTCTTTCTGATAAAATCGGTGATTTGCACATTAATTGCTGTGGTGGCAGGATATGAGTGCAGAGGTGGTGGATAGCAATCCTTATAGTAGGCTAATGGCACTTCAGAGGATGGGAATTGTGGAGAACTATGAAAGAATACGGGAGTTCTCGGTTGCCATAGTTGTCTGTATTTATCTTCTCTTTTAGTAATTCTTTAATTTCTATAGAATGGTAGCCTGTTGCACAAGAAATCAATTTTATGGTATGCGATGTTTTCGGTTGCAAATTGATGTGTGGGTTTGTTGGTCATTATTCTCTTTATTCCCTAGGGAAGAGAAGTCGCTATTTTGTTACCACAAAACACCCATCTCTTTGGGTTGTGGCAAAATAATGAATTACTGGTTTCGTTTGCCTACTACTAGCAATGCCAGTGTGGTTGAATACTGGGTATGCTCCACTGGTTCATACTAGTTGGAAGTTGTATACTCTGATTTGCGGGCGGCTTTAGAGTAGCAATAGAAAACCGAAGTCTGGCTTAGGAAAAAGAAAGAAAGAAAAGAAAACTGAGTCCATTTCAGTCAAGTTGTTTTTTGCCTTCTTCCACTATTTGCCCAACTTATACGTAGTTATTTGTAACATCTAATCATCGCATGTAATAGGGTTATTCTGATTTTCTGATGTTGGTCATTCTCATGAGGTCACAGGGAATAGGTGGTGTCGGAAGTGTTGCTGCTGAGATGTTGACAAGGTGTGGTATAGGTCGACTTTTGTTATATGATTATGACAAAGTGGAGTTAGCAAACATGAATAGGTTATTCTTTCGTCCAGAACAGGTATTCACATTATTCTCATTCTTGATTCATACTTATAGTCGTCATCGTATATTTTCCTCGTTTTTGGATTGTATATGCTTAAAAAATTAAGCGTTGATGATTTTTAGATAATACCATCTACTTTTTCTGCTTTATTGGATATTGTATGCTTCATAATTAAGTGTTATTTTTGGATAATAGCTTTTGAAATTTAGTGCCAATTTTTATCGCCAATGTTGTATGACTAAAAATAAAGATTTAAATGAATGTGATTCATATGAAAAAAAGATTCATTCATTATAAAAAAAAAATATTTTGAAATATATTATTCATTATTAAATAAAAATAAAAATATATATATATCCGATCTTTTATAAATCTATTAATTATGAAAATTGAAAAAACTTATACATTTATGGATTGCCATTACAAGTAAATAACAACAATCTTCCCAACTGTTTTGCAGACCATAGATACTTTTCTCTAGAGCATAAGGAAGTTCTTTTAGTGAAGGAATGCACAATCATGCTAATAATGGATGTAATATGATTTGACTTTTCAGGTTGGTATGACAAAGACAGACGCTGCTGTCCAAACTCTCTCAGATATAAATCCTGATGTTGTGCTTGAGGTAAATGCTTTACGAAATTTTTTGTGCCTTGTGATTTTATTACATAGGTTTTTATTATCTTGGTTTCAATGTCTGCGTTTTTTAGGAGTTATTCTCTGATTTTTCTTTTTACAATTCCTAGCCTTTTTCCAAGGGTTTTCTCCCTATCCGAAAATTCTTGGATGAGCTTATGGATTTGAACTAATAGAGCTTTATAATGGAAGTTTTATCATGAACTCATGACTTTGAACTCATTTTTTCCAGTGGGCCTATTAAACCGTTAAATTGGAAACCCTCTGATTTGAGGCTGTTTAATGTTTTTCCTTTGGCTAGATGTCCTAATGTAAATTCGCATAATCTGACTATGCTGGAATTTCCATGCTTATATAGCATAAGTATACAGATGTACAAAACAATAAAATGAGATTTTGAATTTACTAGAGCTGTTAGAAAGTGTCGAATTTGGCTTGGATAAGAGCCCGGAACTTGATAAGTTTTTTCACCAAAGAATTGTTTTTTTAATTTTTTTTAAAGTACCAAAAAATTGCATCATAAGACTAGATCAGATTTTCTATGGCTGGCTCTGGTAGTTGATGCAGTTAAATCTCATTGACCTTGTTCTATATGTGCCTCCTTCACGCTTATCAATCTATCTTTTGTTTAGAGCTATACACTGAACATCACCACGGTGCAAGGTTTTGAAACGTTTATGTCAAGTTTGAAAAATAAGTCATTCTGCCCAAGGAAAGAAGGTAGTGGAGTGGATCTGGTCTTAAGTTGCGTGGATAATTATGAAGCAAGGATGGCTGTCAACCAGGTAATTTAACTTTAACAGTGGGTCTTATTATTGTTTGAAACACAAGGTCATACATCCATCTCTCTCTCCGTCTGTCTCTCATTTCATTCTAACTTCATAAATGGCTGTACAGGCTTGCAATGAACTGAATCAGACGTGGATGGAGTCTGGTAAGTACAAGAGATCCTGTATTTTTTAGCTTTCATTAGTGGTCATCAGAACTGCCTAAAATTTTGAATTATATACTTACAGATATTTGTGAAGAAGATAATGTGAAAAACTTTGTTGCGGATACATCTTATGCTTACATTTCAGTACTCTACATCAGGCATTTTCCTGGGTAAAAATATTATGTCCTAGTCGTCAGCTTGTGCCATTCCTTGTTTAGTGATGCTCAAGATCCATATCTAGATACTTACACAGGTGTAAACCGTCAATGTATTGCAAATATGGACAAGCATATGCCCACATCTATTAGATGTAAAACTTTGTGTCTAACATCATTGTACTTGAGCTATGCCTATTTACTTAGAGTAAAATATCTCTTATTACTTATAAAAGAAAAAGATCATTTTTATTAATTGAATAAATAAATTTCAAAGTTTAAGGTTTGGGTTGGGCTACCACAAGTTTTATATATGTAGATGTCCTTTGATGCACTTTACAAGGAAATTTACTTGAATACTTAAATTTGCGCAGGTGTATCTGAGGACGCTGTTTCTGGTCATATTCAGTTGTTGATACCTGGCGAAACTGCCTGTTTTGCATGTGCACCTCCTCTGGTATGAACTTTCATAGATCCAAATTTGGGTGACGGTGCCTTCTTAATTTACCATCTGATGCTGTTATCTACTGTATTTCAATTTAAATGTATTTTTATTTTTTTTAAAAGCTTCTTATTTTTTCCTAAAAGAATTGGCGACTTTTACATCCAAGGGTTATATTTTTTTATTCTTCATGAACATCTTACTTTTTTAACTCTCAATCTGAAAAATCCACTATAAATGGAAACATGGAACTTAGATTTTTATTTTTTCCTTTCTACTGTAGGTTGTGGCATCGGGAATAGATGAACGGACACTAAAGCGTGAAGGGGTTTGTGCTGCCTCTTTACCTACCACCATGGTACGAGTTCTCCTTATTACTTGTAAAAAAAGGTAGTGTTTTTTGCTGTGTACATTATTATCATTGTAACTGCTGCATTTCCATTATTGGCAAATTTATTTGGTTTTGTAGGGAGTTGTTGCTGGGCTTCTTGTCCAGAACACACTTAAATTCTTGCTTAAGTTTGGACATGTTTCCCCGTACTTGGTAACTCTTTGCATTCTCTCTCTCTCAATATATATTGACTAGCAGATTGCAAGGCTACTACTCTAGGTTACCTCCTTTTTTTTTTGGAATACCAACTGACATACTGATCTCACCTTGCATTGGCTTGCTTGCAGGGATATAATTCTCTTAAAGACTTTTTCCCGACTATGGAAATGAAGCCAAACCCCCAGTGTACAAATGCAGCTTGTCTAGAACGACAGGTAACATGCTTCGATTCAAGCCTTGGTTCACCGAAGTTCATTTATTTGAACCGAGGTTCATTTATTGAAATATACGCATCAGGTTATTCATTTAACCATTGTGGTGGGAATGATATATTTTGTTGCTCTGCAACACGAGAAAGGTGAGGGTGGTGCTTGAGGTGTTGCTGCAACTCTGAGAAGTACTGTCGCTGATGGCTTGCTGCAATGCGAGGGAGAAGATGGCAGAGGTCTGTTTGGCCTTAATAAGGAAACATTTCAATGGGTTGTGGATGAAATGGAACTACTAGTGTTCAGTTTAAATCAGACCTTGCTTTGGTTAAAACGGTGCGTTGAGATGTTAAGTGGAAAGGGGGGAGTTTGGGCCTAGGGGAGGCAGCTGCTGGGCTTGAGGATCAGCCCCTTCATATCGGCCCGTCTGTGGATGAGGAGCTCCGTGTGGGTCAGGGTGAGGTCATGAGGCCCGAAACGCATAGGCCCTTGACTGTGTTATGCCACAGAACGGCAGAAACCTCGCCGGAGTCACCGGCGATCGTGCAACAGTCGGAGGAACTTCGACGTGGTCAGAAAACGCCGATGATGTCGGAGGTAGCACTGGCGTCGCGGGTAGCGCCATTGAACGTTGCCGATGCACAGTTTTCGTCGGAGATAGTGCCTTTGACCTTCGTCGATACACCGGGTTCGCCGTCGGAGTCACCAAGCGGACATAAAATGCTGCTCATTCCAGTGGCATCTCAGGCTGAGGTGCTTGCTCTCTTCTGTTGAAGTCCATCTCGACGCATTGTCTGAGGGAGTGTGCTTCAAGGAAACTGGGGAAGTCCTTCTTGACGCTCGCCGGAGCCACTTTGCGGACAGAAAATGCCGCTCTTCTCAGCGGCAACTCAGGCAGAGGTGCTCCCCTCCGTCGAAGTACATGTGTTGTCCGAGGGAGTGGAAGTGCATTGTGTTAACAGCGAATGGGGGCTTTCTCAGGGGCTTCCTATGAATGGTAAAGAGATAGAGATTAGTGGAGAGGGGTTCAGTGCTCAGGTTGTGAATCAAGACCGTCAGTTGGTAATTTGTAATCTATCACAGTCCAGGGGAGAGGGGATCCATCTAACCCCCTTATGTACACTTCCACCCAGCCCCCATCAGGGGGAGAAATTCATCAGATTGGGTCTTCGATCAGGTGGAGGCGATGAAGAGTTTTATTGAGATCACTTTTGAAGGATACGAAGAGCAATTCTGTGCCCTTCTTATTGCAATGGAAAACGGGCGTTCAAAGTCATATTCTAAACGTGAGAGAATTAAAAAAGTTAACTTGTTCCATTAATTACGACGCCAAGAAAGGGAGCTGTGGTAGGGACAAATTAAAAGGGAGGGGTACCATATTGTTTCTATGAAGCACAAGATCCTTTCTTAGAATGTGCGGGAGCTCAATGATTGCAATAAACGCCTTCGTATCAAATCATTATTACGAATGTGGAAGGTGGATGTAGTGTGCTTGCGGGAAACAAAGTTTCGGGTCATTGATAGACGAATTGTCCGGAGTTTATGGAGTTGTTCGTATGTGGGATGGTCCTACTCGGTCTCCATGGGAGCCTCGAGTGGCGTGTTATTAATGTGGGATAAAAGAGTTATGGAGGCAGTAAAAATATATTGGTGAGTTCTCGGTAGCTTACCTTTTCAAAAATGTTTCAGATGGGTGGGAGTGGGCTTTTGTAGGCATTTACGGGCCAAATGTAGACAGGGAGAGGAGAGGGCTATGGGAGGAACTGGCGGGTATTTACTCAATTTGGAATGTTCCTTGGTGTATGTGTGGTGATTTTAATATCACTTGATTTCATAGCGAGCGGTCAGGAAATTCTCGGAACTCTGTGGCTATGGAAGAATTTTTTGAGTTCATTTTTGATTTGAATCTTATGTATATTCCTCTAAATGGGGGAGAGTTCACCTAATCAAATGGGCGGGTCTGGTCGAAACTTTATAGATTCTTAATTTCCCCAGCATGGGAAGCACACTACCTTGAGTTGTGCCAGAAGCGGTTGGCCTGTATCAACTTAGATCATTTTCCTATTTTGCTAGACTGTGGATGCATCCACAGAAACCGGCGTTATTTCAAGTTTGAAAACTTGTGGCTCACAACGGATGGGTTTGAGGATTTGGTTCGTGCTTGGTGGGCTTCGTACCATTTTGATGGCACTCCTAGTTTCATTCTTGCAGGTAAGCTAAAGGCATTGAAGCAGGACCTGAAGAAGTGGAACTTGGAAATCTTCGGTCACACTGACAATCAAAAAGCAACTCTCTTGGAGGAATTGCAAGAGTTAGAGGACAAGATTTTGTTGGGGGATAGCTCGGAAGAAGTCTTAGGAAGAAAATGTATAGTTGTGGCTAGCTTGGAAATAGTACTGTTAGCAGAGGAGATCTCCTGGCGCCAAAAATCGAGGGCCCTTTGGTTGAAAGAAGGGGACAAATGCACAAAATTCTTTCGCAAAATGGCTAATTCTCACAGACGAAGCAACGCTATTGAGGTACTTCACTTTTGATAATCGGGTTTTTACCTCTCCATCGGATATTGAAGATCCCATTGTGTATTTTTATGAGGATCTTCTTTCAGAATTGGTTGGTTGGAGACCTAAACTTGATAATTTTCCGTTTGAAGCTATTGACTCGCAGAGTATGAGTTAGTTGGAGAGACCTTTCGAGGAAGAGGAGATTTATAAGGTTAGATCTACTATGGCTAAGGACAAAGCACCAGGTCTAGATGGTTTCTCAATGGGTTTTTTTCAAACTTGTTGGGACATTGTAAAATGTGATGTTTTGCAAGTTTTTAGTGAATTTCACTCATTCCAAAAGTTTGAAAAATCCGTTAATGCAACTTTTATTACTCTCATCCCTAAGAAAATTGGGGTTTCGACTATTGAGGAGTTTCGTCCTATAAGCTTGGTGGGTAGTGTGTACAAGATTATTGCAAAGGTTCTTGCTAACCGACTGAGTCCTCTTCTAGAACAAATTATCTCCAAGTCTCAAAATGCCTTCATTCGTGGGAGACATATTCTTGATTCGGTTCTTATTACAAATGAATGTTTGGATCATAAATTGCGAGAGGGGAGTGCAGGTATCCTTTGTAAACTTGATATAGAAAAGGCCTATGATCATGTGAATTGAGATTTTCTCTTATACTTACTTGGGAGGTGTGGATTTGGGGGGAGGTGGATTTCGTGGATGCGTGAGTGTATCTCCACCGTACGGTTCTCAGCTTTCGTTAACGGCTCACCCGTAGGTTTTTTTGAGAACTCCCGAGGCTTGCGGCAAGGAGATCCTTTTTCTTTTCTCCTTTTTGTCATTGTTATGGAGGCACCCACCCGGATGATAGCGACCACAGTTGGGGGTGGTTTCATATCTGGCTTTCAAGTTGGAGGTGGCAATAGTGGGCCTATTAACATCTCCCATCTATTATTTGCAGATGATACACTTCTCTTCTGTGATGTGAATGCTAATCAAATCCAAAGTCTACATGCATTGCTACTCTGCTTTGAAGCTGCATCAGGGCTGAAGGTGAACCTTGGCAAGTCTGAGATGGTGGCAGTGGGTACAGTTCCACATATTACCAGACTAGCAAACTTCTTGAATTGTAAGGTTTCTTCTTTGCCAATTAAATACTTGGACATTCCATCGTTGGGAGCAACTTTCAAGGTTAGAACAATTTGGGAAGGGGTTGTGGAGAAGATTGAAAGAAGATTAGCGGGGTGGAAACGGGTGTACTTATCTAAAAGGGTCGACTCACCTTTATTAAAAGCACTTTTTACTAATCTTCCTACATATTTTCTCTCTTTGTTTCTTATGCCTGTGGAAGTGGTGACTAGAATTGAGAAACTTTTCAGGGCCTTCTTATGGGGGGGCATAGGGGAGGAGAAAAAGTTTCATCTGGTTAACTGGAAGACAATATGTTCCCCAATATCATATGGTGGCTTAGATGTGTGTAACTTGAGAACCTTTAACAAAGTCTTTTTGGAAAAATGGTTATGGAGATATCATCAAGAGGGGGGATTTTTGTGGAAGGAGATTATCGACTCTAGATATGGTGAGGCTTGGGGGGGTTGGTGTTCTAATTATGTCAGGAGGGGTTATGGTGTGGGTTTATGGAAGTACATTAGGAAAGGCTGGCCATGTTTTGAAAGTTACATTCGTTTTGTGGCCGAAGAGGGCTCTAGAATAAGTTTTTGGAGACGTGTGGTGCGGTGAGGTTGCGTTGGGTAGAGCATTCCCAGATTTATATCGTGTTGCTGTGAATAAGGAGGCCTCGATTGCTAATTTGCGTTCTCTCTCATGGTTCTCATCAATGGAACATACTTTTCAATATAAATTTTCATGATTGGGAACTATCCATGATTGCAGATTTTTTCAGTATTCTACACTCCTTGAGGACTTCATTGGCACGGACAAATAGATTGAAATGGAAGCACAATGACCACAAGTAGTGTACAGTTAAGGCCTACCACAAACTCTTGGAAACACATGAGAATAATCATTTTCTTTGGAAAAATATTTGGAGATTTCGTGTGCCTTCTAATTTCGTGTGCCTTCTAAGGTTGCCTTTTTTGTATGGACCGCGGCTCTTGGGAAGATTTTGACTACGGATAATTTGAGGAAGAGGGGATATATAGTAATAGATTGGTGCTACATGTGCAAAAAAAAAAGGGGAAACTGTGGATCATCTCTTATTGCATTGTGAGGTTGCAAGGGTGTTGTGGGATAAGGTTTTTTGTAGGATTGCTTTTGCTTGAGTTATGCCAAGGAGGTGGTGGATTTGTTGAGTGGTTGGAGGAACATACATGGCTCTCCGCAAGTAACAGCAATGTGGAAGATGGTTCCACTATGCATAATGTGGTGTATTTGGGCGGAAAGAAACAAACGCTGCTTTGAAAACAAGGAGTGCACATTGGCGGAATTACAAGATTTTTCATGCATACTTTATTGTTATGGTTCTCTGCTATTGTTTTAAATGGGAATAATGTCCATGATTTATTGTTTTTAATTTCTAGCTCTTAGCTTGTACTTAGGTGCTCTTTTGTATACTCCCTGTATACTTGGACTTCACATTTTTCACTATTATCAATGAAACCTATCTCTTACTTATAAAAAAAAAATATATTTTGTTTGCAGAAGGAGTATTTCTTGGCTAAGCCAGCTAGGGATGCTGCACTCAAGGCAACGATGGAAGCTGAAGACTTATCTGCCACAGAGGTCTCACTTCACGCTGACAATGAATGGGACATAAGGTGCTTCTCTTGAATTTAGCTTTCTTTTCTTTTAACTCTTGATCAAGAAATGTTCCATGGTGTTTGAGCCCCCGAGTTACATGGTTTTTAGAGGAACAGATCGATGCCCCGATCTAACTTTCAACTCTTGATCCTGCTTATTATTGGGGTCAAAAGCATATTAATAGCTCCATAAGTTTGTATGAATTCACTTATCAAAAAAAAGTTTGTATGAATTATATTAAATTGTTGAATCTTAGCTGTCAAGGTTAGTGATATCTTTTCTTTGTTTGAGTTTTCAGTGTCGTTGATGATAATGAGCTGGATAGCATGGGTGCAGCTAGTACTGGTAATTCATCATTCCATGCTTTAGCTTATTGAGATATGCTGCCGTCCATGTTTGCTTAATTTCTATTGCAAATGGCCCTTTTTCTTGTGGTGTTTAATTAAAGTAGGTGCTCCTTTCTTTTTATGGTTCTATTTACTTCTTGTTTGGGGGGCCATGTTGTGCGCTAGTGTCAGAAAAGCAGGCACCAAAATGGCATTGTTTCATGGATTCTGTGGATTTACATACCACTCCATGCCCAAAACACTTTCCACATTGGTCCCCTAGTTTGGTTTAAGGATTTTATCCTTAACGTGGGGAATTCAGTCCACTGCTGACTATCCACTAGCATTTGTCTGCTGACTTTTCATTTTGCTTTCATCCCTCTAGTTTGATTCTCTTCTTTTGTTGGTTCATAGACATGAAAGAAAAAAGCGGAGGGCTTGAGAAAGACCTTGGTCCTAGAAATTGTAGCAGGGTTCAAATATTTGTCAAGCTAAAGCACATGGGTTTTTGTTTGTAAATTATTTTCTCTGATGTTGCCTTCCCCTTCAGATGCTCTTCCAGAAGGTCTTGTTCGCGAGCTCCCAAGTGCAGACGAGCCTAAAAAACTTCCAGGTTCTGAACCACCACTTACTTCTATCGATGATTTAGAAGATCTCCGGAGGCAACTTGATGCTCTAAACTCTTAATCGATGTCCACCAACAGTTCCTCCCTACAGAGAAAGCTAATTCCTTTTAGCAAGTCAATGATATCGATATGTCCATCCTAACAATACCCTTCAGGGGCTTTCAGGCAAGAAATGGTACTGAAACTCTTACCATATTGTTGGAGAGCATGATGATTTTGTGATTGTTAATTAATCATTTTTCCACAAGAGAGAAAATAGGGGAGAAGGGCTCTTCAAACTTTTTATAATTTCATTCATCTGTAGTTGTTTGGCAGACCTTCAATTTAGAAGTCTCATATTAGAAGCCTTGGCTTAGGCACAGCTATATATATATATATATATATATATATATCCCCAAGCTATAGAGTATGAGGCTTTCATTTACACCGGCCATTGATAGTAGTTTTGTGAGATGCAATAGAATATGCAATGCCTGAATCACTTTAGCCTCTTGCTTCACAAAATATATAGCTTCTGAGACACCTGCCTGCAAGAAAGACGGGGGTCGGATCTAGAAACCAGCTAAACCATGAGAAGTGGAAGCAGAAGGGAAAGAAGCAGTTGCAGGAAGTTCAATATTATCTAGAACGCTAAATTAACCAGACCCTTCCATGTTTCATGCCACTGATAGATCGATACAAATTCCTCAATAAGTATGCAATTGCCATAGAATATTAATTGCATAAAATTATGGCAAGAATCTGGCATCTAACATTAAGGAGAGAATTATAAGAAAAACAAACCAATTTCTTGAAATGAAATTAATAAGCAAATTCAAGCGACTAGAAACAGGAATTATACTTGGCCTTTGGGTTTGGGGAGATCTAAGGGGAGCTACGAGAAGATAATGTATTGGGGATGAAGATGTCCGACGAGAGATTGGTTCCAGAAAAGTGATTTTTTGAGTCGAGGAAGAAGCAGAGAGGGAGGGAGACAAGCACAAGCTCCCAAGAGGCCATGGAACCCCATTGCGAAGGGAAAGCTAGAAGATCCATGCGCATTATGGGAAAAGAATGGATAGGATTTTGGTTGTCTAAACTAGGCTGTGGGGGAGGAAGTAATGGGAAATGGAAATTGAAACAATAAAGCTTTTGACAAAATGAGACAAAAGAAAATTTCAACGTTGAAGTGGAGATGGCCGAGTTGGTCTAAGGCGCCAGATTAAGGTTCTGGTCCGAAAGGGCGTGGGTTCAAATCCCACTCTCCACAATTTTTATTTTGGTATTTTTTGAGTTTTTTTTTAATAAAATGATATTACGTTTATAAATTATTTATAAAATTTTTCCTTAAACTAAATGTTTAATCGAGATAAAGTTTTTTTTTTTTTGACTAGAGATAAAGCTCTTTTGTAGCCTCATCAAGTGCATGAAGAAACCAAGTCGGCTTCTTCATGGATGTGAAGCACAAACAAATCTGATGAAACTTTCGACCCACATGAAGTGAGAAGCAGAAAGGTACGTCCTGCAAAAAAATATAAATAAAAAAAGGGGACCCACAATCATGGTCAGTCTCACCAGTGTGCCCATCCCACGTGCCAGGCTGCCCGTACCATGGGCTGCTCAATCAAAAAGTAAGAAGCTTTTTTTCTTCTTATTATTTACTATATTATTAGGTACTTGGGGTCCGACAACCCAGGCCTACCATAAAGCTAAATATCCATTTAAATAAAAAATAAATAAATAAATAAATAAATAAATCTACAGCGCACGTGCGAGTGTAATAATTATACACCCACACACTCCTTTCATTCTCACCCGCAATGAAAAGAGAAAATAAGTCAAATAAATTTATATATTTTTTTAAGAAAGAAAAAGTGAAACATACACTGCACAAGAACACAAAAAAGGTCACTCATGGCCTAATAACGTGATCCGTTTTCACTTTGGCTTTTCTATAACGGAATTTCCCCCCTGTTCATATTTTACAGCACCACTGACCAAACAATCCCCATACATTATTTTGTTTATCAAAATTTTTATATGCAATTATTTTTATATATTTTATTAATATAATTAATTTTGTCACTTTTTTTTAATATCAAATAACTACTTTAATCAATCACATCAATAAAATACAATATATATATATATAATAATGACTGAACTTTTCATTTATTTATTGTTTGATATTATTTTCTTTCCCATGTAACAATCATGTTAGTTTTTGATCCCATGGATGTTGTTGGAGAAGGAATGAGGTCTTATATATTATGCTAAGAGAATTGATTTTACATTCTTAAAGTATGTAACTTCTAAGCATTTTTTAAAAATAGGAACAAATATGAGATGAGAAGTGATACACACATAATATATTTCATGATATTTATATAATACATGTTATAAAGTAAAGACATTTTTATAAACTATATTATAAAATTGGGATTTTTTCTTTTTACAGAAATACTCATATTTTATGATATATGTTGTGTAAAATGTTATACAAAATATTGTGAGTTTATCATTTTCCATATAAGATATGTACGAAAAAAATCTATTTTTTAACGGAAGGTCTTGTAATTAAAAAGTAAGTGTGAGAGACTTATACATCATTAATAACTCTCGTGCTAATGTAGGAACCGTGCTAATAATAATAATAATAATAAGTAGAATGAATTTGTATTGCTAAATATTTGTATCAACTTTCAATGATGCCTTGAAAGAATGAAGAAGATAGTTATGAGCAATCTTAATGGATAAGCTAAAATCAAATCCAAATTTTCGTTAATATGAGATGAATTTAATATTGACTATTTCATTCACATCAAATTCTTAATTTGGAATAGCCATTTATATATTATATAATAATAAAATAATATGAGATAGATTTAAATTTAGCTATTTCATTCACATCAAATCTCTATATTGATTTATTCGTTTATTAATTATATAGTAATAAAATAATATTAATTTAATTTTCTAATTATTAATTAATTTAATTTAATTATATTATCTATTAGGGGCGTGCTACATGTCCCGCCCTTTGGGAGACTTCACTTTTTATTGTTTTTAGTTTAGTTTTATTTTTATTTTATTTTTATCTATTTTTAAGTAAATTCTTTTAAATGATGTTGTGGTTTTTTTTTTTATATTTTTTAAAAATATTTTAACATATTAAAAAAATCATGTAAAACAATAGTTTTTTTATATGATTTTTTTAACATCTTAAAACATTTTTTAAAAATACAAAAAAATTACAATATCATTTCAAAAACACTTACTTAAAAATTATATAAAAAACACAACTAAAAAGAAACAAAAAATAAAATTGGGATCCCAATCGGGATGCCAAATGGCGGGATAAATAGTATTTCCCAATCTATTTTATGTTAAATTGTTAATTAGTAGTCAAGAGTCATATTGGCTAATGTGAAAATTATGCAGTGAAGAAAAGAGAAAAAAATAGAGGAATGTTATAGTTATAAAGAGATTAAATAAAATTAATTTTATAAATTAATATGATTTATTAAATAATATATTTTATTATAAAAATAATTTTATAATTTGATAAATCATGAAAAATTATATTAATTTGTAGATTTAATTTTGTATAATTGATTGATAGCTAAAATATATCTAAAAAACTATGACAGTCTCTATGGGAAGCAAGCATGGGCATGGTAGTAACTTTGACAAGGTGAGCTGGGTTATATAAGCCACAATTCTGCCACCTCCACACGTCCAAACTCCCTCACCACCACCTCGTCTTCCTCAGTCCTCTGAACCTCACCTTTTTTTTTTTCTCTCAATGGAAGATCATGAAGATCAAAAGGAGTTGCAACTTCTCCCTTCTCCAAATTCCGTACCTTCCTCATCACGCATGTCATATCGGCCGTCGGATTCTTCGGCTTCTTCTCTAAGGTATCGATCACCGGTGCCTGATCATCATGGTTCTTCCTTCGAAGTCCCGGCACTAGACCTGCAGTTATCAATCAGTCTGAGGCCAATCCAGCCACCTTCCGATTGCGTTCTCTCCGGACCAATCTGTGCCTCCTTATACGACGATGTCATGCCGGAGACGGCGGGCTGCGTCGAGGCGTTGAAATGGCAGGCGGCCGAACAGATTCGGCTGGCGGCGATAGAGAAGGCGCATGCGGAGAGAGTGAGGGAGATGACGAGGAGAGAAATGGAGTTGGCGCAGTCGGAGTTTGCGAGAGCAAGGCAGATGTGGGAGAGGGCGAGAGAAGAGGTGGAAAAGGCGGAGAGAATGAAGGAGAGAGCGACGCGCCAGATCATGGCAGACTCTACGTCGTCTACTACTGCTACGTGCATGGAGATCACTTGCCAATCTTGCCGGCAAAGGTTCCGGCCATAGTTGATCTCAATGATATAAAATAGAATTTGAGTAGTTCTTTACGTACGTACCATTAATTGATCAAGGCTGATCATCATGAGTAAATTTGTTTTAAGCTTCAAGCTGGTGGATTTATATGTATGTATGGAAATTAAAATCAATCTGGGTTCTTGGGTTAGTTTCTTCAATGAATTTTCTTCAACAAAAAACTTCATAATAAAAGGCTAAAAGCGGCAGGTGATCATCATGTTTAACTTCGTCGCTGCCCTTTTTACTTTGTCATCGTGATCTGTATGTTGAATAATATCTACACGGCAATCTATGCCATATGGTCCTGCAGGGGGGGAATGCATATTCTCTCTCTCTCTCTCTCTCTACACTTCAGAAAAAGTTTACTCCTATATTATATATGTATATTATATATATATATGTAAGGTGAAAAGTTTTTTTATTCAGAGAGCAAGCGAGTCCGACAAGTTCTCTGAGTCGTAATTCTTCAGGGTAATGGGATTAGAAAAAAAAAAAAAAAAGCCATTTTCATCTCTTCATTTGATGGCACAGCTCAGATAGTCTAAGACCGATTACAAGTTCGAGTCATGTCTGAGCTGAGGACAGGATCAAAGAGCCGTCCGTATACCATATGAATGTAGATTATGAACTGTGAAATCATATCTTTTAAACGCCAAGATATACAGAACTGCGCCTCAGGTGGAACAGAAATAGTGTACGGGTTTGGAGTCTTTCAAGACTACTTGATTGTTGTTCAAAAACTTAAATGAATTGCCTGGCTGCCATGGGTAATAATTAAGCTGACAAAGAGCTAGATCAGACCCTGAAGTGAATCAGATTTTATCAGAATATCTTGAGCACAGGGAAGCTTGCATAATATGTATCAGATTATGGAAAGTAGTGCTTAAGTTTTCAAGAGTTTATAGGTACTTGAAATTGCCATGGCTGATAGAGTACTGTCATTTTCCTGATTGCTATTCTGATATATAATTATCCTATCTGCAGATGAAACAACAGTCATGATGTAGGGTTGAAAAGTATTAACAGATTAAATATTTCATTGGATTGTTGAGAAACTGCATATGATATTCATCTGTTGTAACTCTATATGAAGATCCAACATAGTTTTTTTAGCTCTTAGTTTGATACTTTCATGGCTTGGGACATCAGAACCTTTTTAAAGCAAACAGAAGGAAGAATTAGCCATCTATTAAGAAGATCAAATTCATTAAATATTCCAAATATGATTAGCTTTAAGATCAGTTGCTAAAAAAAAGGAATTAGTTTAGTGTTCTCTTTTGGATAAAGAACTAATGCTACTGATCAACTGAGAAGTGATGACACTGGCTCAAACAAGTCAAACCCAAAGCAAAATAGGGTCAAGTTGGGAACCTTGATGTTGATAGAAGGCAAATGAATCAGAACAAAAAGGTGAGTAATTCAGGAAGAAGAAGACAGGATAGCTGTATCCACTTGTATTCGACTTCTTTAACTTTTGCTCATCAGAAACCAAACACCCACTACCCTTGTCTGGGATCCAACACAAAAGAAACCATTTTTGGATAGGATGGGCTCTCAAAAAAGCGTGATCAGCCACAACAGTAATTTGCAGTGCTCCCTTTTCAAAGATGTCTCAAGGATGGCACATTAGCTTGATTTGTCAGCAACCTCCAAACATATTACTCAAAATACAGTTAATCAGTAGTCAAGTGTGGCTCCAATAATGCACTTTGATTCTTTGATGAGGTCATGAAATAATCTAGTGGGGGCAAATGATCATAAAGTTTCAACATTTAGGTCCTTCTGAAAAGTACACTTGGAAACAGCTTGGAAAGCATGGGATGGAGGTAAAAAAAAAAAAGGTGATTATAAATTTTAATCTAATTAAATATTATTATCCTATCCTTCATTTGGTTTGCCAGAATCTTCTCAACTTCCCAACCTAAAATAGGATATAAAGACCCACTTATAATCTTTGATCACTTCCTCACCATAGATATTTCTTTATTTCTTTCTCGCTTTCTCACACATAACTTCGAAAAGGAGAAAATAGCTATGTCCTACTTTTAAGTAATACACCTTTCGTACGTAGTAGTGTTCGGTCAACCCTCAAGATTGTGCTATATACAACACTTATTTTCACCGGTCATGATATTAACGGCTAGTGTGATATTTTATATGATAAAAATAATTAGAATAGGTACGGTATGAGATCTTATATTGTTTGGATTTGGAAAAAAGTAATGTTTACTTTTTATAAAATTTTAATGAGACTCTGATTGTATTATTAATTATTTTTTTAAAAATATAAGTCATATAATTGAGGCATTACAGTTAAAGTACTTGGATGAAGATTTTATTTGACAATCGACTATAATTTGAGGGTACAAAACGCCAGTTCGTTACTCTTATAGAATGTATTGTACACTAAGATATCGTATGGATGTTAAGAGGTGAAAAATGTACTTTCACTTATTTTCAGACCACCCTTGATGCTCCTAGCTAGTTTTACCATGTTAGGACCACTCTTCTTAGTGCTAGCACTCCTAGTTTTACCAAGACGAACCCTTTATCTCGGGCTTTTGGTAAATGCAGTCTTTCTCTTTAAAGGGTACATAAAAAAGTATTAGCAATACTCATTAGATCCAAGTCTTGCTTATGCTTTTCCTTTTAGTAAAGAAAAACACACGAGGTATTGGATGTCCTTTCTAGCTTTAAAGTTGCTTTAGTAGCTGTATCAAAATCTTCATAAAGATACGAGGATGACTACAATTTCTCAGAAAAAATGAGTGTGAGTTGTCCTATTGGAAACATAACGAGATCTGTATTTGATGGTCTCCATTCAGTTGGATGGCATGCAGTGACTTAAAGAACTTAATTAACACCCTTTGGACTGAAGGTAAGTTAACAGAAAAATGCTCAGAGGTGAGCCCAAATGGACATACACTTCCATTATAGATACCTTTTCTTTTATGTTTTTATTGGGTTACAATCATCGATCAAATGAATGAAAGACCCGTCAATTATTTCAGAAAGTTGATGAGCAGGGTGAAGATGATCATGCTTCCCCAGTTATCAAAGGAGTCATTATGACATAACCTTAAAAGTTGTCCTTTTTCACACTGTCCATATATATATATCCGATTGTCAAGTTATACAGTTTGTTCCAATTGAAATCGCAAACAATTACATGTTTTAGTAGGGTATCTATCTCTAGAACTAAATTATAATTGTGAACAAGTGTCAGTGTCTGGGGCTGTTAGCACAGCAGACTTTTCTCATATTACCTTTACTGTTATCAGTAAACAGATATTTGTGAAATCCTCAGAGATGAGGACTAGGGAACCACATCCATGCATCATGCATATGATGTTTAATTTCCCACAAATCATGCAACACAAGCAATTCATTTTCAAGCAATGCATTTTGCTGATTGCTGAATGCTACAACAAAAAATGCGTTGATACTGTAATTATGATATAAAATCAATAATAAAACCTTATCCATTTCCATTAGCTAAAATTTTTGAAATAAATAGTGATTCTATATGATATCAGATAGAGATCCTGATCAGTTCGAATCTTGATTCTACACTAAACTTCATTTAATTAAATATTTTACAAGTTGAACCACCCATTAAAAGAGAGACTAGTCTAAATGTGAGAGGAAATATTAATATATAAAATAAATAATAAAATCTTATCATTTCCATTAGTTTAAGCTTTTAAAATAAATGATGATTTTATGGATACACCAATTTGTAAATAGCGTAACTATTCAAATTATAGATAATTGAATGCGAGAATCTAGTTCACCTAAAGGACAGTGCCAATCCTTTTCAATTCAAAGTTGAAAGTAACATTTTGACAGGAGTGAATGAGTGAGAGATTATTTAGCATCAAGAAAGGACAAAAAATGGTGGAGTTCATACTATCATGCAAGGATTCACAAAGTTCAGCTTTGATGATCTTTGGTGATTGTTGAAAAGTAAGGGTAAAAATTTTCTGCAAGTAACAAACTTTTTTGAATCATCAAGATCTTTTCTTTTCCAGCAAGTCATTTCTAAATCAAATTGGGGAAAAAGTATGCTGACTTTTAAAGGTAGGAAAGTTCAGATCATGGTGGGACTAAACTCTTGCTGTCACACCATCTGAGAATGGCGATTCACTCCCCCCCCATCACATTTGTAAGAGTGGGCTAACAGATATTGTCTAGGTGCTTTATGATCTTTTAAAATTAAAAAAGCTAAAAGGATAGGGAGAAACATATAATAGAGTAGTTCATAATACAAGTTCATTATTTTCATTTTGACATTAACAGATAAAGGGCAGCTTTCTAGTCAAAAGAAAGTGAGAGGGTAAACGTTAATGTTCTTAAACACAAAAGTGGGAAGTGATGCATATGTTGCTATGTGTTTGTTCCCATTAGTTTTCATTCATATTATATGAGAGAGGTGAACCAGTCATATCAATAGTGGCTGAGATGATGATTATCAGCTTTCATCCCCCAAAAAGAAAGCAACTTATAATTATTATTTGCTAGTTGCGGCTGGTTAGGAATCTTTAGTGCATGTTTATAAATATATGTTTCTGTTCTAATTTTTAGAATTCTTGGAAAAAAATTATAAAATAAGTTTTATATTAGATTTTGTGAAAGTGGTTAGCGAATGTGTTTTGTATAAGAGAATGATAGCGGGTAGATAAAATTAAAAAGTTATTAGGGAGATATCCATTTTTTTCGTGAAAGTTTATGTTTTTGTATTTTTATTTTTGCAAAAATTTATACAAACGATTTGATTTTTTTTAGATGAAAATTTTGTTGATTTTAAAATAAGTTTGCACTTAATTTAGTGTTTTTTTTAATTCCTTCTCACGTTAATTGGATAATTTGTGATGCTATCCAAATACTATATTGGGATGGTAAAATTAAAAGAATAAATCTGGACTGCAGCCCTGTTTGCTGTAATTAGGGGTGACAATATGTCACATGACCTGTTAACGAATACGACACGATAATAGCGGGTTAGGGTTTACTTTTAAAGGGTTTCGAGTCAAAACGGGTTGACCCGTTATGACACGATTGCTTAATGGGTTGATAGCAGGTCAATCTGTTTTGACCCGCTATGACACGTTATGACACGTTAAGAAAGTTAAAATTATAAGTATACCCTTACATTTAAAGGTAAAATTGTTAGAATCTTAATTTTAATATTTTTATTATTTATATTATAATTCATACTTGTAGTTAGTATTATAATTTTTATAAATATTGTAATTTTAACATTTATATAAAATTATGCTAAATTTAATTAAGTCAAACGGATTAATTTTGGACATATTCAACATATTTACATAAATAGGTTTAAACGTATCATATTTTATGGTGTTAATTTATTTCATAATATTCACTAATGGGTCATAATGGGTTGACACAACATGATACATTATGTTAATGGGTCGTGTTAGGGTTTGAAATTTTGACACGATAAGCTTAACGGGTCGGGTTAGGGTTGACATATACAATATAATATACATATCTTAACACGACACGAAAACGATCCGTTAACACGATTTGACACCCCTAACTGCAATCTAGTAGCTTAATTTTTTTTAAGTGATGTGAATATGTGCTGCTGGGCTGCAGCAAACAGAAGCTGCAGCCCAACCGTGCTCAAATTAAAAATAAAAAAGAGTCTCACTTCAAGTCGGATGGGTGTAAAAAAAAATCCAATAAATAAGTGACACATAAGCATTCCAAAAAATAAAAAATAAAGTGAACCCGCGTACACCTGAAATGAACTCGCACCCTTTCTTATTTCTTTTCCTTTTCCCCCCTTCCTTTGCATTCAACACCGAAGCCACCTTGTTCTTTCTCTCCCTCTTCCATGCACTCGATGCTGACAAAAGCCCCATCTTCTTCTTCACCTGTTTTTCTCTCCAAGATCCTTGTTTGATTTCAACATTGTTCGTGTAGAGAATTGACCAAAATCTGATCCAATTAAGATTTTGGCAATAAAGTTACAAATATGGCTTATCTCAGGAAACCTGCATTGAGAGAAGAATGAAAGGGACTGCTCAACAATGAAGGGGACTACACACTGCAGGTCAAGGAGCAGAGCAGTGCAGAACAGTGAAGGAGACTGCTCAACCCCATCCTGCTGCACCGTTGCAGAATTACCAGAAATGTATAGTACAGATATGTGTTTGTAAAATGTAGTGTTGACCTTACTATTTTATCATAGAGGATCTGTGTATATATGGAACTTCTACTCTTTATATTATTATCCAGATTATTAGTTGAATGAAAAACAGAGTGGTTCATACTTCTCCCATTTCAGTTTCATTTTTTCTCATTTCTCAATCTTCAACATCATTTTCAACAATTTTCAACATGGTATCAGGGCAGGTTTAGTGCTCTTCTCATTTCAACAATCTTTCAAAATTTCTGGTACGTAGTATCATTTCAACTTCATCTCTCAAAGTTTCTTTCATCTCTCAGAAATTTTCTCAAACACCTTCTGTGCATATCACTCCACTCACCATTTTCAATGGCAAACACCCACAATACTTCCATGTCACCCACAGAAGACCTAATTAAACCCTTTTACTTTCATCACAGTGATAACACTCATACGATTGTTATCTTACCTCCACTCACCGGGCCCAACTATGTTTCATGAAGTCGTTCTTTTATCTTGGCCATTTCAATCAATAACAAACTTGGGTTTCTCGATGGAAGTATCATGACCCTGGAACCCTCTGACCCACTTTAAACACCTTGGTTGCGCTGCAACAACTTGATCCTTTCATGGATTCTCAACTCCATCTCGAAAGAGATAGTTTCCAATGTGTTTTACATTAGCTCTACAAGAGAGGTTTAGGAGAAACTCAAAATACGTTTCTCTCAACCTGATAATGTGCAAATATATCAGTTGCAACAACAATTTGGAACCATTACTCAAGGAACACGATCGGTTGGTGAATACTTCACCCAGCTCAACGCCGTTTGGGAGGAGTTGCGCAACTATAGACCATTGCCATGTTGTTCTTGTGGACTCTGCTCATGCAAAGCACTCAGCTCCATTGGTGAGGTACAAATATCAGATTATGTTTTTAAATTTTTAATGGGTTTGAATGATTCCTATGAAAGCATTAGAGGACAAATATTGCTTATGAGTCCAATCCCCTCTTTGGACAAAACCTTCTCCATGATTATTCAAGAGGAAAGGCAACGGGAGGCACGCACCTTGACTCTTCCCATTGCTGAATCTTCAGCATTGGCAGTGGTCAATAATCAATTTAAGAGAAAGGACAAGATGGATATCTCATGCCAACACTGTGGAAAATCTGGACATACCTGAGAAAAATGCTATAGACTTGTTGGTTTTCCACCAAACTTCAAATTTACAAAAACTAAATAAGGGCACTATAGCAGTAACACTTTTACTCCACCTCATGAAGCAAATCAGATCCTCTCTCGAACGCAGCAGCATGAGGAAATGCCACAGTTATTGTTGCTTCAAGATCAAGTTCAGAAACTCATGGCTCTTGTCAATGGAAAGACAACACAGCTTAATCATGGTCAACCCCCTGCACCCGAATAGCCAAAGTCGCCTCACCGCTCCAATATCACAGGTATACTACCTTTCAACAATCTCATTTTTCTAACTTCTACTCATCATTCTTGTAGTGCGTCTAGTCATCATTCAGCACCATGGATAATTGATACTGGTGCTACAGACCATATGATCTGCTCACCTTCACTGTTCACAACCATCATTTGCACCACACAAACTCATGTCCAACTACCAAATGGTACTCAAGTCGCTGTCACACATATAGGAACTGTGCAACTCTCACCTGAAATCATGCTCACTAACGTTCTATGTGTCCTCTCATTCACTTTTAATTTACTATTTGTCAGCAAACTCACTCACAACCCTTCTTTGTGCGTTGTGTTCTTGCGTGATCATTGTTTTATACAGTTCCTTTCTTTATGGATGACGATTGGACTTGCTAAGAATAGTCATGGTCTTTATTATCTTCTACTCAGCTCTCTCGGATTCAAGTCTTCACAAGTTGCCTGTATCACAAAACAACCAGAAATTGATGTTTGGCATTTTAGACTAGGGCATTTGTCAAGTCAAAGGATGAATTTAATTCAATCCTCATTTCCTGATGTAAAATTTAACAATCAAGATCACTGTACTGTCTGTCATTTGGTTAAGCAAAAGAGAGTTTCCTTTCCCGTTAGCATCACTCGTTCTGATTCAATCTTTGATTTAATACATTGTGATGTTTAGGGACCCTATTCTCAACCATCCTTGCAAGGACATCAATACTTTCTCACCATTGTTGATGATCATAGCCGTATAACATGGGTCCATTTAATGAAATTCAAATTTGAAACCAAACAAATTCTGTAGTCCTTCATTAGAATGGTAGGCATTCAATTCAACTCCAAGGTTAAACAAGTTAGAACCGACAATGGTATAAAGTTTCATATACCAGATTTTTTCAACACCCATGGGATCCTACACCAAAAAACTTGTGCTTATACTCCACAACAGAATGGTGTCATGGAAAGAAAACATCAGCATCTTCTTAATGTGGCTAGAGCATTACTTTTCCAAGCTAATCTCCCACTAAAGTTTTGGGGTGATGCTATATTAACGGCCACTTATTTGATTAATAGGATTCCCACACCAATTCTGGACAATAAAACTCTATATGAGCTTTTGTTTGGTTCTACTCCTTCCTATGCCAATTTGAGAGTTTTTGGTTGCTTATGCTATGTGTCCACCCTCAAGCATACCAGAACGAAACTTGATCCGAGAGCTAAACCATGCATCTTCATTGGTTATCCAGCTGGGGTAAAAGGTTATAAGGTCTATGACTTGTACACTCACTCCACTTCAATTTTTCGGGATGTCACTTTCCTAGAGTCCACATTTCCCTGCACCCAATCAAGTTCCATATCGGTTTCGGACCCAAGCCCTTCTAGTCTCACCTTACCACCAGTCCTACCAGACATTTCCTTCACTTTTTCCACATCCAGTGATCTTGCTTAACTTTTACTCGACTCTTCGCTCGATACTGGCTCGACACTCCGCTCGAGCGAGGGCCAGGCAGTGACTTCACTTGAAACTCGCTCGACACTCCGCTCGAGCGAGGGCCAGGCAGTGATTTCGCTCGACACTCGCTCGACACTCCCCTTGAGTGAAATTTCGAAAACACTAGACGTTCTGATCGTGTTAAACGTGCTCCCTCTTACCTACTTGATTATCACTATGCTGCAGCCTCATCACAGAATTCTCCACATAACTCTCCAACCATTTACCTCCTTGCCTCTCATCTCTCATACACTCACCTATCTCCCTCTCATAAATCCTATGCATTATCCCTCTCTTTCATCCATGAGCTGAAAACCTATGATGAAGCGGTTGTGTCAAATCATTAGAAAGAAGCCATTGAATTTGAACTTTCAGCCCTTGAAGCTAATAGTACTTGGACCATCACCTCTCTACCACCTGGATAGAAGAGCATTGGTTGTCGGTATGTTTTCAAGACTAAGTTGAAATTCGATGGCAGCATTGACAAGTATAAAACCCGTATAGTAGCTAAAGGTTACACTCAACGGGAAGGCTTTGACTATCAAGAGACTTTTAGCCTTATTGCCAAACTCACTACCGTGAGATTATTTCTTTCTCTTGCTTCTGTCCATGATTGGCATTTAACCCAACTTGATGTCCACAATGCATTCCTTCATGGTGACCTTAATGAAGAAATATACATGGATCTTCCTCCTGGTTTTCAGCTTAAATGGGAGTCTCACACACAAGGTGAAAAGCTTGTATGCAAACTACACAAATCTCTCTATGGCTTGAAGCAAGCCTCTCGGCAATAGAATTCAAAATTCACTTTATTTCTCATCTCAATGGGCTTTCATCAATCACAATCAGACTACTCATTGTTTACTAGACATGACAAATCTAGTTTTGTTGCTCTTCTTGTATATGTGGATGATATCATATTGGGCAGTGACAACTTGACAATCATTGAAGAAATCAAGGGTTATCTACATTCTCAATTTAAGATTCGAGACCTAGGAGTCCTTAAATATTTTCTTGGATTAGAAGTAGTAAGATCGTCATCGGGTATTCACCTGTGTCAAAGAAAATACACTCTAAAAATTCTAGAGGATGCTGGACTGCATGGGAGTAAACCTGTTAATACACTGATAGAGCAGAATCACAAGTTATCTCACTCTTCCACGGATTACTTGACTGATCCTACAAGCTATCGTAGACTAATTGGAAGACTCATCTACCTATCCAATACTCGGCCAGATATCACATATGCAGTCAATGTTTTGAGCCAATTTGTTGATAAACTAGCACAAGAACATCTACATGCAGCTCATAGAATTCTAAAGTACTTGAAAGGCTCGATTGGACAAGGTGTCTTCTATTCCTCTAAAACAGATGTGCACCTCAAAGCTTATAGTGACTCGGATTGGGCAACTTGTCCTGAGACACGAAGATCAGTGACTGGTTTCTGTGTGTTTTTTGGAAACTCATTGATTAGTTGGAAGTCCAAGAAGCAACCCATTGTGTCTAGATCATCGGCTGAAGCTGAGTATAGAGTATTGGCACACACGAGCTGTGAAATTGTTTGGCTTAACTACTTTTTAAAGGATTTTAATGTACACCAAGAAAAACCAGCAACTCTCTATTGTGATAGTCAATCAGCAATTCATTTGACCAAGAATTCTATCTTTCATGAGAGGACCAAGCATGTTGAGTTAGACTGTCATTTTGTTCGGGAAAAGGTCTTGGCTGGAATCATTTCTATGGTTCATGTAACCTCAAGGTTTCAATTAGCTGACATCCTCACCAAGGCATTGTCAGCTCTCACTTTTCAGTTTCTATTGTCCAAGATGGGTGTACTCAATATCTATGCCCATCTTGAAGGGGAGTCTCAGGAAACCTGCATTGAGAGAAGAATGAAGGAGACTGCTCAACAATGAAAGGGACTACACACTGCAGGCCAAGGAGCAGAGCAGTGCAGAACATTGAAGGGGACTGCTCAACCCCATCCAGCTGTACTGTTGCAGAATTACCAGAAATGTATAGTGCAGATATGTGTTTGTAAAATGAGTGTTGACCTTACTATTTTATCTTAGAGGATTTGTGTATATATGAAACCTTTACTCTTTGTATTATTATCCAGATTATTAGTTGAATGAAAAATAGAGTGGTTCACACTTATCCCATTTCAGTTTCATTCTTTCTCATTTCTCAATTTTCAATATCATCTTTAACAATCTTCAACAGCTTAAATGCAAGTACAAATACCATGGGAGAAAATCCAAGTAAGAACTTGAGATACACTGTAGCTAAAACGGGGTATTTTTGGTGACTTGGTGTTGCTACTTGACACAATGAACTACACTGCTCGATCGTGTCCACACACAACTTCACTATTTGTTTCTCTTTGTCATACTTGGCTTCTACCTTTGTTTGAGCATGAGCTCAAGTGGCAAATGGAGAACAAACACATCTAAATTTGTTTTTCATTTTTGCATTTCATTTTTCTTCTTCTAAATTAAACTTGAGGAGGAGAAGGAGAAAGAGAATGAAATTAGATGATTGTCATTTTTTTTGCTATTTTAAGATTTTTGGAGAGAGGAAATACGTGAAGGAGATGGGATTTTAGTCGGCAATGGGGGAGGAAGAGAAGAGAGGGCTTTGGCGTTGTAGTGAGGGGAGCGAGAAGGAGATGGAGAGAGAATGGGAGGGATGCGGGTTCATTTCTAGTGTATGCGGCTTCACTTTATTTCTTTTTAGAATGCCTATATAGTACTTAATTATTGGTTGTTGTTAAAGTATTTTTTATACCCATCTTGTTTGAAGCATTTTTCAATAGAAAATTGATAAACGCTTCAAATCGAATGGGTGTAAAAAGACTTTTTATACCGACTAATAAAAAAAATGCCATGCAAGCATTCTAAGAAACTATTCTTGTACCCGCATGCATTCAAATCCTCTCCCTTTTCTTCTTTCTTTCCATCTCTCTCTCACATTGCATTCAATAGATACTGTTTTCAGCCCTTTTCTTTCTCTCCCTCTTGAGTCCCCTTGATCTATGAAAAAAAGTGATGTTGGTTAGATCTTGTCCCTTTGAAGATCCCAAAGATCCAAATTGTTTAAAAAAACCCTTCAAAATAGTTTAATTAGGTACCATTTATTTGTGCAGAGAATTAACCCTTCAAGTTAATTTTAGAAAAACCCTTCATTTTGTACAAAGAATAGCAATCCCAAAAATTAAGAACCATTCCTGGATCTTGAAGGACTTGCCAGTAGAGTTTATGCAGGAAGAAAATGAAATCGGCAGCTTGCATTATAATAATGGCGAAAGTGAGTCATCCCAAAGTATTGAAAAAATATTGTCAATAATTCAAAAGGCTAGGAACCTAGGTTCGGGGCCCAAAGTGGAGCGAATATTGTTGGAGACAACATGGATTTTTTTGATGAACTAGAAGTAGATGGTGACACAGACGATATGGAGTCAAGTGGTGATTTTGTCTGCACATTATGAGTACTAGCTTGTTTGAATCATGCATATTTGGGGGTCGAGTTCAAAGAAAAGCGTTTGAGATAACGCAATTTTTTTCACAGATTAAGGGGATTCGAGAGGGAGACAAAGGAGATGGCTCGAGAAAGTTAGGATGGAGTGGAGCACAATTTGTTGTGAGTTCTATCGCATATATGAGGACTCGAGAAGGCTAGGGTTCTGTCGTGTGTAGCGTCGCACAAATAGTTGGAGTTTGGGCTTGAGGTACTGTCAAAGTGGCGCGTGCAGTTGGATAAAGGGTGAAGGAGGCTAGGGCTCGCAATCGAAATTTATCATTGACAGGGAGAGAGAAGGGAAAGAAATTCAGGAGACATGATAGATGCAGTCATGGAGTTGCAAGCGGCGTGCAGTCACTTTAAAAAAAAGTGAATAAATATGAGACCCACATGAAAAAGTTAATTTTTTCTCTAAAGTGATTGCATGCCGTTTGCAACTCTACGACTGTATGTAGCATTACCTGAAATTCAAATAGTCATTTGTCAGCGATTTGATGAACTCAATGCAATTTACTTAGCCATAATATGCTTGCATGGTACAATCTTGTTGGTCGGTGACAAACCTATTTTTGCACCTATTAACTCCAAGCTCCACTTTTAAAGATATGCCATATTTGTAAGTGCACCACCATCCAGACTTCCACCCTAAAATGGAATTTCGGGTCTTTAAAAAAAAAAAAAATCAGGGGAATTGCTGGCCGTAACTTTTTTTCTATATTACCTCTTTATTCCCACTTTCTACTTTCGGTTGTCTTTCCAATTATTATGACTTTTATGGATTTGTCATTTTGTTATATGTCATAATTTTTTATTTTTAAATCATAAGAAAAATATGATCCTTGAGCGCTCCTATTGAAATAGTTAAAATCAAACTCAAATTTTAATTAAAATGAGATGAATTTAATTTTAATTATTTTATTTATATCAAATTTTATTTTAAATCATTTATTTATTATATAATAATAAAATAATATAAGATAAAATTGATTTTAACTATTTTATTTCTATTAAATCTATAAAATAATCTATTTATTTATTACATAATAATAAATAATAAAATAAAAATTTGCTCTATTTACCCTACCCAGTACCCATCAAATATGACTTTACCTTTAACTTTTCTGTAGCTAAAACTTGATTTTAGTAACTTTGCCTAATCCGTTGCCGCTGGTTTTCCTTGTATAATACTTAATAGCTTCTTCTTCTACTTCTTTTGTTTCGTCCTTGTGTAGTAGCTAAATGTTGGAGTTTTGTTTTTGCCTATTCCATTAAGAATGCTATTTTCCTAGTTAATATTTTATGAGAATTACATATTTAATTTTTAGTTTTGAAATCATTCTTATTTAAATTATTTAAATTTTAATATTTATCAATATACGTTTCAAAATTTCAATTTATTAGTTCTACTATTTACATATTCATGCACAAAATAATTTTAAAAATACATTATTTTAATTTTTGTTTAAAATATCTATTTATAAACTTTATTTTTTTACATACTTAACACACCGTTCATGGGAAAGTGTTTCACACCAGATACTTTAAAATTATTAATAATTTTCTTATAAGTATCATATTAAGTAGTTGAATAATATTGTATGTAATTATAAGAGGTGTATGTATTGCGTATTCCATTTAAAAAAAAAAAAGCTTAACATTACAAAAAATGATTTTTTTTTTTGTCATAGATATGTTCACTTTTCGAAAGAGTTGTGCTAAATTTGAACACCTTATAACGGTATTTACGGTATAAATTATTTATTTTTTTAAAATGAGTGGATAAGATTTATACATTATATGACCGTACACTAGTATAAATTATTTATTTTAAAAAAATAAGTATGGGAAATTTGATCGCCTTATAAGTTATAACGATAATCAAGATATATATTAGGCCTGATTTGTTTTTATAAAATATCTCATCACAAATTTTTTATTATATATTTTTAAATTTTTTTATAAAATAAAATAAATAATTTAATTTTTTTAAATCTTAAAATAAAATTAATATTAAAAAAATATATTACAATAATATATATATTTTTAACTTTTATTTTATCTCATCTCATCTTACAAATAAGATATAAAAACATTAACATTAAATCCATCATTAAACTCATCAAATACAAATTTAATGATTTTATTTAAAATAATTTTATATTAGATTCATCAAAATCTACCAATTTAAATTTTAAGTTATAATACTTGGGCATCATTTTTAATATTTAAAGAGTTATTATTTATCTATAAAATAATTTTTTATTATTATTTAATATATATTATTTTAATAAATTTAATTATGAGTCTAATATAAAATTATGAGAAATAATAAATGCAAATGTAAACTTGAGGCGACATACAATCATTTAAAATATATATATATATAAAAGATTCACTTAAAAAAACTAATTTTTTAATAATAGATTATATTTTTTATCAAAATCATTATATATCATTCGTAACTTTACAATTATACGTAATCTTGCTCTAAAATTATGGAGGTATTGATATTAATATCAAACTTATATTTTTAATCCAATTTTAAACAAAATCTTGACGTAATCAATGACAATTCTACGCACGTATCATTCCTCCAAGTAGTTTAAAATTTTGAATCCACAAAATGTGTATAATAATTTTTTCAAACGGATTTTAGTCATTTTTAAAAATTAGTTTGAATTGCCGGGAATGAGAGGCAGGAGGAACAATCGAAACTCGGCGACCAAACAACGCTTCTGCTCCAGGAGAACAATGTCTACTTTTTCTTCGAGAATCCAAGCCATCTCACATCCGACCTAGCCTCTCGCAACCGTGTCTGGTGCGTTTTCTATGACTCCGACATCGACAAGCTGGTAGCCGCATTTTAGGTATCCCATTATTGGATTGCCGTTTCTAAATTTCTGTTTGGTTACTGAGAGAAAGCCGCGGGGAAAAGGAAAGGAAGTTGAAAGTCGATGAAATTCTATGCCATATGTTTGTTTATTTTCCCCCATAATGTAGCAACATTATCGCTAACCGTGGCATATAATCGAATTTTCTCAGTTTGGTGGAGCTTTTGTTTTCTTGAGGTTCTTTGAATAATGAAAATTTTCGAGAATTATATGATTTCTGTTATCATTGCATTTATTTTTAGAGCAACGAAACTGTAGAATGCGTTTAGAGTCTGCTTTTATGGACCTTTTTTTTTTTTTTTTAAAGTACGTGCATTGTATTCTGTTAGCAGTTATAATGCAAGGAATAATCATCTAGCAAGTGCGGATCATCTGAAGAATTCGAAGCATATCCTGTGGAAAAATGACAATTTCAGTAATGAAGAGGTAAGTTCTGTCATCTGCAATGAGATTTTGTTTTTCGGAAATTTCTTCTATCATTGTACTAAATTTCTTTTTTGAAGTAATTGTACTGAATTTCTTAGTTAGTCATTTTTTTTACACTTTCTTGGGGCCCTTTAATAAAAGTCAGTATTACTGACCCGTCCTGGATATTTTAGGTTGTCCATTCTGTAGAATTGAACAAGAACATTGTTTGAGAAAGAGTGGAAAACGTTGTAATTGAAGGTAGCAGTAGCATCTGCTTAGTTGACTTCTAGTGGAGTCCATCCTCCACTGATTTGATTTACAAAATAGATTAATACCATTTCTAAATTACAGTGATATGATTCTTGTTTGCATGTGCACTAATTGATGATTCTGTACCATTCACGTATTAAAAATTAAAATGCTTGTTTTATTAATGAGTTAACAATGTTTCATGCTTCCCAGACTCTTGCTGACAATGGGGCTAGTCATTTGTTCCCAGTATTTGGAATATACTAGACTCTTAATACTTGCAAAACTCAAAAAATCAGTATGCTATAGGGCAGAATGACTAATTAGTGATTATTTATGCTTGGGTATCACTATGTTTGGCATGACTGCTTCTGCTTTTTTTTCAGTTCCTTTATTTTGAGAGTTCATTAATGTTTTGTAGTAACATTCCCGTAGTGAGAATGTCAACTTTTCACTTCTTTCAAGGCGCGCCTGTAGATATATTTTTCCCCCTGGTTTGCTCTTGTACACTGCGGGCTATGACTGAGCTTCTTCTTCTTCTTCTTCTTCTTCTGCCTCTTCTTCTTCTTCATACCACTTGTTTTTTGCATTTTTACATTCACATGTACTTACAAAACCTTAAAACATTTACTGTATACTGATATAGACATACCCGGTGCATGAGGACAAAGTAATTGTAAATGGAGGAAACTATTTTCATGGTATTGATCTCTGACTACAATTTTGGTTTTTGTTTCTTGTTATTTATTTTCTCAGGAAGCTGTTATCTAGATTCCATATGAGTTCAACATGTGAGTGGATGTGTTTATAGGATTGAAGTTTTGAAATTGTATCAGTAATCGTCTCATACAGAATTCTGGTTGTCTTTGTGCACACGGAGTTTGGTGGAGTGATGCTTTATTTGGAACGTGCTGTCCTTTCCTCATATTGTGATTATTTTTCTTTAGGTTTGCAAGATCTCACTCAAATTTCTACATTGGCTGCTGAAGAGGCAAGAGGTAATGTGCATTCTGGAGCTCCTCCTCCATGGTTTGAAGCAACTGAAGAAATTCGGATAGATGTTCAACTAAATTCTGCAACTCAAAGCCTTTTATTTCTCAATAAGTCAGTGAAGTCCAAAAAATTTAACTTGCAACGGCTTGGAGCTGCTTGGGCTGAAAAGAGAAAGATGGAGCTGGAGATGGAGAAGAGAGAAGAGATGTCAAGAGTGATTGCACATCCTAATGGCTTCCTAATTTTGGTAGAGTTTGGCAATTTGGTAGCCAGAAAGAATCTAGAAAATAATTTGAGTTGGAGAAACACAAATATATCAAGCTTGAAAGCAAATTTGAGATGCCAGTTAAAAGATACAACCTCATGTCAGCAAGGGAATGGTGAGCCACATTCTCGGCATACCACATTTTAGGTTCCAAATTTTTTTGGCTAGTTCTTGTAAGGTTAGGCGACGAAATATCTTATTGTTTGATGTCATGGTACAGCGTTGCATTGAAAGCTAGTCCATGTTTTTGCAAATTTTCACCTTTCATATGACTTATACTGGCACTCAGAATCAGCATTTTATCTAATATGTCATTACCAGGAGGCTCTGTAATTGTCCCCAGCGTCTTGCCAACACAGTATCAAAAAGGAAATAAAATGTGTTTTAAACTATAGAGGGATATTTTTCTGCATTAAGGTCAGTTTATGGTAGTTGCTTCAAAAATACTGAACTCCACTGGACCTGGCATCTTACTCGTGATGGATGGACTGCAATCGTGTTAGAGCAATAGCTAATTTTTTTGCAGAACTTAAAAGCTACCTTTGTTTTATATTCTGGTTTGTGTATATACCTGTGTGTGCATCTTAAAATGTAAGGCTGGATATGTGTGCTTAATAAATGCTTGTTGCATCTTGAATTCTTTGAGATTTTCATAGGGTTTGTTGCATGTAGTTTGGGAGATGTCATGCATGTGGCATAACAATAATGATAATGAAAAAAGTTCCATATCCAAATTAAGAATGAAAAAAGTTATTCCAGAGTTTTGGCTTTAATATATGGAGTTCCTAAGGCTTATACTTTTCTTTTCTTTGGCCACCCTTGCAGCACAGTGAAGTGGATGAATAATCATTTTGGAGATAAGAATGGTTAATGTTGTATTCCTGATGGTGATAATGTTAGAGAATCACTACGTATATGTCTCATTCACCTCTGCACCATGTTGAGTTTTGGTTAGAGATTAAATGGAGCAACGATCTTGTAGGAAAGGTAGCAGAGTTGGTGTAAATGCAATTCAGCGCAAAATAGGTTAAATAGTTACCAGGCTCTTGGACATAGAAAGAAATGCTATCAGTTGAAATGTCCATAATGTATTGTCAATGACATTGTTGGCATTTAGTCTGTTGTGCCAGATGCATTCAATATATCCTTTTCTTCCCATATTTCATATATGCATTATCCTGTTCTGGTAGCATCAATGTTCCCATCGATAAAGAATGCATTTAATTGCTTTGTTCTTGGGTATTAATTGCTCCCTTGATTTCTGGAATTCAAAAAGCTTTCAGTAGTCTGAAATGTTGCACATATTGCGTATCCTCTTTGATATCAATGTGGTAGCATTTCGGGCTGTTGTATATAACTTGGTCTATTTACCATCAGCTTGTGTTGCCTCTTATGCATTGCAGTCCTAAAATTGCATGAATGTTAGCCCTTGATTGGCATGCTCTAGGCCTGTACATGTTAAATTGCCATAGCATTGGGTTTTATACTTTTGCAATTGCACATTTTTTTTTAAAGAAAAAAAGGCTCAATAATAGAATGAGCTTGTTTCTTTTTGCTCTCTTCTTGGAGAAAAAGAATGATGTTATTCTATCACAACAGTTTTAGCAGTGCAAAACGTTGTAGAATTTAGTTGAGCTCTGATCATGAAAACCCATAGTTTCCCTTTGGAAGAAACCAAGTTCTCCTCTCATAGAAAAATCCATGAAAACCACCTTTCAATCGTTCTATGGACACCATGTATGTCTACATCTGTTGTGTTCTCAGATCTTGGTATCATACTAGCAGTATAGATTGTTTCCATCCTACCTGGTGCGTCTGCTGTATCTCCACTCGGTCCATCCACCAGTGTCAAATCTCAATTATGGTGATATACTTCTTGTGGCAAAGTTGTCAATCCAAGCTGGCATTTTGATTCTTAAAGTAGTCCTGAGCTAGGTGCACAGGCTCAATTCTGCCTTGCATGCTTGAGCAGTGTGTAAGCCTTCTTTCCAGATATCTGGTATTCAACCTTGTACGTTCGAGTGCTATTTGAATTTGCATTGATTTGTTTCCAGGTATCTGGTATTCATCCTCTAGAAAAATGGTGGTGCCACCTGGATTGATTTGTGACAGGTATAGATATTGAGTACAAGCCCAAAAATTAGCAGGTTGCAGGCAGCTTTGTGGGAATAACATTTGACAGGAGCAGAAATTCCTTTTCTGTGAGCATGATCGGATTGGTAGAGGTTTTTGGTTGAGTTTTTGTGAGGCCCAGTGCATGTGCTGGAAGTTGGAACCTTGCTTTATGTGGGAGGAAGGCAAGTGTGACTACGACTAAAAAAACCTGATGATGGAGAAGCTTGATAGTATCACAAGGAGGGCCAGGGTAACTTTCTTAAAAGCAGTGTTGAATCTCTTCTGTCCTCTGTAATATTTGTATTCTATTGGTAGATTGTGTTGTGCCTCAGGAGAGAGTACAGAGAGAGTACAGGAGAAAACAGAACATAAGGAGTTACAAAAGAACGGAAATGGCACACATCTGGGTTACTGTTTTGCATGTTCTTCTCTTTAGCTTTCAGCAGCAGTACAGCTCCCAGCACATCCCTTTTACTGGGCAGAGTTGTTAATATGATAGATCCCCTTGGTATCATTTTTTTTTAATGCCCTTGGTATCTTCTTGAGTGGAAAGGATGGAAACATTTTGCTTTTGTATAAAGTGTTTTCCTTTCCTCTTTTTTCCTTTATTAATTGCTGAGGTTAATCCCTAGGGGTTGGCTCAAGTTGTAAAAACCTTGGTCTTGGCAGTATGCTTCCTCCAAGCTCTAAGATTCGAATCCTTTTGAGTCAAACAATCACTAGAAACGATCGGACTGAGATTTTTTCCTTAAATTACTCGAGGTGCACTTGTGAAAAACTTCTTGCTGAAGGCTTATGCATCCCAAGGATTAGCTGGGGTGTTGTTCTCAAACACCCGGTGCTAATAAAAAAAGAAAATTTGTTGAGGCTAATGGCTGGTTACAATTTTGTGAATGAGAAATAGAAAATGCCTATTCCATTAGAAAAGGGGAGATTTTTTAAAGAGATGGTGACTTGGGTTTTGAAACTTCTATGAGATAGTTCACAAGTTCACTTTTTGTTTCTGTATATGGGCATCGTGGGGTTGTAACGAATGAAGTTGAGGGAGACTATAGTGGTTGGAGGGCCACTTTCATACAACGATTTTATAGGATCTCTTTTCTTTTTAAATAGGAGCCTTTCTGTTACCCATTTCGATCACCAGTGTAGATTTGTCTTCTAATTTGCTTATTAAATGGAAACCTGGATAGAGAAGACAATATACATACATGTTTCAGGTTTATGCGTAAAGTTTGGAACAAGTAGATTCTATTGCACACGTGTGCCATTTGAACATGCTGCAAAAGCATGTGAAGAGGTGAAAGAGACTTGTTTGATAGGGTAATACCTAGATTCTATATTTTTTGTTTTGTGTGTGAATGGTTGTCTCCACGGGTATTGTTGCCTCAACTCCTAATTCATACAGCTTACTTCTTCAGGAAAGCTTACAATATTGTAGAATGAAATTTAGGGAATTTTTCTGAAGTAATTTCTTTCTTTCTAAGTGGATAGTTGTTAGGAGAAGTGAATTCAGCAAACCATAGTATCAATGTGTTTTTAAGTGTTGCATGGTCTTCTCTTGACATCTGCCTTGTTTCTTCCTATCCTCTATTTTTTCTCTTTGTAATTTTAACTTCGTGTTTATCTAGTTACCCGTCCATGTCAACAACAAGAGGTTTTGATCACTTGGGCCGGTTTGCTTGTTTTTCACTAGATCTTCTTCTCTTCTGAATTCTGCCGTATCTTCTATTATCTCTTTTAGGCTTCTTTGGATTTTTAAAATATCTCATAATATTTGTAAATAATAATAAAATATTTTAAATTATAATATTTTATTAGATTTTGAGAAAAAAAAAAGGAGAAAAAACTGAATAAAAATATTAAAATATTAAAAAATTGTTTGAATATAATTTGAAATTTGATAAAAAAAAAATCTATTATTTTTTGTATTTAATTTGGAAGCTTAAGAAAGTTGTAACTGATTTTGTGTTTGGATAATAATTAGATAATAATTAGATATAAAAATAATATATTAAATTATTAAAAATATTCTAAAAATATATATTAGAGTTCCGTTTGTTTGGTCCAGTCCAGTCTAAAATTTATAGATTTCAAGACCGGACCAATTTTTCTTAGTCCACAAATTATGGGATCGAGACCTACTTATCAAAATTTCGGTTCGGTTCAATCCTCACAACTTATCAAAGTAGGAGGCTTGGAGAAGGTGGCAGCCGTCGTTAAAGATATGAGAGGAGAAACTTAGAGAAGACATCTAAGCAAAAATGGAAAATGAGTGTGATCACATAAAACGAGAAAAATGTAATGAAACGAGAGGAATTGGTGGGATGGTTGTCGCCCTTGTCCCACTACTAAAATTATGTGAATGACTCCACCACTGTTATTTTAAATCTTGCATAGTGACTTATATAGTGACTTGTATAGTGACTTATAAATAAGAGCTTCAGTTATTATGAAATTCATAAGAAAATATACAGAGAGAAGAAAGTTTTAGTTCTTAAGAGCTCCAAAGAGTTTCTTATATATTTCTCTCTTGCAATAGTAGTTTCTTTCTTTAGTTTTATAACACGTTATCAACACAACGGTTCTATCAATTCTGAAGCTAGTAGTCTTGTTTCTCTGTAAGTTTTTCAATATATTATTTGCAGACTTTGATATATTTTATTGATTATTATCTGTGTGAATTTATAAATATATTTTCTGAGATACACATATTTATTTCATTATTTATATGTGTAGAAAATGAAAAATCTTATAAAATTGGAATTTGTTACTCTTGACATATCTGGAAAAAATTATTTATCCTGGATACTTGATACTGAAATTTATTTTGATGCGATGAACCTGAGTGAAACAATTAAAGAAGGAAATCAAACGTCCCTGCAAGACCGTGCTAAAGTAATGATTTTCCTTCGCCATCATTTTCACGAAAAATTAAAAACTAAATATCTTACAATAAAATATCTCTATATTTTGTGAAATAGTTTAAGGGAGAGGTATGAACACCAGAAGACTGTCATCCTCCCAAGAGCTCGTTTTGAATGGTTGCACCTGCGGTTGCAAGATTATAAAAGTGTTAGTGAGTATAATTCTGCACTTTTTAAAATAAACTCAGTACTAAAATTATACGATGAGAAAATCACCGATGATGATATGCTAGAGAAGACTTATACTACATTTCATGCCTCGAATCTGCTCCTGCAGCAGTATCGAGAGAGAAAGTTCAAGAAATATTTTGAACTTATATCATGTCTTCTAGTAAATGAGCAAAACAATGAGCTCTTATTAGCAAACCACCAGTTACGCCCTACTGGCTAAATATCATTCCCTGAAATGAATGGTAATAGGTTTGCATCATTCTCAGAAGTGAATAGTGTATCCTTTAGAAGAAATCGATGGCGTGAATGTGGTAAGAGAAATTATAGAAATGTTGGTCCCAGAAGTGACAACATTAAAAGAGATAATAATATACCGTATCACCATAAGTGGTATAATTCAGAAAGTGGGTAAAAATCCCTAAAATAATTTTTCAAAGAGAAGTGAAGAGGTGTGCCATTAATGTGGAATGACTGAACATTGGTCACGTACTTGTCGTACGGTCAGGCACTTAGATAATAATTCAAAGAATAAAATGCATGAAACAATTTTAGTGGAATCATCAGATAATTTATTAGATTCAGTAGATGTAGATGTTACTCATATTGATATCTCTGATTTCTTTAATCATCCTGAAAGTAGAATTGACCACTTAATTGGAGATGGAAGTATTCCACTCAATTAATGTATTTTCTTTCTATTATTTGTAATAAAAGTTTTATATATTTTGTAGAATTAAGGATCACATTGATGAGTTTTTTGTCTCTGAGTTGAATGATAAAGATATATTCTGGCTGACAGTGTTACAACTCACACAATTCTCAAAGAAAAGAAATATTTTCAAAATCTAACACTAAGTAAAGCCTATGTCCATACTATATCAAACTCATCAGATTTAATTGAAGGTTCCGGAAGAACTTATATTGTGTTGCCTAATGTCACCAAATTTTGTATTGATGATACTTTATTCTCTTTACAATCCAGAAAAAATTTATTGAGTTTCAAATATATTTGTCGTAATGATTACCATATTGAAACGACCAATGAAGGCAATAAAGAGCATCTTCTTATTACTAAAATAATATCGGGTCAGAAGCTCGTATTAGAAAAACTGTATGCTCTATATTTTGGATTGTATTATACAAAGATGAGAACAATTGAATTATGTGTGTTAATGCACCAGAAGTGCATTGACCCCAAAGTATTTATGACTTGGCATGATCGCCTTGGACATCCAGGATCTATAATGATGAGACAAATTATTGAAAATTTGCATGGGCATCCCTTAAAGAATCAAAAGATATTTCTACCCAATGAATCTCCGTACTCTGCATGTTCTCCAGGTAAGTTGATTATCAGACCATCTCCCTCAAAAGTCATTGTTGAATCTCTATCATTTTTACAAAAGATTTACAGAGATATATGTGGGCCAATTCATTCATCAAGTGGGCCATTTAGATACTTTATGGTTTTGATTGATACATCTAGTCGATGGTCATATGTTTGTCTGCTTTCCACTAAAAATATTGCATTTGCTAGACTTCTTGTTCAAATAATCAAACTATGAGTACAACTTCCTAAGTATCTAATTAAGACCATTCGATTGGATAATACAGGTGAATTTTCATCTCAAGTTTTAGATGATTATTACATGTCAATAGGAATAGATGTTGAACATCCTATTGCCCATACGCACACACAAAACGGTTTAACTGAATATTTGATCAAAATGTTTCAACTAATCGCTAGACCTTTACTTATGAAATCAAAACTACCTGTTTATACTTGGAGACATGCTATACTTCATGTAGCATCTTTAATTTGCATTAGACCATCTGCATATCATCAATATTCTCCATTACAGCTTGCATTTGGTCAACAACTAAATGTTTCTCATCTTCATACTTTTGGATGTGCTGTATATGTTCTAATTGCACCTCCACAACGTACAAAAATGGCCCTCAACGTAGAATTGAGATATATATTGGTTTTGATTCTCCATCTATTATTAGATACCTTGAACCCCTTATAGGGGATATGTTTAAAGCACGTTTTGAGGATTATCATTTTGACGAATCCACTTTTCCATTAATGCGTAAAGAAAAGTCGGTGCCTGAAGCACGACAAGATATTACTTGGGATAATAAGACATTATCTCAATTTTATCCTCCTATAATTGAATGTAAACTAGAAGTTCAGAAGATTATTCATTTACAAAATGTTGTAAATCAATTACCGAATGTATTTACTGATATTAAAGGTGTAGTAAAATCTTATATTCCTGCTATTAATGCTTCAACGAGGATTGAAATCCCTAAAAGACAAATTGTCAAAACAGCAATAAGTGAGTCTAAGGCACGCCTGAATTGCGAAAGACCTATTGGTGCAAAAGATAAAATTTCTAGAAGGAAAAGAATACAAAATGAATTTGGTGTTCCTGAAAAACACGTACCCATAATACAGGCTACAAATATAATTGGTGCTCCTAAAGAGTTCAAATTTTCTATTCCAGGACCTCCTGAAGAGTATAAATCTCCTGAAAATGGATTTCCTGAAGATGTGTTTCATGAAATATTTTTCCCTGAAAAGGAACAGGTACCTAAAAATAATAAAATCTCAATATATTTCATGAATACTGGAGAAATTCTGGATAGAAATAAATCTATTGTCGACAATATATTTTCATATAAAATGGCTCTTGACATTACCAGAAGTAATGAAGAAAGTGAATAAAAAACCGTCAAAAAATGTCGACGTAGAAATGATTGGCTAAAATGGAAAGCAGCTATTGAAACTAAATTAAATTCGCTAGCAAAGCGAGAAGTATTTAAACCTGTTGTCTAAACATCAAAGGGTGTAATACCTGTTGGATATATATGGGTATTTGTATGAAAACATAATGAGAAAAATGAAATTGTGCGGTACAAAGTACGGCTTGTCGCACAGGTTTCCTGCAGAAACCCGAGATTGATTATGAAAAAACATATTCTCATGTTATGGATGCAATCACATTTAGATTTTAAATTAGTCTGGTTGTTACAAAAGGATTAGAAATGCGGTTGATGGATGTGGTCACTGTATATTTATATGGATCTTTAAACCATGATATATATATATATATATATGTGAAAATCTCTGAAGGATATAAAATGTCTGAAACATCTACAAATACATCTAGAAATATGTACTCTATCAGACTACAAAATTTTTTATATGGGTTGAAACAATCCGGATGCATGTGGTATAATCGTTTAAGCGAATATCTATTGAAATAAGGATTTAAGAATAATCTTATATGCCCATATATTTTTATTAAGAAATCAGAATCCGGATTTGTCATTATTGCGATTTGTGTTGATGGTTTAAATATTATGGGAACTTCTGAAAAAATCTCAAAAACCGCTATATATTTAAAGAATGAATTTGAAATGAAAGATCTTGGCAAAACAAAACTTTGTTTCGACCTGCAGCTCGAGCACTTGCCAAATTGAATTTTTATTCATCAGTTGTATACTAAAAAAGTCCTGAAACATTTTTATATGGACAAATCTCATCTTCTGAGTACTTTAATGATTATTCGAACACTTGATGTGAAAAATGATCCATTCCATCTTTGTGATGACGATGAAGAAATTCTTGATCCTGAAGTACCATATCTCAGTGCAATTGGAGTTTTGATATATTTTACAAATTGCACTAGACCAAATATTACATTCTCAGTTAATCTGCTTGCAAAATATAGTTTTGCACCAACTCGAAAGCATTTGAATGACATTAAACATGTCATTCGTTACCTTCATGGTACGGTTGATATGAGATTATTTTATCAACATGGATCAAGTCCACAATTATTTGAGTATGCAGATGCAGGTTATCTTTCAGACTCACACAGAGGTAGATCTCAAACTGGATATTTATTTACTTATGGAGATACTGTCATATCATGGAAATCTGTTAAGCAGACACTATCTGCTACTTCTTCAAATCACTCAGAGATCATTGCTATTCATGAAGCAAGTCAAGAGTGTATTTGGGTGAAATTAGTAATTCAACATATCCACAGAAAAGTGTGGACTTCCCATGATCAATAATAGCCCAACAATTTTATATGAAGATAATACTGTTTGTATCACTCAAATCAGATGAGGATATATCAAAAGTGACATAACCAAACATATTTCACCTAAATTTTTTATACTCATGAATTTCAATAAAAAAATGAAATTGATATCAAGTAGATACGATCTAGTGATAATCTGACAGATTTATTCATAAATGCGTTACTAACTTCAATATTCAAGAAGATTGTGCATAACATTGGAATGTGAAAACTCAAAAATCTATTATCATGCACTTTTTAGGGGGAGTAAAAGACTTGTGCTGATTGTATTCTTTTTCCTTCGCTAAGGTTTTGTCCCACTAGATTTTTCTTTGCAAGATTTTAATGAGACAATCTTAAAACACTTGTAGATACATAAGAAGACTGTACTCTTTTTCCTTCTCCATTAGTTTTTCTTCCCACTGGATTTTTCCTTGGCAAAGTTTTAACGAGACAGATTTTTTATGGGTGGTCATTCAAGGGGAAGTGTAATGAAACGAGAGGAATTGGTGGGACAGTTGCCGCCCCCTATCCCACTACTAAAATTATGTGAATGACCCCACCACTATTATTTTAAATATTGCATAGTGACTTGTATAATAACTTGTATAGTAATTTCAAAGCCTATAAATAGGAGTTTCAGTTGTTATGAAATTTATAAGAAAATATAGAGAGAGAAGAAAGTTTCAGTTCATAAGAATTCCAAAGAGTTTCTTATATATTTCTCTCTTGCAATAGTAATTTCTTTATTTAGTTTTATAACAAAAAAAGGTTTTTGTATTTGAAATATTTTTTTCTTATTATGCCCTTGATGTCTTTCCTTTGTTTATAATTTATGGGGATAAAGTTGAAAAATTAATTAGATATTTTTCAAAGTCTAAAATCTGGATGGCTATTGTATATTGGTGTAAGTTGTGAGGATATAATTGTAGATTGCATGTATTATGTGTATTGTTATATATCAATGAATGAAATGTGTCTTTTCCTCCATGGATATCTACATGTTAAAATATCGGTGTCGATACTTTTTGGTGCTGCCGTTGTTTGTTAGTAGGGAGATGCTGGGGTGCAACTCGATTGCATTTCAGCATTTTGTAATCTCCTCTCTAATCTCCTATAATTTATATAAAATTACAATAAAAAATATTAAAAAAATATAATAAAATAATAAGTTTTAAAAAAAACACAATAAAATAATAAAATGAAGAAAACATAATAAAAAATAAAATGAATATGAATTTTTAAGCGAAATTCGGCCTCACCCAGGCCCTGCCGTCGGGCGGCGGTGAGCGACGTACGGACCCTTTTTTGGGTTTATGGTCGTCGGGGGCACACCAGAGCTCACCGTCACAGAGATGGAATCGCCGACTCCCTCCGGTCCCGATGGGGTGGGTATTGTCGCCCACCGCCGCCAGCAGCGACGGGGGCTGCAAAAGAGGGGAGTTTGGTCCAACCGAACCCTAGGATTATCCTTGTTGGTAACTAAGTTGATGCACTATGTTGGTATTTTCGGATCTAAGTTTGTATTTACTAGATTTGAGTTGGTCTTATCTAAGTTGGTATTTGTTGTCGAATCAAAGGTCAATAGTGTCTTTGATTGCTGGATCCGAGGTCATCGTCATCCTTTATGCATCCCAATAGTTTCTCCCTCCGTCGTTGGTGCTTGTAGGAGTTTCAAATGTTTTTTTGAACTTTTTCAGTAATGGGCACCATATTTAAGCTTGCTGCCGTTTTTTGTTAAGTCCAATGATTGTCCCATCATCATCAACCGTAGAAGGGTTTGGGTATCGTCGGCAAATGTGAATATCATACAGTACTGGTCGGGATGCCAGTATACAAAATGTTGCATTTTGTTTCGCCTCATTTTTTGGCTGTTTTGGCCGTTACCGATTGAAATTCAAAATTTTGGCTGGTACTGAATTATGAATTTCTGCTGATAGTTTGTTTGTTTTTTTTTTTAGTGGATTTTAAGTAGGTTTGCATTTTTTCCCTTTTTGTATATATAAAATGTATATTTTATTTGTATGAATCACAAAACAAATAGTAATTTTATATTTTTATATTTTTTTAGTTTATGCATGTATATATATAATTTATTCATATATAGACTATTTCAAAATGGTACACGAAACAATATATAAAATGATATCAATACCGAAATATTTCGTTCCAGTGTCTTGACTAATACGGCCTCTGGAACGATATTCAAAGCTTTGTCAGCAACGCTAAAAAGCTTGGAGTGTTTGGTTGCAGGTATAAGCTATTCAATCTCGAATGTGGCTGCCTCCAACCTAGAGATAGTTTGAAGCCAGTACCTGTATAAATTTGGGTTTATGACAATACGATCCGAGTCAGAGTTGATACGAGCCAATTTAGAGCTGATATTGACAAAGCCAGATTAAGTAGTAGGGGTGTAAGAATAAATCAAAAAATCATAAAATTGGTTCAGACCGGATCGATTGGTGTGGTCCGATCTTCAACCGGTTTGGCTCAAAATTGGTTCCTTCATTTTAAAAACCGGTCAAATCTGGTCTGGAATTAGTTTTGACGTTTTCTAACACAAATTCAGACCAAACCAGATCGATTCACATATTATATATATTTTAATAAATTTTTAAGTATTATATATAATTTAATTTATTTTATATATAATTATGTATGAAATGATACATTATAATTTATGACATAATATTTTAATATTATATGTGAATATATTTGATCATATATTTTAAATATAAAATCTATATATTAAATACATATTATTGTCCAATAAATTATCAACATATTTCTTTTAATAAATACGTTAGTAATACTAATATACCTAATATATTGAAACTGAAAAATCGAATCGAAACTAGTAAAATCAATAGTATTGGTTTAAGAGGATAATTAGTGCATAATTAATTTAAAAAATGTAAAACTGTTATTACTGGTTTGGTCCTAGATTTTGTACAAATGGGACCAATCTAGACTAATACACCCCTACTAACTAAACTTGATATAGGCTGGTTCTAAGCCAATACATGACTGTTTCAACCGATACAAACTTATTTTGACTGACATAGAGCAAAAATTTAGTTTTTCAAGTTGATTTTTTTGGGTGCTTGAACTGGATGTGTAGTTTTTCAAATTGTATTCTACGGTTCCATTATCCATACCTAAAATTTGTGTAAATTTTTTGTCTCCAAGCTGAATTGTGACTTCTTCATGTATCCATGACAACTAAATTTGAGTCAAAATCGCATGATGGTACTCTAGGTCCACACGGGATAGAGGTCCACGTGGGGGACTTATTGCCAAAGGTAATCCATTCAAGGTCAAGAATTTCATAAGTGAATCCATTATAATTACAATAACCACTAGGGGTGAGCAGCAACTTAGTCAATCAGATTCTCTTAAATTTGACTTCGATTCTCAGTTGTTGAAACGGAGTTAAAAATAATTTTACACCAACCAATCAAAAGCTGCCACGTAGGTGTCTCCATAATATTCTTCTTGCACCCTCACAAAGATGATAAACACAATTTCTTTGGATACCCGCACCCACGTGACTGTCCCACTCTCCCCCATCTCTCTCTCTCTCTCTAATACGATCTGGTTCAAGATTTGCCAGTTTTTTATTTTCTAATAGATTGGTATTTTTTCTTGTTTGTCATGAGTATGCAATGTTTATATCACGTTACCACACTTTGTCATGCATGCAAGTTTAAACTTGCAAAACTCTCCAAGGTGTTGCCAATGTTTTTGCATCTGGCAGCCAACCAATCAACATCTCCAAAAGAAAAAAACACCGAACGAGTAAACATCACATTTCTAAGAGAGTTGGTTATTATTCTGCTTTTTTTTTTTTTATGCCAAATTGGTAGACTGGGTTGCTCATGGTCCATATTTTTTCTATACGATTAAAATTAATTTAGGACTACGTCGCGCGAGAGGGAGGGGGTGACAAATCGTGAGTTGATCTCGTTGGAATTGTGTGGAGAATGCTCAGGGAGGGGTGGGGAAATCGAGACTAGGAAGGGGAGAAATCTTCAAAAAATGGGGTTGGGGAAGGGGAGTGAAAGGGTTCTAATTTCTGAAGGGGTTGGGTGTAGGCATTTGGATGTGAGTACTGCTACGTACCCTCGCCATTTATCCTCGCCGCGGCTTCGTGGCTGATGTGGCAGTAGCTTATAATATTAAATTATTTTAAAAAAACAAAATAGAAACCAAACGCAGGAGGAGAGAGAGCATTTTGAAGAAAGCAACCAAACGGAAGGAAAACGTCCGAGAAGAAACATCTAGAAGCAAACAAGAAAAACGTCTGGACAATTGCGTCCATCTCCATCCCTCCATCCCCATCTCTGTCTTCGTAGAGAACTCATATCTCCCTCCATCTCTGTCTTTGCTAAAAAGAAACAAAATCGGGAAAGAGAAAGAAGAGTGCGGGGAAGGGGAAGGGGATTATGCCAAGGGGTTACGAGGATTCTTTCTGTGCTTTCTTTTTCTTCTTTAATTTTTGGGAGAGAGATATAATTGGTTTTGGAGCAGAACTGGTTAGGAGGAAAAACTCGAAGAAAAAAAGCTTGTACTTCTACCTCCATTTTCGAAACCAAATATGAGAAAAATGGGAGAATGAGTGAAATCGAAAAGAAGAAGTAGAGGAACAAGAGGGTAGAAAAAAAATTGATGGAGAGAGAGGGAACGAAATGAAAAACAGGGGAAGGCGACAAAAGTCCAAGGAGGGTTGATTCTTGAAGATCAGCTTAGGGGTTGGAAGACAAGCGAAGATGATAGAGGTTGTGCTCAACAATCAACTCAGGAAAGAAGGGAGGTTTGTGGAGAAGAAAATCGAAAAAAACAAAAGGAAACTTCTCAAATGACGTTGATACACCTCCTACGTGGTTATTACCTCGGTTATACCCATCCGGCTTCTTTTTTTAGCTTCATATGCCCATTTAAAAATGAATTTTTGTGGGCTTCCAAATTTTATTTTATTTTTTTAAAAAAAATTAAAAATTAAAAATTAAAAGCTAAAACTAAAATTAAACCATTCACTGTTAACTTACTTTTATAATGATATTTAACTTATTTGTATACTAAACTTATACTATAGTGTCTAATTATATGCATTATACTATAAAATTACATATTCTTTTTAGTGTCTAATTACATGTTATTATGATATAGTATTACATGGTATTATATTATACTAGTCTAACTTATTTCTACACTAGACTTATTTAAATACTAATGTCTAACTTACTTCTATACTTGATTATGTACGATAGTAATAATATGATCTTTATATGTACTAAACTATCATTAATCAATTTATAATAATTAGCCTAGACTAGAATGTTATTGAATTTAGCTATATAAGTTCTAGTTATATAACTATATAACTACACTAGTATATAAATATATAAATACTAAATATTTCTTAATATTTGTATAATGTCAGTATGAGTCGGAAGGCAGGCAAAGTCAGAGTTTGATTATAAAGTCGGAATTAGATTGGATCGAAATCGGAGTCGATCCAGCGACAAATCCAATTTTGATTGAAAAATCAAAAAAGAAATCTTACTCCAACTCTGCTTTGTCAGAGTCAAGAGCATAAAATTGGAATCAGACCATAATAATGGATGGATATGTACGATTTTTGTTTCACCTTTGTGGAGAAGAGGACGGTACCTATTGTATGTAGAGTTGAATAACAACCTTTTTAGCGAGAAATTAGATACGAAAGTAAACCGTGTTTAACTTGAGCAACGCTTTTAGGAATGACTTTAGGGTCTAAGTTTACTTGATCCACGAGACTCATCCACTTTGGAATATCCCATTCCAACTAAGTTGAGTCTAACCAAATCCAAACGAAATCGTGCACAAATGATCAACACGTCCTCACAACGACTACTTGCATAAAACAATTCATACAATCGTCCCGACGAACTGATAAAGGAAATCAACATTTCTCTTCAACATGACAACACGGACTATTGAAATTTGTAAGCACACCTCCATGTTCCAAGTAAATGACAAAAAAATAAAAAAAAATTAAAGTTGACATTCTGTGACTTGGATTATGTTATTGCATAACATCTTTGCACACCACCAACAACATTTAACAACATTATGAGTGCAGACACAAAATGAGTAGACAGCACACATACAATTTAGCCTTTCTTGGGCATGGCTGCAAGCCTAGTATACATCCTTGCCATGGATTGGAACCCTCTAATATCGCCAGAACGCAAAAGGTTACCTGGCCAAACCCAAGTGATCGAATTAAAATCAGCACGATATGTGAGTTATACCTCAACCCAATAAATCACTTCTTCTTTAAGGCAGCTATTAATTAATAATTCACGCATTAACATGGAAAGGGACAGTGCAAATGATGTGTAAAAAATCTAACCTTTTATGTAGTTGGCAAGAAAATTTTGTACATTTTTTCTCTAGTTTTCTTTTTTTATATATAAGAACTTTTAATTGGAATATAAAGCACTCTCTCATATAAAATAAATAATACAGCAAAAAGCAATCATATCCCCATCTCTATCTACCTGATGTCTTGCCATTCTGATGAGACAAGCGTAAATTGTATCTTCTTTTTAATTTTTATCTATCTGAAACAAGTATGCAGTGATAGGTATTTTAACTTATTTGTTATTGGTCAGTAACTCACACCTCCATAAGAATTTTGACACACAACCTCACCGCCACCCAATTCTTATTTTGGTCCCTGGAGAAAGGGGCTGAGGGCAACTGCCTTTTAAGAAGGCGGCCTTGGTCACTGGAATTTGTTGTAAGAAAGTAGATATTTTTCTCAGCAAATATAAACAAAAGGAAAACTATTTACATCACACATAAAAGAGTTAAGTATCTAGCATTACTTAACATAAAACCTGCATGCAGAAACACCCTCCAACCATGCATAACTTAATTACATTTCAACATCCATAATTTTTCAGGAAATGAAGAGTAACAGTTGAACTGGGCTCTAAAAGGGGATTTGCTATACTGGAATATATTGGGTAGGAGTTCAATAGGACTTCCAAATCCAAAAAAGCAAATACAAAGATTCAAAGCAGGAAGCAGGCAAGTACTGCTAATAAAATTTAACCATGCCCTTCATAAGAACCAGAAACACAACCTTCTCTCAGTCCGCTGATAAGTATTTTGAGATTTGATAGAAGTCCCAGAAAAAAATTACCATATTATTGAGCAACCCAAGTTCATGTTCATACTCTCACGCTCACCTTCCTTCTAATTAGTAATACCCCCCCCCCCCCCAAAAAAAAAAACCAAAAAAAAAAAAAAAAATCCAAAAACAACAGTAATAGTAATCCATAAAATTATAGAAAATTACCTGAATCACAATTTAATGGGCTATCAGGTTCTGGGTGAGCCATCAAAGCAATAATAGCCCTACAAACAGATTGGAGTGTCCAAGCAGGGCTCCATGCATTCTTCAAAATATCAAGGCAAATCTCTCCTGTCTGCAGAAAAAAAGTATTATATACCATAAACAACGCTCAATTAAGTGTTAGCAGCATTGAATTGAGCATTAGCGTCAACCATAACAGCTAGCCTTCCAAGCAAACAATGTGGGCTCCATTCCTTAAATTCTCACCTTCATTTATTAAGTTGTGACACCTTTTGCTTGGGAAGGTAGCCTCACTCAACTTCACCACTTAGTAGTCCAATTGTGATTCTATACATTCTCTAGTGAGCTCAACAGGATCTAGTGAGCTCTATAACTCTTCCTCCACTATCAACCGAAGATAACTTGTTAAGCCGATCTTAATTGCTCTTTTTTCAACTATTACACAGGAATTATCCTCATATCAGTCTAGCAATATTCCAGTCCCACATTTGCTCATCACTAAATTCACTCATTCAACATTGAAGTCCTAAATTTGAGAAGTGGCAAATGCTTTGTGGAATCACACTCAATCAACTTTGAGTGTCTTAGGTAATTCCAAGAAGTGTGGTCGATCTTATTGCATACTGGAGAGGATAGTTTGGTAGCCATCATCGTGAAGTTACCTGGGAAATTGATTCCTTCTTGCCTAAGTGGTTCTACGGAGAGAATGAAACGATTGATACTTTGAAAATTGTGAAAAAATCAACGAACGAGATCAAAGTTTCTTTCATCAAGACTCATTTTCTTTGAGTGGTCGGAGTGCATAAGGCGCCCCCCAAAGCTGTTTTCTTCGTGTGGACAGCATCGGTGGGCAAGATCCTCACAACCGACAACTTGAGGAAACGGAGGGTTATCATACCAGGGTAGTGTTGCATGTGTAGGGGAGGGGGTGAGTTGGTGGACCATCTTCTACTTTTTTTTTAGTGTAAACAATCATATTAATAGAGTAGGCAAAGCCTAAGTACACAAGATGGTATACAAGAGACAAGACCTAAACTAAGTCAAAGGTGAAATGTAAGATACAAGGAAATCATGAAGACATAGACCATTGAAATCTACAACTATGGTCCATAATAATAAGGTACTAAAAAGGAAGGATCGAAACTCCTCCAAAGTCTTTTCCTTATCTTCAAAAGTGCGATCATTGCACTCTCGCCAAATGCACCACATGATACAAATAAGGAGCATCTTCCAAACTGCTGCGATGGGGGTAGAACCTCCAAGCGATGTCCAACTAGCTAAAAGATCCACCATTGTAGCTGGCATTACCCAGTTCAACCCAACTCGACTAAGTACTTCAATCCACAGGCTTCTAGCTATCTCGCAGTGTAGTAAGAGGTGATCCACAAACTCTCCAGAATCCTTAGACATGCAACACCAATCTAGGATTATGATCCGGCGCTTTCTCAAATTGTCAGTGGTTAGGATCTTACCCAGGGCAGCTGTCCAAGAGAAGAAGAGAGCTTTGGGTGGAGCCTTATTCTTTCAAATTTTCTTCCAGGGAAAGTGAGTAAATGGAGAGGGCATTAAGGTTTTATAGAAAGACCGCACAGAGAAAATTTCTTTACCCATCGGGTTCCACCATAGTTTTTCAACGTTCCTTCCAGGCGGTCTTGTGGAGCAGATGGTGGACCATCTTCTACTACAGTATGACATAACAAAGGTATTATGGAATGAGGTATTTTGGAGATTAGAGATGGCTTTGGTCATGCCAGGGACTATGGTTGCAATGCTGCCAGCTGGACAAATATCAGAGGCATGCAACAGATTAAAGCGGTGTGAAAGATGATCCCTATATACATGATATTTTGTGGCAAGAGTGCAATGAGAGGACGTTTGAAGACAATGAGAGATCGTTAGAGGAACTTATAGCGTTATTTTATAGCACTTTGGGCCATTGCTGTTGACTTTAGCGGCATGGACCTACCCGATTTTTTTGTCTCTTTTGTGCCTTCTTAGCTAGGCATACAACTGTGTTTTATTGAATATTCTACCGGGCTAAGCCTATTCTTTGACTAGTAAATTTTTTTTACTTATAAAAAAAATATATTTTGTTATATTTGTGGTCACTCATATTATACAATTTCTAAATAAAACAAGGAGGTGTGGATAGTATATGCTGAATCTCATCCAAGAGACAAGTTTGATGTGAAGTATAACTAAAGTTTTAACACAACCTGCTGGTTCCATATTTCATTAGAGAGCATTTGGAGACTGAAGAAACTTCTGAGTAGCTTTTTGTGTGTGGACGGTGGTGTTGCGAAAGATTTGACATTGTCACATTGGACAACTTCAAGAGAAATGTCATTGTGGTGAAATGGCGTGTATGTGTAAGGAGAATCGGGATGCTATTGATCATTTTCATCTTCATTGTGAAGTAGCCAGAGACTTGTCATTGCGGTGAATTGGCACGTATGTGTAGGGAGAATTGGGAGGCTGTTGATCAGCATCTTCTCCATTGTGAAGTAGAAAGAGACTTATGGTGTTTGTTATCCAAGGGGTTTGGGGATATTGGTGAACTGCAGAGGAAAAAAAGGGCATGCCAATGTTCTGAAAGTATGTAGGTTGGCTCCTTTCTACTTCAGGTGGTGGATTTTGAGCAAGCAGATGCACAGATCTTTAAGAATAAGGAAGCTTCCCTGGTACAGCTGACAAAGATTGTCCTCAACTCCCTTTACAAATGGACAATAGCTTGTGACACTTTGCTTTTTTCTAGCTTTTCATGTTTTTTGAATTGTTGTTTTATTTTTTATTTCAAATAGGGGTTCTTTAGTGTACTTCCTATGTACTATAGTTGTGCCCCTTTGGCTTTTTATTTAATTACATTGCTTATATATATATATATGCATATAAAATGTGATGCTAATCTTCGATATCAGAGTTTTCTTCTTCTTTTTCTTGATAAGTAAGAATTTTCAAATTACAGAAGAATTTTCTACTACTTTTTCTTCTAATGTTTAAATGTATCTATTGTATGCTCTTTGTGTACTTAGATGCCACCTCTTTATGACATGGAAGAAAATTACATGTAAATATTAAAAAAAAAAAAAAGTCCTAAGTCTGGCAGAATTCAAAATTCAGTAATTTGAAAACTTGTTGACATTGTGCTTCAAATTTTCCCCCAAAATCCAGTAATACAACATAATTGCAGAGAAAACAAGACATATCTTTGCTCAGCACCTCACAAGTGCTTCAACATTTTCCTGAAAACCCCTAAACCCCATTTCTGCCAGCTAAACACGTACACAACCTTAAAACCCTAGTCTACTGTTGTCCCATGATCCATTCTACTTTCCATCTTCCCCGTGCTCATCATTGCTTTGATGGTGGAAAGGAACCATATACAACATAGCAGATGAGTACATGCCAGTGTCTACGTAGGTACTGATAGCAATTGTAAAAAGTATATATCATACAGAAGATCCATACCTTAAAATGAACGTTTGGATGAAAGATTTTTGTTAAGAACCTCACTTGAGGAGGTTGCAAGGGATACTGCTCAGGAACAGCAAAGGCAAGCTGGAAGATGCCACCCTCATAGGGAGTCTCTGATGGGCCCTGAATAAGTCAAATCAGTTAAGCAACAACAACATAATTCAACATGTTTTCTTCATCATCAACTGAGCATACCTTAATAAGAGCAGTCCATTTGAATATGTTGGAATCATCACAAACTAATTGAATATCTGGATCAGCCATTTTTTCCCGCTGCACCTCTTTGTACTCCTTGAAAAGCCTTGCCCTAGATGCCTGCAGACAACAAACATGTACAATTGATATGCTACACTAGACCTAAATCTCCTACATGTTCAAGGCTAGATGATGGAGGCCATATGTGTTCGTGCAGGATGCAGCGACATGGATCTACTTGGTAAGAAATGTGTCATATAATTACAAGAATTGATGCATAAAAACAGAAGGAATAAACAAGCAACACTTGTTTAGGACCCGGACCCGGACCCGATATCAACGCCTATCTATCAAGCATAGAACGGTTACACATACATACTTAAAAACAATATTAGTTATGGCTAACCTGCATTTTGCGTCTCCTGCCGATCAAATTTGTCAAGAGTGAAAACCTAACTGTAAACCAGTGACGAAACATAAAAAAAAAAAAAAATGAATGAGATGGTAATTTATAAACAAAAGGATTTTTTGCTACTTGGTAGAATGTAACAGGCAGTCGAGTTATGCACAAGAATTGTACCCTGAAAGCCGAAGATGAAACGAGGAATTGTCCCTAAAGAAGTCAATAATATAAAATCCTAATAACAAACCCTATACTCCCAATCCTCAATAAAATCCTCACAAACCATTTAGAAATCAATACAATAAAACAAATACTTACCTTTGATTCGAAACTCAGGGAGGATGTGGTTGAAGGACGGCGGCCCCCTGAAAGCAGATGGCTTCGACTGGTGCTGCTGCGACGGACTGTTGCTACTACGACAAAACACAGCTGCTGCAACGAAGGAATGCTGCTGCGACCCAGATCTGTCTAAAACGAAGGAATGGTGCAAAGGAAATCTTAACAATTGAGAGTGAAAGACGAGAGAGAGAGAGAGAGAGAGAGAGAGAGAGAGAGAGAGAAGTCTGGCTAGAAGGAAAATTGAGACGAAAACACGACCGAGGAAGAAAGGAAAAAGCGTCGTTCGGTAGTTGGAAAAATCGAGGAAGAGTCCCCAATTTTTTTTTTAAACAAATAAATTAAAAAATATATATATTCAGGAACAAATAATTTTAAAATTTAATATATTATATCAAGTTATTACATTATAAATTGATTTTTATATAATTTTCATATAGCTACATTTCTAAATAAATTATATGATAATAATTTTATAAATTGAGACGATTTTATTTGATCCTTTAAATTTATTTTATAATAAAAATAATTTTGTAATTTAATAAATTATATTAAATTATATTACTTAAAAAGATTATTTTTATATAATTTTTTTTATGATTAGAGTATTTTTTTTTTCAATTCAATTGACTCCTATACACTAATTTATTGTAATTAGAAGTTATATTGTTTTCCATTTCCATAATTGTAGCATATTTTTAAATTCTATTAGTCAAACTTCTATTTATTTATTTATTTATTTGCATAATCGCCAATGCTCTTATCATAATATATAATATAATATGATTACAATTAATATATGACTTACCTATTGAGAATTGAGTTATAAACTTATAATATATTATAAAATATTTATGAGATATTTTACTATAGGAAATTATTTATAAATCTCGATCTTCCGCATTTTTTATAAAAAAAATTGATAATTTTAAAATTAATATAAAAATAATATTTTTTTTAATATTGAACCTTACCATTTTCCAAAAAGAGAATACAAGATTTGCAAGTTCTAGTATTTATATAAAACATTACTCATTTAGTATTAATAGAGAGAAACACATAGATAATAATAAATATATTAGAAAAAATTTGGGTGCAAGCTTGATTTGCACAAGCCCCATTCACATAAACAGTAAAAATACTGTTTATGTGAGTGGGGCTTGTGCAAGCTAGGCTTGCACCATATTATTCGATTTATTTTATATGTTTATTTCTTATTTTTTGTAGTTTTCAAACAAAAATTATGTGAATTTATATATTTAAAATTATTGTCTCAAAATACCAATTTTCAGAAAATTATAACCTTTATCCATTTAATTATTTTCTCCGTCTTTATGTCCCTTAAGTTATTTCATTTTATGCCCACAAATTGCCATCTCATCATGGTCGGAGTGAATAGTTAATTTTGAGAATAATGGATCAAGAAATTTAGCAAAAGTTGTATCTATGTACTTTGACGTATTTTTAACAAGATAGAATCACCTGTAACCATTTTGATAGCCAATTCATAGGTACGTTTTTCGTTAGAAAGATAATATATATATATATTAAAATTAATTGTAGAATGAATAAAAAAATATAATTATTGATTGTAGTTATTAATTAAGGTAATTGTTTCAGTGCTATTATTGCCGAAACTGCTGACTTGGGGACTGTCAATCCGGATAAAAAATGTGTTGTAAATATTATTAGTCTAAAAAATAAATTAAAGATACTTCAAAATACAGAGCAATTTTTTACTCATAAAACCAAGCACCAGCCACCAAGAGACTGAAAACTCATAAATTATAACTTCCAAGACAAATTATCAACCTTTTGCTGTTCGTTAAAAGAAATTATAAAATATAATTTTATGAATTAATATGACTTCATGTAATATTGCAATATATAAAATATATAATCAAAGTAATATAAATTTAAATTTTTTTTGACAAAATAAAATAAGATAGCTCTTAATAATTTGTGGTGAGCAAAAACTCAAATTTTGAGATAGATGGATTTAGATAGTGAAATGAGATGAGATGAAACTTGAAAGTTAAATAAAATATTATTAGAATATTATTTTTTAAATATTATTATTATTTTAAAATTAAAAAAAATTACATTATTTATTATATTTTATATAAAAATTAAAAAAATATATATATCAATAAAATGAGATATAAATCATAAAACTATTTATGTATCTTTAAACTACCCACCCATGATAAAGACTGCATCGGCATCCCCCAACCACTTGGCAAATCATTTGGCAGTAAAAGACTGCTGATACAGAATGTTACCAGCCGCGACAGCCAGTGCATAAAAAAACAGGGAAAAAAAAAAGAGAGAAAGAAGAGAGCCATTTCTTGTGAACTCAACGAGGACAGAGACAAGAAAACAAAGCCCCACCTCAAACTTGATCCTCAAAACTCACGACACATTGAACTAACACCTGCTAAAGAGTCCTTCCCCCCAAGGCTCTAAAAAAACAAAAGATTCTTTAAAGATGCAGCAAATAAAATGTGAATATATGGCCAAAGTGCTGAAATATGGGCTGGCTTTCACAATTGAATTATTGTTGCAAAAATTGGTAAAGCGCACTGCTTAAGATTGTTTTAGATCTTAGGTCTATCTCCCTTCTTAATGACAATGGATGCAGATATATAATGCCAGCTTTTGTGATTACAATATATATTTAAATTTAGGTAAAGATGAAATCATTTTTCATTACCAACCTTATTTCTCTTCTCTAAACCCCCCACAGAATTACTAGTGCAAAATCAAAACTCAATATGTCATCCAATGATCCACCGTTCATCTGAAACCCCAATCCTGATTAAGTTTTACATGATCAACCACAATGATTATAATAGTGAGATGGCAATATATTTGTCAGAGTAAAGAGACGCATACGACGCGTTTTACATTTTTTTTTACAATTTATAGTGTTAATGAATTTTTTTTATTTTTTCAGTATTTTTTTTAATATTCTTAATCATTAAGAAAAAAAAAATTATATTTATATTCTTAATCAATAAATAAAATTAAAAATTAAAAAACAAATATAAAAAAAGTTGTAAAATAATTATAAAATTGTAGTACAAGTATCATTTCTGTATTTGTAATTTGTAGGTTTGGTTAATGATCTAATCCAATTATATTAAAGTGTGAGCTAGATTTATAAAACTCCAATTATACTGAAGTGTGAGCTAGATTTATAAAAGAATTACGTGCGATCATAAGTTGGCATGATTTGACTGAGATATCTTGTTACAGCTACAAATTGTAAATGCGGTGGCCCATATAACAATGGTCAAAGAGGGGAGCCTATCTCCTCGTGTCCCTATTTCTTGATGAATTGGGGATTGCAAAATTTTATTTTTGGGCAAAATACGCTTTCCACCCTCTGACTATTAAATATTTTACATTTTGAATCCAGAAAGACTAAAATTGATCCATTGCACCCCCTGCTGCGGCGCTGCTATGAAGATCTGACAGTAATACTTCTAAAAATTGTGCAATTTTACAAAAACTAGTGGCTTAGAGGTGATGGTAATTGTCGTGAGTCAAATATATTCATCCCTTTATTATATCTTTTTTATGCTTGAGAAATAATGGCTAAGAGAAAGCGAACAGCTATTAGTCTAAAAAGCGGCAAGCAAATCCACTACGAACGGTGCAAGAAGAAAACAAAGGGTTTTTTTTTTACTTTAATAACCAAGAAGAAAACAAAGTCAAAATATCATTGTCTACTCAAGAATGACATACAATATTGAAAGGGAGCCTAATTGGAAGCTACATGCTAAACATGATGTTGTATTGCACCGGTCTGCATTCCACCTCCGTTAATTCAGTGATTCAAATGGCCTGCATTTGTTAATGAACACAAAGACAGTTCTTGCATTAATAGTAGACCAAGGGTTTACAATGAATTATACAAAACCATAACAGCAATTGTAATTTCATCACAGAATGCTTTAGAAAGCAGAGACAATTTCCAAAATAGTTATTTACCACATCATCTTCATGCAATTAATTAACCATCCAAAGATAAAACCGACAAAAATGTTCAGCTTAAAGATTGGCCTTAATATCAAGATTCCAAATTGAATACAATGGTGTGATACACTGAAATGGTAGTGGACCAGCAGAAACCAACTTTCATTTGGTATCTGTTTTCAAGATGTCAAACGGTGTTTAGGGGATTTATAGCTACTGTAGCATCTTAAAAAAGTGTTCTTTTAAAGTGTTTTCTCTTTGAGTAATGCTACATAGAAGCCTACACACCCTTCACACCAAAGATTTTTAAGTGTAAAATAAAAGAGGATAAATATGTAAAATCACATTTTTCATTTGGTATGTGTTCTCAAGATGTCTAATGGTGTTTTGGGGATTTATAGCTACTGTAGCATCTTAAAAAAGTGTTTTTTAGGTGTTTTCTTTTTTAGTAATGCTATATAGAAGTTTGCACATCCTTCACACCAAAGATTTTTAAGTGTAAAATAAAAGAGAATAAAAATGTAAAATCAAATTTTTCAGTGGGTGTGCAGGCTTCTCTTTAAAAAATTTCTTTCTTTTTTACTGTGGTATCAGGAGTAATTGGTTAAGTGTTTTGTGTGAAGCTTTTTAATAGATAAAAATTGAAAAAATAAAATAAATTGGTGCTTTACAATTGAGGTTTCATCACAACAAATTGAGGTTTCAACCTACACCAAGAAACATAACTGATTTCTATAAGGTCCAAACAGGATTTGACACAAACAATGACACCATCTCATGACAGAGCAATGAACTAAAATCAAACCAACCCACACAATTAGCATGACAAACCTAATCAAAATTTTCTCAAAAATCTTGTCTCAAATCCTCGCTAACAACTTCAGAATGGAATCATTCTTTATATATGAATGAGGCCTCAAACATTGATGGGCGCATGGTTAATTTCTATAGAATTTCCCTAATTAAAAAAAACCTCAAAAAATTTAATTTGTAGATGTTTCTGAACTTGTTTGGGGAGGGCGGAGGAAATTCTGCCGCTGATTTCAGATACTACCTTAATCCAAAAGATTAAGCCCCTAAATTTAAATCAAATTCTTTCTAAAAATGTTGGCTAAAATGCCATATCAATTACTTGCTCTTGTAAAATCTTCCCAGTGCATGAGACTTAACTAGAGAGCTCACGTGTATTCCAACGAAAAGTCTGACTCCCGATCTGAATCATGGAATTAAGCAATTTTTTTAATCACAGAAGAGCTTGCATTTATAGAATCACCCAAATATGTAATTGATTTAATCAAAGAACTGCATGCAGCCAGTCAGCCACCATCTATAATATGAAGTAGTTGCAATTAACAGAGCAACAAGATGAATAGTTAACGAAGCGGATTGATCGGGGATATCCGATTAGGGATTCGAGGATATTTTCTAAATGATTTTAAAATGTAAAACAAAAGGAAAAAATGAAAATAGGGCGAGTGCAAATTTGACAAACAACAATCTAAATCCCTAACCAATCATTGGGAAAAAAGCAGAGAGAAATTAGAATGCATGTACCAAAATCAAATTATTACCTAACTAGAACCGACGATGATATTGTTGATCGGAATGAAGATCAGCTTCACGAAGAAACCAACAAATCCCATCACAACGAAGCCGATAGCAGTACGGAACGCCACCTTCGTGAATTCTACAACGACAAACAAGTAAGACCGTAAATTCAGAAGCCTATCCACCACATAGATCTAAACGAAATCACAAAAAACATATATATATATATATATAGATGTGATACCTTTACGATCAGGCTTGTGACAACGCTTGACGAGGCGGACGCTGTCCTTGGCGAACTCTCTGAGGGGATCGACGACTGAGTCTACGGCGTCCATCGCTCGGATAGTACGGCAGAGATGCAAACTAGATCTGAAATTTCAAGGAACGGTGCGAACTTTGGGCGTGTATACAGTATATATACTGGTCAAAAACGGAAGCAAAATTTTGCCTCAGGACGATAGTGCCCTTGAACAACTAGTGCTTGGACTAGGAGTCCCATTCATTTAACGACACAAGGCAGAACCGTAGACCGTAGGATGTGGCACCTGCAATCGAAATTTTGAGTAGCGTGTTCGGATATAATTCGTTTACAATTTGGGTCCTGCTTGTATTCGAAAGTGGGTTGAGCTCATCTCAACTCACTTCTATTTCATCATTATATTTTTATAATTTTTTATACAAAACATAAATTTCTATACACCTTTTTCAAATCCCAATACACATTTTTTAAATTCCAACACACCTTTTTCAAATCCTAAAATAATAATAATATTAAAAAATAAACCAAACTCATCTCAACTCATCTCATCTCCGAATCCAAGCGGGGCTTTGATTTTTACGAAAAAGGTATGGGCTTAATTTTTATAGAAAAGGTATGGCACTATTATTAATATATTTTTAAACATAAAACATTCCTCTATTTTTATTGACTAAATTTGATTTGAAAATAATAATATTTTAGTGAAGAGTCATACATCGACCAACCATCGGCAGAGGCTGCAATGGCTGCGCATAAGGAATACTTACGACACTTGAAGAAAAACCAAGTTGACAGATGTGGATGTGATAGTCTTATTCAATCGAAACAAATCAACAAATTGTAGCTATCTTTTATCAATTGCCCTTTTAGTTGTAAGTTTATAATTTATTTATTTGATTATATCAAAATTATTTTTGAGCTACTTTTTTTTATAAGAATTGAGCTAGAAGTTAGAGTTAATTTATTGGTGAGATAGCTCTTTTTTTATTTCTTCTCTTCTTCATGTTGCTTTTGTTCGCTTTAAGATAAGTGTTGGATACTCTCATCTCATTAAATATTATATCATTTTATCTTTGTAATTTATCTATGAATACTAGCCTTAAAAAAAAACCATAATATGCAATCAAATAATCATTTTAAAGTATAAATTCAATTTATTTTTTCTCAAATAATTACGAAATAACCGTCTATAAGGTCTCAAAGGGATATGGTTTGGAAATCATGAGGCTGATTTCATCAACCAGAGTAAAAGTACTTTTATTGGATTGTTTAAGACCTGTTTAAATTGAAAGATAAGATGAGTTGAGATTAGTTTATTTTAGTTTATTTTTTAATATTATTATTGTTTTAAAGTTTGAAAAAGTTGAATTGAGACTTAAAAAATATGTATTAAAATTTGTATTTTGTATGAAAAATTGAAAAGTGTAATAATGAAATGAAGATGAGTTTAACTCACTCTTCAATCCAAACGGAGCCTAAATCTATTTTGCAAAAAGTACAAATTTACATATTTATTAAAAAAATTTGATAATATTTTTTAAAAGGAATGAGATAAAAGTGGGAAAAAAGAATAAAAGTATTTTTTTGTGAATAATAAAGTTAAAATTTTGTTAATATTAGCCAAATTTGACAAAATAATTTACTATTTACTTTTAAAGATAAAAAGTATTTTTATTCTCTTTCTCCACAAACTTTTCATTATTTTTTATCAAATATAAGTTATGACCATTTTTTTTTATGTGTGCAAAATTATACTTTTTAAAATTTAACTTTAGACAATCAAATAAAAATACTCCAAGGCCTGTTTGATAATTGATACTAAAAACATTTGAAAGAGTTTTATCTTCTCTTAACATTAATTTTTGATATAATAAATATTTTTTTTATTTTGAAATAATAATAATATTAAAAAAATAATATTTTATTCAATTTTTAACTTTCATTTTAAATCATCTAATTTCATTTCACCATCAAAACCGCACATAATTCTCCACACATAATTCTTTCAAACCATTTTTTGTTTTAGATTACCTTATAAAGCTTAATTTGCTCAAGTTTTCAGACGAAAAGGTGTTTTACTGCAGGTAATTTTCCTTCATCATGATTCTACTGAGTTATTTGATTTTACTGGAAAGTGTAACATTCAAATAACTGTGATTAAAGATGACGAAATTCATATTTATCTGTGTTTGGATGAAAGGATTCAACTTTGGTTTGATCCCCAAAAAAGTCTTCCATTGTCACAAAATTCTTTAGAATCATGAAAGGGTTAAGGGACAGCCACACCCTTTCGTCTATTAGCTAACAAAAGTTTTATTTCAAATCATGTTTACATACTTTTTACACGTTTTATTAATGTAATTGACTGGGTCATATAAAATAATTATTTTGACTAATTATATTAATGGAATGTATAAAAAGTATGTAAAAATAATTATTCATGAATATATTCATGAATAGTAGTATTTTAATTATAATAAACAATTATTTAAAAGCTATTTAACGATTTTTTTGTTATCAAGTTTTTTAATCTTTTCGTTAAATCTAATTTTGTCTGTCCGTCAATTTAAATTTTGAAATGATGTAATTCTTGAAATTTAGTCTTTTGATTCAAAATTTTAAATTAGAAATTTCAAATTCAAATTTAGTCAAATTCAAAACTTTTATCCTCTCAAGAATCATTATCTAAAACTCTCCATTGACTCAAATATTACCCTCATTTACAATTTAAATGAATTCCTAAATTAAAATCAAAACCAATTTTCAAACTCAACTTAATATCCTTTGTATCGATATTATCCTTCCTGCATCATCTATATAACTCACCCAAGATTTAGATTAAATAACACGAATTATATAAATTAATATAATATGTAAATTATTAATTATTAATCTTTTATTAGTAATAAATTATTATATAACATGCAAATTATAATATAACATTATAATAATAATAAACCTATTCCACGTTATAGATTATACTATAACATTATTTTACATAAATTATAAATTATATAATATATATATATATATGATTTATATATAAAAATTATTTTCTAAATAAAATTAAAATATTTAAAAAATTATCTTTTATTACTCCACATCAAATTATTTACTTTTATATAATTATTTCATTATTAAGATATTTTCTTTTTATTAATCATCAAATATTTATTAAAACTTATATTCTTTTCCTCTATGCATTACATTTTTTATCAAAATTTATTTCTTTGTAAAACTCATATTATTTCTTACAAATAATTACTTCACTATACTAGAAAAACATGCTTTACACGTTACTCTTCCCTAGTACACACAAATATATGAAGGATGTTCATCAAGAAAAGAAGCGCGCACCCTTTCTTAAAGATGTGATTTTACATTTTTTATTTTTTTTATTTTACACTTAAAAATTATTAATGTGCAAGCTTCTCTCTAGAATTACTCAATGAAAATATTCAAACAAGGGACAGCCAAAATTGGGAGACAAATGTTTTAAAATTAAGAAATGGTATTTGCAATTCTAGGATGGACATAAAAAAAAGTAGGTGGATATGAGACCCACACGAAAAATTATTTTTTTAAAGAATGTGTGTCTAGCCTACCTTAAGACTGTGTATGGCATTAGTATTTAAAATGATAGTCAAAGTTGAGTAAATCTAAAGCCACAATTGTAGCAAAGATCTACTGAATGAAAGAAGTATGAATTATCATCAGAGACAGCCATAATCATTCAAATCAGCAACACGAGGATCCTTAAAATGAAGACTGCACAGTAGTAATATTAAAATAGTTAAAAGTCACAGCAGAATATTGTTCAACTGCACAGGATCAAGTTAAAATTATAGCGAGTTTCTAAAGGCGTCCATAAAGAATAACAGCTGACAACAAGTGCATCTTATAATTTAGAAGCAATCAAAAATTCCAAGTAGCATCAGCTACACCCTCACACCTTTCCATAGCGCCACGCCGCACATCTTCGAGCCCAAGTTTCTTTTTTAACTACATTGAACAACTGCGCCACAGCACAGCACATCTTCAAACAAGCTACTTTAACTGCATATATTAATAGAAAGGAAAGTTGCTATCAGAAGTAGAACTTCTTCGTCATAATTTTGAACAATCATCCGACAATTAGGCAAAATACGAGTTCAATTTACAGCATAAACAGGCCTAGGAAAAAAATTTCAAGGATTACAAATTAAAAATAATTATCAGTGATCTCCTCATTTCACAAATTAGTAATGTGAATTCCTCAAACAACAAAAAAATTTTGATAACCAAATCTACTCGCACTAAACATTCTCACTGAATTTAGGAAGGAAAAAAAATTCAAAACAACAGAAGGGGGAGGGGGGTGAATGTCAGAACTGGCATGAAGTTCCCCCCCGGGGGGGGGGGGATCTTCATAATAACTACACCGTATTAGAGGTGAACTTTTATAGTGATTAAAAATTTGAATACATTATTATTTTTTATATAATTTAAATACATTAAATTGGATATAACAACAACAACAATACGGGATACACATAAACACTGCTAACAGCAGCAATGAAACAAGAGAACAATATCTGATACTTTTTCTTGTTACATTCCAAGAAATCTCCCTAGGTTAACCACCAAAATTTTAAAAACCACATTTCTTTCTCCATTTCTAAAGTGAAAGTTATACGTTGAAATATGTAGATACAATTACAAATATTCATTCTTTTAACACGTATGGCACAAAGAAAGGAGGCTCTCCTATTTTCTCTTTTGCTCCCTTTTTTTTTGGGGGGGGGGGGGGGGGGGGGGGAGGCAAAGGCCATCTACACAGGGGGTATATAAATATCGGTAATCTATACATCTAAATATCTGAACTTACTGGTTTTTGCTTACAATAAATTCTAAATAGATGTGGAAAGCACAAAAACTTATCTATCATACCATGAATGTGATTTTCACTCTCTTTTAGCATGGGGAAATTTTTTCTGACAGCACCAAAAACATTAAACTGATTACTTTCCAAGCTTAAACTATCCAAGAATTTTCCAACAAGAGGCAATTTACTTATTTAAAAAAAAAATCCAAAGGGATTTAGAACTGCATTTGTTTTGCAAGTTACAAAAATTTCACATTTGTTGGGTTTCCTATTAGAACACCAGCCTGAGGCTTTGCTAATATTTCACATTTGTTGTTTGCAGATGACGCACTCATCCTTTGCGAGGCAGAACTTGGTCAGGTGCGAGCTCTAAAAGCGCTATTGCTTTGTTTTGAAGCTGTGTCGGGGCTAAAAGTGAACTACACCAAATCTGAGATGGTCCCGATTGGTGATGTGCATAATTTGCAAGCGTTGGCTGGTTCTCTCAGGTGCAAGATTTCTTCACTTCCTTTGACATATCTGGGCCTTTCGTTGGGTTCACCTTCAAGGGATGCCAGAATCTGGGATATAATATTAGAAAGAACGAAAAGGAAATTAGCGGATTGGAAGATGATGTATTTGTCTAAAGGAGGTCACGTCACTCTTATTAAGAGTACCCTTTCTAATCTATCTATCTATTTTTTTTCTCTCTACCCAATCCCGGCTAGGGTGGCAGTTCGCCTTGAAAAGCTTCAATGAGACTTTTTGTGGGGGAGTTTGGGAGAGGAATTCAAGTTTCACCTGCTCAAATGGGAGAAGGTGTGTCGACCTCTGTCGGAAGGCAGCTTGGGTATTCGCAATTTGAGGGTGTTCAATTGAGTTTTGTTTGGTAAATGGTTGTGAAGGTACCATAAAGAACCTGAAGCTCTTTGGAGAATGGTGATTGATCACAAATATGAGGAAGCTTGGGGAGGATGGAGCTCAAATGAAATTATGGGGTCGAGTGGTGTAGGGGTGTGGAAAAACATCAGAAGTGGGTGGAGTTTTTTTCAACAGCACACCAGACTCCTCTGCGGTGTAGGATCTAGAATTAAATTTTGGAAGGATGCTTTGTGTGGGATAGCACCCTGTCTAACTTGTTTCCTTCTCTTTTTCAGGTTGCATGTGCAAAATACATTACTGTGGCAGAAGCTCTGGAATCAGATGGAGGACGTATACTCATTTTTGGATTTCTATAGGCTAATCTACTCTCAATGACCAAATCTCCAAAAATCGAGATGGTTTATGGTGGATCCTTGCAGGGAGAGGGATTTTCTCAGTCCGCTCTTTCTATAAGGTGCTCAATCAAGGTCTGGACACTCAGTTCCCATGGAGGAAAATTTGGCGTCACAAAGCTCCTCCGAAAGCGGCCTTCTTCGTTTGGATAGCCTCGCTAGGGAAGATCCTCACTACGAACAACTTGAGAAAAATGAGAATTATTGTCACAGATTGGTGTTGCATGTGTCGTGATGGTGGGGAGTCGGTTAACCATCTCCTTTTACATTGCGAGACAGTTAGAGTTCTTTGAAATGAGGTCTTTCGAAGACTGGAGTTAGCTTGGGTTATGCCACAGACAGTTGTGGCAACAATGGCTTGTTGGACATCCATAAGGGGTGAAAGACAAATCATAGCTATATGGAAGATGATCCCCATCTGCATCATGTGGTGTCTTTGGCTGGAGCGCAACGAGCGGACTTTTGAAGACAAAGAGAGATCCAACGAGGAGTTGATAGCTTTATTTCATAAAACCCTTTATACGTGGTCCATTGCCGTTGACTTTAATGGCAGGGACCTGCATGATTTCCTTACATCCAATGCGTCTACTTGAAAGGCCATGATGTTTCTTGTAATTGGCTTTTGCCTTTGTTTGATGAAATTTTTACTTATAAAAAAAAAAAAAAGTTACAAAAATTTCATAAAAAAGCTCAAAATGCATACTACAAGTAAATAGGTTGTATACAAGAGAGATGCTTTTCTTTTTTCCTAAGTACATACAAGAGGGATATCTATCTTATAAAGAGGAAAAGATACAAGAAAATCATGTAAGTTCATCCCATTAAAGTCTACAATTAATTTCTTTATAAGTAGCTATCACATAATTAATTAATCTAAAATTTGCAAAAGCCCCAATAAAAAAGTCAAGTTTGAAATGAGAATATATTTTCTCAGGGAGAGAAAGAGAGCAAAAGAAAACTTTTAAAGTGACACTCCTAAAGAAGTTCAATTTCTTAGTTAATTCCATTTAACTAAGAAACTACAATCTAGAGAACCTTTTCCCTAATCCAAACATGCAACAGCTTGCATGAAAAAAGTTCATACCAAAATCATAGGAGCTTCATAGCAGACTAATAAACTTTAATAGTCATACCTATGAGACCCGTGGCATCACTTAAAGATGAAAATTTCTATAACTATGGATTGTGGTATTGCATTTGTTAATGGTAGATGATGCTGCTATTCACAATCTTCTTTCACAAATATACCACAATTGAAAATAGTTGAGCAAAGCCTTCTTTTTCTTTTTTCCGCTAAAGCGGGTTGCACAATACAGTAAAAGTCAAGCCCATTCCTCAAATTACAAATTTTCACATACAAGCTTATAAACACTCTCTGCTAGGCTTATGATCATATGCTACTAAACCTATGTCAATTCGTCCATTACCTCTATTTTTAATAATAAAAGTAAGTATTGAAAATCAAATATTTCATCTGTAAGAGTCAGCAGAACCATAGCGGGTTAACTTTATTACAAAGGGATTGCTGGACCAATGTCAACACAGATTAGATAGTGGGTGTATCATCTAATATATATTTAAAAAAGTTTCAATTTCCATCATAATTGGACAGTAATTCAAACTAAAATAAGCTATTCTAAATAATTGGACAGTACTTCAAACTAAAATATTATATTCTAAATTAATACAAATATTGATCTATATTCCCAAGCCCAAGCAACTATAGGATCCATTTTTTATTTTTGATGACCAAAATTGATACATTTTGCGAATGCTAGCATAATTGCTTTAGTCACCTTCCTTTTACGCATTATCAAATCAGTCAAATACTTTCCTTCTCATGGACTTGATATATCCATTATAGAGTAATTTCCCTTATTCTATCATGATCCTCCTTTCTTTCCATTTGTGCATCCATTCAAGTCCCACACAGAATGATAACCAATCATAAACACCATAATCCACCAGAGATATGGGGTCGAAAATGAGCATAAAGAAGGGATGGCATCTCTCTTCTTTCTTTCAGGTAGGGGGCAAGGAGAGAGAGAGAGAGAGAATAAGCTGCAGTGGTACCTCAGGCTAACTCCTCTATACAATGCACACAACACAAAACAGACTCAGCGTAGAATGATCACCCAGTCTTTATAATCTCCAGAGCATATCGATTACTTTAAAAGAAAAAATTGTTCAGAAAATAACATTGTGAACAAAAATAAACGATTTTATGATCCAGAATCAGGGAACAATTACAGGCCTTATATATTCATGTTGAGAAAAACTACAAACAAAATAGCTATCACACACCAACATAGTACTGAATTCCAAAACTATCACTCACCATGGAGGCCAATGCTTGGAATGTTAGCCACCACCAACCGGCAATTTTTTAAATTTATTTCTTATCTTTTACCGGAGAACTAGCAATCAAACCATGAAATTTCCAACGCCAAAAAACGAACTCACTTAACTCCAATCATATACTAGAAATCCTCCATAACAAATCAAATCCACAAGCATAACACTTGAGAGAAACAAAAGTAATATTTGAGATAAACAGAGCAACCACACCAAAAAATGTACCTTTGGCCGTCAAGATTGCCCTGCCCAGTGCTCCCTCCGCTCCCATACGACCCATCGTCGGTAGCGTGGCCCTGCCACACGGATTGCCATGCATTTGAGGGGGGTTGCACGTACACCCCAGAAGGGTCCATTGCCCCCGCGGGCCGACCAATCATCATACCCCCGTGGGGCCCACCAGCCGGCTGCCCCATCGGAGGGTAGTAGTACGGGACCCCGCTGGCGGGGGCCCCCACGATCCCGCCCAGCCCGGCGGCCTCTTCCTTAATCTCGTCCCTCGGCACGATATCCACCAGGAAGTCGAATATGTCGGTCCTTGTGATTGCCGCCGCGATGTCGTTCTTCTGTAAGGTTCTCCTTTTGTTTTCCTCGGCGTGGAGCCAGGACCGAATGGTAAGCTCGAGGATGAAGAGCTCGCATGCCTTGGCGAACAAGATGGGAGCCTCGGCGGAGATCATGCGCACGTCCTCGTCGGCCTTCATGATCTTCTTGATACGGGCAAGAGGGAGTTGGTGGTTCTTGAAGTCGTTAACCTGCTCGATTTCCTGGCGTTGGTAGGACCAGAACATCTGGAGTTGCTGCTGCTGTTGTTGGAGGAGGTGGTGGAATGGAGCTGCCGGAGGAGGGGTGGGTTGGGGAGGGTAAGAGGAGGACTGGGCTGCCTGGTTGTTGTTCTCCATTGATTGATGGGGAGGAGGGGGGAATTTGTGGATTTGATGGAAAGGTGCTTGATGATGGGTCTGTAAGAAATGCTGCCAAATGGGGGACTCTGCGTGTGCAAGTGCGTGTGTTTTTCTGGGATGATGATGGGTGGGTGGGATTTGAGGGATGAAGAGGGAATGTGGGGTGGGGATTTTGAGGGTTGGGAGAAAGGGATTGGATAAGGTACTACATACTGTTAAAACACATATGTATTATTTTTATTAATAGAAATAAATATTAAATAATTATAAAATTAATTTATAAAAAAATTCTCTTTGAATTGAGAAAAGTGATCGATTTAGTTTTTAATTTTTGATTCTTTTATTTAATAATTATGAAAATGACTATTAATAAATTGATATTTTTAAATTTTCAAAAATATTTAAAGACATAAAAAAATGATTGAAAAAATAAAAATGCATTTGCGTATCATCGGTTATTCATCGGTCTCCATAGCACCATTCATTTATAAAATACAATTATACTATTTGCAAGACAGTGCAAAGAAATTTGATCAGTTTCAATCCAGTCCATTCATTTTTTTTTTTAGTATATTTTCATTTTTTTCTAATAGATGATTTTGAGGGGTACAGCTCCAAGCAACCAAGACAATTTTTATATAATATTTTCCAATAGGCTGTAAGTATCACGCATTTGCAAGACACCTTCTTTTATTATTTTTATAAAAAATAAAATAAAGTAAAAAAATATATATAAATATTTTCACTGGGAACAAAGGGTCCAAACGTCGGGACCCATATCACTGTCCTTTTTTGTGTGACGTGGTAGTCAAATAAATCTGGGACGAGCTGTATATTTCGGACGTTCTAGCTTCGAATAATTATTGTGCATTTATACTCTTTTAGCCATTAAATTAAGAGAATTTAATTGTCATTTGAATTATTCCGTATGCACTTACTATCAAAAGCCCATGCAGCCCTTAAATTTGTCGACGGCAATTCGGTTGAACCCATGGATTTGTCCGACGGATAACTCTAGTTCCACTTAAATTCGGGTCGGAATCTGAACGCCCAAGAAATTTCAAAATCTAAACTATTTAATAAAAGTAAAATGTAAGAAATATTTCCACCTCAATCTTTTATTAATTTGATACTTTTACTTCGGAATCTTTGTGGAGGAGCTGATATTGATCTAATCCACATTATAGGCCCAAGACACATTGTTGATGCTGTGTTCAGCAGCATGGACTGTTCGGCAATATTCAAACTATCCGATTGATTTCAGACTTTGTTCGGTACAATTGCATTTACCTTGATAACAGATAAAATAAATAGATGTAAATATGATATTTATGTAGTTCGACGTAAAACTTACATTCGCGGGCTTTGAGGAGAAAAATTCACTATAATAAGTATTTTTACAGTTTCTCATAGTTCACCGTATTAGAAAAAATATACATGAACTTATAAAATAAAGTCTGCTGGTTGGAGCTCCCTAATCCCTTTGGGAGAATGAAGAAGACGATACTAGTGAATAGACTATAGCTGGTTTCAGAAAGAGTTCCTTTTGTTATATGGTCGATCCTTTATATATAAAAGTTTTGGTCTACATTAGTTGGACATTCTTCCTTACGTGTGTCAGTTGTTTATCTCTTCATATTTCTTTCCTTTTTTTCTTTTGTCTGCATATCCATCAAGTCTCTCATTAGTCAACTTCCAATTATGTTCCTATGTTCTTTAGTAGGCCTGACTATCACACTTGTAACTTTACAAGACCATAAATGATAGGATCCATCGGTATTTTTTTCCCTCACACGCATCATCCATAAAAGATAACTATTCAAAAGAGTCATGCGGTCTAATGCAAACCCTAACCGTCCTATTTATTAAGGCATATAAACCCTCACATTATGGATGTGGATGATGGGATAGTTGAATAATTTAGATATGTTAGGGATAAACATTCCAATAGCTAAACATTGTGCAAACTTAGACAATTTATGTTACTCATCTAGTATTCTTCACCCATATATATATGAGTAACAAATAACCTTTGAATTATCTGATTGTATATTTTTAAATTATTATCTCTCATTTATTTTTGACTTAGGCGTTAAAAGTATCTCAATTCACAGGCACACCGTGTCACCCACGTAATAATTTACAAGTTAACAATCACAATCGGGGGTGGACACTCCCTTTACACTTTGATTATATAACCCAGTCTAAAAGGGAGATAAGAGTTGTAAGATTAACGTATCTCTTAACGTATCTCTTAACCCAGTATAAGCATCTTTCTAAAAACTAAATTAAATTAATAAATAAAGTATCTAGCATCACGTCAAGGATACAATACTGACATATTTTAAACAATTTTTATAAAAATAAATATATAAATCGACATAATTTTAAATTATATATAAATTAATATAATTTTTATATAATATGATAAATTTATTTTATAAATAAAAATAATTTTATAATTTAATATACTATATTAAATTATGTCAATTTATAAATTTGATTTTATAAGATCTTTTTATAATTAAAATATTTTTCTATTTCATAATAATTTATGGCCAATAGCAACTGACTACTTTATCAATAATTTTTTTCTATACTTGGAAAGGAATAGTGGAAAGCATATTTCCTTCTAAGCGATGCTGCTCATCTCTTTTTCTTTGACATACGGTCCCTTTCTCGAAGCATTTTTCTAATGCATGTTCCACTTTGTCACAAAAAAGGATTCTTGTATGCCTCTAACTACTTTTAAGGTATTGTTTATTTTCATAAATGAGATAAAATAATTGAGATAAAAATTAAAAATTAAAAAAAATATTATTTAAAAATATTTTTTAATATTATTTTTATTTTAATATTTTAAAAGATTGAATTGTTTATTTTATTTTATTAAAAATTTTGAAAAAAATATATAATAATTAAGTAAGATAAGATAATTTTTTTTATATATAAAAGTGAACGAAACCTAAAACTCTATCTTTGGAAAAAGAATAATGCTGTTTTGGTTCCTTATTTTGACATCTCATGCATTTTGATTCATTTTTAATTTTTTTTTCAATTAATAATTAAAAAAGTAATTATTAGTGTATTGATATTTTTTATAAATACTTTTAAATGATAAAAAAATATAAATTAAAAAATTTTAAAAATTAAAAAACTAATTTTGGCCTAAAGTTAACTTATTGTGAGTAGCTGCAAGTGGCAGAATAGTACCGCTTATTACTGATATATAAAAACAAACTTTCATTTATCTCTCTTTGTTATAAGGAGAGAAGGAAAAGAGAAGCAACTTCACACAAAGTGTAGAAGAAACCCCTCTTAAATGTCATAACCCTCTTTTGTGATGTATTTTTAATTTTTAGAAATCTTTTACTTTATAAATAGACGTGGATTGCAGCTATTCATTATATAGTTCCGTTTCATCGAGATGTTTTGTGGAAAGAAAATCCTAGTTCAAAGAAAACCCTAATTTCCCTACCCAGAGCTATGCCGCCAGGGAGTTAGAGCTTCGGCTCCCCTCCTCCTTCCTCCTCTCCCCCACCCCCTTCTTTCCCTCTGCTTCGGTCCCTCTTCTTCCCCCATCCATTCCGATTTTGGCTTTTGTTTTTCTCTTCTCATTTCTTCTCTCTCGCCCCCTTTCTCTTCTCCATCCCCTTCTATTTCTTTTTTGCAGGTGTTCCAACGACTTGTTTTGGCCCCTAGGATGTTGGTGATCGGATTGGGGTGCATGGCATCCAATTTGGAAGTTTCCAAGTCTTGTTCTGAAGGTGCGATCGGCATTAGGCTCAAAGCACACAGGCTTCAACCCCAACGCACCTCACCGCTGGTTCGCAAGGCATCGATCTCTTAGGTGGGGGCGACCTTTCGCCGATAGCTGCCACGCATGACATGCATGCGTGTTCAGAAGTAGGGGGTTTGCTTCCCCACGCGCTACCTCCCAATGTGGTTTCTACCATCACGCGTGATTTAGTCGAATTCGAGACCTTCACTTGCCGCAACCCTACCTTTCTGTCGTCTTTTAGGGGCGGCATGTGTGTCCCACGCACCATCGGGGCCCTTATTTTAGTACTTTTATGTTTGGATTGTGTATTTGTCTTGATGTTGGTAGTTTGTAATAAGATGAAATAGTTTTATTTCGGAATTGTACTTCCCTCTCTTTCTTTGGAGGTTGGGGGTTCTTTCCCCTCCTCTCATTTGGAGGATGGAGGTGATGTTTCTCTTCCCCTCCTCGGAAGGTGGAGACCTTTTTCTCTGTTATTTAGAATGCCACTCTCTTAGTTAAATCTATATGAATTTCTGTTGGTTTTGTCACTTAAGAGGATTTAGAAGTTAGACAATGTTTGCCACTTGTGTGTTGGGGGTGCTACAGATTAGAATTTAGTTTGACTTGTATTATGAGATTTATCATATTCTTATTTGTCACAGATGTAACTTTATTTCTTAATGGAATGTAATGTAGTCCTTTTATCAAAAAAAAAAAAGCTCAATTTCACCATATTTTTTATGGATATTAGATTAAAATATATTAGGGGAGATTCGTGCGTCATTCCAACGTAGTGGATGGTTAGATCATTATTATTTTTTCTCAGCAAGTAAAATATTATAGATAAAATAATAGATTATAAAATACAAATTTTAATAAGTTGAGGATTCTCTATTAACTTCTCAAAATTAATAGATACATCATGAAAAAAATAAAGAAAAAAGGAATCTAGAGCCAAAGCAGATGTTTAGATTATGTTCTCTAAGGAATATATGCACTACAATAAATTAATAAGCAATAAGAGCAATTCTAATATAATACAGGTCGAAGGTACACTCCCTCTATTAGCCTCAGCTAAAAAAGAATGCCACTCATTTGTATACCTATAAAAGTAGACCTCATATATGTCTGGATTGTCCCAAAAAACAAAGAGCGTCCACCTGTTTTTCTCACTGCAAATTGCATGAAATGTAAATATGGTGGTGCGTGGAATCCAGCTAGTGCAAAACTTGTTTGGTGAATGCGAAAAGTGCAATTCAAGTAGCTTCTGCCACACAAAAGAAAAGCACTTGATTTGTAAAAGGAAACAAACAGGAAAAAACCCACAAATTAAACAAATTTGAACATCATTCTTTAAAATATCTTGTTAAGAGAATAATAAAATACTTCGTACAAAGTTCAGACAAGCTCATTTTAAAATAATATCAAGTTTTTTTTTTTATTTTCTCTTATTTGTGAGCTGATTTTTTGTTATGTTCCTACAAGTAGACCTTGTTGGATTGGAATGTATTGCTGAAAGGTTTAATTCTGATACTATAAAAAAAACTCATGTTTCACAAATAAGATGATGTCGAAAACCCATGTTTCAACAACTACTCATCAAAAGGATATTATCATCGTCATTTATCTTAAAAGCTTAAGTTAATAAGAAAGTATAAAATTTATTATTTAATTAATATACTAATATTATCTCTCACGTGTGGGTCAGATTCCAACTTAATAAGTGAGTTTAAGATGTGAAATATTTTATTAATTGAGAAATAAAGGACAAACGATGGAGTGAGGGTTTAAACTTTGGATTTATGTTTTGATACGCAATTAAATTATTATTTATTTCAAAAGTTTAAACTAAGAGTACGTAGATTTTATTAGTTAATTAATATCTTCACACTGCATATTGAGACAGGTATATGTAAACAAATATTTAAACCTATTGGAATGGGCGTAGAATTCCAACTTCAATTCCTACGCAAAAATGGAAGTACAGATGTCTATTTCATGTCTAAAGAAAACTCGGCGGATGATGGAATTTAACTCATCTTAGAGATGTCTATTTCATTCATCTTGCATTTTATATTTTGCTTTTGTCGCATGTTTAATAGAAGAGCATCCATCTATTTTTAATAAAAATAATTTTATAATTTGAGATAATACATCATTAATTTATAAATTTATTTTTATTTAATTTTTTTTATCGCTAAAGCATTTTCTATAAAGGTATGCATGTCACCAAATTTGATATTCAGGTCAATCTGACGGAAGCTAAGGAATATCTTCTAACATTATTGTGTTTTTATGGTCTCTGGTCCCTGGTGTTGAAGCCTGTAATGAGTTGAAATTCCTCCCCGTTCAACAATTAAAAAATAAAAATAAAATAATATTACTTGGAATATACTCAATGTAGAACTCAATTTTCCAATTATTAGGCAAAACTTGCTGAGAGATAGATAATCCAAGCATCGGCTGAACAAAATAACAGAAGCGGATTTTTAAGGTGTTGATTAGATAGTGAGTTTAATTGAAAGTTAAATAAAATATTATTTTTTAATACTATTATTATTTTGAAATTTGAAAATTTGAAAATATTTATTAATTTTGTATGAAAATTTGAAAAATTATAATATTAAAATGAAATGAAATAAGATGAAACACTTTTATTATTTAAACGCAGCCTAAAATTATAAAAAATACTCATGAGAACAAAACCAGAGCCATAAATTGATGATTTTTGGTCTTATCCGCGCCTCTTCATTTTATCTGTTAATTGACATTAACGATTGTTTATTCAATGAACCTTTACTGCCTCTAGTTGAACCTATCACAAGATTTGTAGCTTTCAAATAATCCTTCTGATTCTAGCTGTTGGCTACTTCTTGATTTGTTGAACTTTTAACGATTTTTGCATTCTGCAGTTGATTTCTTATGCAGAGAGTCACTTCTTTTTTGTTTTGTTATTTTGTTTCTTTCTAATCAATCAAGAATAATAATGGCTTCTACATATTGACTTGTCAATATGTGATCAATATTGAGCACTTGAAAGTAGTCTGTCGTGATGATTTATATGATTATCTTTTTACTGTATGAACTTCAACCCATTCAAGAGCTTGCTGAATTCCATTTCAACCTTTGCTGATGCCTGATGGTTGTATTTTTTTGTATTACTTGTTTGATCCTTTCATCAGTTTGGGCTAAGTATATGCAAACCTTGAAGAAAATAAAAGAAACAATGTTGTTAGGCTTCGTTTGTATTCAAAATTCATCACAATTCATCCCATCTCAAATTCATCATTACATTTTTTCAAATTTTCACACAAAATATAATAAATAACTTAACCTCTTCAAATCTCAAAACAATTATAATATTAAAAAATAATATTTCAATAATATTTTATTCAATTTTCAGAACTCATTTCAACTCACTTCATTTTATCTCTAAACTCAAATGAAGCCTTGTGTTAGTTTATGTAGAAGTGTTTTATACTCTTAACAGACCCATATTTTCACTGCCACAACAATTCTACTGGATGTAAACCTAAACTATAGGAATAATCAACGATTTAACTGACACAAAGAAAATGAAATCATAGCCCCCAACATATTTTAGTAAATTTATTGAAGAATGTAATATAGAATGCTTACCGAAGAATGTAATTGGAATAATGGTTTCAAATTTCTATCCTCTATCAATTTTACTCATATCAAATATAAAGGAAAGGGTTTATCCTTTAGAAGTCAACTAAGGGATGGAGACCCAAAATGATTCAATACAATAACCAAATTGAATTTTACAAAATACTCAATAGTTGGTATTTATTAGATTAGCTCACAATGCAAGAACCAGACGATTAAACACCTTGGAGATTCGATATATTTGGTAGAAAGGCCTACCTTTTTGACATAATTACAAAGTACAGCTACAATATCCATGGACCTTATAAGCATTCATGCTAAATGCTAAGATACTGTTATCTCCCTCCATTTCATTCTTTTGTAAAGTTCCCCTTTTATATCAATGATATGGTTATAAAAAGACACAATAGAAATGGAGAACATAAGTTCATCCTAGTTCTTTCTTTTCCATTTTTTCCTTCAGAAAATTCTGTTCACCAAGAAAAATGACAATAACTAGTACTTCATGCAAGGCAGGAAGTCTCAACTCTTTCATCAAGAAAAATAAAAAAGGACAAAATCCTAGGAACATAATATACATGATAGACAATGTAAAAACTCTGACAAAGTCATAAACTTTGTTTGCAGATATTGAACTGTAGGTCCTACTTTATCCATCAAGTGAAACCACCACTGAACAAGAAACCTAAAATAAACACCCCATATATTTCACTTCTATGCAAAGTCATAAACTTCATTGCTGCCATCATATACTTCGGAAATGAGCAGTAGAAAGACATGACATTAAGAATAATGTTTAGTTGACTGAATAAGGATAAACATGATCCAAAAGCAATTGCTATTCTGTATTGATTTCATGATGTGATCTTAATCCATGGCATCAAAACTTGGGGCATACCAGCCCAACAGATCCTTGATTTTCTTCATTTTTTCTTCTTGTCCCTTGGAATCCCCTAATGCTGTTGTGAAGGGGTACACGTATGTTACTTTAGTGGCCATAATCCTATATGCAACCACGTCTCCTTTCACCAAGAACTCAAGCACATCGCGATCAAACGTCCCTCCATCAACCTCAGCTTGTAAATATTGACCTGTGTTCAGCCATATTATCATTAAAGCCTCATACAGGAGAAGAATAACAATAGGCAAAACAAAACACGCCAATGCAGAGAAGGCTTAGCATATACAAGAAGAAATTTCTCTTATCCCATTTAATTTCCATGACCCATGGTTTGAGTGTGATTGATACTATTCCTACCGTTTCAAGCTCATACCCACGTCCTTGTGAAATTATTATTTGTCTCAAAAGTTCAAACTGATGGGAAGAGATATATTTTATTATCTATTTTATATCTTAACACTCTCCCTCGTGTGTGAGCCAAACTCTCCCTAAAGGGGGATCTAATACGTAAAATATTTAATTAAATAGGGTAAAGTGTAGAGTCAAAATTTGAATTCAAGACTTCTACTCTGATACTATGTAAAATTATTACATGTTCCAAAAAATTTAACTGATGAGAAGATGTATATTTTAATATTAATTTCATATTTTAACACTGCTATGGCCTGTGTGTCAGGGTGAGTTTATTTAGAAAAAAGATAGAAATGCCAAAACTGTTGAAGAAATCCTCCTCTCATTCCATATGAGGGCACCTGCTTTAGATATGATGATAATATCTATTACTCAAAACACTTGACATCAACTTGCTTGGTGCATGGAAGTCTGTCCGAACTCATGTAAAAACAGGAATGAGAAAAGCCAGAAATGGTTCATAATTTCTTTTCCCCTCCCCTTTCTATGCCTCACTTTCAAAACCATCGATTTGTTATGAGTGAATTAGTTGAGCTCAGTCTACTTACCATTTGGTGTATCTTCCACAACCTGAATTTTCGCATTTTTCTGTGTTTTCAGGATTGCTTCTTGCAACTTCTGCAAAAGATTCATAACATATAAAGTTTCACGTCTTGCACAGTTAAACTGAAAAGCAAAAACAATGTAAGCAAAAGGTTTTCAAGCAAGCAAGTCCCGTTTAACGCCACTTTAGATGTTCAAATCGAAATGCCTACAGTGAGCACACACACACACAGATATCCTCAGAACCTGAACTGCATTGTCGGTAGAATTTTCAGGAATTCTCCATGGGAATGAAAATGATGATGATTTCGGATTTGTTGATACACAACCAGGATTTGTTGACGGGCAAGGTCTAATTTTCCTGCAAGAAGACAGCATCTCGTAAAATTCTGAACCTTAAACCGGCAAAAATAGAGACGGGACTATTCTGATGATTGCCCAGAAAGATAATCGTAATTGTGAACAGAAAATGAAAACAAGTTAAAGCCATTCTCAATTCGTATTGCAATGCATTGATCGAAAAACTTGGATTAGTTATAAATGTTAAAGCGAAGAAATCTTAACCATTAGTTAAAGATAATGAGCAAGATTTTAACAACTTTACAAAGCTATCTATATGGAGTGCTGTAATGAAGTGAAGAGCCAGACATTCTATGTCATGCTCAGATTGAGCGTGAACCATGAACGTTGGGCACATTTGTTTGCATATACCAAAAAAACAAAAAAGAACACAAAACCCATTAACGAAAAAGGAATTCAACACATACCCATTTTCGAGCCCAGTCTGCAAGTTCTTGGATTGGGAGAAGGGGGTGGTGGGAGAGAGTAGGGAGGACTGAGAGTTGAGTGAAGGGACTGCCAGAGAAGGAAATGGGGAGCTCAAGGTTGCAGCAAGAGCCAAAGAGAGTAGCTTAGATAGAAGTATGGGTTTTGGATTTGGAATTTGGAAATTAGATTCTGGGATTTGAAGGCAAAGCGAGGTCTTGATGCCCGAGGAGGTCTTCGAGGTTGAAGAAAGTGGAGGAAGCAGATGACCAATCAAACTCATGTTTGGTCCAGTCTCTTTATCCTTTCCGGACCAGGCATCCATCTCTGTTTTATCATTTTATGCATACTGGAACGCTGCCGTTTAATAATATTTTATTTTTGCCAATACTTGTGCTCTTTTTGTAAGCAGAAAAACTTTATTTATGAGTCGGGCGTGAATAACATAATAAAATATTTATATAGTATTATTTTCTTCATCAAATCCTGATAATTTAGAATATTGCCTCAGACTAAAGTCAAAGAAGACATGAATTTGTTGTTAACAGGGCCTTGTTAGCTGATAAAATTTAAAAAAAACAGTGTTTCAGATAAATCGCATCAAGTTCACCATGACCAAATGGATTTTTTGAAGGTTTTTATCAAAATCATTGAGAGACACTTGGTAAAGATGTATGTGGAGCTGCTTTGAAATTCCTAATTGAGATGGGGATATAGGATAGGTAAATGGGACCAATATTGTTCTTATTCCTTAAAAGAAGAATGCAAGGAAAGTTGCTGATTTTATGCCTTTATCCTTGTGCAATATGATTTGCAAGATAATTTCGAAGGTATTGACTAATAGATTGAAATGAGTCCTTCAAGAGGTAATTTCTCTCACTCAAAATGTTTTTGTTTTTGAGAAATTGATTATGGATAATAAGATCGTGGATTATGAAGCTTTTCATTCAATGGATAAAAAGATTAAAGGCAGGTCTGGATTTATGGTCTTAAAGCTTGATATGAGTAAAATTTATTATAAGGTGGAGCGAGCTTTTCTAAAAGTTGTGATGACCAAGATGAGTTTTCATTCAAATTAGATAAATTTGATTATGAGGTGTATTAATTTAGTATCTATTCAATTCTTATTAATGAGGTATCCAATTTTCTTTCAAATCTATAAAAAGAATTCGATAGGATGATCTCTTTTTACCTTACTTATTTATCTTTTGTTAAGTTTTGCGTGCCTTACTTATTCAAGTTGAAGAAAAAAGAGTAATCTCAAGTATCCTTATTGTTAGTTGAAAATTTTTAATTAATCATTTATCTTTTGTAGACAACAGTTTTTTGTTTTGTAGGACTTATGCAATAGAGTGGTGTCATATACTTAAGATTAGGCCTGGTTTATTTTTTTGAGTTCATTTCAATTCAACTTATCTCATCTTATCTAATTATTACAAGTTTTTTTCACATAAATAAAATAAAAAATTTAACTTTTTTAAATTCTAAAATAAAATTAATATTAAAAAATATATTCTAATAATATTTACTTAACTTCCAACTTATATCTCAACTTAACTCAACTCTAAAAATAAACCAGGCCTAAGTCTCTATGAAAATACTTTTTGGACAATAGTTAAACAAAGACGAGACTTCCATTCACTTCACTAGAAACACAAATGAGATGACACAGAGCTATATTCTAAGTATAGTTGGGGTTAGAGCATCAAATTCTTATGAGAAATATCTTGGATTACTTGCCATCATAGGTAGGGCAAAAGGGAGAGCTTTATGCAATATACTGGATAGGGTGAGAAGTAGAATAAGCAATTTGAAGGTAAGTTTCTGACACAAGCTGGCAATGAGGTTTTTTTTAAAAGGTGTAGTTCAGTCCCTGCCTACGCATTGCACGAGAGTTTTTAAACTACCCATTTGACTTCTCAAGGAAATCAACAGAATAATGAATCAATTTTTGTGGAAGCAGAAGCATAGTGAAGGAAAATTCATTGGGTCTCTTGGACTCAAATGGAAAAAGGCTAAACTTACAAGGAGTTTGGAATTCAAGGAAGCTTTCAACATGGCTTTACTTGCAAAACAAGCTTATAGATGACTACAAAGACTTGATGCCCTTTCTACTAAGATTTTGAAATTAAATTAATTTCCCTAATCCTCTTTCTCTGATGCTAAAATTGGTTCAAACCCTTCCTATATATGGAGGAGTATATTTGCAATTAAGGAGTTGGTAGAGGAAAGATCCTTGTAGACGGTTGGCAATGGACAATAGATCAAAATTTGAAAAGATAGATGGATTCCCAAATCATCATCTTTTCGAGTTCAAAGTCATGTGCAAGAACTAATTGATGGTGATTATGTCTCTAATCTAATTTATTCAGATGAAAAATGTTGGAATGTCTCAATGATAGATTCTTTATTTTCTAGGGAAGAAGCTGAGTTGATTAAAAAGATTCTTCTGTAAGCTCTTATAAATGTCTAGACAGACTCATTTGGAAATGTTCAAAAAATGGTATGTTCTTTGTTAAGAGTGCATACCATTTACATAAAAAATTAATGGAAAGGACTAAAGGGCAAGGGTCAAGTTCAAAATCTCATAAAGGTGTTTGGTACAAGCTATGGAAATTGAACATTCCTAATGCGGCTAAGATTTTTTCATGGAGAACTTATTTAGAATCCTTACCTACAAAGGCAATCTGTTTAAGAAAAGAGTGGTGGAGAATCCTAACTGTCTTATAGGCTATATGCTTGAGTGAAATAGAAACAATTGTTCGTGCCTTATGGGATTGTAATGCAGTTAAAGATATTTAGAGTGTTTCCTCTAAGAAAATTCAGATAGCCTACAGGACAGTTGGGATTCTCCACCACTCTTAGATAGCCTCTAAGAAAATTGTCATGATAACAAAAAAGACTTAGCAGAGAAGAAATTCATTTATTGTTCAGTACAAGTTTGGTCATCCAAATATGGGCCAAACAATTGTTATCCGCATATCAAGAGTGCCAGCTTAAAAAAAGAGAATTTCAGGCCATAACAATTGTAGAAGATATTGGTTTGAGGAGGATAATATTGGAAGGAGATGATGCTATGCAAGTTGTTCTCAGCCTTAACAACTCGCAGTGTGTTTTAGTTTGGGATGCTAAGGTTGTCTTATCTCATTTTGATTATTGCGATGTAGTCTATGAGAAAAGGAATGTCAATGTAGTAGCACATAGTTTAGCAAAGTATGCTTTAGAGAGTGAGGAGGATCAAGTTAGAATGGAGGAGAGTCATTCATGTATCTTGCCTTTCCTTTGATGATTTTAATGAAATTTACTATGTTCCCTTAACAAAATAAAAGTTCTAAAATTTAAATTTATTTAATTTTATCATATAAATGATGTAATGGATATATGTTGACTTGCTAGTTTATAACAGTGAGAAATTATTACAAATTTTGAAAAATGAGTTTTAGGATGCGTTTTGATGTTGAGTTAAGTTGAGTTGAGCTGAATTATTTATGAATAATAATGAGTTAAGATAATAGGGTAAATTTTGTGAGGTTCACTTAAAAAGAGTTTAAATGTATTTGAATATTAAGATTAATTTATATATATTTATAAGAATTTGAATTTGATTGTGAGTCTCATATATAAAAATAATATTAAATTAAAAAAAATTATGAATCTCATGTATATAAAAATTTTGAGTTGAAATAAATTTAAAAATTTAAAAATTATGTATTTAAATATTATATTTAACTTAAAAGTAGAGTGAACTCACTTGCATTTGATAACCAAACCCAGCCTTAATGGACTTGGATCCAAACTTGCTGATCCCCAATTCATCTCTTCTCTTTACTATTAAAAATAAATTAATATTAATTAAACCATAGATTGACCGATTCTCTACATCTCACTTGAAATTTACATATACCATCTCAATTATAAAGCATTATTTTATGAATATTTTTTTTATTATAAAGAAGTAATATAGTATTTAAAAAATAAAGTTATAAATTGATATGTTATTTAATATAGAATAAATTTATAATTTAATATATTAAATCAGATTAAATCGTAACTTAATTTCTTTTCTAGCCAACACATTACTCTCCATTTTATAAGAGCACTCTTAATAGGTTTTGTAAAATCTATTTTTATATAAAATTTGAAAAAGATAATCTTAAAAGTGCCTCTACCATGTATCTATATATTTATTTTACATTTTGTTATAGTGTTTAGCTACTGTAACAAAATATAAACATATTTTATTTATTTTTCTTCTTTTTATGTATTTTATATTCTATATTAGTTTTTTTTCTCTCCAGTAATTTATTAAATTCATCAAAAACAAATTTGATATTTGTACAATTTATACTTTTTAAGATATTCTCATTAGATTGTTTAAAAATATCTTTTAAAAAATAAAAATTTATATATTTATTAAAAAAATTTAGTCATATTTAATCAAAATTTAATTTTTATTAGACAAAGGTTTATTTTTACTATTCACCAAAAATGCTTTTATTTCATTTTTTATTTTTTATTAAATATAATCAAAAATTTTTAATAAATATACATATTTATATTTTTTTAAAAATAATATATTTATATTTTTAAAAAAAATTAAATAATCTAATAAAATTTCTCTTGAGCTACAGCCACTAGTGCTCGCAAACCTACAAATTGCAAGCACTGATTGTCCGAGGATGAGACTACCGTACGTCAGTATCCCCGAAACTTCCTACTAATTTTTAGATCGACATTCACCGTCGTTACATATTTTTGTGAAATCCCGTGTTTGGGCGCCAAGAAAACGTAGGGAAATAGTATTATTTCTCACAAAATCAACCACCTCACCTGCCTTCGATTAAGCTCTCGAAACATTCTATGCAATCCAACTGAGTCAGAAAAACTTCCAAATTCAGAAAATGGAACAGAAAACCTCGTCCCCGTTAACGAGCCCGAAGACCACACAAGAGCTGGCAATTGAAGGCCAGAAGCATCTAGAAGAAACCATAGAGTCTGCCTTCCAGATCCTTTCCTCCATGAACGACGAACTCTGTAACCCCGCCTTGTGGTCCACCACTACTAATACAACCCCAATTGCCAATGGCCCTTCTCCTCTATCCTCAAGCGGTGTTGCCAATGTCGACGCAGCCTCTTCCGACCCGCATCCCGCTGAGAGTGTTGGTGGTACTGGAGGAGCGCTCGAAGAAGCTCGGTTTCGGTATAAGAATTCTGTGAACTCACTTCGTGCAGTTATCGCCGCAATCCCTAGCTCTCAGAAGGTAAATAAAGTCAAAACCCTAGCCCCTTTTTGGCTATTTTGGGTTTTTTTGTTTGTGTGGTGAGAGTCCGTTTATAAATTTGGTTGTCGTGCCTTTTTTTTCTGGGAAATTTTGATAGAAGTTCTATTTGGAGTAATATATCGGGGATTTATGAAATAAAAATTGGTTCTTGATTTTCTTAATTAAAAGGGCGCGTTTAGTATGGAAGACAATCGTGTAGTATGTGCATAATTTGCGAGATCTTAGAGAAATTAAGAACTTTTTTTTTTTTTTTGAGTTGGGATGGTGGGTTGTTTGTTGATTATCCAACAGCTTGGGTCGCAGATTTTATTTCAGGAGACGAAGAAGAAAACATCCCTAGTGGTAGAAAATCATAGACTGGGGGGGTGCCCAGGCCCTCATCAAATGGACTGGATTCTACTTTGAACAATGGAGAGTTCTAATTGTAGTGAGAAGTTGTGCTTTGTGTTTTTCCTTTATAATCCTAATTGTTTTGACTAATTAGATAGTTTTTTATTTTTTGACTAATGAAATACTGCTTGAAAATGATTCCTCCTTGTCTTATGTGGTGAAAATCGAGAGAAATGGGAGATGTTTCGAAAACAAAGCACTCTTTGGGTGATCTTAAGGGCTTCTTCTTGAGCACTTTGGGTTTTTGGATCAAATCTTTTGTATTGGATGATGATTTTCAGATTCTGATTTAGATTTTTGGAATTGTTTCTTTTTGTTGTTCAGAAGATGTAGGTATTTCCTGTGTACTAGGACTTATGCCTATTTCATAGAATAAAATCTTTTATTACTTATCAAAAAAAGTGTATTGCAAAGGGAATTGTATTTCCACTGGTGGTTCTGTTTCTTGGTAACTGAAACTGATATTTCTAGTCAGTGAGAGTTTTGGCTGCAATAGAGATGAGTGATGTAGTCTTTGCTTTGTGTTGTAACCTGTTATTTGAGCTTACCCAAATTTTCTTGTGCCTAAAATAGGCAAAAGCATTTGAAATGGGTTCAGCTCCAAGTGGCCTGGAATCCTCAGAAGATCAGACTGAAATTCAGAAGTTAGAAGAGCGAGCCTCTAGTCTAAGAAAGGTAGTTTTGATAGAGTTGCAAATTTATATTGGTGAATGTTAGAATGGTGGTAGGAAATATATTATGAGGCTAGAATGGTGGGTTGGATGTATGCTTCAACCATGCGTATTTGTAGACAAGTATCATCTCATTGCAATGGATCTATACTTTTGCTGCATTTATTTGACCTTATAAGAGCTCATATTTTCTTAACGTGTCTTTACATTATAATTTGAACTCCTGTGTTTCTAATGAAGGAACTTGCAAACAAGAACATGTATCTCAAGCTTCTCATAGATCAGCTACGAGATCTTGTTACTGACATTTCTACATGGCAAAGTCCTTGTTCTGTATGAAGCTCTGGATAAATATGGTCCTCTTGAGTAACCATGGCTGAGAATAGAGACTCTGTCTGCATGAGGTGATGATACTCTCGGCCCGAATTTCTTCGATGTTCTTTTAAACTTTGACGTATATTCATTTTGTAAGACTTGAAGTTAAGAGGAGACTGATCAGGACTCTGAGGGGGAAACATTTTTTTAGTTAAATTTTTGGATGTAACGTAGAGTAGTGCAGTCCTGAAGGAACCTGTATTATATCCTGATACCTTTAAAATTATGGATAAAGTGTTTGTTGAAAAGGATTTCAAGTATGAATATCCTAGTGTGTTCATGTTAGTAATTCCTGTGATGAGTCTCTTCATGTGATTTATATCAACCATATCTTGATGTGTTATCTGATGTATATGCTTCAGATGTTTGAGACATTAGGTCTACATATTGAGGATTGATCTTTTACTCAAGTTTCTCTTATATTTTAAAGAAGTTTGTAGAAAAGGGGGCTTCTTCCATATCACTGAAAGGAAAGTAGAGCCTTCATAGCTTTAGTTGAGGGGCGAGCAAGTCATGCTGGACAAAGTGTAAATTTTTAGTTCTATTTTTAAAGACTTAAATCTTATTGTAGAGTTGTCTGAATGTGAGAAGTCCAAGTTCAACAGTAGTAAAGTTTTGCTTTTACATGAAAATTTATAAATTGAAAACGCAAATGATCAAAATTATGGGATGATGTGACTCAACAAGAGTAAGGCCCAATTTGGATTGAGAAATGAAATTGGATGAGTTGAGATGGATTTTAAATTTTGAAGTTTAATCAAAATTATTATTGTTTTGAAATTTGAAAAAATTGAATTGAAATTTGAAAAAGTTAAATTGTGTATTATATTTTATATAAGAATTTGAAAAAGTATAATAATGAGTTTAATCTTAGATGAGTTGAACAAATGAATGCACGATATAATTAATGATGAAGACATAAGTAGACATCAGTTCATTCAAATTTTCAGGACGTTCAAAGACTTTTCACTGGATGCAAGCCCAGTTTATATACAACTTACATGATGCCGAAAATAGCTGGATGAGCCAAACTATTTTAGATACGTTGAGGCACACTGATCTTAAATTTATATATATGCCTCTCAATTTTCATGGAAAGTTAGCCTCCAAACAGAACCAATGCCCGCGTCTGACTTTTGTAGAGAATATATATATTTTTTACAGGCGTCCTTAGGCACCTTTTATCTTGTAGTAGGAGTAGCCTCATCTCCTGCCAAAACAAAACACCTTGTTCGAAGCTATGAAGTCCCTAAAGGAATCAGGTTTTACCACGAGGAAGTTGGCAAGCAGTAGCCAGCAGTAGTAAGGACCATCAAAATTGAACCCTGATACTCACACGGTTTTTTTTTTTACACGGAATGGAAAACATAGATCATGAACAGAGTATAAACTTGCTCCCTTGTTTTTCATATTGTGCAAAAATCCCGTGGCTTAATCATTAGGCATAGAAGTTTTTGAGTATTTCTGCTTTTAACTTGATCTAGCATGTTAGAATCCATGGCAGGCAGGTAAGGTGCAAAGCAATGTATTAGGAGTACCATAAAAGTAAGAAACATAGAGGCTTTTCCCATCTCTTTACCTGCTTCTGCACTTCTGTCTAGTCTATTCTTGCTCTCTAACTACCAGACAAGGCAAGTAAATAAACAAAACAATAGTTGATGACCCCTCTGTATTCCTTTCCCTTGCATTTATGTTCCGTCCAATTTTTGCAACAGAAATTGCTGCATTTGTTTCTATTTTCAATTATTTTTTTTTTTATGTTGATGCCTATATTAGCTATATACACGCAAGAGTTCCTGAGTCTGTTTTATTATCATCATTTTGCATGGCTGTGATTGGCTAATATCCTTGGGTTAGCGAATTTCCTTTACAGGTGGTTTTGATAGCAATGAGACAGATTGTAGCCTAATCACAATAGAAAGTACTACTTCCCTTGTTTTTTCAAGGCATTCCACTTCTATAGGAGTGGTGGTCACTTTCTGAGATATATTTATAACCAAAGAAAGAACAGTGACATATATAACTGAGTAAAAAGGGATGATGACTTTGGAGGTTTTTCTTTTTATATTATTATTATTATTAATTATGAATAGAGGATCTGGTGGTGAGAGATGATCTCATATCTACGATGGCAGATTCATCTGCCCCTAACATGATGGCTTCTTTGCTTGCTCTAATGAACCTTGCAACAGCACCCTCCACATACTCATGTGCTTCTTTCACATTCATTTTGCTGCTCATTTCATCTGGAAAGCTGCTCAAGAAGTGGTCGCCATTAAGAACTGCTGCTAGTTGAACTACCTCACTTTGAAACTCGGATAACTTACTATCTTCCTTTGCTTCTGTGGTCCTTAAAGGTGTCACATCTGGCAGAGTCTCTGCAAACATATGCATGTAATTAGCGTTTCTTCTAGTACTAGCTTGTGCATATTAAAAAAGAAAAGAAATTTGTTATTAATCATTTGTGGTGTACCTTCAAATGATTGGGAAATAAGTGAAAAATAACAAAAAGTTTTCCGATCATTCGAATTGGCTTTTGAATGTAGGATAAGTACCTGGGCAATCGGTTCTAGGAGAGGTTAATTCCCCAACAACCTGCTCAAATGTCCCAGCCCATGCATCCCTATAAGTCAAGAAGTTAGAGGAGAGGTTGAACATCTTCTTTATGGTTGCAGGGATTGAAGAGTGCTCGAACTCGGAGTTTGGAGTAGGCCCTTTTGAGCCACTTATTACTGTTAAAAAACAGATGCAAATGCAGATCAGCATAATGGAAGATGAAAGAGAGAGAACAAAGCATCTAAAACTTAAGTTTGAAGCTTCAAAACCCTTAGTTAATGATATACACAGACATAAGTTACTCTAACCAAATACTAATAACAACCAGTTCACTTGCAACTAGATTTCTAAACTCGTTTGCCAACTTGTTAAATAAATTGACTTCAAAGTTCAAACCCATATTACCATGCACACTCCTCGAATCTATCCCACCCAACCAACAGACACGTGTGACAGAAGACACCCAGGCCTCATTTGTTTTTGCAGATTATATGAGATGAGTTGGGATAAAAATTAAAAGTTGAATAAAATATAAATCAATCGGCAAATTAATCCAACTTAATCTCAGAAATTTCCCAGGAGATTCAAATACGAAACACAATTCTATGCAAATCATCAGAGCAATCTCTAACATCCATCCACACAAAACATCTAACCTAAAGAGGGGTTAAAACATGAAAATTTGAGCTCACCTGTCCCTTTCTTGATCCAAGGAGAGACCATAATTGTCGGCACACGAACACCAAGCCTATCGAACTTGAAGAAATATGGAGCAGGACCTGTGTTCCCATCTGGGTTAGGAACATCATTATAAGGAGTCTTGACATGATCATAAAACCCACCATGCTCGTCATAGGTAATCACAAATAGAGTCTCATTCCACTGAGGACTTGCTCTCAATGTCTCATAAACCTCCTTAACTAATTTTTGCCCATTAGCCACATCATGAGAAGGGTGATCATCATTTGCAGGCATTCCTACTAGATCGAAATACCTTGGCTCGATTACTGTTAAGCTTGGAAGCTTACCCTTTAAAGCATCTTTCTTGAACTTGGAATCAAAGAAGTGGAACTTGAATATGTACTTCAATTTCCTCAAATTTCTGTAAAAGAAAGTTGTGGGCATGCTTTGGAAATAAATCCCAAAGTCCATACCATTCTCATGAAGGGAGTCAAATATGGTTTTTTGTGGATACCCAAAAGCCAAATTCTTCGTAATGTGGCTTGTTGAACCATGAGAAGTTGCAGAATACACAAACAGTCTATTGGGTTGGGTCGGGCCGGGAATTGCAGAGAACCACCTATCAAAAACAGCAAATTCACGAACCAAAGCAGCGTAGATCGGCACAGATTCCGGTCTAAACCCTTTCATGACAGTTTCGGAGAGGTTTGGGGATACTGAGAGTGCTTGTTCGACAAAACCATTCATGGAAGGAATAGAGCCAGAGCCAAAAACCTGCTGCGCGACTGCTTCGAAGGAGTGCTCAGGATCCGGATCGACGAAATCAGCATCGTCGGAAAAGCAAATGGAATCTGGGTTTGTCTGGTTGGTGGATAATGGATTGCATTCTTCTCCTGTGACTCCATTGATTAATGGGTTAATGGCTTTTTTCATCCATCCGAGCATGTGGTCAAAGGACCTGTTCTCCATAACTAAAACCACAATGGTTTTGATGGGTTGCTGAGGAGGTGGGACTGCTGAGACAATATGGGTGGGTGGGAAAACCCATGACAGAGTGAGAAATAGCAGGAAAATGGAACCTCCCATGCTCTCTGAAATATGCTAGCTTTGGCAGAATGGGTTTGCTTCCCTCTCTCTCTCTCTCTCTCTCTCTCAAGTCTGAATAATGCGCTAGAAACAGGATGTGGAGAAGTTCATCAGAAATTTTTACAAGGGATGGAGAGTTAACTTACAGTAGTGCATTTGGAGTACAGAGCAACCTGTAGAGCAGAAAGAAGCTTCTGGTTTTTGGAGGGGCCCAATCATTATATAGATGGTGCTTTGGGAAAAGAGGAACAACGTAAAAGGAAATTTAAATCCATAATATAATTGCGTCTTGTAGTTTTATATTGTATGCGGCCCATGGTTTGAGTTAAAACAAGGTCAAATTCCGAATTTAATTTGATTTATAATTTTAATTTGAGTTTTAGAATTATCAAATTCAGTGATTTTATATTCATAATTACTAAATCAAGATATTGGATTTTTCCAATAATTAAAATATTTATCCTATATCGTTTCCATATATTTTGAAAAAAATCTTTACAATTTTTTACTATTTACACAACCTCCACACACCATATTTTTTTATTTTATTTTTATTAAATATTTGATATATGAATAATAAATAAAAATTAATTAATTAATTTTAAAATAAAAAATTTAAAATAAAAATATTAAAAAATTTAAAAAATTAAAAAATAATTAAAAAATAATAGTGTGTGGATGTTAGGGAGGTTGTATAGAACTTTCCTATATTTTGACCTATATTTTATATCCAATCTCAATTAAGAATAACAAAAAAAAAGAAATAGCTTCTGTGTATGCTTCAAATCAGATGAAAATCTTTATTTTTTTTAAATTAAAAAGTTATAATGAAGTCACAAAATTGCCAATTGGTGCACGAGACTTTTTTAATTTTAAATATATAAAGTGATATTAATTTTATAAATTAATTTTAAAAATATTTTTAATTTATAACTTATGTTATATAAATATTATAAAATATATTGTGTGTCATTTCTCAAAATAAATATTGGCGGACAAAATGTGGTAATGTGGTTGTGGTAACCTGATGACAGGTTGTACTTTGGAATGACACCACAATCGGTCAGACTCAAAATCAAGGTTCATAAATTATGAAGCATTTGGCATATATAGACACCATTTATGGCGACCTTTCAAAAAAAAAAAAGAAGTAGAAATTAACATAAGAAAAAAAAATTATTTAGGAAAAATACTCCAATTGGCACAAACATTTTTAATACCGTTTTTCTTCTTAAATAATGGGGGGTTTTATATGCTAAGGAGGTTTTCTGAATTGTGTAAGAATATTAATTAAAACTTTTTGAGATAAGGTTTTAAAAATATTTATGAAAATTATTGGACTCATTTTTTAAAATGAGTTTTCTTTGCTGTCATCTTTTTTTTTTTTAATTAAAAGAGAATTGTTTGGGAGATGGATTTTTGATCTTTGGTCTTTTAGAAAATATTGAAAAAATTATATTCTATAAATCTAATATTTTGATTTTTGAGGAATGAAAATCTGATTTATTTTTATAAATAATTTCATCTTATTTTATCTTATCTGATCTCATTTTATTGTTATTATATTTTCAAACTTTTATATAAAATAAAATAAAAAATTTAATTTTTTTAAAATTTTAAAAAAGTTTTTTTTAAATATCAAAATAAAATTAATATTAAAAAATATATTACAATTTTTATTTTTTATTTTATCTTATCTATTTATGAAAAGAAGCTGGAAAATCCCAGGCCATGGACAAAATGTTTGGGTAGAAAGCATTGCACGTGAAGCCTCTCAAAAGTCAAAATATCTTTCAATTTCTATGCCATTTGAGATTTGATAGACAAGTCATGGACAGAACAGTTGTTTACTTCTTTAGAAGATGAGTTCTTCTACAGCCACATACGCCTTTTCCCGAATTTTTTCCCTCCTGACGTGTAATACAAGTCCACTGACATATAATTATAAAAAAAAAAAGCAGCAAACAACGAGATAAAATAAAAAGCAAAAAAATAAAAAAATAAAAAAAATAAACAAAATATAGTTAGTTTATAAATAAATAAATAAATAAAATGTGAACGTGGGAGTTTTGAGTAAAATGCTAAGATATGATATTTGTAATTATAAAATATATAAAACCACTATATTTTTTTTAAAATATTAAATTCTAGATTTATATTAATAATTATTCTTCTTTATTAATTTATGAACCGAGAACTTATATATATATATATATGGAGTAATGACAGACATATAATTTTTTTTTATAACTTTTATTATAATTATATGTTCGATGAGAGATATTTTTATAAAATAACTTATAAAAATAATATTAATTTACATAAATATCCTCATTTTAACACATAATTGTATACATAATTATAAAAAGAAAAATATTTTAAATATAAAAAAATAAATTTATAAATTGATGTAACTTAATATAATACATGATACGTCAAATTATAAAATTATTTTTATTATATAAATATATAACTGATATTATAAAATCACATCAATTTATAAATTTTTCTTTATATAATTTTTATTTTTATTTTTAATAATTCTTTCATAAAAAAGATTGTATGTCTACCATTAATATTATGAGAAATACTGTTCCCACCGAATTCATCTTTTGAAATCATTTTTTTTTTTACTTAATGATCAAGAAATTATTTTTTAATAATGATGTGAATTATATTTTTAAATTATTCAAAACCCCAAAAAAAAAAATCTAAAAAAAAAATGCTCATTCGGTACAAATTCGGGCTAGCACCGTCTGATATTATTGCGTGCGTGACCGCGTGTTGGGGGCTTTACAAAGTCAATTTATTTATAGCACAAAGGTCAAAGAATGCTTACGTGGAATTGGTGAACAAGGCCACGTTGGTCCACAAGCCGACAATTTATTCTTTATAAAATATATTTTAAAAGTTTGTAAATATTTGCCAATATAAAATATAGAAAATATTCCAAAAATACAATACAGTCAAGAAATTGTAGTTGACACCCTTTTACAGGAAGAAAAAACAAAAAAAGGAATCCGATGGCATTAGAATTTAGAATCCGAAAGAGAGGAAACAAGCAATCCATGCAAATCCATATACTACCACATAATTTCAAAAAGTTTTTCGCTTGCTAAGCCATGTTATTTTCTTATTATTTAAATTAAATTATATAAATCGTAAGAGTAAAATTTGACATGTCATAATATAAATTTTTGTCTTATTTCACAAAATTAAGTTATAAACAAAAAAAAATAAAAAAAAAATTAACAATGTGGCAGATTTTCCTTGAATATGGTAATCTAAAAAAAAAGAAAAAAAAAAGAAGAAATGTATGAAGCACCAGATGTGCACTCCTGACCAGTTCCAATTTGGCCTCCAGCCTTTGGAGCAAATCAGCTCTGCTAATTTTGAGTTTAGCTCGTAGACTGAAAAGGTGTTTTATGAAATCAGGTGCCGGATCTTCTCAAGTATGCTAATACACCTAAACCAGCAACAAGTGCAGCTCCTGCTGCAACAGCACTATATGCAGAGGCCCATGCATCTTCATTGGCATAATCCAAACCTCCTCCTGAACTGGTAGCTCTCCGACTACCTCGTGTTCCCGAGTAGTCTAAATGTAGTCTCAAACCCTGCAAAGTTTGAATTTGCTTTAATGTCAAACTTTTTGAGTTGCTACGAGAAAACAAAAGTCCTTTTCCATTTTTTATTTTTTTAAAATTTCTCTTATGCTTCAAATGCACAATTGTATCACAGAGAGAAGGTAAAATCTTCTAGGGGGAAAATTTATGGGATATTTGGGATGAAGCTCAGGGGCTCATCCAAGGAGGGAGCCAGGGATGTTCTTTGGACTTTCATGGGGATAGTTATGGTCAGGGTCAGCTCGTGGACTTGTATGTACTGATGGATGCGGTCTTCCTTCTATTTGGCAAAGATAAAAAGAGTATTTTATGGGATTGTAGAAAATAGTGTCTGGTTTTATATTTTATTTTGATGCCTAGGTTTGGAGTTTTATGTTTAAATGTAACCCTCAAGTGTCCGGTTGTTATTAGGGTATTCCTCTACCAGAAGTGAGAGTATTAATAAAATTGGGATTATGTACTCTTGTTGGAAATAAAAAATAAAAAATAAAAATCTTTCTTCTAATGTTCTGATGAAAAAGTCTGAAGTACCAATAGACAGATCAGTTGTACCTTCCAACTAGCTGACTTTGCATGGTCCACAGCAGCAGCAAGATCGCTATCTGATGCTAGGACAACTTTATCATGGTCTTCATCTTCATACTAAAGAACATGGCTAACATTAGCTTAAAATCTCCAGGTAAGGAAAAACCGAATCGAACCAAATGATCATCTTAAAATATACCAGAATCTGAGGCAGGTGGTTGGGATCAATGTCATCTCCCACCCTCTGAAGGATTGCAGCTATAAGATCTGCCAAACTTTGGACATCTGAAGTCAAGCAGCACGAGAAATACCCAATCAACCATCAAACGTGAGTGCCAATCTATAGTAGATGCCGGGGCTATACCATAAAGCCCAATCCATAGTTCAAAAGAATGCATACAAGTTACCAGCGAGCTTTTCTATACTACCATAATCTTGCCAGTGTAGTTTACAAAATTGTTTACCACAAAATAAATAGATACGCTAGTGGACTGCTAATTCCAGAACTAAACAAGGAACCATTTATTTAAGCGAGACACCTAGATGAACTAAGCGGAAGCAGTGATTGAACAAGGAGCTAAATTTGTGATTACAGGTTGGATGTCTAATTGTCCAGGCGTCAATGATATAATCTCTTGTACCTGAACCTATCACGATGATGAATTATAAAAATAATACTATTTATTAGCAATAACAATCAAAACGACAAAAAACCTAAATGTGTGGCACAATGGAAAATGGAATACCACAAACTATGGCCAATTGAGGGGTGCCTTGAGTTATGAGAAGAATAAGCAGCATACCACAAGTGAACCTATGCATTCTTCCCTTCTTGTCTTGGATTTTAAAAGAAAATTTATTTGGCAGGTTCGATGAGGGAAAGGGAAGCGATCTCTCTGTCTCTGTTATGTCTGAAGCCATTATCAAGGAACCTTCACTGAGACATCACAAGTATGTGTAAGTACATTATAGTCTCCAAGTCAGAATGTATTATTATAGTATCGCCATCACATAAAAATAACCTTTGTGTATCCTCATCACCATGGTGACTTGAGGCCATGGCAGAATCCCAGAATTTTTGCATCATAGTGCTCGTGGCTTCATTACTTATGCCAGCAGTACTTCCAGCCTAGCAAATGAAGGAAAAGATGAAGCCATGTCTTCTAAGTCCAAGAAGAAAAAAAAACATCATACTCTTTTTTAAAATGAAAATATCCATTGCAGAAATTTGGTATCTATCTATTCCGGCCATGTAATTTTCTAAAGGAGGCTACTAATTTATATCTTCTGTATGCATGGTAAAAGATAAAGTAAACATGTTTCGAAACAATGCAAAGAATTATGCATGCTCATGGAACATCGTCAAGAAGATGAAAAAGGAAAAGCAAAGACAAGGATGGAAGGAGGACGGCGGTGTTTTATTTATCACTACTTATGAAATTCTGAAGCACCTAAGCTTAATTAGATAGCTAACTAAAGAACAGGTGTGTGAACGTGAAAAACCAGATGAGAAAAATCATGTTTGCTAAGGTGAGAGCAATAAAAGTAAACACTTTGGACCCATAAACTATGAGGTAATTTACACTTTAAACTACAAAAATACCAAAACTATTCTCAAGCTATATTATAAATGGCAACTAGAGCCATCCATTCTGACCATTACGATGGCTAGGATTAGCACAATCTAGACTGCCAGATCTTAATGAAGGATGTTGCTTGATGGTTGAAGGTAGTTAGAGGGTACGATGCGTCTTTTGGCAGATTGGGGTCCAAAAGTGTTAAATATCTTGTAGTTTAGGGGTGAAAATTGTTCTCATCCCGGAAACTTTAATGAATTATGAGAATCTATAAAGAAAGCACGTCATCTATGTGGGACTGAGAGTATTTGGCCATTTTCTATTTTCTTGTTGTGCATATGTATAATTCCTAAAGAACTTTATGCTTTGAATCAACCACCAAGCATGCAGAATTGGAGTACTCCCTTGTTTCTCATGGAACATAGTACCAGAAATCAAACACTAAAGACGTGAATTCCAGGTTTAGGATAAAAATGGAAAGGCATGGTATAGGCACCTAGTCAGGCATCCTAGTAAACCATATACAGTTAGATACAGGGGAACATCTGTATTCTTAGATATGGGAGAAAATCCGTGAAGTTTTAATGTAAGAGGATGTTGAACCCAAGATTTCAAGTTTCGTGTAAATCTACAAATGGATTTTGATGATAACAAATGAATTCAAAGAATAAAGGAGTCTCAAGCTCAAAGTTGTCCACACAATAGAATCAAGCACATCAAGGAAGCAAGTATGAGCAAGAAGGAAACAAGTTCACATTAAAATCATAGAGTAATTTTGTAAATCTCTTAAAAAATTTGAAATTAGGATTAAGGCTCGAAATTAATATTTTATCATAAAGCATTAAAATACATTTTCCACATATGCATGAATATTTTGAAAATTAAATTTGAAAATTTTGAAAAATGATTGATTTTCATCTTTCACATGTGCATGACATGATTAAAGGTTTGAATTTTGAAAATATTAAGATGATTGATTGTCATATTTCACATGTGCATGTTTTATTTGAATATTTTCAAAAGTGATGGATGCTTTTCTTGACTTATGCAAAAGGTAGATATTTTTATTTGAAAATTTTGAAAAGAAAAGTGTGCTCCTTTTGTCATATGCAAAAAGTAAAAGATTATGTTTAAAATTTTTGAAAATTAAAGTGTGCTCTTTTTGTCACATGCAAAAAGTAAAAATATTAGATTTGAAATTTTTGAAAAGTGAATGATGATGTTTTTGACATGGGAATCTTTTCAAATTTGAAATTGAAAACTCATTTGCCTATAAATAGCTCACTTGAGTTTTATAAAATTCACAACAAGAGCTTACACATCTATTGCTAAGTTTTGCATCATTTCTTCAAAGCTTTCATTCTCTCTTTTCTAAAGTTTTGAACCTTAATTCTTGTTCTTGTTGAGAGAGATATAGGTTGCGCTGTATTGTTTCTATCTCACTCATTGAGAAGTGTATTTTAATAGTCTTACCTACTATCAACTCTTGTATTTATAAAAGGGTGTGTATAACCCTTGTGTGTGTAGAAGGTGTTCTACACGGGGAATAGTTAAATCACCAAGTGTGAGGTGATTGGAAGTGTAGAAGATGTTTTACACGAGGAATAGTTAAATCACCAAGTGTAAGGTGATTGGAAGTGTAGAGGGTGTTCTACACGGATTCTGTGGAGCGGTGTTGCTCAAAGGTGTAATAGGTTTCTATCTCCACCTAAAGGAGATTGAATATTGGATTTGGGGATCCTCAAGAGGTATCTTGAGGCGAGGACATAGGCAGTGGGGCCGAATCTCGTTAACATACTGAGTTTGCTTCTCTCTTACTCTTACTATTTATATTTATTGTTGTTTCATATTTTGTTTATATTTTATATTATATATATAATTGTTATTTTTTTAAATACAACTCAATTCACCCCCCCTCTTGTGTTAGTCATCTGGGCAACAGAGGATTTATTGGAACCTATTTTACTATCAAAGCATTGAATTAAGAAAAAGAAAGAACAAAGTGAACGGATGTTTCCTTGAACAAGACTTGCACTTTTTTATGCTAAATAAATAAAGAAATAGAAACTGACAACTGAGACATGAGTGCTACTAAAGAATAGGTTCTCTTGGAATATATTGAAATGTAATTGGACAGGGGATCCTATAAAATTCATGTGAGATTAACATTAACCATGTGAATAGAACACCATTAAAGATAAATAGTACCAGAAAGGTACAGGCTTGACTTACTGTGGCCACAGCAGCATGAGTGATATGTATTACATCCACAACAGCAACTACATTTCCATCTATATTCAACAATCAGAACTTATCAGAAACTACAATGAATTATTAGAACATTTTTGCACTTAACTTCAATCAGCTAATTACCTCTATCTAGAACAGGAAGGTGCAAAAACTTTCCATCATGCATACTATGCAGTGCATCAACAATTGGTGTGTCTACCGTTGCACATTCTGGATTCGGTGTCATGACCTGTAAATCAAATCATGAGCACGTGCATCAACAATCAATTATTGCAGGAAGTTCTTTTTCTTCGTCCTCAGAGACAGTGGCCCAAACATATAATACATATTTCCCCAGATGAAAAAATAAAATACCTTCTCTACTAAAGTGGACTCTGGATGAAGATTTTCTGCTATTACCCGCATCAAGATATCCTTTGAGCTGACAAGAACAAAATGCAAAAATTATAAACATTAATGACAAAAACAATAAAGGAAATCATAACAGTAAAAATTAACAGCTCTCCTATAAGAATATATAAATGATGAGCAATATAAATTTTCGTTTTGGGGTTGATGGCTACTCAAGAGTGAAGTGCAGCTATCAATAAGAGACTTACGTAAGAATCCCCTGCGGTTTGTTATCAATCGTCACAACTGCACAGCTTAATCGAAATTCAAGCATCTTCTTCGTTGCCACTAAAACTGTTTCTGTTGGGGAAACCGTTACAACCCTGAAAGATGCCACTACTTTTTAATCAATGCACCACTAATCATTTAATAAGGGGTAGATGCGATTTGCATCCAAAAAGGATGCTTTTGCCAAATAGAATTCAATTTGATGGGGTCAAATAACTTGTATAATACTGCTACCAAATATCTATCTAGCATACCATATTAGAAATTACAAAAAGATATATTACCTACTTTGAATTCTCCGGAACAATTGTAGACAGAGAAGGCTTAAACATCCGCTCCCTCAATGTTTCAATTAAAGTATCGGGACCTGCAGAACCAAAACAGCATTGTCGAACACTTTTCTTTCTCTGGGACACACCTACATAGGTATTACGTAACCATATAAATAACAGGGTATTCAAAATAACTCTGCCAACCAGAAACTGATGCCCCCCAACGTTTTTCGACACCCTCAACAGCTGCAGCAATAGCCTTTCCCTTTTCAGCTGCCCTTTCCAAACGAGCAATGGCATCATATAAACACTTTGCGATATCAAGTAGCGCCATGACCTCCCCATTCTCCACTACTGGCAAATGTCTGAATTTTCCTGAGCAGACAGACATCATAACCATGTTCATAGAACATGATATAAGACAGTGTTCTTTCATGTAAAAGAATAAGAAAACATTGGACAGGCCTCTAGGATTCCCATTAACCTTGCACCATCTTTTGGAGGGCTTCAACAGCAAGCGTGTCAGAGAGAACAAAAGTTGGGTTTCTTGTCATAACTTGGGAAACAGGTGTCTCCTCCAGATTAACCTCACAGGCTATAACCCTAGTTGCTATATCCTTCAACCACCAAATGAATGGTTACATGAAACATATCACTAGAATTGTTAAAACCCTGGTAAATGTAGTATTGAATACAATATTTATCTTGGAAATTCAGCCCGACAATGAATTCAAATAGTACCTTGTCTGTAAGGATTCCACAAAGTAATGCATTGGAGTCAGTTAGCAATAAAGCATCAACTCTACGAGCAGCCATGCGATGGCAAGCCTCAAGAACAGTTGTATTTTCAGGAATTGTTAGTGCCTTTGAGAGCCGCAGTCGTTTTACAGTACGCTCTCCAGTCAATCCCCTGTTCCAGATACAAGTATACATGGAAATTTCATTAGAGTTGCATTTTACAAAAAGATAACTTGAGCTAGCCTATTAGCCGTCTGTCTTTTCAGAACATGTTGTAAGTTGGTATGTATATGTATCACTATCTTATGATAAAGTTCCAAAGGCAACCCTAATGTAGGATATTTGTTACAAAGTAAAATCTCTATACAACCAACAACCCCTTCAACAGGGGGAGGGGGGCGAACGCCCCCAACCCAAAGAAAGAGAACTGTTAAAGAGCCAAGAACATATGATTAAGGCACCCAGTTAAGATAGAAGTATAGAAATCAATTTAACGTCTCCTAAGAGAATAGTTGTTAAGGAGTGGCACATGCAATGTCCAATTCACATATGGGCAAAATGTCATTGCAGATAGGATTCCGTAAAGATAACTACTGAAATTAAATCACAACTTATCCATCAATTCACCGCAAAATTGAAAAACATTTTTCAGACACTCCATTCAGGTAATCATAGGTAGACCATGTTTAGCGGACCGCCCACACTGAGTATAATAGAATAGTCAAGTAATAGGAATTTTGAAGCAGGTGCGTTTGCAAATCCTTTCATAAAGTTTCAGTTTTTTTTTTTTCCCCGACTCATTACACTCAAACCAGTGAATATGCTAAATTTAAGTAACAGTGAAGATAAAGCAAAACTCAATGGGTAGCAAATTTTCCCGAGACATCAAAAGGCAAAATCTCAAGCGACAAAGACTAAACCAACGAGAGAGATAGAGAGAGAGAGGTCTACGAATGTAACACTTTAAAGAAAACGAGATATGGCGTACTCGTACTTAGACCGCGAAAGTGATAGAGACTTTCTTGTAGTATCAGGGCCTCCATTCTCCAAGGCTTTCTTCTTCTTTGTAAATGATAGACTTCTTCTTGAAGAACTGCCTTGACTCGCCATCTTCAAAGAGAAATCAACTCAATCTCCTCCACCGTTTGCTTCAATTCAAAAAACGCACCATCAGTCTTGCGCAAAGATGGAAAGAAAACATCTAACGACCAATCTGTTTGCTGGGAGAATCGAAAAGAAAATGGTATTTGAAAAATCATTTCCGGTTTTGTCGGGTCCGAGAGTCGCGTAGGTGACTTCTATTTTTCTTGCTAAGTTTCCGACCCAAAAAGTTAGAAGATATGGGTGAGGAAACAAGAAACGAGAACAGGGGCGGTTTCTTTGAGTTTCCCACCGTTTTTCCTAGCAACAATCGGAGCTTAGATTCAAAAATTCAAAAATTACCGCAAAACAAAGTAAATCCACCGAAGCTAGAATCCTCCTCCGAAAGTTATCAAAGTCGGCGATATCAAAGAAATTTGCAATTGCATGAATCACAGGCTCACAGCTGATTCATGATAACAGAAGTTGGAAATCCGACGATCAACAACGACATGCTAAAGCGAAATGGAGTGAGAGGGAGAGAGAGAAAGATGGACGCCCGATAAATTGGAGGAAAAGTTCAATAGGCTGTGGGAGAAGGGACGATAGGATTGCACGTAAGAGATAGCTCCCATTTCACGGTTACTTTTTTGTGAACATTGTGATGATTTTAGAGCATTCGACAGCCTCGTATGATGATATGATATTTTTGCAACCGAGCTATCCAATTCAGTTTATGTTCTGGAAGAAAATTAAAAAAATATATATATATATATATATATATATATATATAGATAAGATAATTTGGACCCTATAATTACAAGAAGGGAATACTAATGGCCGGTGGGCTAGCAAAAGCTTAAATAGCAACCCACCATTCATGAAGCGCCACCATAAAAAATTTTACACTAATAATAGTAGACTCGGCTATACAAGAATGTTTGAAAGTCTTTTAATTTGTTAGAGTTACCTTTCGAGATTTAAAAAATATTTATAAATAATTAAAAATATATATATTTTTTGAATATTTGATAATTTTATTAAAAATATTTTAGTTAGTTAAAAAAATTAAAAATTAACTTTTTCAAAAAATATCAAATTAAAATTTTTATCAAAAAGTTCAAACAAATAATTATTTTTAAAAAATTATTATAAATAATTCTAAAAATATTTTAGACATATAAATTTCAAATAATAAATAATTTTTTATTAATGAAACTTGTTATATTAAATTTTAAATTATAAATCTTAAAAAATATATATATTTTTTACAATTACCCCAAACATGCCCTACCTCTCTAGCGTTTCACTTCGACCAAAAGCAGTTGCATTACCTTCTCGCTGCCACCACTCAATCCGACACCCAAGCAATTCGTCAAAAATCTGACGCCTACCATTCTGAAAGCCAGCCTTCTCGTTTCCAAAGTCTTTTAATTTAAATTATATGCATCAGAAAAAATAATAATAATAATAATAATAATAAGAAAGAAGAAGAAGAATCAAATCGATCTCGGCATCCAGATTTTCTTGAGATTTGGTTTTGATTGATATCGAGTTATTCTCCTCAATGCCGGAATCATTTTTCACCATTGTTTCTTCAATCAAACTAGAACTCTTGGGCACTGGCAATGAACATTTTTCCACGACACCACAATCATCGCAGGAATCAAATGCTTTTTAGTGTTGAATGATCACAAATCAATCATTCCTAGGTTTCTCTTCCTATAACAAATTAATCATGACATCAACATTTTTCATTTTTCATGGGTGTCGGGAGGGGAGTGGAGAGGGGTTTCGGGCTTCTGTCTAAACTATGTTATGATGGGATGCCACCACAAAATAAATATAGTGGGTTGCGCGCCTAGGTGTCAAATGATTATTGATGATTTGTTATTTAAGCCTTGCTTGTCGGACTGTTTATAAGATGAACAATGCTACTCATCATCCTATTTTTTATTATTTTATGATGTGAAATTAGATAATTAAAAATTATTTATTATGTTTCACTTATTAATCTATCGTCTAATGCCACATCATAGAATGGTGAGACGATGATGAATAGATTTATTCTTATAAGATATTCTATTACAAGAAAAGTGCTACAATTTTATTTTTTAAATTATAAAAATAAATTCATAAATTGATAGAAAATACTTTAATCACAAAGAGATCCCACAAAATAAATTACACAAAATGATATAGTTTTATGTGGTTCGTTCTAAAGGATCATCATATAAAACCATATTAGTTTGTAAGATTGATTTTATAAAATTTATTTGTAGCTATAACAATACTCAAACTAATATGGTTTTATATATTTGTTTAGATCTATTTAATAGTAAATATAATTTTTTAATTTGATTTGTATTAAATCAAATCAGGAATTTAAAATTTATTTTTATATTAAAAAAAGTAATACAGTCAATCATATTTAAAAAAAATGCTTAAAGGATAACAAAAATGTTGACACATAAAAAAATTTGATTTCACATAGTTATCTTTCAAAAGAGAGGAACCTTGCTTTTGAGCAGGTTGGATTTCTTACGTACGTAGAAATATATGAATTTTTTAAACTCTTGAAACAGCAATTAGAGGGATTTCCTTTTTCAATTTGCTTTTTGTCAACCTTAGGGAAAAAATTCTTTGTTATTTTATTTGAGATAAGATGAATTGAGATAAAATTTAAAAATAAAATATAATAATATTATTATTATTTTAAAATTAAAAAAAAATTGAATTATATTTATCATATATTAAGTAAAAATTTAAAATAGATATATAATAAAATAAAATACATTTACTATCCAAAAAAGACCTAATGCTTAAGGTCGTGCATGGCTTCTGCAGACTACAAAGAGAGCCCCTAATTTTTTGGTTTGTAAGCCTACAAATGGTCTATAAAGATTTTAGATATCGATATCTAAAGGTCAAATATAAAATGGGTTTTGATTAATCCAAAATTATGGTTTTTTAATGATGTTTGTGATTCAATTTCTTCTTCATGATGATAAAAAAATTTTAAAGGCCCCTTCCAAGAAGCTATTGTAATCATTTTAAGAGCCATCCATTTATTGTCGTCAACGTTTTTCTTAATGGATGGACTTGAATCTCTTATATTCTTCTATGCAAGCAAGCCAAGTAGAATGACTTTGGTCTTTGTGTGTCACTCTTCAACATTACTTCAATGGGTCCCATGCCCATGTATGCTCTAATCTCTCCACATGTTCTCTATTTAGCCTCTTTATGATTTTGCTTGTGAGGTAAATGAATCTATGCTATTGTTGGCCACAAGTTTTCTTTTATAAAATAATTAATGCCTTGTTAGGTTTGGGTAGTGGGGTATTTTCAATATATTCTATTATTAATTATTAATTTATTACTATTCATCTATTTTTTATTATTATTCATTATCTATATTATTATTTAATATATATATATATATTTTTATTATTCACAACATATCTTAAAGGTAGAAAAATCTACCCATTTCTTTCTTATTATTTTTCTGAAATAAATGTTCTATAGAATTTTCAAGCATTATCAATGAAATGTTAGGTTTGTAATATGAGTATTCTTGTTTCTAAAGGAAATAGGAAATCTATTTCTACAAATAGAAAGGCTTATTTTTATGTTTTAATTATTGTAAAAATCCAATCTCTTGAAAAATAATATAGTTAATTATTTAAAATTAATTTTTTTATAAAAAGTATATATTTATTTAATTTTTTTAAAAAATAATTACCTGATATTTACACAGACTGTCAAAGACTCAAAACTGTTTACATGTTCAACCTAACCGAATAAAAGAAATTTAACTCTTAATTTGAGATTAATTTAATTTATTTTTTAATATTATTATTATTTTAAAATTAAAAAAAAATTAAATTAAAATTTAAAGAAGTGTATTAAAATTTTAAAAAAGTATATTAAAATTTATATTTTATATAAAATTTTAAAAAATATAATAATAAATTTAAGTTAAGTTAGAAGAAAGTTATCTAATAATCCAAACCGGCCAAACCATGGTTGATAGATGATCAATGAAGCATACAGCTCAACAAGAGGATCACAGCCGTTGAAAAGCTAAGCACCGGAAACCAAGGTGTTGGCACACGTACTCCGTTCATTCGTTAGGAGAAGCATCCACATTCATGCAGGACTAGTCGTTTTGTGTCCCCTCGCCTCTCTAGACAAACCCATTGCTATTTCTCAAGATCTTGTCTTTTTTAGCACCCCCTTCGAGATCTCGCTCTCTCTCTCTCTCTCTGCAAATTAAAGTTTCTATATATTTTTTTCTCTGCAATTAACCGTGAAGGAGGAGGAGGTTTAATCATGGCGGACTGGGGCCCAGTATTGATAGCAGTGGTGTTATTTGTGCTGTTGAGTCCGGGATTGTTGATTCAGATACCGGCGAAAGGAAGGGTGATGGAGTTTGGGAACATGCAGACAAGTGGTGCTTCTATTTTGGTCCATGCCATCGTTTACTTTGCTCTCATCACCATCTTCCTTATTGTCATTGGCATCCACATCTATACTGGTTAATCTTAAAATCAACTTCATCCCCTCTTTTTCTGGGTTTGTTTAATATCATACATAGATCTGTTTTGGTTTTGATTTCCTGCATCTCTCTTTCTCTCTCTCTTCTTGTTTGGATCAAGGCTAGCTAGCTAGCTGGCTTTGATTCTTCTTGTTTTAATTTGTAATGGATAGATATGATGATCAGGCTGTGGAATCATGACAGTGTTAACAAAAAAGCTCTTCCCTGTCTCTGTTTTGCATCTTATGAATATGATTATATGTGAAATAGTTTATCAAATTTTAAGAGTTCAGATACGAATTTAGTTTTTTGGTACAAATTAAGATGGTATTTGTGTCAATAATAATGTAGATAAATATGAAGCTGAAGAGTTGGTGCACAATCAGTTGTATTTGATTTTGCCTTTTTCCCCCAAGCTTTTTGAATTTTCGTTTAATAATGGGGTGGGGATTTGACACTTTTTGAAGTGATAAAGTGGCTTTTGAGTGGCATGCTTTCTAAATTTCTCGGTTTGTTTGGACCTCCATTCTCACAAACTCGGTAAAGGTAATTGTAATATAACAAGGAAATAAAGCAAGATACAATCGTGTGATCCCTTTTTTTTTTTTTTATTTAAAGACAAATGGATTATTAAATTATTTATTTATATGAATCTTCTACTTAGCTTTTTCTTTTTTTTTTTCAAATGTGTGACGTTTGTACAATTAATGACTATATATTTAATAACAGCTATTGTGAAAGAGTACTATATTAAATAGACAAATTTTATATAAATTCATTGTAAAAAATGAGTCACATTAATGAAAAATAGATTTTTTTGTTTTTTACATTTTTAAAGTGGGATTTTTTTTTATTTTTTATTTTACACAGACTTAGATTTGTCTATTTGAAATTGGGAAATGATATTCTCACATAAAAAATCGTACACAAAAGTAATCGATGATTTTTTTTCCTACTTAATAATAAAATAAGTGTTTTTTTAATAATTTTTATAATTTTGTATTTAAAAAAATATATTTAAAGCATTTTCAAAATGCTTAAAATTAAAAAAATAAAACAAAATAAATAAAATTTGCCTTATTGGTAAAGATTTTCTTCAAAAAGTCTCTCGGGGCAACATCATCCTTCGAATTTGTACATTCTGAAAGCATAATGCCATTATCGAATGTAAGTAACACTTTAGTCAAATCTCACACGTGTCTGGAAATATATCTCAAATTGTATTAAAACATAAGCTTAGTACATGTATTTATAATACATCTACACCGACTTAATCTACATTACAATGTGCCACCGACTTATTCTTAAAAAGGTAAAATTACATAAAATTATATATAACATACAAACCTAAATACAATATAATTTGTAATACTCTTATTCAAGATAAAGAATAAATAGACTGAATTTACATATTATGTTACTCAGATGATTAACATAAGAGGGGGGTGAATTAGGTTATATTATAAAAATTAACACTTATTAATCAAATACACAATATAAAATATAAACAGAATATAAAACTGTAAGAAATGTAAAGAGTAAGGTAAGAGAAAGCAAACTCAGTATTTTTACGAGGTTCAGCCCCATTATCTACGTCCTCGCCTCAAGTTACCCCTTGAGAATCCCGAATTCACTAGTCAATCTCCTTTAGGTGGAGATAAAAACTCATTACACTTTTAAGCAGCACCGCTCCAAAGAATTTGTGTAGAACACCTTCTACACTTCCAATCACCTCACACTTAGTGATTTAACTATTTCTTGTGTAGAACACATTCTATACACACAAGGGTTATACGCACCTCTTACAAATACAAGAGTTGATAGTGGGTAGACTATCAAAATACATTCCTCAATGAGTGAGATAGAAACAATACAGCTCAACCTATATTTTTCTAAAAAAGAATAAGAATTAAGATTCAAAATTTTAGAAAAGAAAGAATGAGAGTTTTGAAAAAATAATGCAAAACTTAACAATAGATGTGTAAGCTCTTGTTGTGATTTTTGCAAAATTTAAGTGAGCTATTTATAGGCAAATGAGTTTTCAATTTCAAATTTGAAAAGATTCTCATGTCAAATAAGAGCACTATTCACTTTTCAAAAAATTCAAATAAAAACATTTCATTTTTGCATTTGTCAAAGACAACTCCATTCATTTTTCAAAAAAATCAAATCAAATCTTTTACTTTTCATACATGACAAAATGAGTACACTTTACTTTTCAAAATTTTCAAACAAAGACATTTACCTTTTGCATAAGTCAAGAAAAACATCTATCACTTTTGAAAATATTTAAATAAAACATGCACATGTGAAAGATGACAATCAATCATCTTAATATTTTCAAAATTCAAACATTTAATCATATCATGCACATGTGAAAGATGACAATCAATCATCTTTCAAAATTTTTAAATTTAATTTTCAAAATATTCATGCACATGTGGAAAATGTATTTTAATACTTTATGATAAAATATTAATTTTGAGCCTTAATCCTAATTTCAAATTTTTAAGAGATTTACAACATTATTCTATGACTTTAATGTGAACTTGTTCCCTTCTTACTCATACTTGGTTCCTTGATGTGCTTGATTCTATTGTGTGGACAACTTGAGCTTGATACTCCTTTATTCTTTGAATTCATTTGTTATCATCAAAATCCATGTGTAGATTTATAATTATACGAAATTTGAAACCTTGGGTTCAACATATTGGATATTAAAGTGAAAAAATGTTAAAATCCTAAGTCTCTAGTAAGGACATCAACAAGTTGATGTTGAAAAATAATATGAAAAGTGTGAATAATTCTAGTTTGAAGCTTGTCCTATACAAAGTGGCAGTCGAGCTCAATATATTTTGTACATTCATGAAACACAGGATTAGCAACAATATGAAGAGCAGCTATATTATCATAAAACAAATGAGCACTATTAGTATGAAGAATTTGAAAATTTGAAAATAAGATTAAAAGCCAAACTATTTTATAAGTAGTGATTGCCATAGAACTATATTCAGCTTCTACGGATGATATGGAAACTGTTTGTTACTTTTTTAATTTCGAGAAAACTAAATAATCTCCAAGAAAAACACAATCTCCAGTAATAGATTTTCGATTATCCGAACAAGAACCACAATCAGAATCTGTGAAAACCTTGATATGAAGAGAAGTGTCTGGAAAAAATAAACCATGGTCAGGAGTGGATTTAACATACTGCAATATACGACAAATAGCTTGCAAATGTGGCTCACGAGGCTTGTCCATATATTGATTGAGTTGATGTATAGAAAATGTTAAATCTGGTCGTGTTATTATTAAATACAATAATCTTCTAATTATTTATCTTAAAATAGTAGGATTTTTCAACAATTTACTATCATCCTTAGTAAGTTTTAGATTTTCTTCATGGAAAAAGATAATGGTTTCACTCCAAAAAATCCAACATCTTGTAGAATTTTCAAGGTATATTTTCTTTAGCATAGATAAATACGTCATGGAGATCTTGCTACTTCCAAGCCAAGGAAGTATTAAATTCACGAAGATCTTTCAATTTGAACTTCTTGTATAGTAATATCTTCAATTCACCAACAACATGAAGATCATTATTAGCAATTAAAATATCTTTGACGTATACAAGTAGTACGATAAAAGTATTCCCTTTGGAAAGAGTAAATAATGAGTAATCGGCTTTAGATTAGTTAAAACCAAGTTCAACAAGGGAATTAAAAAACTTGAAAAACCATTGACGAGATGTTTGTTTCAATCCATAAGGGGACTTGTTTAACTTGCACACTTTAGACTACCCTTTAGTGTGAAATCTGGGAGGAAAAGTCATGTAAACTTCCTCAAGTAGATCACCGTGCAAAAACATATTATTCACATCAAGTTAGACTAGAAACCAGTTTTTGACAGTAGTAATGGAAAAAAGAGTGCAAATAATAGCTATTTTTACTACAGAAGAAAAAGTCTCAAAATAATCTAAACTTTTTTGTTGAGTGTCTCCCTTTACAACCAAATGAGTTTTGTAACACTCAATTAAATTATAAGCTTTGCACTTAATCTTGTATACCCATTTACATCCAATGTGTTTCTTGTAAGAGAGTAAAAAAACAACAATTCATGTGTTATTATTTTCTAGAGTTGCAATCTCGGCCGCCATAGCATCTCTCCAATGAGAGTATTGGCCTGCCTGATGATAAAACTCAAGCTCGATATCAGCAGTTATGACTAAAGTAAAAGATTTATGTTTTAGAAATAGTTGCTGAAGTATTTGCTGGTATAGGAATGTGTAGCAAGGGAGTTACAATAATAATGTTACAAACAACCAGGTGTCCTTCTAACTCTATAGGACCTACGCTAGAATAAAAGGAAATTGAGAATCTGGAACTGGAATAATGGGGGCTAGACATTGCTGTGATGGTGGTGATTGTATGATTTAAGGGGAAGACAGGGTTTCAACTGCATCCTTATGTGTTTGGGTTGCTGTATCTGAAAGGTTTAAAGTCTCAGAATAGTTGAAGGCACATTAAAATTATCAAAAATTGAGATTGGATGTAAAATAGGTAATGGAATATCATTAAAATGCATAAAGTTGAAGAAGTAGATGAAATAAAGGGTATAGAATTAGATTGTTTAATGGAAAATTGTGTTTATGGTCACATTTCTTGAGACAAATATGGTTTTTGTATTAAAATCCAACAATTTATAACCCTTTATATCATAAGGATAACCAAGAAAAATGCATGGTCGTGCTTTAAGATCAAATTTAGAACATGACTGAAGAAGAGATGAAGTAAAACAAAGACAACCAAATGTTCTAAGATGATGATAAGTAGGAGTTAAATGAAAAAGTAACTCACAAGGTGATTTGTTGCCTAAGATAGGTGTAGGCAATATATTTATCAAATGTGTGACTGTGAGAAGTGCATCACCCAAAAAAATAAGCGGCAAACCAGATTGAAGCATTAAGGTCTGAGACACATTTAGGAGATATTGATGTTTACGCTCAATAACAGAATTTTGTTAAAGATTTTCAACACAACTGATTTGGTGAATAACATTTTTGGACTGAAGAAAAGAAGTTAAAAAAATTCAGTACCATGATTGTACGAATTTTCTTAACCTTTGTTTTAAAATGGGTCTTAACAAGCTTAAAGAACTAAGGAATAAAAACAGAAATTCTAGATTTGCATTTTAAAAGATAAATCCATGTTGCTCTTGTACAATCATTAACTACTGTTAAAAAAATTTGTGACCTTCAACTGTAGGTATAGAAAGTGGCCCCCACATATCACAATAGATCAAATCAAAAGGAAGATCTAAAATATGAGAATTATTAGGAAATAACCATTTTTTTTTTCTGCTAAAGGACATACAAGACATGAAAAATAAAAATCTTTACTATTAAGGCATGGAACAATATTATGTAGTAATTTCATCCTTGTAATAGAAGGATGTCCTAACCTATTATACCAAAGATCAAACAAAGTATTTTTTAAACAAGTAAGAGATTGTTTATTTAAGGTAAGGAGAGGTACATATCTAGAGTGATGAAGATCACTGGTGGAGGAGCCTGATTTTTGCAGAAAATGTAAGCCTCCCTTTTGTCTACCCACTCCAATCATCTTCTAATTTTTTAGGTCTTGTAAAAAAATGTAATCAGAGAAAAAAGAGAAGCAACTTCAGGTTAACTTGCTAACAGAGATCAATTTAAAGAAAAAAAAAACAGGAATGCATAAAACATCTCTCAGAATCAAGTCTTTCGAGATGTAAACAGTGCTAATAGGTGTAACAGACACACTTTGGCCATTAGGAAGCTTAACTGAAGTGTTATGTACCGGGACATAAGCAGAAAAAAAAGAGATAAATACGAAACTATATGATCTGTGGCTCCGGAATCAATAATCCAAACAGATGAATCAATATCAATTGGTATACAACGTGTAGTAGAAAAAATAGATAAAAAATGAGGAATTAATGAATTTATATGTAAAGTAGAAATAATATGTGAAGTTATATCAGCATGTGAAGAAGAAACAACATTTGCAATGTGTTGAGAAGAAGTAGATTCAAATGGATGAAGCATAGCCATTAACTAATGATATTAAGTCTCAGTTAAAGAAAAAGGAGATGCAACCGAAGAAGTGTTATCAGAGACAACTTGATTGGCTATAGCCTGCTACTTTGATTTGAATTTGTAACCAGGGGAAATCCATAGAGCTTGAAGCATTAGTCAATGACACGTCCTACATCACCACAATGTTTGCAAATAGGACGTTCCTTCTTAGATTGAGACTTTACAAATCGATTAGCATTAACAACAAAAGCATGACTATCAGGTGGAGCAACAAGAAGAACATAGATCTCACGCTGCTATTCTTCTTGTAGAACAAGGCTAAAAACCTTATTGAGAGGAGGCAGGGGTTCCATCAACCAAATTTGAGCCTTAGCCGAAGTATAAGACTCATTCAATCCAACAACAAATTGGATAATACGTTCATGTTGAACGTATGAAGTAAGTGTTTTAATAGCTCCACGAGTACAAACCGGTATAGGTTTGTAATTAAGCAATTCATCTCAAAGTTCTTTCAATTTAGTGGAATGCTTACTAACAGTCAACAGATTTTAAGATAAGGTCGATAGTGACTTTTGCAATTGCAAAATTCGTGGTCCATTTTTTTGAGAAAAATACTCATTGAGATCATTCCAAATCTCATGTACAGTATTGATATACAGATTACTTGCAGAGATTTCGAAAGAAGCATAATTAAGGATCCATGATATTACCATAGTATTGTATTGATTCCATGAAGCAAGTGCTAATCCAAATGATCCTAAATGCTTGAGAATAGATCCATCCACAAAACCTAATTTGTTCTTCGCGAAAAACATTATCTACATCGATCTGGGCCACGTGTGATAGTTTGTCACCGTTAAGAGATCGAGTGACAAGAATAACACCGGGACTATCACTTGAATGAAGGAAGTATGGACTAAGGGATTCTGACATCGAAGAATTGTTTGAGGAAGAACTACTGCTTGAAGATGACGGATTGCTCCATTCCATGGGAGAAAGACTAAACAAAATGTTCAAAGTTTCTTAAGAACGTGAATCGAAATGAAACACGAAGGAAAATTATAAAGGAAATCACAAAAAATAATTGCGAATGAGAACAGGAATCGCAAAGAGGATTAACAAAGAAATAGGGAACATTTGTATGAAAAAATGAAATCGCGAAGAGGATTCGAGAACAAATTGATGAAAATCATAAGAAATTTGACGAGAATTACTTGGGGAAGATCGAATGAGATGTTGGAGAGAAATCGCAAACGAAAAACACGAGTAGCCGTTAAGAGAGAAAAGGGGAAAGTTGGAAACCCTAAGCTGCGAATACGTCTAGAAGAATTAATTCATATGATATTATATCAAATCTCACACGTGTCTGGAAATATACCTTAAATTGTATTAAAATATAAGCTAAAATATATCTGCACCAACTTAATCTACATTACAATGTGCCACTGACTTATTCTTATAGAGGTAAAATTACAGAAAATGACATCTAACATACAAGCTTAAATACAGTATAAATTGTAATAACTTTAAAGAAAATGAGATGTGGCATACTTGTACATACTTAGATCGCGAAAGTGATAGAAACTTTCTTGTAGTATCAGGGCTTCCATTCTCTGAGGCTTTCTTATTCTTTGTAAATGATAGACTTCTTCTTGAAGAACTACCTTGACTCGCCATCTTCATAGAGAAATCAACTCAATCTCCACCACCGTTTGCTTCAATTCAAAAAATGCACCATCAGTCTTGTGCAAAGATGGAAAGAAAACATCTAACTACCTAATTTGTTTGCTGGAAAAATCAAAAGAAATATGGTATTTAAAAAAAAAAAACATTTCCTTTTTTTTGGGGTTTGAGAGTCGCTCAAATGACTTTTATTTTTTCTTTCTAAGTTTCCGTCCCAAAAAGCTAAAAGATATGAGTAAGGAAACAAGAAACGAGAACAGAAAACATGAGTTCCAAATCTATATTGGGTTAAATTATCTTAGTCTCCTTCTACAAAATTTAAGAATTATTATAATAGAAAACATGAGTTCCAAATCTATTTTTTAAGAACTATTATCATATATAATAATATAAGTTATAATTAGATATAAAATAATGTTGTAATAATTTATAAAATGAAAAGTTAATCTTAATTGAAATTGCAGTTTATTTTTATTGCAGTTTGTTTTAATGTAGTTTATTTTTATTGCAATTTATTTTTATAGAGCAATTTTTATTTAATAGCAGTTTTTTAATGCAGATTTTTTTATACAACAGATTTTTTTTACTAAAACAGATTTTTATAATAGATTACAATTTTTTTACTTAAAAAGATTTTTTAAACCATTTAAAAAAAACAGATTTGTTTTTTGTTTTTATAAAATTACATTTTATTAAAACCGAAAAACTGGATTGGAACTAATAAAATCGGTACTACCGATTTAGGAGTATAAGTGGAGCATAATCAATTTTAAGAATTGTAAAACTTGCGGTACTAGTTCGGTTATTAATTTTATAAAAAATGAGACCGAACCGGATTGATTATACCCCTACTTGTTAGGTTCGGGTAGTGGAGTATTTTCATAATACTCTATTATTATTATTATTTATTTATTATTTACTATTATTATTATTTATTATTATTTTTCAATATTTTATTATTAAGTTTTTATTATTTTTTATTACTATTCATAGAAGATCTAAAAGTTACAAAACTCTACCCATTTCTTTCTTATTATTTTTCTAAAACAAATGTTCTATAGAATTTTCAAGCATTGTTAATCGAAATGTTAGGTTTGTAATATGAATATTCTTGTTTATAAAGGAATAGGAAATCTATTTTTACAAAGGGAAATGCTTTTTGTACCCATTTTGGGATCCCGAATTCTATAATTTTTTAGTTTTTTTTACTTAATTTTTAAGTAGTTTTTTTTTTCTTTGTATTTTTAAAAAATATTTTAAGATGTTAAAAAAATCTTATAAAAAAATATACTTACTTAAAATCATTTTAAAAAATCTAAAAAAAAAGAATTGGAATGCAATCGGGATCCCTAACATCCCCTTTTACAAATAGAAAGGCTTATTTTTATAATTTTTATTAGGTGATGAAACATAAGTGTTTAATTAGAATTGAATAAAATTCTATAACATTTAAGTACAACATTAAAAGAAAAAAATTACGTTTTTTGAAAATAATGAAGAGAAATGGTGGGCCTACAAAGCCCACAACCCGCTTGAGCCAATCCCTTAGCCAGCTTGGGCCTCCATCAATCCACTATTGCCACAGGCCATTCAAATGGCACCCAACCTCATGGGCCTTAGGGTTGGCTTGATTCACCTCCATCACCACTATGCTGGTAACTTGCGTTGAGCACATGGATGTCATTGTCCTAGGCCACCTCCTTTAATGGCGGTGAGACTATGACCATAGATTCACATGACCATCAACAGATAATATTTGTCTATTCTTAAAAAAATCGAGAAATTAAATAATCACTCTCCCTTGCATTAACGCAGAGTCAAACAGTTAAAAAAACAATACTAAAATGTATATGAATTCAAGTTTTGACTCTTGAGAATTGCTATAAACATTAAAAAAAATTATTTAAAATTTTTTATAAATTAATGTAATTTAATATTATTTATTAAATTTACTTTATAGTAAAAAGTAATTTTATAATTTGATATTTCACATCAAATTATATTAATTTATAAGTTTATTTTTATATATTTCTTTTAGGATTAAAATATTTTCTTAAACATTTTACAGTTTTTTTTAAGAAAAAAAACTTTATTATTATAATTATTATTTTATAAAAATTCTATATTTGTTATGAATGTAAATGAACGAACGGCGCCACCCCCTGTCCCACCACTAAATTATGTGAATGACTCCACCACTATTATATTAAATTCTGCATAGTGACTTGCATAGTAACTTGCATAGTAATTTCAACGCCTATAAATATGGGCTTCAGTTGTAATGAAATTCATAAGAAAATATAGAGAAGGAAGAAAGTTTCAGAGAGTTTCTTTTACATTTCTCTTGCAATAGTAGTAGTTTTCTTTTTAGTTTTATAACACGTTATCAGCACGAGATTCTACCGATACTGAAGCTAATGGTCTTCTACTTCAAGTAAGTTTTTCAATATATTATTTGCAGTTCTTGAGATAAATATTAAAGGTAATATTTCTGAATATTACTTGATAAAATTTTATTTTTATTCTCATGATAATGTGAATATATTTCTTAAATTTACAGATTTATTTTTGTAATATAATGTCAAATATTGAGATTTATTACTATTGACATTTCTGAAAAATGTTATTTATCCAGGATCCTTGATGAGATCTATTTGGATATGATGATGAACTTGAAAGATACAATCATAGAAGAAAATCATGTATCCCTGAAGGACCGTGCTGTGTATCTCATGATGAAAAATCATCTTACTGTGTGAAATAAATTAAGAGAGTGATATAAACACCAGAAGATGTAATCCTCTCAAAAGATCATTATGATTTATTGCACTTGAAGTTGCAAGATTTTAAGAGTGGTATTGAATATTCTGCACTCTTTAAAATCAGCTCAATATTAAAATTATACAGTGAAAATGTCACTGATGATGATATATAAAAGAAGACATTATTTTTCATACCTCGAATGTGCTCCTGCAGTAGCAATATCGAGAGTGAAAGTTCAACAAATATTCTGAACTTTTGTTTTGTCTTCCAGTGATTGAGCTAAATAGTGAGTTTTTGTTACACCAGTTACGTCCTATTAATGATATCGAATTTACACAATTCCCAGAAGTGAACGGGAATTAAGGGCGTAAACGTGGTAGAAAAATTATAGAAGTGTTGGTCCCAAAAGCGACAACACTAAAGATGATAAAAATATATCATATCACCAGAAGTGATCAAACTCAGAGAAGGGTAAAGGCCCTCATAATAATTCTTCATAAAAAGATGAAAATGTTTGTCATAGATGCAATATGACTAAACAGTAGTCATGTACCTGTTGTACGGCCAAGCACTTGATTTATTTATACTAAGTTTTTATATATAAGTTTATTAATATTTCATCATGTTTTGAAATAATGAAATATCGGTGCCTGAAGCACGACAAGAAATTACTTGGGATAATAAAGTCCTGTTTAAATTTGATCCTCTTACAAATAAATGTGAACCAGAAGTTCAGAAGATTATTTATCTGCAAAGTGTTGCAAATCAATTACATGATGTATTTACTTACACTAAAGGTGTTGTAAAATCATATATTACTGCTGTTAATGCTTAAGCAAGAATTGAAGTCCCTGAAGGACGAGTTGTTAAAACAGCAATAAATGAGTCTAAGGTACACCTGAAGCGTTGAATACCTATTGGTGCACAAAAAAAATAAAAATCGGTGCTCATGAAGAGACCGTATTTTCTGTATAAAATATAATCCTCCTGAAGAGGAAACCTCCTGAAGAGGTAACTCCTGAAGAGGTAACTCCTGAAGAGAAAACTCCTGAAGAGTATAACTCCTGAAGAGAAAAATCCTGAAGAATATAAATCTCCTGAAGAGGAACCTCCTGTAGAGGTGTTTCATGAAATGTTTTTCCCCTGAAGAGGAACAATGAGATCTCAATACATTTCATGAGTACTGGAAAATTTATGGATAGAAATAAAACTGTTGTCGACAACATATATGATAACACTTGATATTACCAGAAGTAATAAAGAAAGTGAGCCAAAAAGTGTCGAAAAATGCCGACGTAGAAATAATTGGCCAAAATGGAAAGCAATTATTAAAACTGAATTAAACTCGCTAGTGAAGCGAGATGCATTTAGACATGTTGTCCAAACACCAAAGGGTGTAATATTTGTCAGATATAAGTGAGTATTTATACGGAAGCGTAATGCGAAATAAAATTGTGCGGTATAATTTGTCGCACAAGGTTTCCTGTAGAAACCCGAGAGCAATTATGAGGAAACATATTTCCTTGGTATGAATGCAATCACATTCATATTTTTATTTGATTTGGTTATTACAAAAGGATTAGGTATGCAGTTAATGAATGTGGTCACTGCATATTTATAAGCATCATTAGATTATTACGATACTTGAAGCATCTAATCCAAGTACATTTAGGAGTATGTACTTTATAAAGTTTCAAAAATCTTTATATGGGTTAAAGCAATCCGGACACATGTTGTATAATTGAATCAACGAGTATCTATTAAAAGAAGGATTTAAGAATAATCCTATATGTCCATGTGTTTTATCAAAATTCAGATTTGTCATTATTACAGTTTACGTTGATGATTTACCTTGTTAGAACTCTTGAAAAGATCACAAGGGTTGCTATAAATTCAAGGAATGCATTTGAAAAGGAAAGATCTTATTATTCAATTCATAGATGAGTTACAAGAATTTGAGACTTCTAACCTCATCTCTCAAATGCATTTGCTCTTCATAAAACAACATACCATCCTTATCTAAAGGATTAGGTAGTTGAAATGAAGAGGCAAGTAAGGATTTTAAATCCTTATTCTCCTGCTTTAAGTCTGCAATTTTTTTGTCAGACTCTTGAACGAGTCGTTGAAGTACAGAAACCTTCTCGTTAATCTCCTAAATCTCACGATTTTTGGGTTGTAATCGGTTGGAAAATCCAACAATAGAGGAGGAGTATCGGGTGCCGAGAGTCACCAGCTCATAAACAGTTTCACGATCTGACTTTTTAGCCAGATCATTTGCTTGCTGCAACATTGCACCTGCGGAAGATGCAGGATCAACTTGTAATTGAGGTGAAGGATACCTCATATGTTGATTGTGAGGAATAGTAAAAGGAAATTGATGAGCCATTGAAAATTTGTAGAATAAGAATACAAATACAGATGAATTATAGATATGAGAAGAAGATTTGATGCGTACTAAATGAAGCTAAAGACGGTTCTTATAGAAATGGAAATAAGAACAAGACAAACCATCATCTCTTCAAATCTCACTTTACAAGATATGCTGGATGCATAATTTCAAAAGCCAGCGAGATTAATTACAGCTATCCCTATTTTCTTGTAAACGCTGAACTTCTGCCGTTAGCTGCTATTGTTGACTTTATATCTGAGCTCTTTCTCGTTCCAGCTCTTCTACTCGTGTTTTCAGGTCACGAGAATACCAGTCTACAAGTTTCTTCAGCTCCTTGTTTTCTTGTTTTAAATCTTTATTTTTTCTATCTTTAGTTGCAAGCGTTTGATGCAACTCAGATATTTAATTTTTAAGATGATCAACCTCACTCGTTCTCGCCAATAGCCTCTGTGACATGATTGTAAGAGATGCAGCATATTGAGCACTGAGAGTTCTTGATGCTGCAACAATTTCAGGATCAGATTTACTAGATAGATATATCTCTGCTCCTATCATGGTGTTTACAGTCTCAGGAGAAAATATAAGTGGTTGAGGTATAAAAGGTTCATGGTTTAAATCTGGGACATTAGAATTTCTATCAGACATAATATTGTTCTGGATGAACAACAATTGAATCTATGAGGAATGCGAAATATTTTTGCTGGAGTAAACCAATGGTAAAATTGGTTATATTTAAACAACAATCCGAAACTTTCAAATCTCTTCAAGATCTCGTTTATCCACAATGTCAAGCGGATTTGATTTTCCGCCGAACCGATAATATTAAATCTTAAAGCTTTTACAGCTTTTATCATACATAGATGGTTTCCAATGTTATTTCCGCCGTATATAAACAAGTTCTTCCTAATAACGCTGAATGAGGGGGAGAAAATTTTAGATGAAAATATTATCATACTCTCTCTAATGCATTATTTAGTTGGAGATCGTGTTTGAATTCTTAACTTGTTATATATACTGAAATCATATTTGCTTATTACTTGAAACACTAACGCATATTATCAGGGGGAGTTTAAGTATTACTGCAGGTATCAGATTTCTATTAAGTTTGTCAACCATATATTATTTTTCATCTTCAAATCACTCAGAGATTATTGCAATTCATGAAACAAGTCAAGAGTATATTTGGCTGAAATCAATGACTCAACAATTTTATACGAAGATAATGCTACTTGTATCACTCAAATCAAAGGAGAATATATCAAATATACGATCAAGTGATAACCTGGCAGATTTATTCACGAAGACATCACCAACTGCGACATTCAAGAAAATTGTGCAGAATATTAAAATGTGAAAACTCAAAAACTATTGTCATGCACTTTCCAGGGGGAGTAAAAGTCCTGAAGACTTGTGCTGATTGTACTCTTTTTCCTTCGTTAAGGTTTTATCCCATTGGGTTTTCCTTTGCAAGGTTTTAATGAGGCAATCTTAAAACACTTGTGGATACATAAAAAGACTGTACTCTTTTTCTTTCGCCATTGGTTTTTCTTCCCACTGGGTTTTTCCTTGGCAAGGTTTTAACGAGGCAGATTCCTTATGGGTGGTCATTTAAGGGAGAGTGTTATGAATGTAAATGAACGAACGGCGCCGCTCCCTGTCCCACCACTAAATTATGTGAATGACCCCACTACTATTATATTAAATTCTGCATAGTGACTTGCATAGTAACTTGCATAGTAATTTCAACGCCTATAAATATGGGTTTCAGTTGTAATGAAATTCATAAGAAAATATAAAGAAGGAAGAAAGTTTCAGAGAATTTCTTTTACATTTCTCTTGCAATAATAGTAGTTTTCTTTTTAATTTTATAATAATATTTATTTATATATATATTAAAATAATTATATAATATTTACACAGATTGCATCTCCCATTCTTCAACCGTCAAAAGACTCAACTGTTTTACATGGGCAGAAGAAAAGAAACTTAACCATGGTTGATAGATGATCAATGAAGCAGACAGCTCAACAAGAGCCCCAATCTAACCCTTTTTTTTTTTATCCCAAGGGGATCGCAGCCGTTGAAAGGCTAAGCGCCGGAAACCAAGGTGTTGTCCCTACGCCCTTCGTTCATTCGTCAGAAGAAGCATCCACATTCATGCAGGACTTGTCGTTTTGTTTCCCCTCGCCTCTCTAGACAAACCCATTGCTATTTCTCAGATCTTGTCTTTTTGAGCACCACCCTCCTCACTTTCCTCTCCCTCTCTGATCTCTCTCTCTCTCTCTCTCTCTCTGTGCAATACTACTCTCTGTTTTTTTCTGCAATTAACTGTGAAGGAGGAGGAGGAGGTTTAATCATGGCGGACTGGGGCCCAGTATTGATAGCAGTGGTGTTGTTCGTGCTGTTGAGTCCGGGATTGTTGTTTCAGATACCGGCGAAAGGAAGGGTGGTGGAGTTTGGGAACATGCAGACAAGTGGTGCTTCTATTTTGGTCCATGCCGTCATTTACTTTGGCCTCATCACCATCTTTCTTATTGCCATTGGCGTTCACGTCTATACTGGTTAATCTTATTCAACTTCAGTCCCTCATTTTCTGGGTTTGTTTATCATAGATCTGTTGGTTTTCATCTTTCTCTGATATATATATATATATATATATATATATATCTCTTCCTGTTTGGATCAAGGCTAGCTGGCTTTGATTCTTCTTGCTTTGTAATGGATAGATATGAGGCTGTGGAATCATGAGAGTGTTGAAAAAAATGCTCTTCCCTGTCTCTGATTTGCATCTTATGAATATATGATTATGTGAGAAATAGTTTATGAAATTTAAAGAGTTCAGATACGAGTATTAGTTTTTGGTACAATTTCAGATGGTATTTGTGTCCATAATGAAGATAAATATGAAGCTGAAGTTGGGGCACAATCATTTGTATGTGATTTTGCTTTTTTCCCCCAAGCTTTTTTTAATTTTCGTTCAATGATAGGGTGGGAAATTGCCACTTTTTGAAGTGATAAAGGGGCTTTTAGTTTGGAAAATGATAAGGAGCCGGTTGCAGGTTGCCTTTCTGTACTCCGCTCTTCTTCTTTTTTAAATTTAATGGTTAAGAAAATTTTATTTAATTATATTATAATTTTTTATAAAAAAATATTTAAAAATGTTTAATAAATAATATTAAAAAAATATAGACTGAGGGACCACAAAAACAGGAAAATGGTCTCTCTGGCAGCTCCTTCTTAGTTTTGTTTTGGACCTTCATTCCCACAAGTTTTTAGCGAATTATGGTGGGTTAATTATGGTGTACTGCATCTCTAAAATTTAAATTTAAATCTAAAATATCATCTATATTAGTCTTGCTATCCAACTTCCCTCTTAAATTTTGGCTACAGTGAATCCTCAGGGTTGTATATGTTTGGCGTGTTACTATTCATGCCTCCAAAACTTATTTTTATTGTATTTCATGTAATCACGAATCGCCTTGCTCTTTCTTTCTCTACTTATACTTTATTCTCTATCTCTTTTCTTTTTATGCTTCTCTTTTAATTTACTAAATACCATTGTTGAAATAAATTCAGGTAATAAAGATAAGGGTGACGTTGGGAGTTTGTCCGACTGTCCCTGATGTCAAAAATAGCCCACGTGAAGTAGGCAATAAATATAATAAAAACATTTAAAAATATAATAAAATAAAAAATAATAATAAAAAAAATAATAAAATGAAAAAAACATAATAAAAAATATATATCACTTAACTTCTGCGAGCGGCGGGCGGCAAGACCATAAATTTCAATTGGAATCTTAAGCCAAGAAGGTACCCTTTAGAGATAGGGTAGGGGCAACTTCTTGTGGTAGTAATTGCGAACATCTCTCATTTTCTCTTAGTGTGCACAGTTTGCTTGCATGCCGCTTTAGGCACATTTCTCTTTCTTAGTTTTACGCTGGCCTAATGAATGAAAGTCAGTCTTTTAATAAGCATATATAAGCAGCTGTTTAGTGTATAAGTAATTCTTTAGTGGCCACAAGATGCCAGCCAGATGATCATTTTTTCCCTCGAGCGTGAATAAAGCGCAGGAGGTGAGCATAAGAAAAGAAGACATCTCGAACATTAAAGCGGGAAAGGAAGAACGAACTCGTCGATACTTCCACCCCAACTGTCGAGACATCTCGCCTAATTGATCATTCATCATATCATATATAGGATTAAAAACCGGGTAGGTAAAAAAATAAAAAATAATAAAAAATACAATAAAAAATAAAATGAGGATAATTTTAAGGGAAGATTCAGTTCTCAGCCGAACGAAGATGCTGCTGATGGTGGTGGTTGACACCGCCCATGCCATCAGGACTAGCTTCCTTTGAAATGAGCCAATTTCGGATTTAAGGCTGTTGGGAGAATGTAGGAGGCCGTCAGGAGTCGCTATCGCAGGGATGAAGTCGCCGGAGGGAGTTGGTTCTAATAGCATAGGGGGTGCGAGAGCTTTTTTTTTTAAGGGGGGCATGGAACGGCCCCCAAGAAAATCCTAAAGATAATTGCCACAAATAAGAATTGTCAACACTTTTTGAATTACCAACATAACTATCAACATTTTCGGAATTACCACATTAGATCGCCACAAATAAGAAGATATATTCAAAAAAATTTATATATTACTAAAATGAATATTTAATATATTACGTGCATTTACAAAATTAATATTTAATATATAATAATTGATTATACAAGCATTACATAATCTTTTTTTTTTAAGTTAGGTATACTATTCATATAAATAAAAATGATTTTTCAATAGTAAATTCTTCTTAAAAAAAAAGGCAATTACTCAATAGTTTCTAGGGGTGAAAATCGATAGGTTTGGTGTGATTTCGGTGCCAAACCAATGCTGCACCGACGCCGAAGAATGGTGCTTAGCATTGGCCAAATCCAATCAATTGGAAGAGAAAATCAATGGTCTCAATCTCGATGTGCGTCAGTGCGGTCTTCCATCTTCCATCAACGTCTTTGTGATGGAGGAAGAAAGCCACGTTGTCGTATGCCATGAGTCTGGGAAGATATTTGCAAAAGAAAAAACCTAGAACCGAGGAAGAAAAAAATGGAAAAAGAAGAAAAAAATAAGGGGAGAAGGGATGGTTTACTAATTGTATTTCGAAATTGCGCCTTTTAGCTTAAGCCAAACGATGCCATTTCAATATGTTTTTTTCAAGCTCAGTCCGATATCCAAACACATCCTAAATCATTTCGTTTCACTCATTTATGTGAAAGGCGTTGTTTATGTATAAGTATAAAATAAAAATAAAAAATAGGACAACCACTATATTTAGCAATTTATGCATGGTTTGAACCGGCATCGAATCGGCCGGCATCCGTATTGATAAGATAGCTGTCGTCTGCCATCCGATTCTTTGTTAGTTTCGACTAATTTTGTGCTCCAGCCTCCAACAACTAGTCTGAGTTCGCATGGCCTGTTTCTCCAATTTGTTGGGAATTTGGACCTTCCAATTCTCTCCACCAGAATTTACTTTTGACAGAATATCAAGAAAAATAGAGAAATAATCACACAATTTTTCTCATCACCCCAACGACATCCACAAAAACTTCTCTTACTAGTAAAACTCTAACTTTCACCTCTCTTCTTTTTACATACAAAACGAACAACGGAGGAATTTTACTAAAATTAAAAGTTACTAGATAAGTTTTTGACTGGTGTGTTTAAACCAATGAGGCTAAACCCATTTTTATAGGCCTATGGGCTTGCTCCCTCATTCACTCTCCCATGTGGGATTCAAGGAAAAACACCTAACAATCTTTACCTTGCGACATTGACTGATCCCACAGCCACGCTCCACTGCAATGAGGATTTTCATAGCTTCCGCTACCATGCTCCACCATAAAAGCATACTCATTCAGAATAAATCAATTCCAAGCATTTCACTTCGACCCACGTCGAAAATAACATTGTTGAAAAATTATGGTACAACTCCCACGTTTGGTTTTCCTGGAAGTTCATCAGCCATTGACATGAATTTTCACCACACCCCTTGCATCAATGCCAAACCAATGCCAGTGTGCAATTTTGTAGAACAGCTAACATTAACACATCATCTATCATAACAATTTTGGAATTAGCAACATGCCATGATGATGTATATGTCTCTTTTTCCATGGAGAAAGATACAATATTAGCATCAATACCAGTATTTCCATTTACTGACTTAGAACCATTTGCCGAACCGGCTCTACCTCTTGTTGACAACTTTTCTTGACGTGCTTAGGTTGTCTACACCTCTAGCAAATTACTGATTTCATGAGTTGGTTGACGCCTTGTATAATCCTGACGAAATCAAAATATCCCTAACTTGCACTTGCCACAAGTCAAAATTGATTTTCTCATCAAATTTCTCCACTTCAAATTTGATAGGATTTGAAGCCCTACCTCTTGACATAGTTTCGATGAATTTTACCATAAAAATGAATAATACCCACTAAATAAGTTCTCAGGAAAGACCGATTTTTTCTAGACAAAATTTAAATATTCCCAGGAAAGATTGGAGGGTCACAACGGACATACTTAAAATTTCCAATCTCCTAACTAGAACCTCTTTAGACCGTACGTATCCACACTACCACAACAAAATTTCACCTCGCCAAAAGAACCTAGTGGCTCTGATATCACTTTTTAGGAATCTGGACTTCCCAATACTCTCAACCAGGATCTACTTTTGATAGAATACCAAGAAAAATAGAGAAATAAATACAACACAATAATTTACATGGAAAACTCTCAAAACAGGAAAAAAATCACCTGACCCAGAGAAGAAAATTCACTATATAAAAAATTGTTATAATTACCCATTTTTTCTCCTCACCCCGACGACACCAACAAAAACTTATCACACTAGTAAAACTATAATTTTCACATCTCTTTCTTTTACATATAAAAATGACAATAGAGAAATTTTACTAAAGTCAAAAGTTACTAGATAAGTTTCTGAATAGTGTGTTTAAACCAATGAGGCTAAACCCATTTTTATAGGACTATGGGCTTGCTCCCTCATTCACTCATTTCCCATATGAGATTCAAGGAGTAACACCTAACACAATTCCTGTACAGGCTGGCAGCTTTATTCCTTGTTATTACATTTAGAGCAATGGTCTAGCCAGTCTGAGTTCGCAATGGTGTAGGTATTGTTAAGTTTAAATTAAAGATGAAATTTTTTCTTTTGACTATAATTCATATGATTTAGTCAAAGAGTCTATATTGGTCTAACTAAATCAAAATTAAAATCCAAATAATAATATAATATTATATATTTTAATATATATATTTTCAAAAAAACTGCAAATATACTTAATATATATTTAATAATTATTGTGAAAACATAATTTATATACAAATCTTAAATAGTCTCATACAAATTCTTTATAAAAAAAAGTGAGTTTTATTAATAAAAAATAATTATTTTGCTTTTTATATTTTTAAAGTGGAACTTTTTTACAAGACTTAGATTTGTCTATTTGAAATTGGGAAATGATATTTCCAGATAAAAAAGTCATATAGAAAAATTATCAATCAATTTTTTTTCTTCTTTAGTAATTAAGTAAGTGTTTTTCTAAGATTTTTTCATTTTTCATTTTTTTAAATATTTAAAAATAAAAAAATAAATTTGCCTTATTGATAGACATTTTCTTTAAATAGTCTCTATCAATGCAGTATCATCCTTTGAAATTGGTAAATTGTGAACGCATCATGCCATTACCAGTGGGAATGGATATTTTATTTTTCTCATGGATTAAAGTGAACTTGGTGCCTTGGGGCCTTGGGGTTGGCATAAGGGGAAGGGTATTGGATTGGTGGTAGGAAGTAGGGCTATAAATATACCAGACTACTCGACAGTTCGTTCGGTACTTGCACGTTTAAACTCAAATCAAAATCGACTCGTGAAAAAAAAAAAAAATTCGCTCGTGAAGGCAGATACCCGCTTGATTAATAAATGACATATACCTGACAAAATTCAACTCAACTCGGCTAAAACGCGTTCGTTTATACTTGAGTCAACTCGTTAGTTCAACTCGATCAAAACTTATTTATATATTGGTAAATATATACACACACACACATATATATATATTTCTAATAATATAAATATAGTATTTTTATAATTACATATGTAATATGTAATCGTATTACTTATATCTATATGATAAATATACTTCATAATTATATTTTATAATCTGTATAATAATTAGTTTATGAAATTTAATAATTTCATATATTATTACGTGGGAAGCATGTGAAATACGTATATGCTATCATATTATGTGTATTTATTAATAATATATAAAAGCATATAACATATTGTTATAATGAATAAATATAAACTAGTTAGATATTAAATATTAATTTTTTATTTTTAAATTTTATTCCAAAAAAAATTAAGCTTGAGCTCGGCTCAACTCGAGTTCGTTTATAAGATGAGCTCGAGCTTGAGCTCGAGTTGTAGGTTTAGTTTATTGAGTTGAGTTCGAACAAAAAATAAATAAAAAATCGAGCTCGGATTCGAGTATTTTGAGTCGAGCTTGAGTTCGACAAGCCAAAACTCGACTTGACTCGACTTGATTACAATCGTAATAGAAAGGATCGATGATAATCATGATATCTCTGTGTTTAAGGTTCAAAACTTTATAGTGTTTAACAATTTAAAAGAGTCACATTTCATCCATAATTTACTTTTTTTTTTAACCTTAAAGACATGTTGCGTTTGAACTTGACCAATATTTCTCATCTCATCATAAAGTTAATGAAAATTGAAGGGCTTAACCATGTGATGATGATTTTGGGGTTATGTACATATCAGTGGTAGGGGTGTAGATTTAAATCGGAAACCAACCCAAATTGGTCTGGACTGAAAATTTTGATTTTGGATCGATCCAATTTGATATCCATTTCATAAATTGAAAAATCGAAGAATATCGATCTAGTTTCGGTTGCGTCCATTTTAAGATTGAACTAGACAAAACGAGACCAGTTCTATTTACTTTTTTATTTTTTGTTATTTTTTTAGTATTATTATATAATATGTCCTATACTATATATAATAGTATAAATTATAATTAGATATGAGATGATGTAGATTTTTTATAGAAGAATTTTTTTTATTACAGTTTTTTAATGTAGATTTTTTTATAACAAATTTTGCTAAAATAGATTTTTTTTTATAAAATAGTTTTTCTTGTATAGCAGTTTTTTAATGCAATTTTTTTTTTTATGTAACATATTCTTTTTACTTAAACAAATTTTTTTAATAGATTACAATTCTTTGACTAAAACATAATTTTCAAACAAGTTTTTTTTTTTAAATAGATTGGTTTTTATAAATTTACATTTGTTGAACCCAAGGTTTCAAGTTTCGTGTAAATCTACACATGAATTTTGACGATAACAAATGAATTCAAAGAATAAAGGAGTCTCAATCTCAAGTTGTCCACACAATAGAATCAAGCACATCAAGGAAGCAAGCATGAGCAAGAAGGGAACAAGTTCACATTAAAATCATAGAATAATGTTGTAAATCTCTTAAAAATTCAAAATTCGGATTAAGGCTCAAAATTAATATTTTATTATAAAGCATTAAAATACATTTTTCACATATGCATGAATATTTTGAAAATTTTGAAAGATGATTGATTGTCATCTCTCACATGTGCATGACATGATTAAAGTTTTGAACTTTGAAAATATTAAGATGATTGATTGTCATCTTTCACATATGCATGTTTTATTTGAATATTTTCAAAAGTGGTGGATTCTTTTCTTGACTTATACAAAAGGTAGATGTCTTTATTTGAAAATTTTGAAAAGTAAAGTGTGGTCCTTTTGTCATATGCAAAAAGTAAAAGATTATGTTTGAAATTTTTGAAAAGTAAAGTGTGCTCTTTTTGTCACATGCAAAAAGTAAAAAGATTAGATTTGAAATTTTTGAAAAGTGAATGCTGATGTTTTTGACATGTGAATCTTTTCAAATTTGAAATTGAAAACTCATTTGCCTATAAATAGCTCACTTGAGTTTTGCAAAAAAGAGAATAAGAGCTTACACATCTATTGCTAAGTTTTGCATCATTCCTTCAAAGCTCTCATTCCCTATTTTCTAAAGTTTTGAGCCTTAATTCTTATTCTTGTTGAGAGAGATATAGGTTGCGCTGTATTGTTTCTACCTCACTCATTGAGGAGTGTACTTTGATAGTCTACCTACTATCAACTCTTGTATTTGTAAGAGGGTGCGTATAACCCTTGGGTGTGTAGAAGGTGTTCTACACGGGGAATAGTTAAATCACCAAGTGTGAGGCGATTGGAAGTGTAGAAGGTGTTCTACACGGGGAATAGTTAAATCACCAAGTGTGAGGTGATTGAAAGTGTAGAGGGTGTTCTACACGGATTCTTTGGAGCGATGCTGTTCAAAGGTATAATAGGTTTCTATCTCCACCTAAAGGAGATTGAATAGTGGATTTGGGGATCCTCAAGGGGTAGCTTGAGGCGAGGACGTAGGCAGTGGGGCCGAATCTCGTTAACATACTGAGTTTGCTTCTCTCTTACCTTTACTCTTTATATTTATTACTGTTTCATATTTTGTTTATATTTTATATTATATATTTGATTTATAATTGTTAATTTTTTAATACAACTCAATTCACCCCCCCTCTTGTGTTAGTCATCTGGGCAACAACATTTTATTAAAATCGAAAAATCAGACCGGAATCAGTAAAACTGGTACTACCGATTTTCGAAGATAATTGGGGCATAATCGATTTTAAAAAATGCAAAATTGATGGTACCGATTCGATTCTTAATTTTATTCAAAATCAGATTAAACTAGATAAGTTTCACCCCTAATCAGCAAAGTTTTCTGGATTTTGATTACATAGTATTGGAGTTTGCATTTTTTCCTTAGAAGAAGAAAGTATGTACATATTAGGAAATATATATATATATATATATATATATTAATTCGATGTAATTTTTTTAGCCAAAGTTGATGTTTGGACTCTTTTCTTTTTATTGTCATGGCTAACTCTATGATAATTGGCTATAAGAAATTTTATTTGTAGTTCAATAGAGTATGTAAGTTTTGCATACTTTCTATAATATATATATATATATATAAATTTGGAACATAATTTTTTTTTTTTTAGTGATGCATCTTACCTTTTTTTAAAAACGTACTACCTATTAAGATTTTCCTTTTGTTGGAGATAAACTATGACATGGGAAGCCACTTAAGTTTATACTTTGAAAAATTCTACTTATCATCTTTATACTACACATTTATTCATATATTTTTTTTATCTTTTCCCAATAAGTATGTGATGTAGGACTATTGAGTAGAAAATTTTTAATGCTTTTTAGAAAAATGCTTGTTGCAAGCGCTTGGTGTAAACGCCATGCAATCGGTATTTCTTTTCATAAAAAAGAATCAGACTTCGTTTCAACCCCCAAACTCTTCAACTCTCCACTCTTCCTATCTTTGTCTTCAGCTCTCTAGTCTCCCCTCAATGAAATCAAAGCCCTTCGTCTTCTAAGCCACGAAGCCACTCTTCTTCCGAAATGATGACCCAACAATGACAACATAGACGAACATGAAGTCCTCCCTCCCAATGTTGCCCTTCCTTCCTTTGTCTTCCCATAGGGTAATACGAAGTCCTTCGAAGTCTCTCTCCCAAATAGAATCCTTCGTCTTTGCAGCTTCTTCTTCACATCTTATTCTCCGTATCTTCCAAACAAAGTCCTTTGTATTTGTAGTGCCGTCTTCGTGGCTTCGTCTTCACTTCTTCTTTTTTGCATCTTCTTCTTCTCATCTTCCAAACAAAGTCCTTCGTGTTCACATCTTCTTCTTCTCATAAAGCCATGCCTTTCCACGAAGGGATGCTTCTCCCTCCCTTCATCTTTCCACCTTCATCTTCATAGCTTGGCGGTAATTTTGTGGTAAATATTAGGGATTTGGGATTAGCGAAGAGGTCTTCTGCATAGAGAAACAAGAAGAGGAAGTTGAACTTGAATCTTTACTTGAGAGGCCCACCATTGTATATATCACCTGAAATGATGATGGAGAGTGTTGAGGACGTATTCCACAGCCCAGCCCTTTGGGGTCCCAGTTGACTTCGTCCTGCAAAAATGAAGATAAGAGTGGGTCGGAGTCCAAGATCGCTCTGATGGTTAAGTTAGTTTCAGACAAATGGTTTATAAGGTTGCGTAAATGAAAAATGTCAGGGAATAAATATCCTACCTCTTTTTTGGATCGAACAAATCTTATTTATAGATGTTTGCATGCTCCTCTAGAGGATGATGATGAGAATGAGAATGACTCATAGTGACACTATTTGGTTGTCACTCGGCAAAATGATGGCCTGACTCTTTCCTTCCCATCCCCGGTGATTTGTCCCTTCGATCAATGCTTGGTCAGGCCGAATGATGGGCAATAATTAATGCGGCATATTTGGGCCGACTTTGCATTCAATGAGTTGTTCTATCAGGTCAACAGACGTCTTGTTATCATAAATATAAAGTCGGTTGGGGCGTGGGAGGGGAATATATGTTGTCTTCTCAGTCTGACACTTTTTCTGGCTCGGTAGACGGTCTAGATTGCCTAGGCTTGCCTTCTTATTAGGTTTGGGTTGATCTAATCAGGCTGTGGGCTTCGTTCCCCCCTTTCAAGCTTGGCCCTTTCAGGTTAGCACCACTGAGAATTTTCCTTACACAGAGTGTGCAGAAGCCTCCATCTGATAACTGGGCTCTAGGGTGTGTTGTTTGTAAGATGCTTACTGGGAGATCCCTTTGGAATGGGGCAAAAGAGATGAACACTAAGGATCTTTCATGTCTGATTGGTAATGAGCATGAATTGCCTGAAATTCCAACTGGGATTTTTGAGGAAGCAAGGGATTTCTTGAAGGCATCTTGTGAAGAAACCCATGTATAGATTCACGACTAAGATGTTATAGATCATCAGTTTCTGGCCAGCGTGGGTGAACATGATCATGAAGTGAAGGATGAAAAACTAGTGTCTACTTTGATTGATTCCGAGCTTACTGATTCAACTATTTTGGGTGATTGGCTCTTGTTTTCTGATGACTTTTCGTACTGCAGTTCTTGGCCTAAAGAATATGAAGACTTGGAAGTGCAATATTATTATGCCATGGAAGATTGATCCAAGGGTGAGAATGAATGTTCTTTTATTCCTTTCTTTGTTAGACAGTTTTGTAAATGATGTTGAAACTTCATTCAAACTTCGGTGGCCTCTAAAGTCTTCCACTAGTAATGCCACAATTCAACCATTTCCAGAATTCTTATGAATTAAATCCTAATCCAAAGTAAATATGTCTTGTTTGATTTGGATGTTTGTCTAAAGTAAAATAGCACCCCCCTCTCCCTCCCCTTCCCATGGAGACGACGTTATAAACCAAATCCAAATGTTTGCTTTTCTTCGCCCACCTTAGCTTTTCTCTTCTCATGAAGACGACAGAAACAAAAGTTCTCCCTTTGCTTTTCTCTCCCATGAAGCCGTGCTCTTGTCCGCTTACTCTATTTTTCTTTGACTCTTCTTTTTAATATAATCAGCTGATGTGGTTGATTATCTGGCTGTTTCCCAATGCCGATTGTACGTAGAAGAAATGTACTTTTTATACCAACATATCTTATATATAAGTGATTATTTTATAAGTAATGGACTTTTAGTTTCCCCTCATTGCCAAGTTTAGTTATGTTATTTTATTGATTAATTTTAGCGTATATCATAATATAAATGTTTAACAAGGATTAGTAATTCCAATTTTGTTAACTAAATGATGGACTATAGTTTTAAAACAAATATAAAAAAGCGGTAAAAATGGACATATTATCTTTAAAAAAATTTATTCATCATTTCTTTTCTCTTATCGATGATTTGGGACGTTATTAATCCTTCCATTTCCAAAAATGCAGAAAAGAAAAAGCCATGAAGGCCAATGATCAGGCTTGAGAGCAATATGATGAACGATATTCATTGCAACACAATTAATTCAGTAGGGTCTTCGATATAATGTAAAAGAAAAGTTTATATATAGAACAAGGTACAAAAGTAGAGAGGGGAAAGTGTAACTGTTGAACTCAAGGTTTCAAGGTTCATGTAAATCTACACATGGATTTTAATGATAACAAATGAATTCAAAGAATAAAGGAGTCTCAAGCTCAAGTTGTCTACACAATACAATCAAGCACATCAAGGAACCAAGCATGAGCAAGAAGGGAACAAGTTCACATTAAAATCATAGAGTAATTTAGTAAATCTCTTAAAAATTTGAAATTAGGATTAAGGCTCAAAATAAATATTTTATCATAAAGCATTAAAATACATTTTCCACATGTGCATGAATATTTTGAAAATTAAATTTGAAAATTTTGAAAGATGGTTGATTGTCATCTTTCACATGTGCATGACATGATTAAAGATTTGAACTTTGAAAATTTTGAAAGATGATTGATTATCATCTTTCACATGTGCATGACATGATTAAAGATTTGAACTTTGAAAATATTAAGATGATTGATTGTCATCTTTCACATGTGCATGATATGATTAAAGGTTTGAATTTTGAAAATATTAAGATGATTGATTATCATCTTTCACATGTGCATGTTTTATTTCAATATTTTCAAAAGTGGTGGATGCTTTTCTTGACTTATGCAAAAGGTAGATGTCTTTGTTTGAAAATTTTGAAAAATAAAGTGTGCTCCTTTTGTCATATGCAAAAAGTAAAAGATTAGGTTTGAAATTTTTGAAAAATAAAGTGTGCTCCTTTTGTCACATGCAAAAAGTAAAAAGATTTGATTTGAAATTTTTGAAAAGTGAATGATGATGTTTTTGACATGTGAATCTTTTTAAATTTGAATATGAAGTCTCATATGCCTATAAATAGATCATTTGAGAGCTTCACATTCACAACACTAAGAGCATACAACATTCATTCAAAGTTTTCATTCTCTCTTCTTTAAGCATTGAGCCTTAACCCTGATTCATTTTGAGAGATATAGTTTGCGCTGTATTGTTTTTATTTCACTCATTGAGGAGTGTTTTCTGATAGCCTACCCACTATCAATTCTTGTATCAGTAAAAGGGTGTGTATAACCCTTGTGTGTGTAGAAGGTGTTCTACACGGGGAATAGTTAAATCGCCAAGTGTAAGGTGATTGGAAGTGTAGAAGATGTTCTACACGGAGAATAGTTAAATCACCAAGTGTGAGGTGATTGGAAGTGTAGAGGGTGTTCTACACGGATTCTTTGGAGCGGTGCTGCTCAAAGGTGTAATAGGTTTTTATCTCCACCTAAAGGAGATTGAATAGTGGATTTAGGGATCCTCAAGGGGTAGCTTGAGGCGAGGACGTAGGCAGTGGGGCCGAACCTCGTTAACATACTGAGTTTGCTTCTCTCTTACCCTTATTCTTTATATTTATTGTTGTTTTATATTTTATTTATATTTTATATTATATATTTGATTTATAATTGTTATTTTTTTAAATACAACTCAATTCACCCCCCCTTTTGTGTTAGTCATCTGGGCAACAATTGGTATCAGAGCTAGAGTTTTATTATAAGATTAACTATCTTTTGAGTTAAGATCTTATGGCTAACATTGCAGCTTCATTTGGTGAAGGTCAATCCAGCAGTCGGCCTCCACTCTTTTGTGGAGACAATTACTCATTCTGGAAAGTTAGAATGAGAATATTCCTTCAGGCTCAAGGTCGAGAAATCTGGAAATGCATTGTAAATGGACCTTATATTCCAACAAAAGTGATTGATGGAGTAAAGGTCAAAAAGGAAGAAGAAGAGTTTGATCGTGAAGACGATAGACTTTATACTTTGAATTTAACTGCTATGAATTTATTATATAATGCTCTTAATGGTAATGAGTTTAATAGAGTAATGACTTGCACTACAGCAAAGGAAATTTGGGATAACTTGGAAGTTACTTATGAAGGAACTTCTCAAGTCAAGGAATCAAAAATTTATATTCTTACTCATGAATATGAAATGTTTAAGATGAATGATGATGAATCTATTTCTAGTATGCACACTCGTTTTACTAACATCATAAACAGTTTGACAGCTCTTGGCAAAATTTATTCCAAAGTGGAGATAGTAAGAAAAATTCTCAACTCTCTACCAAAACGTTGGTAGTCAAAAGTGACAGCGATTCTTGAAGCTAGAGACCTCAAGAAGCTCGAAGTGAATGAACTCATCGGGTCACTTATCACCCATAAGTACACATTGAAAAGAGGAGAAGAAGAAGGAAATTCAAAGAAGAGTTTGGCACTTAAAACTGTTCCACATGAAAGTGAAAGTGATGAAGATGAGGAAAATGACGACAAAGATGAAGAAGTTGCGATGATAATAAGAAGAATTCAGAGATTCTTAAAGAAAAATAAAACTCCTCAAGGAAATCCTTCAATAAGTTTTCCAAGAAAGATTCAGGTAAAAATGACACTTTAATTTGTTATAAATGCAATAAACCTGGTCATATCAAGCCAGATTGTCCTCTGCTAAAGAAAGATCGAAACAAAGGCAAAAAAGCAATGAAAACTACGTGAAATGATGATTCAGATAGCGGAGATAGTGAAGCAAGCAATGGGTATTAAGAAATCTTTGTCTTATGGCTAAAGATGACATTGAGGTAACAAATTTTGATAATATTGAAGATACTTCATATGAAGAATTGCAAAATGTTTTAGAAGAGGTATATGAGGAATTTGAAAAATTGGGTATCAAGTATACTGTTTTGAAAAAGAAAAATTCTTCTTTAACAAACGAAATTGATATTTTAAGAAAAGAAAATATTGTTTTGAAAGATGAAAATTTTGAGTTGAAGAAAAAGAAAACTGATTTAGAAAATATTATTGAAAACTTTACGAATGGAAAAAGAAATTTTGAAAAACTTCTTGGTAGTCAAAGATGTATTTTTGATAAGGCAGGCTTGGGATATATGCCAAAACAAAAATACAAACCTTATAAAAACTTCTTTGATAATCATTCTACATCAAAGTCCAATATTCAAAATTCTTTTCATAAAAATAATTTTTTTAAAAAAAGATACTATTATAATCACTCAAGTTCTTCATATATGTCACATGCTATTTGCAATTTTTGTAATAGAAATGGTCATAATTATCTTGGTTGTCCTATTAGAAGAAAACATACAATGACTATCAAGGCCATATGGGTACCTAAAAATCTTGTTTTTTCTAATACTAATAAATAAAGGACCCAAAGAACTTGGGTACCAAGAAAAATCATTTTAATTGTTTTTATAGGTGTGCATGAAGTCTTCCACGAACAAAAATAAATGGTTTTTAGATAGTGAATGTTCAAGACACATGACGGGAGACAAGACTAAGTTCTTTGATCTTAGATCTAAAGAAGAAGGACACGTGACATTTGGAGACAACTCGAAAGGGAAGATCGTGGGAATAGGAGGTATAAATAATACGGAAAGTCTCAATCTCATCAAAGAGAACACAATAGAGGAAGTCCAACATGGAGATATCAGGAAAGATCATCAAAATTTAATACAAGATGCAACCAAACAGTGGAAATTTGTGAAAGATCATCCAGTGGAACAAATTCTGGGGGAACCTTCACGAGGTATAAGCACTCGATCATCTCTTAGAAATATTTGCAATCATACTGCTTTTCTATCTCAGATTGAACCTAAAAATATTGATGAAGCACTTCTTGATGAATCTTGGATTCTAGCTATGCAAGAAGAGCTTAATCAATTTGAAAGAAATGATGTTTGGACACTTGTTCCTAGACCTAAAAATCATACTATTATTGGAACAAAATGGGTTTTTAGAAACAAGAAAGATGAGTCCGGAGTCATTACTAGAAATAAGGCTCGACTTGTAGCCCAAGGTTTCAATCAAGAAGAAGGAATCGATTATGATGAGACATATGCACCAGTCGCAAGATTAGAAGCTATTCGAATGCTACTTGCATATGCTTGTTATAAAGATTTCAAACTTTTTCAAATGGATGTTAAAAGTGCTTTCTTAAACAGTTTTATAAATGAAGAGGTATATGTTGAGCAACCTCTAGGTTTTGAAAATCATATTTTTCCAAATCATGTTTTCAAACTCACAAAAGCACTATATGAACTCAAACAAGCTCCTAGAGCGTGGTACGAGAGACTTAGTGGTTTCTTGATTAAAAAAGGCTTTTCAAGAAGAAAAATTGATACAACTCTTTTCATTAAATACGAAAATGATGATATTCTTTTGATTCAGATTTATGTTGATGATATAATATTCGGTGCTACTAATGAAAATATGTGCCAAGTTTTTGCTAAGACTATGCAGGAAGAATTTGAAATGAGTATGATGGGAGAGCTTACATTCTTTCTCGGATTGCAAATTAAGCAAGCAAAAAGTGAGACATTCATCAATCAATCGAAATATATTAAGGAATTGCTGAAGAAATTTGGGATGGAAGGTGCTAAGAAAACTGGAACACCAATGAGCTCATCAACTAAACTTGATAAAGATGAAACCGGTAAACCAGTTGACTCGAAGGTATATTGAGGTATGATTGGTAGCTTATTATATTTGACAGCCAGTAGACCATATATTATGTTTAGTGTGTGCTTATGTGCACGCTTTCAATCATCTCCAAAAGAATCACATTTAATTGCAGTTAAGCGCATTCTTAGATATCTTAGTGGTACAATTAACTTAGGGTTATGGTACCCTAAGCACACATCTTTCGATCTAATCAGCTACACAGATGCAGATTATACTGGCTGTAAAATAGATCGAAAAAGTACTAGTGGAGCATGTCACTTCTTAGGTCGTGCACTAGTTTCCTGGTTTAGTAAAAAACAAAATTCTGTTGCACTATCTATTGCTGAGGCAGAATATGTTGCTGTGGGTAGTTGTTGTGCTCAAGTTTTTTACATGAAGCAACAACTTGAGGATTTTAAACTTATGTACAATCACATTCCAATCAAATGTGATAATACAAGTGTTATAAATCTTTCAAAGAATCCAATACAACATTCTCGGACCAAACATATTGAAATTAGATATCATTTTCTTAGAGATCATGTGCAAAAGGGCGATATTGTATTAGAATTCACTAGTACACATGATCAATTGGCAGACATTTTCACAAAACCCCTACCAGAAGATAGACTATGCATGATTAGAATAGAAATAGGAATGATACATGCCATGAATATCTGCTAGATACTTTTATTTCATTATCTTAAATGACCTACAAAAAGTTGAGACGTTTAACCTCATCATTCAAATGCATTTGCTCCTCCTAAATCATCATGCCATCCTTGTCTAAAGGATTAGGCAATCGAAATGAAGGGGTAAGCAAGGATTTCAAATCCTTATTCTGTTGCTTTAACTCTACTATTTTTTTGTTTGACTTATAAACAAGTCGTTGAAGTACAGATATAGTCTCGTTAAGCTTCTCAATTTCGGGAGTTTTGGACTGCAACCGAATAGAAAACGCGACGATAGATGATGAGTATCGAGTTTCAAGACCCACAAGCTCGTAAATGGCGTCATGATCTGATTTATTAGCTAAATCAGTCTCTTATTGCTTCATGGCACCCACGACAGATGCAGAAATAGATTGAGACTGAGGTGAAGGATACCTCAAATCTTGATCAAGAGAAGCACTGAAGGGAATTCTACGAGCCATTGAAAAATTGTAAAATGAGAATGCAAGCAAATTGCAAACATGAGAAGAAAGCTTGATGCGAAATAGATAAAGCTAAGGATTACTCTTATAGAAACGGAAAAAAGAACAAGACAAACTTATAAATCATGATGATATCTCAATTTTCAGCAACATCAAGCGGATCGAATCTCTGCACCGAATTGCCAGAGCTACGCCTCCAGCCTTTGCAGGTTTTGTCGGGCACGGGTGGTTTCAATTATTCAGCTCTTTACAAAATTTCCTTCCGCACCGAATTACCGAAACTAGGCCTCCAGTCTTTGCAGGTTTTGTCGAACACGTGTGGCTACACACCGAATTCTCTACAGTCTCTACTAACGCAGCGTTTTATTTGTCTATTGGTTATTGTAGGAATATATTTTATTGAGCTAATTATGATTCTTTTTTAATGATGCCAAAAGGGGGAGAAGTTTTAGACTAAAATATTAACATTGTTTAATTTGCTAAACTTGTTATATATGCTTGGAATTATATTTATATTTTTGCTTGAAAAACTAACGCACATTCTCAGGGGGAGCTTAAGTATTCATATAGGTTTCAAGTTCTATCAAGTATTTGTCATCATCAAAAAGGGAGAGATTGTTGAACTCAAGGTTTCAAGGTTCATGTAAATCTACATATGGATTTTGATGATAACAAATGAATTCAAAGAATAAAGGAGTCTTAAGCTCAAGTTGTCTACACAATACAATCAAGCACATCAAGGAACCAAACATGAGCAAGAAGGGAACAAGTTCACATTAAAATCATAGAGTAATTTTGTAAATCTCTTAAAATTTCGAAATTAGGATTAAGGCTCAAAATAAATATTTTATCATAAAGCATTAAAATACATTTTCCACATGTGCATGAATATTTTAAAAATTAAATTTGAAAATTTTGAAAGATGATTGATTGTCATCTTTCACATGTGCATGACATGATTAAATATTTGAACTTTGAAAATTTTGAAAGATGATTGATTGTCATCTTTCACATGTGCATGACATGATTAAAGGTTTGAATTTTGAAAATATTAAGATGATTGATTGTCATCTTTCACATGTGCATGATATGATTAAAGGTTTGAACTTTGAAAATATTAAGATGATTGATTGTCATCTTTCACATGTGCATGTTTTATTTGAATATTTTCAAAAGTGGTGGATGTTTTTCTTGACTTATGCAAAAAGTAGATGTCTTTGTTTGAAAATTTTGAAAAGTAAAGTGTGCTCCTTTTGTCATATGCAAAAAGTAAAAGATTAGATTTGAAATTTTTGAAAAATAAAGTGTGCTCCTTTTGTCACATGCAAAAAGTAAAAAGATTTGATTTGAAATTTTTGAAAAGTGAATGATGATGTCTTTGACATGTGAATCTTTTTAAATTTGAATATGAAGTCTCATATGCCTATAAATAGATCATTTGAGAGTTTCACATTCACAACACTAAGAGCATACAACATTTATTCAAAGTTTTCATTCTCTCTTCTTTAAGTATTGAGTCTTAACTCTTATTCATTTTGAGAGATATAGTTTGTACTGTATTGTTTTTATTTCACTCATTGAGGAGTGTTTTCTGATAGCCTACCCACTATCAATTCTTGTATCAGTAAAAGGGTGTGTATAACCCTTATGTGTGTAGAAGGTGTTCTACACGGGGAATAGTTAAATCGCCAAGTGTAAGGTGATTGGAAGTGTAGAAGGTGTTCTACACGGAGAATAGTTAAATCACCAAGTGTGAGGTGATTGGAAGTGTAGAGGGTGTTCTACACGGATTTTTTGGAGCGGTGCTGCTCAAAGGTGTAATAGGTTTTTATCTCCACCTAAAGGAGATTGAATAGTGGATTTGGGGATCCTCAAGGGGTAGCTTGAGGTGAGGACGTAGGCAGTGGGGCCGAACCTCGTTAACATACTGAGTTTGCTTCTCTCTTACCCTTACTCTTTATATTTATTGTTGTTTTATATTTTGTTTATATTTTATATTATATATTTGATTTATAATTGTTATTTTTTTAAATACAACTCAATTCACCCCCCCTCTTGTGTTAGTCATCTGGGCAACAGTAACTAATCTATATATAAGTAATACTACATACAGTTATGAAGTGCGTACGTAAGTGCCATATAGTTACTTTAAAAAATAGTGAAATTCACTATTAAAAAATTATTATTTTTTATATGAAATACATATTTATTCATTTTTTTAAAATGATTACACAACATTTACATATTCAAGACTGCAACTATCATTTCTATTTGTATATAAATGAAAACCAATGATATTTCTTGCCATGTTAAAATAGAAAAGTTCCACACATTTTGGCCATGTACTTGGGCGGGTTGAAATTTTTTAAAGATTTTGATCAAATTCTGAAATTTAGGATGAAAAAGAGATAAGCAGGTGATATTTAGTATAAAAGCCGCTTTGGAGCAGTTGGGCTTCTTTTTAAACCTTGACAACCTTAAAAAAAAATCGGCCACATCAACGAGTCTACACTAAGCATGATGAAATTCTTATCACACCAGGATCCAAAATCCAAAAGTAAGTATTGTTGATGCCATAAAAATCGACCAACAGATCAGGGTAGGAAAAAGAGTCATTTCCGGCCCACTAGAGCGAATTAGGTTTTGTTGGGTGTCATTTGGCGCCCCCGGTGAGACTCCAGTACTGCTGTACGTACATGGATAACAGATAAATAAATAGAGAGACATAGTATTTACATGGTTCGGTATAAGGCCTACGTCCACGGGAGTTTAGGGGAGGGGATCCACTATAATAAGTATTTTTACAGTCTCTCATGGCTCACATTATACAGGAAAAATATACATAAATCATCTGAAGCTTGAGTCCCTCTGAGAAGACTGAAGGAGACAATCCTAAGAGGAACCAGATAGCCCTAGAGATCCATTACGAGAGATCCCAGAGCTAGCCAGAGAGAGATCGATCCTTTGATATTCTGATGGTTGCCTTATAGAAGATTTGATTTATAGTGATTGGATATTCTTCCTTGCGTGTCAGTTGCTTGTCCTTATTTCTTATCCCCCATATGCTATGGTTTACTCAACTTCCCTCTTAGTCTTGTCTTCTAGTGCACTACATAATAGGCCTGTGCCCTACTTAGGATATTTCACTCTCACAGAACTCCGCTAATTCTTACTAAAGGTACTTTGGTGGGAATTCTAAAATATCCGAAAACTGAAAAGGTGGTAGTTTATCTTCCTAGCCTAAGGTAAGAAAGACATAAACATGTAATACATATTTTATCAAGTGAATGGTATTCTAAAGCTTTCGATACAATATGCAAGTAGTCACTAGTAGGCAAATCGGAGTGCAAGAGTTTACGACCCTGCGATCCACAAGCGGTCACTAGCGGGAGAACATGTGTACGAGAGTTTACGAGTGGACCTGGACCTGGGACTTAACCCCGCGATTCGCAAGCATCCAGGATGAGGCTTGTCGAGTGTGCTTGGTAGGCGGATCGCAAGCCTCGAGCCTATCCTGGATGTGAGAGCTTGACGAGTGTGCTTGTGTGCTGGACCTCAAGCTTTGAGCCCCTGATGAGCGAATTTCTGGGCTGGTCATGGGCAGCCGGAAGACCCCACGACTAAACCAAACCTCGTATGACAAGAGCACGGAGTTGGTATCATCGTGGAAGGTGTGCTTTAACCTTGCGCTGTAAAACAATTTTATTAATAGAAATATGATTTTTCATACCACTGAATTTGGGTGTTGAGTCCGAGTTTGCATGTGCACAGTTAAAGCATAAAGTTTGTCAAAATCGATTCCTTAATATCACTGCATTTTTAGTTTTCGTGATTCAAGGTGGCAAGTGACCTGTCCAAGCAATTAAAAGAAAAAATAAGCGAGTCTCGAATGAGAGACTTACTGTATGTAAATCAATGAGTTTTCAAACGCATGAGGCGAGCTGTGTGAGTCCATGTGAACTCTCGAGTGTGATTCCAGTGCGTGCAAGGCGAGAGGGCGTGAGGCGAGCCCGTGTGTTGTGTTAGGCGAGCATGCATGGTGAGTCCATACTGCCGCGAAGGAGCTGGGCGAGCTGAGTTGGCGAGTCAAAGCTACTGTGGGCGAGCTGGCGAGCGCCCAGTAAATGGTCTGGAGGTACCCTTTGTAATGTGGCGAGTGGTTGTGCGAGGTGCTTATTGGTGATCTGTGGGCGAGCCCAAGCTGGTGGGTGAGCTTATGTTCCTGTGTGATTCGTGTGCCATGGCTGGGCGAGTTCAAGACAAGTGGCAAGCTTGTGTATGGCAACTGGGGAAAGATGACCTGAGATATGGTGTGAGAAGGAGATGGGCGAGTACCAGGGGGGAGTTGTAAATTGAGCTGCAAGCCCAGGCATGCATACATAGTACGTGTATGCACGGTTCCCCTGTGTTTAGGCGAGCTTGGCGGGCATGAGGGAGAAAAGTGAGATGGTGTGGGTGAGCCAGTGGAGGGCGAGAGAGAGTGTGTATGGCGAGCCTTGAAGGAGATATGGCGAACTCATGTGTGGCGAGCTCATGTGTGGCGAGCTGGAGAGTCCTGGAAAGTGGCTGGGCAAGTGTGTGTGATGGCGAATGCCTGAGAAGTGTTTTGGGCGAGCTGGGTTTTAGCCATTCTCGCCACTAGGAACCACGTGAAAGCGGCCAGGTCCATCTTGGCACTTTGGTGGGTCGGTCCCTGGCCATCGGGAACAGAAAATGCCTACGGTCACTATCGTGGCCGCCGGTAGGCTCACGGAGCTCATGGTGGGATGCGGTGAGCTCCCTGAGGATCATGCCTGGTGTGCTTCCGGGACTGGCTCTGGAGCAAGACCACGCCACTAGACGTGGTCCCACCGCGATGGCGGGGCCAGAAAGTGCCGGCGGTCCCAAGGGGACCTCCGGCGTGGTGGCAGGTTATGCGGCGGAGTGCCACAAGTTCGTGGGCGCTCGCCTGTGTTTCACTGGGCAGGACAAGTGTCGTGCCCATGCGTTAAGCACCTAGTGGCCGCTGGCGGTAGGCTCCTCGTGGGACGGGACATCGTAGTCCCAGACAGAAACCGCCGGCGATCCATCTGGTGGTCGCCAACAGAATCCTCCACGAGGAGGCGGCGCCCAGTTCAGTGAATAGCTAGTGGGATGCTGGCGAGGCAGTTTCTGGCAGACTGACTAGCCGATCAGTCTTCCGCCAGAAGCAGAAACCTTCGGCGATCTAGGCGGGGACCGCCGGAAGGGCCATGGGGCTCACTGCGCGGCACCATGAGCCACGCCGAGAGCCTCTTACGTAATACCGTGCATGCATGCACAGTATGTGCATGTGTGCAGTGTAAATGTGTAACTGTGCACTTAAGTGCACAGTGCCCGCCTATGCATAATATGAACTAATACCGTGCATTTTATTTGTGCCACTGTAATAAGCGTGTGCACTAGGCACGTTGCGTGGGCGAGCGCATGCATGGTGTGCATTATGCATTGTACACTTAGTGCATAATGCTAACTCGACCACACTTTTTTTATTCGGAGAAGAGCCATGATTGTGACATGGTTGAAGGGTGAGACATTTTGGCGAGCCTATACCAAATAAAGGAAAAATAATCAAATAAGAATACTTATCTAAGAGGCATTTTTTGCTTGTCTGGTAAGTCGTTCAATCGTCTAGTGCTCTAGAAAATCATCATTTTTTCACCTTTGGTCTAAAGAATCCCACAGACGGCACCACTGTTGATGCCATAAAAATCGGCCAACAGGCTAGGATAGGAAAAAGAGTCATTTATGGCCCACTGTAGTGAGTTGGGTTTCGTTGGATGTCGTTTGGGGCCCCTGGTGAGACTCCGATGTGGCTGTACGTACGTGGATAACAGATAAATAAATAAAAAGACATAGTGTTTATATGGTTTGGTATAAGGCCTATGTCCACGAGAGTTTAGGGGAGGTAATCCACTATAATGAGTATTTTTACAGTCTCTCATGGCTTACATTGTACAGGAAAAATATACATAAATTCCCATCAACAATTAAACAAAAGCAGAAAAACAAGAAATGATAGAATAAAGCTCATCGTGAAAATTCTCACCAAAGTACTTTTGGTAAGATTTTGCAGGGTTATGTGAGGGTGAAATATCCCAAGTAGGGTCCAGGCCTATTATGTAGTGCACTAGAAGACAAGACTAAGATGGGAGTTGAGTAGACCAGAGCACATGGAGGACATACAATAAGGACAAGCAACTGACACACGCAAGGGAGAATATTCAACAACTGTAGATCAAATCTTCTATATAAAAAGGCAGCCATCAGAATATGAATGGCTCTCTGGGGCTATCTGGCTCCTCTTAGGATCGTCTCCTTCAGTCTTCTTAAAGGAACTCGAGCTCCAAATGATTTATGTATATTTTTCCTATATAGTGTGAGTCATGAGAGACTATAAAAATACTCATTATAGTAGATCCCCTCCCCTAAACTCCTGTTGACGTAGGTCTTATGCCGAACCATGTAAACACTATGTCTCTGTATTTATTTATCTATTATCCACGTACATACAGTCGCACTAGAGTCTCATCGGGGGTCCCAAACGATACCCAACGAAACCCAACTCGCTACAGTGGGCCGTAAATGACTCTTTTTCCCATCCTAGCCTGTTGGCCGATTTTTATGACATTAACAAGTATTTTTCAGTTTCAAAGCGAACTAATCCTGAAAAGTTGAAGGCACCATATACTACCTTCCATTAATCACATACTACTCTCCTCCATCCATCCATGGTTGCGACTGCATGTGAAAATTGAACCTGCAAAAACCCATTCGGATCCCTTTTAATTTGGTCCAACTGAAACTTCTATATGTCTATTATTCTTCAGCTTTTCATTGCAACTCATGAAGAAATCCTTTAGCTAGCACAGTGGCTCAAGGTTTGTTCCTCCTCCTAAAATTATCTTGATTCTTCTTCTTAATTTGATGGCCGCCTCACTATCTTATATTTCATATTCCATACTAATCCTGCATCATCAATCTTCCATATATTCTCTCTCTCTCCATGTATCAATTTTTGGAGAATTAATTAGAAGAAAGAGGCCAATTGCATGCCGATGTTAATTTGTTGTTTCTAATTTTCGAAACTTCGTTCTTTCTTGGTCATGATTAATGTTTCTTAATTCCTGATGCATGGACTCTCTACTTTTCTATCTAATTTAAATTCTAGTATTCTAAGGGATTAGTAGCAGCGATACTGTAGTGAGGTTATAATCGTCGGTAAAACATTTGACAACGATTTTGTTGACTTAGCGGTGAAAACATGCGCTAGATAAGGTCATTTCTCTTGTAGTATATATTTATATATATTAATTTATATATTCATCTCGGGTATATATATATAGGAGAAAGTTGGGGTTTGGTCCGATTGAACCCCTTGAAAAGTGCAGCCCATCGCCCCCGGTAGCGGTGGGCGACACCGCCCATGTCATCTGGAACCGCAGGCTTCGGCGACCTCACCCTTACGATGGCGAGCTCCAGCGACCTCCGGTGTGCCCCCGGCGACCTTAAACCCGAAATGGGTCCATGTCAGAGCCCGTCAGTCCCAATGGTATAGGCGGTGTCACCCACCGCCACCGGCGGCGACGGGACTAGGTTGAGGCTTAATCTCCCTTAAAAATTCATCTTCATTTTATTTTTTTATTGTGTTTTTTATTATTTTTTTATATTTTTATTGTGTTTTCTAAATGTTTTTTATTGTGTTTTTTATTATATTTTTTAATATTTTTTATTGTATTTTTATAAAAATATAAGAATTTATAAGGATAGGCTGCAATGCCGGTGGAGTGCAGCCCAACCACACCTAGCATCACCCATATTTATAACACCATTGAAACACATCATACATATATAACTACAAAAATTGAACAAACTCGCTGGCAAAGAAACCTCAGGTGGGCGAGGGGCTCAGATAGGCCAAAGGTTGCGAAGGTGACAAAGAGATGCAAGGAATAAAGGATGAAAGGAGAGATCTGAGTGCGAAAGGGAATCAAGATTGGCTGTAGTGTGGATCCATTATAGTTTAGATGGGAAGTCTATGTGGGATCATAATTTATTGGGAGGATGCTATTTAATAGATAGGAGCGGAACTACATTTACACTTGGGGGCTACCCCCAAACTTTTTTGAAAATCCAAATTAGTATACATATTATTAGCATTTTTCTTAATACCTATAAATTTCTTATCTTATTTAGCCCTGCAAAATTGAAATTCCTCTCCGTTATTTTATTTAACCCCCCCCCCCCCCCGGGCGCCCAACCACAAAAAACTGAAATTACCCAATAGACAAGTACGAATTTTATGTTGCAGAAGATAAAAAAGACTTCAAAAATATGGGCAATGATATGGAACAGCCACTATTCAGCTGCACGAACTGCACAACCGACGTGTTGGGATATTTTGGTCATTTACTTTTTTTGTTTGTTTCTTTTCATTTCAAACGGTGTATTCGAATGTCAAGTCCCTTTCGCGAAACCTCCCCCGCGCGTCACTTTCCTCCGCCCAGTGCCACCAGCGACGCCGTCCGACAGCCCAACACCACTCCGCGAATGCCGTCTGAGATCCTAACTATTCGAATGTCGGTATTTCCTAGCCGCTCCTCTCCGCGAGCACGGTTAACGCAAGTCTTTCCTCGTTGAGAAGCGGCGACGACGAAGGTAATGCTCTGTTTTTGGAACCCTCTGTTTTTGGAACATAGTTTTTTCCTTCCGTAAGTCTTAACATTTGTCATTTGTAATGAGAAAGGATGATTTTTGGGTTTTGAAATTTCGTAAGTATTTCGGGTTAGGGTTTAGGGCATGGATAAAATCTGTAGTTTGGAAATATAAGCTGGTGATTTTGTTTTATGACAACTGAGTCAGGGTCTCGATTTTCATGACTTAAGAAAGTCATTCATGGATTAATTTGCTCGGAGATGGTTTTGGTTTTCGTCTTGCTGGTTTCTGATAGCATTTAATCCTAATGGTTTTCTAATCCTGATGGTTTTCAATATTATACTTGCAGTGTGATTCATTGGATGTCTTAACTAATGAGAAGGATGATACGACTTATGCTTTATTAATGTTTCATGTGCAAATGCAGGGGGATTTTGGGTTTGAATTGGTTCAGGCATGAGTTGGAAATTTCTATTCCTTTCATATAGAATGCAGTTCCCTGTTAGCTTCTGCTGACGATTTGGTGAAAGAGGAACAAGCAAGATTAAACATGTTGAGATACCTATATTTGGGCTAATAAAAAAAAAATTCTCACCTTGTGTCATTGGTTTGCACTCTCTGTCATTTCTTTATGTTTTTTTACCTCCAAAAATAAACTAGAAACTCGCCAGACCAGCTCATGATAGAGCCAATTTCATTTGGCTTCAGTTAGTATATTTTGTGTGTTGATGCTGTGTGCCCCGATTGATGTTTTGCTGGAAACCTATTTTATTATTATTAGTAATAAGGTTCTATATTATTGATTTAAAGATGCACTGGTTCTTTAGAAGGCAAAATTCTAGTTGCATTTGATATAAGATTTTTAGGCATTTGATGTTTTTTGTAGGTTGCATTGCCCCTGCTGTGATGGGGGAAGAGGGAGATGGAGTGGCAGCTAGGCCTTCGACGTCGACTTCACAGCCATTGATGTCGCCTCATAATGCAGTAGGAAATCCAAACGTCTATCATGTAAACACACATGTGGCTGTTTTTTTTTTTTTTTTTTAAAAGATCGTTTGACGTATTCATGCATGACACTATTTTTTTTGAATGGCAGCATCCTTTTGATATGTCCTACCCTCTATGTAATCTAGATGACTATATGAGAGTTGAAGATTCATTTCAGGTATATTTCTATTAGTTCCTTAGCCAAATTTCAAAAAACAAGATAATTTGTTTGCTTTAAAGATCGTTTACAGCCATTTCCATTTTTTCAACTGTATTCTGGTATTGAACAGATGCCATCTATGCACTACCCTTCATCAAGTCATCCAAATCACATGAGGCAAGAAACTCCACCCCCCACCCTGTCAACTGTGCCAACCACTTCAGAGTTTGAAGAAAATGTTGGAAGCTTTCATGATGATGATGGTATTGATACTATTTATTATCTACTTTGCCCTTAATGAAGTTTATATGCACTTTATGCTAATCCATCCCTATGTTTTCATTTATAGAAATGTTCTTTGACATAGATGAAGATTTAAAGGATGATAGTGTCGTCCCAGATAATGAGGTACAAGTTGAACCACCAAGATCCGGTATGAAATTCAATAGTCAGAAAGAACTTTTGGACTATTATAAACGATATGCCAAGCAAGAGGGGTTTGGCATAAGGACACAGAGGACTAAGAAGGATGATGATGAGAGGCCGGTCTATGTGACCATTGGCTGTGCCCGAGGAGGAAAGTACTATCCTAAGCCAAATAGTAATATGTCGAAGCTACGGGCAACAAGTAAAACGGGGTGTAAAGCAAAAATAAATGCGACATTTACCAAGAGTGAGAAATGGGCTGTCACGATTGTTGATAATTCTCACAACCATATTTCTGTGAGCCCCAAGAAGACAAGACTATTGCGATCCCACAGATATCTGGATGAATACAGTCAAATGATTCTCGATTTGAATGATAAAGCCGGTGTACAAGTGCACAAGAATTATAATACGCTTGTTGTTGAAGCCAGGGGTTATGAGAATCTACCTTTCCAAGAAAGAGATTGTCGAAATTACATTGCCAAGGCCAGATATTTAAGATTGGGTAAAGGAGGTGGCGAAGCCCTTAATGAATATTTCCAAAGAATGAGAAATAAGAATGAAGGTTTCGTTTCTAACATGGACGTGGACGATAATGGTAGGTTACGGAGCATGTTTTGGGCTGATGCTCAGAGTCGAGCATCCTATGAGTATTTCAAAGACGTTGTATCCTTTGATACAATGTACTTGACAAATAAGTACCACATGGCTTTCACCCCATTCGTGTGTGTTAACCATCATGGCCAGTCGATACTGTTTGGGGCGGGATTGCTGTCAAGCGATTACACACAAAGTTTTGAATGGTTGTTCCGAATGTGGCTCACCTGCATGAATGGTAAGGCGCCCAAAGCCATCATAACCGATCAAGATCGGGCGATGAAGAATGCCATTGCTACTGTATTCCCTAAAACGCGTCATAGCTACTGTTTGTGGCATATTATGCGCAAACTTCCCGAAAAGTTAGGATCTCATGCAAAATTCAACGATGGGTTAAAGATCGACATTCGGTCTGTATTATATGATTCACAGACCACAACAGAATTTGAGGAGAGGTGGGTTCAGATGCTTTCAAAGTATGAGCTGGTCAACAATAATTGGCTTCAGTCCTTGTACGAGGAAAGGTCGTTTTGGGTTCCAGTTTACCTAAAGAATGTGTTTTGGGTTGGTATGAGCACGACACAAAGGTCAGAAAGCATGAATGCTTTTTTCGATGGGTATGTCCATTCTAGGACGTCTTTGAAGGAATTTGTTGACCAATTTGATAATGCTCTTAGAAAAAAAGTGGAACAAGAGACAATGGCTGATTTTAGTTCTGCTAACCAAATCATCCCATGCGTGTCCCCACTCAACATTGAGAAGCAGTTTCAAACGTTATACACAAATAAAAAATTTAAGGAGATCCAAACAGAGTTAATGGGTCTAATGTGTTGCAATTGTTGGTTGCGAAACACACAAGGGTGTATTTTAACATTCGATGTCTTCAATGACATATCCATCGATGGTTACACCAGAACAGTTCGTTACTCAGTTTATTACAACGAAGATGAGTGTGAGGTAAAATGCACGTGTGCCTTGTTTGAGGAGAGGGGGATTATGTGTAGGCATGCACTTAGAGTGTGCCAGTTGAAAAAGATTAATGTGCTGCCAGATTCATATTTCTTAGATCGCTGGAGAAAGGACTCAAAGAGACATTATACATTAATCAGAAGTAGCTATGATGACGTGCGGGACAGGTCAGACGCATGCAATTATGAGATGATAATTAAGAGATGTGCGAGAATAGCAGCCAAAATATCTTCAAATACTGAGCAAGTTCATGCATTCATGTGTCATGTTGATGACTTTGATAAAAGGTGTGAAGGTCTAACACGTGAGTCGATATTGGAATCAACGAAGGGCAAAACGAAAGATGATACGAGCAAAGGTCAACGGATATTAAGCCCTGACGTTGGCCGACGGAAAGGGAGACCCCCAACAAAGAGGAATGTTCCACCTGTGGAAAAGTTGGCAACAAACAGAAAGAAAAAGGTAATAGTTGTTGAAATTTACCATGTTAATAATTGACATTAGTATTCTAATATATGTTTGTTTTGAGATTTTTTTTTGTTGAACTTAGACTTGTAGAAAAATTTTAGTAGATGAAACACAGTTGAGTATCACCTCGGGAAGTCAACACCACGAAGATGATGATGAATTTATTGCTAGAACACAAACCGGCATGCTTGCACCAGGAAATGAGGTTAATCCAAACGTCATGCCATTATTTATTTCCATAGACAAGCATATCACTTATTCAGTCAAAATGGTGTAGTTTGTTAAAAAATAATATAACTTGATAATTATAGTTTTTTTTTTTCCAGGTGGATGACTATCTTCATTTGCACTTGTAGCCATGGTGATAAGAAGTGAGATCTTTTGAACTGCCAACCATGAGGTTAACCATGGTGATCTGCATTGCATGGTTGATTTGCATGGTTGATCTGCATTGCCCTTACTGTGCATAGGTCTTTTGAAAGTGTATTTTTTGATGAGAGTGCATGGGTCTATTTTGTGGATGCTAGTATTAGTTTGCTGGTACAAAAGGATTACATATGGGTTACAAATGTATTAGTTTGATACCTCAATGGCAGATCATATTTCATAGAGTTGATGTTCATGTAAAATATTTCAATTCCAATTATTTGGAAGTATAATTCAGACCTTGTAGAAAAGCAACGTGCTTGACTAGCTAGCATTATATATAGCAGTTTATGGACTTTGCCTCAATGAAATACAGGTGCTGCATTATATATAGCAGTTTATGGACTTTGCCTCAAAGTTTGAACAGAGTGTTCGGGACTTGTCTTGCTGGATTTCTTGTGTTTATGGACTCTACTTAATTAATTAAAGTTGAATAGAGTATAATTTGAACAGTTTATGGACTCTACTTAATTAATTAAAATTGAATAGAGTATAATTTGAACAGTTTATGGACTCTGTACCACATTATTTAAAGTTGATCCATCACCGTGAATATTGTGTTCGTCTTGTTGCATTCATGAATTATATAGCTAGATAATTACTTAGCTAACTCGTAATATATTACACTTTCTTGAATTTTTTGGGCCATTTTTATAAGTGTCAGCTTTAATATTTTTAAAAAGGAGAAGAATTAATAAATGTGATAGGAGAGAATAAATTTTATAGTGCATTTGTCATTTATAGTGCATATAATTCCGAAAGGGTCACTATCCTCAATTTCCCGATGTTGATGTTCCATATGAACAGATTGGTTCAAAAACTGGGCGTAGGAAGATTTACCATGAGTTCCAAAATTTTAAACAGTTTAATAAGAGAAAAATAATTTCCAGCTAAATTGAGCACATAGTTGTTTATACAAACCATTATGGACTGAGAACATAGTTTGTAATCAAACATTCTAACCATGAAACCATAAATACAAGTTTATATTTAAAATACATGGCTTCAACATACACGGCTTCAACATACAAGTTGTTCAGATGCTTCAAAATACAAGTTGTTCTGCTTCAACATAAATGCCATGCCATGAATACAAGTTGTTTTCATTCAAAAAACCACTACTCCATACCACATATTTTTTACATTTCATTTATCTGAACCAAACAAGCAATATTACAAAAGTTAGAACCCAATATAACCATAATAATTTTTTCTTTTCACGCCTTAACTTCTTCTCTTTTGACATCACTTTATCTTCCCTTCTTCGAACTTTATACTCGCGATGTAATACTTCATCCCATGTATTCCAGGCAACCTTACGCTTCCTTGCACGAATATTCTCCTCAATCAACTGAAATATATCCGTCCATATGAAAAACTCACACCTCCTCGCATCTCTCTACACAGTACAAAATTATCCCAATTAACATCTTGATAAAGTATGGCAAACAATAAATTAAGATTAAATTATGACAAATATACAGTCAATTTACCGTATTATAGTTTTTTTTTTATAAGTAATTTACTGTATTATAGTTTGGGCAAGCAAAATATCTCCTTCCAGGATTTTTCGTCGTGTGAGATGTCTTCATTGGTGTTTTCAAACCACACCAACAAGTTGGTGATTCTATGTTAGAATTATCAGCTAAAGATGACGATTGAGATGATGCCATGCGTAATTCTGAAAATCAAAGATCAGTTCAAACTATTCATTATACGCCACAAACATTTTAAGGTAAAATACACTGTTTGGGCATTGGAAAATATGCATATATAATACCTTTTTTATTTTGGCGTGGTTTAAAATCATATAAATCATTCATTCCCAACCAGTAGCCCAAACCTCCAACATTTTTTATTTTGCTCAGTTTCTAATTCTCTTCCATTTCTAACTCCAATACCTAAACACCGTATCAACTATTTTATGAAGCCACTACCAACTCCACTACAATCATCCAAAAACAAAAAAGACAAATCCTGATCTATATGAATATATTTTTTTTAATCCCACCAATATTTTGGCGTTACAGAACTTATAAGAAACAAACAGAGCACGTAAAGGGGTTTTGGCATTACAATCAGAGCACAACGAGAGCATATATATTTTGGCGTTACAGAAAATCAACCATTTATATTTTCTTCTAAGTTATTACACAATCAAAGCATATAACAAACAAACACATTAACCTAAACAAAACTAAACTTACAAAAAATCAAATTAACACTAAAATAGAAAGGTAGGGTTATAGGACAAACCCTAAAATCCAGCAATATTAAAATGCTTGGAATGGAAAGATAGAGGGAAAAAGAGAGAGGGAGAGAGCTTACTAAGATTATGAGAGATGCGACTCGTTACAGGGGTTGGTGGTTAAGCGGCCACGTGAGGGTTGGGAGTCGTGGGTGATGTTCGGCGAGAGGGTTGGGGGTTGGGGGTTGGGGGTTGGGGGTTGGGGGTCGTGGGTTAAGCAGCAACATAAGGGGGGTTGGGGTTTCAAGGTGATGGTCAGCACGGGTGTTCGAGAGAGAGACATGCGGGCGATGGTGGGAGATCGAGAGAGAAAGTCCGTGCTGGGGGAGTTGAAACGAAGGCCAAATTTGAATTTCGCTACCGATAGCTTCAATCTCCTTTCCCCCAAGTCTCCAAGGTCCTTTCAGTAATTTTTGGGGTTCCACGTCGGGTGTTCAGCCGGTAGTCCCCAATAGTGGCTGACGCGAATCATTTTTGTAAAAATATTTAGTGTACTGACTTCCATTGTGGATGAGTACAATATAGGCTATGAGAGTACAATATAATGTTTTGTCCAGTTGCTTAACTTTCTCTAAAGTCTATCTCTCGGATTATTGGAAAATTTGAGACCGTTGTGAGTCCAAGATTGCCTATTTCTTTTTCTTTTGACAGAAAAACAAATCACTTTCAAGAAAAAGACTTTTCTTCCAATAGACAAACGAAACTAAGAAACAAATTACTTCCAACTTACTGAGCTATTTCTTCTTCGTTCTTCCTGTGGTGTGACGTTGCTGAACTATAACCTATTTCTTCTTCCAAACAAAACCCACGTTGACATTGCTGAGCTTTTCTTCTTCTTGCGAGTCTATGACGTTTTCTACAATAGAAAGTTTTCTTGCGAAGTGAGACGTTGATCTCTGCGTCAAAGCGTGCGAGTCTGTTGATCTCACTTTGAGCTTTCAAGCAATGTTTTGAATACCGTACCGGTACCGGTACCGGTCAAGTCATTGAAACGAAATATTTCGGTACCGGTACCGTTTCGTGTACCGTTTCGGAATAATTTATACATAAATAAATTATATATATAAATACAATTATAAATTATATTTCAAAATAATAGTTAATATATAAATAAATTATATAGATAAATATATATATATGTAATTAATTTAGTCTAAATTGAGGTTAAAACATAGTAAAAAATTAAAAACAAATTAAAAAATTAAAAAAAAAAAAAAAAAAACTGGGAAGGCCGAAATCCGGTACGGCCGGTACCGGCCGTACCGGACATTTTTCGGCCGATTTCGGCCGTACCGGCCGGTACGGCCGAAAAATCGGCCGAAACGAAAAGTTGTTTTTTTTGTACCGGCCGACTGGCCGGTACGGCAAATTCCGGCCGTACCGGCCGGTACGGCACGGTATTTAAAACAATGCTTTCAAGTCGTCGGTTTCACTTTTCAGAACCAGGTTCTAGAGTCTAACGCAAGCTTATTCATTTAACGCAAGCTTATCGTTTTAATTTTTTATTGTTGAACTTAAGCATTCTAGAATCTACTTTTTGTTAAATTAATTTTAGGTTTTATTATTTAACTTAAAGGAAGCGTGCTCTAGAATCAACTATTATTATTATTATTATTTGTTATTAAATTTAGGTTATACAGCAAGCTTTTTAGAATCTAATTTTTTTTTTAATTTTATTAGGTTTAGGTTTTATTATTTAACTTACAGCAAGTTTATTCTGCAATTTTTTTTTTTAATTTTAGATTTTTACTTCTAGATTTTAGCATTACTCTCATTGACTTATATTGTTAATCTCATACACTTAGATAATTTTGATTGTTATTCTTAGATTTTAGTATTATTAATTTACTTTCATTTACTTAAGACAACTTAGACTGTTACTCTCATATAATAATTTAAAGAAAATAATAATATTAAATTATTAAAATTAATTGTCAAAAATTTCATTATAGAGATGATAATAGAAGAATTTTATTCCATAAAAAAATTGTTGTTGAGCTTAATTTAAAAAGAAAATTCTAAGTTGATTATCCACCTAATATCAAATCTTAGTTCTACTCATGTTAATAGATGTAAGTCAGACTAGTTTTAAGATTAACTCATTTAGTATCACGAGATATATAAATAATATTAAATTCGATATATGCATACATTTCTCTCTAAATTATAAAAAGCATTTGGAATTAACAAAAAAATGTAGAGAATCCTCAATCTCATAATATTATTATATACTTCAAGTCAATGTCATAATAAGAAAAAAAATTGTAATTATAAATTGTGTAATTTGATGAGTGTATAAAAGTACATTTTAAATATTTTAATATTGAATTAAATTATAAAATGTGAATATAATAACGTGATGTAATTTCTATTATTAACTTTAATTTCTATTTATAATGAAATATATTTATGCACAATTTTAGAATATTTTAAATCTTATATATTGCACTTTTAATAGGTGAGAGAGGGCTTGCAAGTGAACTTCACTTCAAATTCATATATGGGCCAGACTTCAATAAATTAAGGCCGCATGAGGTCCTCAATTAAGAGAGAAACATGCTGCAGCACGTGTGCACTTTTGGCATTTGACCTCACCTCAACTCACGGATCCACGACAATTGTATTTAAAATTATTAATTTATTACATGTAGGTCAATGTATATATAATTTCTTTCTTTTCCAACTATTTTTTCAAACTTCCATATATAGAGACTGAACGATCGTCAAGTCGATTTAGATCGAACGATACAAGTTAAATTCATTGCGGGATACAGATGAACAGATTACAGAACCCTAATTTCTAAATGGATCACTAATTAGAGAGATACTCATGTGCTGCATAGAAACCATGCATCCTTGCATTATGCATGGATATATATATATATATATATATTCAACAGTACGTGGTATAAAGATTGAAGCAGCAGTAGTAGCTCTTTCAAGCCGATCTGAAACGCTCTTGAACGCTGGAGATGTACCTCGCAGCCCTGACATCAATGCTTTCATGATCAATGCTTTCATGATCTACATGATGATGCAGGTGATGATATGTATGATCAGCTTCATATAAAGCTACATGAGATGGGCTGCGTTTCATCATGTTTCCACCAGAATACAGCAAATTAGATGTTGAGGATGATGGAACTGGAGCTTGAACTGCTGCTGCTTGATACAAATTAGATCCAACCCTTGTCTTCCCTATTTTGCTGCTCAATCTTTCTTGCTGCTTGTAACTATTTGACGCCATTTTCTCGATGATTTCTATGATTTTCTAAAGGTTTTATGTGCAGGTATGTCTATATATGTTTCTGATCACCTCTATATATATAGCAATTCCTGTATCCCTAGTTGTTCATCAAAATTATTGGGATAAGAACAAAATATCTGCACCGACTGTACTTTACAAAATATCTTTGTAGAAAGATAGATCCTTTCCAGATAGGCATTTTAAATATCCGATCCTTAGCCTAATTGTGGGATACTATATAGCTTTGTAAAGTAGATTTTGAGAAATCAAATCCCATGCAATGGATCAGTTTGGAGGGATATGGATCAGCACTTCGGTAGTCAGCAGTCCTATAGATTAAGATACATATATTCAAAAGTTGATATACTTTTTAACTGAAAGCTAGCTCTGAAATGACATGCATGTGCTTGAAAGATGCGATGCTTCCATATCTCGAAACGTTTAGATCAGATTCCAGTGCATACTGCTGCTTCTGAATCCAAAAAGTTAACGGCTTAATCTGGTATGATTTTTTTATTATATATATTCGTTGCTGTAAACATGTTTTTGTCGTACGTACGGGATGTTGGGTAATAGGCAATGAAACAAACAACAAAGATATGAAATAAACCGCAGCGGATGCAACAATGAGAAATAAAACAGTAAAAACAGAAAGAACACACAGATTTAAGTGGTTCAGCTCAAAATGAGTTTACGTCCACTGTGGGGTTGGTTTCAAAACTTCACTAGATCAAATGGAGGTTACAGAGAGAGTATCGAGAGATACTTACAACAGAGAACACTCACCTCACGTGTATACACTCAATCCTCACAAGTTTTACTCAAAATGGTGGAGAAATGGAGAAGAAAATGATCTAGAGGCCGTTACTATTCACTGGCGCCGAAAACAGGGGCTCTCGTCGTCTGCTGCTTCTTCGTCGTCTAATTCGCGAAAATGCCTTCGCGATATTAATATCCTGCAATCTCGCTCGAGCGAGATTTAAACTCGCTCGAGCGAGGACTTCTAGGTCAGATTCGATCGACTAGAAATCGGACACCTGGCACCACGTGGAATCTCGCTCGAGCGGGAGGTCGAGCGAGTTCGAGCGAAGTCACTGCCTGAACCTCGCTCGAGCGGGAGGTCGAGCGAGGGTCGGGCGAAGTCTCGGGTTGGAGCAATTCTGGAAGTCACGAAGTCTCGCTCGAGCGAGGGTCGAGCGAGACAGGACTGGGCTTGTATTCTGAGCCATACACAACAAATCTCCACCTTGGCTTGAATACCTACAGCCCCATAAAATCCAGATCAACCCAAGAATGTAAAATGCAGTAACTGAGAAAACCAACCCCATCTGAGTTCCCTAAGGAACCTGGAAACCTCGAACCCCTATCAAGTCCAAACAAAGTTTGAACTTGAATACTGCAACTGGCTTGGTCATAACATCTGCTGGATTCTCTGAAGTAGCAATCTTCTGAATACTGACTGTACCATCTGACACTACTCCTCTGATAAAGTGATACCTGACGTCAATGTGCTTTGTCCTCTCATGATACATTTGATTTTTGGTCAAATCTATAGCACTCTGGCTGTCACAAAACACTGTCATCTCTGTCTGCTGAAGACCCAGGTCACTGATTAGCCCCTTCACCCAAATGGCCTCCTTAACAGCCTCAGCTGCTGCCATGTATTCTGCCTCTGTAGTTGATAAAGCAACAGTTGATTGAAGTGTTGCTTTCCAACTAATAGCAGAACCACACAAAGTGAAAATGTAGCCTGTCAATGATCTTCTCTTATCTAAATCCCCAGCATAGTCAGAATCAACAAAACCAATCACAACAGAATTGAGATCTACATCTCTATCAAATATCAAGCCCACATGCGAGGTTCCCTTCAAGTACCTCAAAATCCATTTCACGGCCTGCCAGTGAGTTCTACCAGGCTTAGCCATATATCTGCTAACCACACTCACTGCCTGTGAAATATCTGGACGGGTACACACCATAGCATACATAATGCTACCTACAGCATTAGAGTAAGGAACATTTGCCATGGACTGTTCCTCCTCATCTGTCTGGGGGGATAGGGAAGCTGAAAGTTTAAAATGCGACGCCAACGGCGTGCTGACAGGCTTGGAGTCAGACATTCCAAACCTGTCTAGAACCTTCTCTATATACTTTCTCTGGGACAAGTATAACTTCCCAGCTTTTCTATCCCTGTAAATATCCATCCCCAGTATTTTCTTAGCATCACCTAAATCTTTCATCTCAAACTCATCCTTAAGTTGACTTTTCAACAAATCAACATCAACCATACTTTTAGCAGTTATAAGCATGTCATCAACATAAAGCAATAAGTGAATGAAAGACTTATCAGGCAATTGTTTATGATATACACAACAGTCATAATTACTTCTCAAATAATCATGATCACTCATAAACAAATCAAAACGTTTATACCATTGCCTAGGTGACTGCTTCAACCCATACAAAGACCTCTTCAGTCTGCATACACGGTCTTCTTTACCTTCAACTGTGAACCCCTCTGGCTGATGCATATAGATAGTTTCTTCAAGCTCACCATGTAAGAACGCTGTCTTCACATCTAGCTGCTGAAGCTCCAGGTCATACAAAGCCGTGATGGCTAGTAAAACTCGGATTGAACTGTGCTTTACTACTGGAGAGAACACTTCAGTGAAGTCGATCCCCTCTCTCTGACTGTAGCCTTTAGCAACTAGGCGAGCTTTGTATCTTGCATCAGACTGGATTCCCTCTTTTCTCTTGAAAACCCATTTGCAGCCCATAACTCTGGTCTTCGCTGGTAACTTAACCAAATCCCAGGTTTGGTTCTTGTGAAGAGACTCAATCTCTTCAGTCATCGCTGTACACCACTGTGCAGACTCAGTACTCTTCACAGCCTCTGAGTAACTGGAAGGCTCCTGCCCCACAATTTCTTCCGCTGTAGCGAGTGCATAACTGATCATATCTGCATGAGCATATCTCTGAGGTGGTCTGATCTGCCTCCTCTGTCTACCTGCAGCTATACTGTATTGCTCCTCAGCTGGTGTCTCAGTCTCTGACTCAGAATCATGCTCATCAGTCATAGCATGATCCTGAGTTGGTGGTGGTGTCTCAAGTGAAGCCTGCAGCTCCACCTTCTTCCCTGTAGACACGGGAATTTGTTTTGTCGGACTAAACATGGATTTCTCATCAAACACAACATCCCTGCTTATCACAAACTTGGGTGACTTGGGATCAGTACACCACAACCTATATCCCTTCACCCCAGAAGCATATCCCATAAAAATACACTTCTTTGCCCTAGGTTCTAGCTTACCATCATTTACATGAAAATAAGCAGGGCAACCAAAAATCTTCAGGTTCAAATAATCAGTAGGTTCATCAGACCATACCTGATTAGGTGTCTTCAACTGAATAGCTGTGGCTGGAGAGCGGTTCACCAGAAAGCAGGCTGTATTGACTGCTTCCGCCCAAAAGTCCTTAGAAAGGCCGGCATTGGAGAGCATACTGCGTGCTCGTTCTAGGAGGGTCCGGTTCATGCGTTCAGCCACTCCATTTTGCTGTGGAGTGTGCCTGACTGTACGGTGTCTGGCAATTCCTTCGTTCTTACAGAACTCATCGAAGTCATTGCCGCAAAATTCCATACCGTTGTCAGTCCGAAGCCGTTTCACCTTCTTGCCGGTCTGATTCTCTATCAGAACTTTCCACTGCTTGAAGTTCTTGAAGACTTCACTTTTCTGTTTCAAAAAATAAACCCACACTTTCCGTGAGTAATCATCAATGAATGTAAGCAAGTAATTAGCTCCACCTTTTGATGGAACTGTAGACGGACCCCAAAGGTCGGAATGAATGTAGTCCACTGTACCTTTTGTTCTGTGGACCCCAGTTGCAAACTGAACCCTGTTCTGCTTCCCGAATACACAGTGCTCACACAGGTCTAGCTTGCCTAAATTCTGATTCCCTAGCAACCCTTGCTTACTGAGGATAGACATCCCCTTCTCACTCATATGGCCCAATCTCATGTGCCATAGACGAGTAACATCTGACTCAGACTGATCAGATACTGAAACTGCAGCTTCACCGCTGACAGTACTGCCCTGGAGGAAATAGAGACCATCTTTCAGGTCTCCCTTCATAATGATCATGGAGCCTTTGCTGACTTTCAAGGCTCCACCTTGTCCTGTGTACTTTAAGCCCAAAGAATCAAGGGCCCCCATGGAGATAAGATTCTTTTTCAAGTCTGGAATGTGCCGGACGTTGGTCAATGTCCTAACCATTCCATCAAACATCTTGATCTTCACAGAACCCATTCCCGCAACCTTGCAAGCAGTGTCGTTCCCCAACAAAACAGAACCACTGTTGACTGATTCATAAGACATGAACCAGTCCCTTCTGGGACACATATGGAACGTGCAAGCTGAGTCCATCACCCACTTATCACTGAACCGACTGTTTGAGTCACTGATTGCAAGAACTACATCAGAGCCGTCAGATTCATCAGCAGCACTGACGGCATTAGAGGAACTCGTAGATTCCTCCTTCTTCTTCAGCTTCATACACTCACTCTTATAGTGTCCAAACTTCTGACAGTAATAGCATTTTACATTCTTCTTGTTGGACTTAGACTTTGATTTCCCCCGGGACTTGCCTCTGCCCTTCTCTGAACCCTTCTGACTGGATCTTCCTCTGTTGGAGGTATCTTTGACAAACAAACCACTGGCCTGTGCTTCACCACCCTTATCATACTTACTCCTCAACTCCTTCGAGTTCAAAGCTGACTTCACATCTGCTAAGGAGATAGTATCTCTACCATACAGCATAGAATTTACAAAATTCTCAAACGAGGCAGGTAATGAACACAGCACAATAAGAGCTTGATCTTCATCATCAAGCTTAATGTCAACATTTCTAAGATCCATTACAATTTTATTGAACTCATCTAGGTGTTCAGATACAGACGAACCCTCAGTCATTTTGAGTGTATACAACCGTTGTTTTAAATACAACCGGTTTGTGAGAGACTTCTTAATGTACAAGCTCTCAAGCTTGTTCCAGAGACCCTCAGCAGTCTCCTCCTCCGCCACCTCTCTCAATACTCCATCAGACAATGATAACAGAATTGTACTATGTACCTTTTCTTCATCGTCCTTAGACGGTACAGGAGAATCTGCCGTCCGTTCCTCTAGAACTCTGAATAACCCCTGCTGGCGCAACAAAGCCCTCATCTTCAGGCGCCACAAGCTGAAACTGTTCTGACCGTCAAATTTCTCAACTTCAAATCTTGCTGTAGCCATCCCTTCAAATATTCACAGAGCCTGAAACGCTCTGATACCAGTTTGTTGGGTAATAGGCAATGAAACAAACAACAAAGATATGAAATAAACCGCAGCGGATGCAACAATGAGAAATAAAACAGTAAAAACAGAAAGAACACACAGATTTAAGTGGTTCAGCTCAAAATGAGCTTACGTCCACTGTGGGGTTGGTTTCAAAGCTTCACTAGATCAAATGGAGGTTACAGAGAGAGTATCGAGAGATACTTACAACAGAGAACACTCACCTCACGTGTATACACTCAATCCTCACAAGTTTCACTCAAAATGGTGGAGAAATGGAGAAGAAAATGATCTAGAGGCCGTTACTATTCACTGGCGCCGAAAACAGGGGCTCTCGTCGTCTGCTGCTTCTTCGTCGTCTAATTCGCGAAAATGCCTTCGCGATATTAATATCCTGCAATCTCGCTCGAGCGAGATTTAAACTCGCTCGAGCGAGGACTTCTAGGTCAGATTCGCTCGACTAGAAATCGGACACCTGGCACCACGTGGAATCTCGCTCGAGCGGGAGGTCGAGCGAGTGTCGAGCGAAGTCACTGCCTGAACCTCGCTCGAGCGGGAGGTCGAGCGAGGGTCGGGCGAAGTCTCGGGTTGGAGCAATTCTGGAAGTCACGAAGTCTCGCTCGAGCGAGGGTCGAGCGAGACAGGACTGGGCTTGTATTCTGAGCCATACACAACACGGGAAAACAAAATCTTGACACATTTGGCAGGACAGTTTTATGTAATATATTCAATTTATTTTATATGAATAAAAATAATTTACAATTTAATAACATTTTTAATTAATGGCTTATGAATAATATAAAAACTATAAATTATTTAAAGATATGTTCTAAAATTCATTTCATCCAACCGGTTATATAAAACATGTAAAATATAACAAAAACTTGGAGACAGATATTAGAGATAAGCGGTAGACAAATATCAAATAATAATCTGTGATGTTTAGTACCTATTATATATTACACAATAACTGTGAGTTGAGAAATGAGGAAATGAATATGAAACTGAAAAAAATTGATCATCTAAAATATTTTATTTACCATGTCATATGATCAATTGATATTTATCTACTGCTTATATTCGACATTTATCCTTAACATTGCTCAAGATATAAATTGCTACAATAACTCTCTACTAATACTTAGTTACTATCCATCCTTCAAATAATATTTTAACGTATGTATTACATCAAGTACTTATGTGAATTTGTAAGTTGATTTTTATGCAAACTTCTTATAACTAATTTAACAATTTTTCAATAGGAAATTAATTTATGTAGGCTTAGGTGCCTATAAGCCTCACACATTAAAAAAAAAAAAAACCACTATGTAAAATTAGAAAAATATTGACTTTTACAATAATATTTAAAAGAATTACGCGATATTTATAAGCGATAATTAGTTTGTAACTAGAACATTACTGTTAAATATTAAAGGGTTTGGTTTTGTTAAATCTTATCTGATATGTGTCACTCCTTCAAATCCAATTATGATCATCTATAACTTTCATATATACATTTCAATTATCCGATAATCAATTACTTTTTTTCCTGAATGGGCTTTATATAATATACATAATATTCCATGTTGATTTACAGCTAAAGAAATAGTAGAATATAATGAGCACGGATAATTTCAATGTCTTCTTCAATCATCTTCTCTTCCAGGAATCTGGAATACTCGAAAAAGAGAAAAGCAAGAGTCCATTAATGTGTGTGCAAATTGTTACCCTATCATGTCAATAAAGTACTGTACACAACTTGAAATCAGTTGCTCTCTCAAGTTGCTTCAAAAGGCGCTACAATCTTGTCATTTCAAAATAAAAGTAAAAAAAAACTACAATTTTGACTGGTCGGATATACATGAGACAAATTATGTTCACTTTATTCTCTTAAGAGAATCGATTATTAATAATGTTTCACTTTTCATTATTGTGAGCATTGTTGTTTAGAAAACTATCATGTACGGATATCTGCACATTCTTTTGGAATCAACTCTAGCCTTTAGGGCTGTTCACCTGAACCATTCCGACCCAATGAAGGCCTGTTTCGACTCAATCCGATTCCGCGCTCGTACGGTTTGGCCGATATCCAATAACCTGACTCTTGTTTTCGAAAGGGTCAAGTATTTCGATCTGTTTAGACAATAACAACCAAAATCGTTTACAGAGGATTTTGTAACAGGAGATTTTTCTTCCTCTTCTGCTTCATCGTCCCCATCGTCATCGTCTTCTTCACCTTGTTTATTTTCGTACTTTTCATTCTCTTCTTCTACTCCCATCTGAAATGGCATCTTCATCAGACTTTTCGTTTTCGTGATTTCATTATTTATTTCAGAAATGGCATCTCCCATAAAAATATTTGGAGAAAAAAATGTCTTATTTTAATTCAAAAATAAGATGAATAAAAATGAGTTTAATTTATTTTTTAATATTATTATTTTAAAATTTGAAAAATGTATATTGAAATTTAAAAAATATGTATTAGAATTTGAAAGATATGTATAAAAATTTGTGTTTTATATAAAAAAATTTATAAAAGTGTAATGAAAAATTGAAATGAGTCGATGTGAGTTTTAAATACAAATGACTAACGAGGCCATATATTTGAGGATAAACATCCAAATCAACAAAAGCCAAATGCCAAAATAAAAACCCATCTAAAATCACAAATAAACGCAAAAACAAAAATAAAAATACATATATTTAAAGTTCAACGCACCAAATCAAAAAAAACCAAATGCCAAAATAAAAGCCCACTTTATATCAAGAATAAACACAAAGCAGTACTGATTCTTCAAATGAAATCACACATCCAAAAATTAAAGCTTTTATGAGAAATAGACTCGACGTTTTTCTGAATAGGGAGAGGAGAGGAAAATAATGGTGACGTAGTTGGCTAAATCTATGAAGGAGAGGAGGGGAGAAGAAAATCAAATTTGAAGTAGTTGAGACTCAAGCGAGAGAGGAGAAAATCATCAAAGAAATCACAAAATAAATCTTATTGTTACCCAAATGACTAACACAAGAGGGGGGTAAATTGGGTTATGTTATAAAAATTAACACTTATAAATTAAATACACAATATAAAATATAAATAGAATATAAAGTAGCAAGAAATGTAAATAGTAGGGTAAGAAGAAGCAAATTCAGTATTTTTACGAGATTCAGCTCCACTGCCTACGTCCTCGCCTCAAGCTACCCCTTGAGGATCCCAAATTCACTATTCAATCTCTTTTATTTGGAGATAGAAACCTATTACATATTTGAGCAACACTGCTCCAAAGAATCCATGTAGAACACCCTCTACACTTCCAATCACCTCATACTTGGTGATTCAACTATTCCCTGTGTAGAATACATTTTACACACACAAGGGTTATACGCACCTTCTTATTAATACAAGAGTTGATAATGGGTAGATTATCAAAGTACACTTTTTAATGAGTGAGATAGAAACAATACAGTGCAACCTATATCTCTTTCAAAAAGAACAAAAATTAAGACTCAAAATTTTAGAAAAAAAAATCAAAGATTTGAAAAAATGATGCAAAACTTAACAATAGATGTGTAAGCTCTTGTTGTTGTGATTTTCCAAAACTCGAGTGAGTTATTTATGGGCAAATGTATCATACTCAATCATTTTCCAAATTCAAAATTCACATTTTAATGAAGTCATTGCATATGTCATGCACATGTAAAATATAATTTTTGAAAATAAAGTTTTTAATGAGATCATTGCATATGTCATGCACATGCAAAATATAATTTTTCAAATTAAAACTTTTAATGATGTCATGCATATATCATGCTTCTGTCATGCATAAAAAATACAATTTAATACTTTATGAGAAAATATTAATTTTTTAGCCTTAATCCAATTTCGAAATTTATCAAAAGATGTACAAAAATAATATATGAGCTTCATTTGTAGCTTGTTCTTTTATACTTAATGTGCGCTTCGCTTCATTGCGTAGATAATTTGAGCTTGAGACTTGAATTTATTTGTTATCATCAAAATTTACACGTAGATACGAAACTTAAAACTTTGGATTCAACAATCTCTCCATTTTTTATGATGACAAATACTTAATAGAATTTTGAAACTTGCAGTAATACTTAAGCTCCTCCTGAGAATATGCGTTAGTTTTTCAAACAATAGATAAACATAATTCCAGCATATATAACAGAGTTAAAAATCTAAATATTTACGTCTAAAACTTCTCCCCCTTTTGGCATCATTAAAAAGGAATCATAATTAGCTCAATAAGATATCTTCCTACAATAACCAATAGACAAATAAAACGATGCGTTAGTAGAGACTGTAGAGAATTCGATGCGAAATCATGCATGTCCGACAAAACCTGTAAAGGTTGGAGGTCTAGCTCTGGCAATTCGGTGCGGAAGGAGATTCAAATCCGTTTGATGTTATTGACAAATAAGATACGTAGAGATTTGAAAGTTTTTTATTTCTGTTTAAATGACCATTTTCACCCACCAAATGCTAAAACAAATTTCACATTGCTCATTAATCAAGTATCTGTTTATCCAAAACAATAGAATGACAGAAAAAATTTCGTCTAATAATCTTTCAGATTTGAATCAGGAACCGTCTCAACCAGTCATTTTATCTCCTAATGTTGTTAACACCATGATAGAAGCAGATATGTATTTTTCTAGTAGGATTGATTCTGAGGTTGTTGTAGCATTAAGAACTCTCAGTGTTCAATATGCTGCCTCTGTTACGACCACGTTTCGGAGATTACTAGCGATGGCAAATGAGGTTGATCGACTTAACAATCAAATATCTATTCTGCATCAAAAGCTTGCAAATAAAGGTAGAAAGAATAAGAGGTTAAAGTAAGAAAATAAAGATTCGATGGAATTAGCTCGTGTTCTAAAACTTCGAATAGAGGAATCAGAACGAGTGAGAATTCAAGTATAAAGTCAACATTAGCAGATAATGGCAACGTTTCACGAGAGAAATATGGACAATTGTAATTAATCTCGCTGGCTTAGTTCGGTAACTTTTGACAATATGCATCTGGCATATTTTGTAAGATTGACTAAGTAAGATTTGAATAGATGACAGTTTATTTTGTACTTATTTCCATCTTTATAATAGCAATCCTTAACTTTATCTAATTCGCATCAAATTTTCTTCTCATCTCTGTAGTTCATCTTCATTCTCACTCTATAAAATTTCAATGGCTCATTAATTTCCCTTCAGTACTTTTCGTGATCAAGATATGAGGTATTCTTGACCTTAAACTATTTCTGCATCTGTTGTAGGCACCATGAAACAACAAAATACTGATTTGGCTAATAAATCAGATCATGATACCATTTACGAGCTTGTGGGTCTCGGGATTCAATTCTCATCTTCCATTGTTATTTTTTTCGCTCGGTTGCAGTCTAAAACTCGCGAAATTGAGAAGTTTAGTGAAATGGTCACTGTACTTCAACGACTTGTTTATGAGTCAAACAAAAAAATAGTAGAGTTAAAACAACAGAATAAGAATTTAAAATCCTTACTTGCCTCTTCATTTCGATTGCTTAATCCTTTAAATAAGGATGACATGATAATTTATGAGGAGTAAATATATTTGAATGATGAGGCTAAACAAGTTTCTGTAAGTCATTTGAGATAATGGAATAAAAGTATTTAGCAGATATTCATGGCATGCATCATTTTTATTTCTCTTCTAATCATGCATAGTCTATCTTCTAGTAGGGGTTTTGCGAAAATGTCTGCCAATTGATCATGTGTGCTAGTAAATTCTAATACAATATCACACTTCTGCACATGATCTCTAAGAAAATAATATCTAATTTCAATATGCTTGATCTTAGAATGTTGTATTGGATTCTTTGAAAGATTTATAACACTAGTATTATCACATTTAATAGGAATATGATTGTACATAAGTTTAAAATCCTCAAGTTATTGCTTCATGTAAAGAATTTGAGCACAACAACTGCCTGCAGCAACATATTCTGCCTCAACAGTAGATAATGCAACAGAATTTTGTTTTTTACTAAACCATAAAACAAGTGCATGACTTAAAAAATGAAATGTTCCACTAGTACTTTTTCGATAAACTTTGCAACTAGCATAATCCGCATCTGAATAACTAATAAGATCGAAAGAAGTATATTTAGGATACCATAATTCTAGGTCAATAGTACCGGCAAGATATCTAAAAATACGTTTGACTGCAATCAAATGAGATTGCTTTGGAGATGATTGATATATTTTGACTGATTAATGAATGTTTCACTTTTTGTTTGCTTGATTTGCAATCCAAGAAAGAAATTAAGTTCTCCCATCATGCTCATTTCAAATTCATCCTGCATGTTCTTAGTAAAATCTTGGAATACGTTTGACTGCAATCAAATGAGATTGCTTTGGAGATGATTGAAAATGTGCACATAAATATACACTGAACATAATATTAGGTCTACTAGCTGTCAAATATAATAAACTACCAATCATACCTCAATATACTTTTAAGTCAACTAGTTTACCGCTTTTATCTTTATCAAGTTTGGTGGTTGGACTCATTGGTATTCCAATTACCTTCGCACATTCCATCTCAAACTTTTTGAGCAACTCTTTGATATATTTTGACTGATTAATGAATGTTTCACTTTTTGTTTGCTTGATTTGCAATCCAAGAAAGAAATTAAGTTCTCCCATCATGCTCATTTCAAATTCTTTCTGCATGTTCTTAGCAAAATCTTGGCATATATTTTCATTAGTAGCACCAAATATTATATCATCAACATAAATTTGAACTAGAAGAATATCATCCTGTTCATATTTGATGAAAATAGTTGTATCTATCTGTCTTCTTGAAAAACATTTTTCAATCAAAAAACCACTAAACCTCTCATACAAAGCTCTAGGAGCTTGTTTAAGTCCATATAATGCTTTTGCGAGTTTAAAAATATGATTAGGAAAAATATGATTTTCAAAATCTGGAGGTTGCTCAACAGATACCTCTCCATTTATAAAACCATTTAAGAAAGCACTCTTAACATCCGTTTAAAAAAGTTTGAAATTTTTATAACATGCATATGCAAATAACATGCGAATAGCTTATAATCTTGCGACTGGTGCATATGTTTCATCATAATCGATTCATTCCTCTTGATTGAAACCTTGGCCTACAAGTTGAACCTTATTTCTAGTGATGATTCCAGACTCATTTTTCTTATTTCTAAAAACCCATTTTGTTCCAATAACAACATGATTCTTTAGTCTAGGAACAAGTGTCCATACATTATTTCTTTAAAATTGATTTAGCACTTCTTGCATAGCTAGAATTTATGATTCATTAATAAGTACTTCATCAATATTTTTGGGTTCAATTTGAGATAGAAAAGCAGTATGATTATAAATATTTTTAAGAGATGATCGAGTACTTACACCTCGTGAATGTTCTCTTAGAATTTGTTCCACTGAATGATCTTTCACATGTTTCCACTGTTTGGTTGCATCTTGTACTAAATCTTGATGATCTTTCCTGATATCTCCATATTGGACATCTTTCATTGTATTCTCTTTGTCGAGATTGAGACTATTTGTGTTATTAATACCTTCTGATTCTTCATTAATAGATTTTTTGGAGAGTAGAGGGTTAGATTTATCAAATACTACATGCATAGATTATTGTACAATCAAATTTTTTTTTATTGAATACTCTATAAGTTTTACTATTTGTTGAATACCCAAAAAAGATACCTTCATCATATTTTGCATCAAACTTTCCTAAATTATTTCTGTCATTGAGTATAAAACATTTGCATCCAAATACATGAAAGTAATCAATATTGGGTTTTTTCTCAATCCAAAGCTCATAAGGGATTTTATTTAATTTAGACTTTAACATAACTCTATTTATAACATAACATGCAGTACTTACCGCTTCGGCCCAAAAAGGCAAACTATTTTCATTAAACATTATTTTTGCCATTTCTTAAAGAGATTTATTCTTCTTCTCTATTATCTCTGTTGCCCAGATGACTAACACAAGAGGGGGGGTGAATTGAGTTGTATTTAAAAAAATAAAAATTATAAATCAAATATATAATATAAAATATAAACAAAATATAAAACAACAATAAATATAAAGAGTAAGGGTAAGAGAGAAGCAAACTCAGTATGTTAACGAGGTTCGGCCCCACTGCCTACGTCCTCGCCTCAAGCTACCCCTTGAGGATCCCCAAATCTACTATTCAATCTCCTTTAGGTGGAGATAAAAACCTATTACACCTTTGAGCAGTACCACTCCAAAGAATCTGTGTAGAACACTCTCTACACTTCCAATCACCTCACACTTGGTGATTTAACTATTCTCCGTGTAGAACACTTTCTACACTTCCAATCACCTTATAATTGGTGATTTAACTATTTCCCGTGTAGAACACCTTCTACACACACAAGGGTTATACACACCCTTTTACTGATACAAGAATTGATAGTGGGTAGGCTATCAGAAAACACTCCTCAATGAGTGAAATAAAAACAATACAGCGCAAACTATATCTCTCAAAATGAACAAGGGTTAAGGCTCAATGCTTAAAGAAGAGAGAATGAAAACTTTGAATGAATGTTGTATGCTCTTAGTGTTGTGAATGTGAAGCTCTCAAATAATCTATTTATAGGCATATGAGACTTCATATTCAAATTTAAAAAGATTAACATGTCAAAGACACCATCATTCACTTTTCAAAAATTTCAAATCAAATCTTTTTACTTTTTGCATGTGACAAAAGGAGCACACTTTATTTTTCAAAAATTTCAAATTTAATCTTTTACTTTTTGCATATGACAAAAGGAGCACACTTTACTTTTCAAAATTTTCAAACAAAGACATCTACCTTTTCCATAAGTCAAGAAAAGCATCCACCACTTTTAAAAATATTCAAATAAAACATACACATGTGAAAGATGACAATCAATCATCTTAATATTTTCAAAGTTCAAACCTTTAATCATATCATGCACATGTGAAAGATGACAATCAATCATCTTAATATTTTCAAAGTTCAAATCTTTAATCATGTCATGCACATGTGAAAGATGACAATCAATAATCTTTCAAAATTTTCAAATTTAATTTTCAAAATATTCATGCACATGTGGAAAATGTATTTTAATGCTTTATGATAAAATATTTATTTTGAACCTTAATCCTAATTTCGAATTTTTAAGAGATTTAGAAAATTACTCTATGATTTTAATGTGAACTTGTTCCCTTGTTGCTCATGCTTGGTTTCTTGATGTGTTTGATTGTATTGTGTAGACAACTTGAGCTTGAGACTCCTTTATTCTTTGAATTCATTTGTTATCATCAAAATCCATGTGTAGATTTACATGAATCTTGAAATTTTGAGTTCAACAATCTCTCCCTTTTTGATGATGACAAATACTTGATAGAACTTGAAACCTATATGAATACTTAAGCTCCCCCTGAGAATGTGCGTTAGTTTTTCAAGCAAAAATATAAATATAATTCCAAACATATATAACAAGTTTAGCAAATTAAACAATGTTAATATTCTAGTCTAAAACTTCTCCCCCTTTTGGCATCATTAAAAAAGAATCATAATTAGTTCAATAAAATATATTCCTACAATAACTAATAGACAAATAAAACGTTGCGTTAGTAAAGACTGTAGAGAATTCGGTGCGTAGCCACACGTGTTCGACAAAACCTGCAAAGGCTGGAGGCCTAGTTTCGGTAATTCGGTGCGGAAGGAAATTTTGTAAAGAGCTGAATAATTGAAACCACCCGTGCCCGACAAAACCTGCAAAGGCTGGAGGCATAGCTCTGGCAATTCGGTGCAGAGATTTGATCCGCTTGATATTGCTGAAAATTGAGATATTATCATGATTTATAAGTTTATCTTGTTCTTATTTCCGTTTCTATAAGAGCAATCCTTAAGTTTATCTATTTCGCATCAAGCTTTCTTCTCATCTTTGCAATTTGCTTGTATTCTCATTTTACAATTTTTCAATGGCTCGTAGAATTCCCTTCAGTGCTTCTCTTGATCAAGATTTGAGATATCCTTCACCTCAGTCTCAATCTATTTCTGCATCTGTCGTGGGTGCCATGAAGCAACAAGAGACTGATTTAGCTAATAAATCAGATCATGACGCCATTTACGAGCTTGTGGGTCTCGGAACTCAATACTCATCATCTATCATCGCGTTTTCTGCTCGGTTGCAGTCCAAAACTCGCAAAATTGAAAAGTTTAACGAGATTGTATCTGTACTTCAACGACTTGTTTATGAGTCAAACAAAAAAATAGTAGAGTTAAAACAACAGAATAAGGATTTGAAATCCTTGCTTACCTCTTCATTTCGATTGCCTAATCCTTTAGACAAGGATGGCATGATGATTTATGAGAAGCAAATACATTTGAATGATGAGGCTAAACGTCTCAAGTTTCTGTAGGTCATTTAAGATAATGAAATAAAAGTATCTAGCAGATATTCATGGCATGCATCATTCCTATTTCTCTTCTAATCATGCATAGTCTATCTTCTGGTAGGGGTTTTGTGAAAATGTCTGCCAATTGATCATGTGTACTAGTGAATTCTAATACAATATTGCCCTTTTGCACATGATCTCTAAGAAAATGATATCTAATTTCAATATGTTTGGTCCGAGAATGTTGTATAGAATTTTTTGAAAGATTTATAGCACTTGTATTATCACATTTGATTGAAATGTGATTGTACATAAGTTTAAAATCCTCAAGTTGTTGCTTCATGTAAAGAACTTGAGTACAACAACTACCCGCAGCAACATATTCTGCCTCAGCACTAGATAGTGTAACAGAATTTTATTTTTTACTAAACCAGGAAACTAGTGCACGACCTAAGAAGTGACATGCTCCACTAGTGCTTTTTCGATCTATTTTACAGCCAGCATAATCTGCATCTGTGTAGCTGATTATATCGAAAAATGTGTGCTTAGGGTACCATAACCCTAAGTTAATTGTACCACTAAGATATCTAAGAATGCGCTTAACTGCAATTAAATGTGATTCTTTTGGAGATGATTGAAAGCGTGCACATAAGCACACACTAAACATAATATCTGGTCTACTGGCTGTCAAATATAATAAGCTATCAATCATACCTCGATATACTTTCGAGTCAACTGGTTTACCAGTTTCATCTTTATCAAGTTTAGTGGATGGGCTCATTGGTGTTCTAGTTTCCTTAGCACCTTCCATCCCAAATTTCTTCAGCAATTCCTTAATATATTTCGATTGATTAATGAATGTCCCATTTTTTACTTGCTTAATTTGCAATCCGAGAAAGAATGTAAGCTCTCCCATCATGCTCATTTCAAATTCTTCCTGCATAGTTTTAGCAAAAACTTGGCACATATTTTCATTAGTAGCAACGAATATTATATCATCAACATAAATCTGAATCAAAAGAATATCATCATTCTCGTATTTAATGAAAAGAGTTGTATCAATTTTTCCTCTTGAAAAGCCTTTTTCAATCAAGAAACCACTAAGTCTCTCGTACCACGCTCTAGGAACTTGTTTGAGTCCATATAGTGCTTTTGTGAGTTTGAAAACATGATTTGGAGAAATATGATTTTCAAAACCTGGAGGTTGCTCAACATTTACCTCTTCATTTATAAAACCGTTTAAGAAAGCACTTTTAACATCCATTTGAAAAGTTTGAAATCTTTATAACAAGTATATGCAAGTAGCATTCGAATAGCTTCTAATCTTGCGACTGGTGCATATGTCTCATCATAATCGATTCCTTCTTCTTGATTGAAACCTTGGGCTACAAGTCGAGCTTTATTTCTAGTAATGACTCCAGACCCAAGATTCATCAAGAAATGTTTCATCAATATTTTTAGGTTCAATCTGAGATAGAAAAGTAGTATGATTGCAAATATTTCTAAGAGATGATCGAGTGCTTATACCTCGTGAAGGTTCCCCCAGAATTTGTTCCACTGGATGATCTTTCACAAATTTCCACTGTTTGGTTGCATCTTGTATTAAATTTTGATGATCTTTCCTGATATCTCCATGTTGGACTTCCTCTATTGTGTTCTCTTTGTTGAGATTGAGACTTTCCGTATTATTTATACCTCCTCTTTCTTCATCAATAGATTTCTTGGAGAGTAGAGAGTTAGATTCATCAAATACTACATGCATAGATGCTTGTACAGTCAAGGTCTTTTTATTGAATACTCTATAAGCTTTACTATTAGTAGAATATCCGAGAAAGATACCTTCATCAGATTTTGCATCAAACTTGCCTAAATTATCCCTGTTATTTAAAATAAAACATTTGCATCCAAATACATGAAAGTAACCAATGTTGGGCTTTTTCTCATTCCAAAGCTCATAGGAGGTTTTATCTAATTTAGACCTTAGCATAACTCTATTTATAACATAACATGCAGTAATTACCGCTTCAGCCCAAAAATAACTAGGCAAGTTATTCTCATTGAGCATTGTTCTTGCCATCTCTTGAAGAGGTCTATTTTTCCTTTCCACTACCTCATTTTGTTGAGGAGTTCGAAGAGTAGAAAAATTATGCACAAAACCATTTTCATCACAAAATGTTTCAATATTTTTATTAACAAACTCTTTTCCCCTATCACTTCGGATACTTGAAATAGTATAACCCTTTTCATTTTGAATTCTCTTGCATAACTTGGTAAAAGCATTATGTGCCTCATCTTTATGAGTAAGAAAGATGACCCAAGTATATCTAGAGAAATCATCAACAATAACAAATGCATAATATTTTCCTCCTAAACTTGCAACTCTATTTGGTCCAAAAAGATCCATGTGTATCAGTTGCAGTGGTCTAGTAGTGGAAATATGTTTCTTGATTTTAAAAGAAGTTTTTGTTTGTTTACCAAATTGGCATGCATCACAAATTTTGTCTTTAAGAAAATTTGCCTTTGGTAAACCTCTCACAAGATCATTTTTTGAAAGTTTGGAAATAAGTTCCATGTTGGCATGACCTAGTCTTCTATGCCATAACCAATTAGTTTCATTTTGAGCTGAAAAACAAATCACATCTTGTGAGGTAATTTCTTCAAAATCAATTGTATAAACATTGTTACTTCTAAAAGCAATAAAACAAATATTACAATCATAATCATTCAATATAATGCACTTATCCATTTTGAAAGTAACTGTAAATCCTTTATCACATAATTGACTTATGCTTAAAAGATTATGTTTTAAACCTTCAACAAGTAGAACATCTTCAATTATAAGAGAAGACTCATTACCAATTTTACCTATTCCCACGATCTTCCCTTTCGAGTTGTCTCCAAATGTCACATGTCCTTCTTCTTTAGATCTAAGATCAAAGAATTTAGTCTTGTCTCCCGTCATGTGTCTTGAACAACCACTATCTAAAAACTATTTATTTTTGTTCATGGAAGGCTTCATGCACACCTATAAAAACAATTAAAATGATTTTTCTTGGTACCCAAGTTCTTTGGGTCCTTTATTTATTAGTATTAGAAAAAACAAGATTTTTAGGTACCCATATGGCCTTGATAGTCATTGTATGTTTTCTTCTAATAGGACAACCAAGATAATTATGACCATTTCTATTACAAAAATTGCAAATAACATGTGACATATATGAAGAACTTGAGTGATTATAATAGTATCCTTTTTTAACAAAATTATTTTTATGAAAAGAATTTTGAATATTGGACTTTGATATAGAAGGATTATCAAAGAAGTTTTTATAAGGTTTGTATTTTTGTTTTGGCATATACCCCAAGCCTGCCTTATCAAAAATACATCTTTAACTACCAAAAAGTTTTTCAAAATTCTTTTTCCATTCGTAAAGTTTTCAATAATTTTTTCTAAATCAGTTTTTTTTTCTTCAACTCAAAATTTTCATCTTTCAAAACAATATTTTCTTTTCTTAAAATATCAATTTCGTTTGTTAAAAAAGAATTTTTCTTTTTCAAAACAGTATACTTGATACCCAATTTTTCAAATTCCTCATATACTTCTTCTAAAATATTTTGCAATTCTTCATATGAAAGATCTTCAATATTATCAAAATTTGTTACCTCAATGTCATCTTTAGCCATAAGACAAAGATTTGCTGATTCTCTATTGCTTGCTTCACTATCTGAGCTACTTGAATCATCATTCCACGTAGCTTTCATTGCTTTTTTGCCTTTGTTTCGATCTTTCTTTAGCAGAGGACAATCTGGCTTGATATGACCAGGTTTATTGCATTTATAACAAATTAAAGTGTCATTTTTACCTGAATCTTTCTTGGAAAACTTATTGAAGGATTTCCTTGGAGGAGTTTTATTTTTCTTTAAGAACCTCTGAATTCTTCTTATTATCATCGCAACTTTTTCATCTTTGTCTTCATTTTTCTCATCTTCATCACTTTCACTTTCATGTGGAACAGCTTTAAGTGCCAAACTCTTCTTTGAATTTCCTTCTTCTTCTCCTCTTTTCAATGTGTACTCATGGGTGATAAGTGACCCGATGAGTTCATTCACTTCGAGCTTCTTGAGGTCTCTAGCTTCAAGAATCGCTGTCACTTTTGACTCCCAACGTTTTGGTAGAGAGTTGAGAATTTTTCTTACTATCTCCATTTTGGAATAAATTTTGCCAAGAGCTGTCAAGCTGCTTATGATGTTAGTAAAACGAGTGTACATACTAGAAATAGATTCATCATCATTCATCTTAAACATTTCATATTCATGAGTAAAAATATAAATTTTTGATTCCTTGACTTGAGAAGTTCCTTCATAAGTAACTTCCAAGTTATTCCAAATTTACTTTGTTGTAGTGCAAGTCATTACTCTATTAAACTCATTACCATTAAGAGCATTATATAATAAATTCATAGCAGTTAAATTCAAAGTATAAAGTCTATCGTCTTCACGATCAAACTCTTCTTCTTCCTTTTTGACCTTTACTCCATCAATCACTTTTGTTGGAATATAAGGTTCATTTACAATACATTTCCAGATTTCTCGACCTTGAGCCTGAAGGAATATTCTCATTCTAACTTTCCAGAATGAGTAATTGTCTCCACAAAAGAGTGGAGGCCGACTGCTGGATTGACCTTCACTAAATGAAGCTGCAATGTTAGCCATAAGATTTTAACTCAAAAGATAGTTAATCTTATAATAGAGCTCTAACTCTGATATCAATTGTTACTGACCATAGGCCGCACCTATGTCACCTAACAACTGTACCTACCAGACTAGCCGGCCACCGTCTCTACCGGTACACCGTCACCCATGGTTGGAGAGTCTTGCTTCGGTGACACAGTCACAAGCGAGAGTTCCCATGAGTGATCTGCCTGTATGAACAGTACAGGTCAACTAGCTCTGATACCAATTGTTGCCCAGATGACTAACACAAGAGGGGGGTGAATTGAGTTGTATTTAAAAAAATAAAAATTATAAATCAAATATATAATATAAAATATAAACAAAATATAAAACAACAATAAATATAAAGAGTAAGGGTAAGAGAGAAGCAAACTCAGTATGTTAACGAGATTCGGCCCCACTGCCTACGTCCTCGCCTCAAGCTACCCCTTGAGGATCTCTAAATCTACTATTCAATCTCCTTTAGGTGGAGATAAAAACCTATTAAACCTTTGAGCAGTACCGCTCCAAAGAATCCGTGTAGAACACCCTCTACACTTCCAATCACCTCACACTTGGTGATTTAACTATTCTCCGTGTAGAACACTTTCTACACTTCCAATCACCTTACACTTGATGATTTAACTATTCCCCGTGTAGAACACCTTCTACACACACAAGGGTTATACACACCCTTTTACTGATACAAGAATTGATAGTGGGTAGGCTATCAGAAAACACTCCTCAATGAGTGAAATAAAAACAATACAGGGCAAACTATATCTCTCAAAATGAATAAGGGTTAAGGCTCAATGCTTAAAGAAGAGAGAATGAAAACTTTGAATAAATGTTGTATGCTCTTAGTGTTGTGAATGTGAAGCTCTCAAATGATCTATTTATAGGCATATGAGACTTCATATTCAAATTTAAAAAGATTCACATGTCAAAGACATCATCATTCACTTTTCAAAAATTTCAAATCAAATCTTTTTACTTTTTGCATGTGACAAAAGGAGCACACTTTATTTTTCAAAAATTTTAAATTTAATCTTTTACTTTTTGTATATGACAAAAGGAGCACACTTTACTTTTCCAAATTTTCAAACAAAAACATCTACCTTTTGCATAAGTCAATAAAAGCATCCACCACTTTTAAAAATATTCAAATAAAACATGCACATGTGAAAAATGACAATCAATCATCTTAATATTTTCAAAGTTCAAACCTTTAATCATATCATGCACATGTGAAAGATGACAATCAATCATCTTAATATTTTCAAAGTTCAAATCTTTAATCATGTCATGCACATGTGAAAGATGACAATCAATCATCTTTCAAAATTTTCAAATTTAATTTTCAAAATATTCATGCACATGTGGAAAATGTATTTTAATGCTTTATGATAAAATATTTATTTTGAGTCTTAATTCTAATTTCGAATTTTTAAGAGATTTACAAAATTACTCTATGATTTTAATGTGAATTTATTCCCTTGTTGCTCATGCTTGGTTCCTTGATGTGCTTGATTGTATTGTGTAGATAACTTGAGCTTGAGACTACTTTATTCTTTGAATTCATTTGTTATCATCAAAATCTATGTGTAGATTTACATGAACCTTGAAACCTTGAGTTCAACAATCTCATTTTATTGAGGAGTTCAAGGAGTAAAGAAATTATGCAGAAAATCATTTTCATTACAAAAAGACTCAATATCTTTATTGACAAACTCTTTCTCCCTGTTACTTTGGATGTTAGAAATAGTATAGCCCTTTTCATTTTGAATTCTCTTGCATAACTTGGTAAAGACATTATGTACCTCATCTTTATGAGCGAAAAAGATGACCCAAATATATTTAGAGAAATCATCAACAATAACAAATGCATAATATTTTCATCCCAGACTCGTAACTCTGTTTGGTCCAAAAATGTCCATGTGTATTAGTTGCAAAGGTCTAGTAGTGGAAATATGTTTTTTGATTTTGAAAGAATTTTTTTTTTGTTTACCAAACTGACGTACATCACAGATTTTGTCTTTAAAAAAGTTTGTTTTTGGCAAATCTCTCACAAGATTATTTTTTGAAAGTTTGGAAATAAATTTCATGTTTGCATAACCTAACCTTCTATGCCATAACCAACTATTTTCATGTTGAGCTGATAAACAAATAGTATCTTGTGAGGCAATTTCTTCAGATTCGATTGTATAAACATTATTATTTCTAAGAGTAATAAAACAAACATTGCAATCATGATTATTCAAAATAATCCACTTATCCTTTTTTAAAGTAACTGTAAATCTTTTATCACATAATTGACTTATACTTAAAAGATTATATTTTAGACCTTCAACAAGTATAACATCTTCAATTATGAGAGAAGACTTATTACCAACTTTACTTATTCCTACGATCTTCCCTTTTGAATTGTCTCCAAATGTCACGCGTCCTTCTTCTTTAGGAGTGAGATCAATGAACTTATTTTTATCTCCTGTCATGTGTCTTGAGCATCCGCTATCTAAAAATCATCTTATTTTACTTATGGAAGATTTCATGCATACCTACAAAAACAATTAAAATAATTTTTCTTGATACCCATGTTCTTTGGGTCTTTTATTTATTAGTATTAGAACAAATAAGATTTTTTGGTACCCATATAACCCTAATAGTTATTGTATGTTTTCTTCTAATAGGATAAGTATGATAGTTATGACTATTTTTATTGCAAAAATTACAAATAATATGTAACATACTTGAAGAACTTAAGTGATTGTAATAATGTCTCTCTTTGACAAATCTATTTTTAGGAAAAGAATTTTGAAAATCTGATTTTGATTTAATGGGTTTATCAAAGAAATTTTTATAGGATTTGAGTTTTTCTTTTGACATATATCCCAAGCCTATCTTATCAAAAACACATTTTTAATTACCAAGAAATTTTTCGAAATTTCTTTTTTTATTTGTGAAATTTTCAACAATCTTTTCTAAATCAGCTACTTTCTTTTTCAATTCATCATTTTCATCTTTTGAAACTATATTTTCTTTTCTTAAGACATCAATTTCATTTATTAAAAAAGAATTTTTCTTTTTCAAAGTGGCATACTTATTACCCAAATTTTCAAATTTCTCATATACCTCTTCCAAAGTATTTTACAATTCTTCATAAGGGGGATTTTCAAGATTTGTTACCTCAAGATCATCTTTAACCATAAGACAAAGATTTACAGATTCTTCATTACTTGCGTCGCTGTCTAAGATACTTGAATCATCATCCCATGTAACTTTCATTGCTTTCTTATCTTTGTATCGATCTTTCTTTAACAGTGGACAATCTATCTTGATATGTCCTGAATTTTTATATTTATAACAAATTAATGAATCTTTTTTACCTGTATCTTTGTTAGAAGATTTTTTGAAAGATTTCCTTGGAAGAGTTTTATTTTTCAAGAATCTCTTAAATCTTCTTGTGATCATTACCATCTTTTCATCATCGCTTTCTTCATCTTCATCGTTTTCACTTTCATAAGAAACGGTTTTGAGTGCCAAGCTCTTCTTTTGCTTTCCTTCTTCTTCTCCTCTTTTCAATGTGTACTCATGGCTAATAAGTGACCCGATGAGTTCATTTATTTCAAATTTTTTAAGATCTCTAATTTCAAGAATCGCCGTTACTTTTGATTCCCAACGTTTTAGCAAGGAGTTGAGAATTTTCCTTACTATCTCCAAGTTGGAATAAAATTTATCAAGAGATGTCAAACTATTTATAATATTAGTAAAACAAGTATACATAGAAGAGATAGATTCATCATCATTCATTTTAAACATTTCATATTCATGCATAAAAACATAAATTTTTTATTCTTTGACTTGCGAAATTCCTTCATAGGTTACTTCCAAGTTGTCCCAAATTTCCTTTGCTGTCCTGTAAGTCATTATTCTGTTAAATTCATTACCATTGAGAGCATTATATAGGAAATTCATAGCCATTACATTCACAGTATAAAGTCTATTGTTTTAGCGATCAAACTCTTCCTTTTCCTTTTTGACCTTTATTCCATCAACAATTTTTATTGGAATATAAGACCCATTTACAATACATTTCTAGATTTCTGGACCTTGAGACTGAAGAAATATTGTCATTTTAGTTTTCCAGAAAGTATAATTATCTCCACAAAATAGCGGAGGTCGACTATTAGATTGACTTTCAACGAAAGTATCTGCAATGTTAGCCATATAATCTTAACTCAACAGATAGTTAATCTTATAACAGAACCCTTGCTCTGATACCAATTGTTGCCCAGATGACTAATACAAGATGGGGGATGAATTGAATTATATTATAAAAATTAACACTTATAAATCAAATATACAATATAAAATATAAACGAAATATAAAGCAGAAAGAAATGTAAAGAGTGTGGTAAGAAGAAGCAAACTCAGTATTATTAGGAGATTCAACCCCATTGTCTACGTCCTCGCCTCAAGCTACCTCTTGAGAATCTCAAACTCACTATTCAATCTCTTTTAGGTGGAGATAGAAACCTATTACACCTTTGAGCAGCACCGCTCCAAAGAATTCGTGTAGAACACCCAGGAGCGGAATTAGGATTTGATATTTGGGGGAGGCGATTGATAAAATATGTAGTATATGTGAATATAAGTTTTTTATTTGCGCATGTTTATATATAAAAACAATAATCATATGTTATAAAATTATATATAAAAATACATGTTTATAAATCATCTTTTTTTTTAATTTTTGCAATTTGTTAAAGCCCATTACAAAAAAAAATGAACTTAAGATTTCTCCTACAAATTAAGCTCGATAATGATCTTTCATGAAATAAAATTCATCTATTATTATTTCTAAAGTGAAATTATTGACAATAATTTCTCAATATAAATTAGCAAATGATATGTAAAAAATTCATATTTTTAGTCATCTACATAGTTTAGATAATCTAAACATATCTTAAAAATTTAGTTGTATCAGCAGATCAAGTTAAAGTGGGAAAGATAATTTGGATGTAAATAAAAATTTAGAGTGAGATTAGGTAAGTATTAAAATTTAGAAAAATAATTTTAATAAAATTTTTAGAGGTTCAAGAATTGGGGGGGCAAATTTTTTATTTTTTGATAAATTGGTATGTAAATTTTAATTAATAAACTATATATATTTATATCCTATGTATAATTTTTAAAAATGTTTGGGGGGGGGGGCAGTAGCCCCCCCTAGACCAGGGTCAGTTCCGCCCCTGAGAACACCCTCTACACTTCTAATCACCTCACACTTGGTGATTCAACTATTATCTGTGTAGAATACCTTCTACACACACAAAAGTTATACGCACCCTCTTACTGATACAAGAGTTAATAGTGGATAGACTATCAAAGTACACTTCTCAATGAGTGGGATAGAAACAATATAGCGCAACCTATATCTCTCTAAAAAAGAACTAGAATTAAGACTCAAAACTTTAGAAAAGAGAGAATGAGAGTTTTGAAAGAATGATACAAAACTTAGCAATAGATGTGTAAGCTCTTGTTGTTGTGATTTTACAAAATTTAAGTGAGTTATTTATAGGCAAATGGATCACACTCAATCATCTTCTAAATTCAAAATTCAAATTTTGATGAAATCATTGCATATATTATTCAATTTTCAAAATTTAAATTTTTGAATGAAGTCATTGCACATGTCATGCACATGTAAAATATAATTTTTGAAAATAAAACTTTTAATGAGATCATTGTATATATCATGCACATGCAAAATATAATTTTTCAAATTAAAGTTTTTAATCATGTCATGCATATTTCATGCTTATGTTATGCATAAAAAAAATACAATTTAATGCTTTATGAGAAAAGACTAATTTTTGAGCTTTAATCTAATTTCGAATTTTATTAAGAGATGTACAAAAATAATCTATGAGTTTTATTTGTAGACTTGTTCTTTTATACTTGATGTGCGCTTCGCTCCATTGCGTAGATAATTTGAGTTTGAGACTTAAATTTATTTGTTATCATCAAAATCTACATGTAGATACGAAATTTAAAATTTTGGATTCAACACTTATCTTCTGTGATGGCGAGAGTGAGTTGCAAGAAAGAGAGTGAGTTACTAAGAAAACAATCGAGCAATCGAGCGAGAGAGGAGAAAATCAAAAATCGGTTATCGGATATTACCCAATTAAAAACAAAACGGGTCGAAAACGATATCGACTAAGGAATTCTCGATTAAAACAAAAATGGGTCGGCCATTTTGATATCGGTCAGTTTAGAATGACGGTTTTTTTGTTCACTCCTGAATTCAACTCTTCCTAAAATAATTTCTTTTCTCTTATTTTGGGTCTTGAGCTCCTATAAGAATTTTTGGAAATTCAAGTATTTTTTTAAATACATTGGCTATATCAGGGTATAAAATAGTTTTATCTCATTTCATCATTACAATTTTTTTTTATACAAAATATAATAAATAATTAATTTTTTTCAAATTTCAAAACAATAATAGTATTCAACTTTAAATTTTTATATAAAATCATTTCATCTCATCTTAATATCAAAACATGACCTTATTAGATCTATAATTGGTTGTTATTTTCATATTAAAATCAAACCTATATACTTTTTTTCCCATCTACATATACAGGAATAAAATATATTGAAGAAATATCGGAATGATTCATTCTCATTGTAAGTCGATGTGAAAAGAAAAAAAAAGAACTTAATAAAAAATATGAAATTCAATTTTAATTTAATATCTAAGCGATGTACATGATATATTTCTCTTATGGGTGGCAAATCACATTTTCGTATTGTATTCTGTCGTATCAAATCATGAATATTCGATTACGTAGGAAAGTTACTGTACATCAAATATATGTTAACATCTTGACGCTAGATATAATAACGATTATTCTGCAGGCTAGTTTCAACAGATGAATTCACAGGGAAGAATACAAGAAATTCGCCCAAAATACAGAGAATACATACGTCTTTGAGAAAAAAATTGAATGTTACCAAATGAAAAATTGTCGAAAATCAATTCACAAGCCGGACTGTATAGCTAAAATTCGACTGTAACTGAATTTTATCAAAAATGGAAAATTTTCGAAAATAACGTAAAATTGAAATTCAAAATCAAATAAGCAATCTACAAAAAATCCGGAACAAATCGGATTTAAAATGACTTCCTAACAGACATACGAAATATTACCAAAAATAATAAAAAATAACTAAAAACAATGATTCGGAAGGAAAAACAGTGGAATTTGAGGTCAAAAAAGGGCACATGGAGCCATACTCGATGTGGACAGCGTGCATGTCGAAAAGAGCTTTCCGAATTGGGGTCTTATGCGCAATTCTGACACCCGTAGCCAAAGTTATGGTCAAAAGATTGAAATGCACCTAAAACTCCCCAAATTAGAAAGAGATCACGATCACTTCTGACCTTTACGCTAATCTGCCAATTCATGGTACCTCATCGCCATCAATGTGCAATCAAACAGCTCAGCATCATCTGTCTCGGATCCCCCTACATCACATCTTTCCTACACTTTTCTCTGTGTACACTTGTGATTTTTTAGTTCTCTTTTCAATGGCAAATCATTCTAGTGATCGTTGGTGGTTTTCTTCTTAGTCATGTGATCTTTTTAAGATGGGTATGATGAAACAACTATTGATAGAGACTAAGACTTCTGCATTATCCCTGGATAGGGGGAAATATCTTCGCATCATAGAGAGGAGACGTAAGACCACTAAGGAGATGGTTTTTAGCCAAAGTTGTACTCATTGGATGGTTAACATTTTGGAAGAATGTAGCTTTTCGGCAGGTAACAAAACAATCTACAAATCGTATTGGGATGGCTCAAAGGTTGTATTTGTGCATTGTCGATCGAATGCTTTTGGACATTACTTGGAAATAACTAAGTATGTAGGCAATGAGCGTTGGGGTCCTCTTGTAATATCAAAAGGCATAAAGGGAGGGGGATGGATGGGGATGGATGTACCTTTCTAGGGAAATGAAAAATACATTGCCTGTATATGATTAAGCAAACAGAAAACTAGTTATGGTTCCTTCCATGGACAAGAGGAGAGAAGTTGTAAGGCAGATGAAGTCTTATGCAGATGTAGCGTTGGATGGTATAGGGAGTAGGGGGCTGTGCGTGGAGGAAAGAGCCACCTTTCGACATTTAAACAAAACAAAAAGGGGGAGGGTAGGAGACGTGAAGGCTAGTAATTGTAGTAGTTGAATTATACTTGAAAGGCCGTTTGCAGAAGATGAAGTGTACAAAGTAATTAAAAGTATGGCATGTGACAAGCCTTCACGTCTGGACAAATTTACTATGGGATTCTTTTAGACTTGTTGGGAGGTGGTTAAGAAAAACCTTATGCAAATCTTTCATGATTTTCATACTTATACTACTTTTGAAAAGAGTTATAATTCTACTTTTGCAGCACTCATTCTTAAAAAGATGGGGTTTATGGATATTAGAGATTATCGCCCCATTAGTCTTGTGAATGGGGTGTATAAGATTCTCTCTAAAGTCCTTACAAATAGATCGAGCTTAGTGATGTAAAAGCTAATTTTGAAGCTGCAAAACACCTTTATTAATGGTAGACAAATTCTCGACTCTATCTTTATTGCAAATGAAGTTTTGCATGGAAGATTAAAATCTAGAGAATCCAGGCTGCTTTGTAAATTAGACATGGAGAAACTTATGACCATGTCAACTGGCGATTCTTACTCTATCTTATTGCTAGATGTGGCTTTGGGAGAAAATGATAGAAATGGATAGAGTTTTGTATCTCTTCAGCAAGATTCTTTATCTTGGTGAATGGATCACTGGTTGATTTCTTCAACTATTCTCGTAGGTTGAGACAAGAAAATTCTTTTTCTTTGCTACTTTCTTTATTCATCATAGAAGCTCAAAGTAAGATGATTGAGATACTGGTGGATATGTAGTTTCTTCATGGTTTTTCGATGGGGAATAGCAACCTTAACATCACTCGTTATTTGCGAATGACACTCATTTTTTGCAGTGCAAATAGTGGACACATTCAAACCTTAAGGGCACTTTTCCTTTGCTTTGAAGTTGTATTAGGTTTGAGAATTAACCTTTCAGAATTTAAATTAGTATAAGCAGAGGTGGTATGAGGCCTTTTAAGTAAATGGTTGTGAATGTACTAATTTGAAAGGGATGCCTTTTGGAAATTGGTAATAGACTCAAAATTTAGAGAGGTTTTGGGAGGTTGGTGCTCGAATGAGGTACGAGGCACATATGGCGTGGGGTTATGGAAATATGTAAGGGGACATTGGGAGACTTTTCGAGAACATGAATGTATTGTGGTGGGTGATGGCTCTCGTATTAGATTTTGGAATGATAATTGGTGTGGTAACTGTAGCCTTTAAGATACATTTCTTACTATTGTCAAACATGCAAGAAACAAGGATTCTGCGATTTCTAATCTTTTGGCTCTTTTAAATGGATCCCCCAATGGAATATTGATTTCATTAGAGTGACTCGAGATCGAGAGGTGGAGATTATTTTAGAGTTCTTTGCAGCTTTATATTTAGTAATTATTCCAAGTGGTATTAGGGATAAGATGTACTGGAGTCACTCTAAGAAAGGAAACTTCTTTGTTAAATCATTTTACCCAGTTTTAATGAGTCTCGATTTCACTATATTTTCATAGAAGAGTATATAGCAGACGAAAGTTCCTTCGAAAGTGGCCTTTGGACAAGATCTTGACTAAAAATAACCTAAGGAAGTGTTGGGTAATAGTTCTTGATTGGTGTTGTATGTGCAAGAAGTATGGAGAATCAGTAGATCATATATTTCTACACTGTGAGGTGGCTAGGGTTATGTGGGATGATTTTTTTCCAAGTGTTGATTTTTTATGGGTCATGCCTCTCAAATTGGTGAATTTCCTCACTAGTTGACGATACATTTAGGGTAACTTGCAGGTGGCAGCCATATGGTATATGATTATTATTTGTTTGTATTAATGTATTTGGAGGGAAAGAAATGCAAAAAAATTTGAAAATTGTGAGAGAACAGTGAATTAACATAAACTTTTTTTGAAAATTGTGACGGTCTAAGTGTTCATGGCCTTTTATTATTATTATTATTATTATTGTAAACCCTAACTAGGTGTTGCTTATGTATATTACATGTGCACCTGGACTTTGTCATGTTTTATTAATAAAGTTTCTATTATTGCCTATATATATACATAAGAAAGATTATTTAATTATGGAGGTCAACTTGAATGCAACTCGTTTAGTTAAATGTGTCAAACTTCCAAATCCTAACTTAGCCCATTTAGATAATTGGTCGTGACGTATAACCCGTTTTAACTTGTTTAATAAAAATATATATTAACACGATATGACTCTTTTAAACTCATTCGTTTCTTGTAAATGAGTTGAACTAAAACACATAATTCATTTTACCTGATTAACATATAGTTGAAATATGTTTATTAATAACCAAAATATATTAAAAATTATATATCAATATTTTTCATATTTTAACATATAATAAAATAAATATTACAAACCATACAATAACAAATATAAGCATAGGTTTAAAATTACAATCCTAACAACAAAATTATAAAAATATAAGCATATTGAGTAAGAAATATAAGCATATTGAGTAAGAGCAATATTGAAATTTAATAATCATAAAATTTTAACTTTGAGGATACAACAAGAATTTATATTTTCAAATTATATCAGAAATATTTGCGAGTCCAAATAGATCATTAATGAGTTAAGCAAATTGACTGGTTAGTAACTCACTAATGAATCATGTCTTAATAGATCAATCTATTTTAATCCAAATTTATTAACATCAAACTCAATTATATTAATTTTATATTATGTTCGTATTAAATTAATATTTACCACCCCTAAAATTTTCTCAACGCCTTGTATGCAAACTTGGAATTTGTAAAAAAAGAAAAGTTCGTTAGAATTGGGCCAAAGAATAGGGCCGCCAACTTCAAACAAAACCTATCTGCTGGCCCAAAGCAACTATTTTCTCCCAGTCCACCCGGCACCCACTCGGAATCGGCATCAGTCCCCACTACAATTTTCAGCTATCTCCAAGGCTCCAATCGAAGCGAAACCATGGCAGCGGCTCTAGCTCGAGTCTCGAGGAAAGCCCTGCACCCAAACCACGCCAGTCTTCTTATACAGCGTGCCCTCGCCACCGCTGTTGAAGCTGCATCGCCATCTCCATCGCCACCGGCGGCACTGAAGAAGATCACGGAGTCGCCAGATCGCGTGCGGTGGGACTACAGAGGACAGAGGAATATAATACCGCTTGGGCAGTGGCTCCCGAAGGTCGCCGTTGATGCCTATGTGGCCCCGAACGTCGTGCTGGCCGGTCAGGTTACCGTCTATGATGGAGCCTCCGTCTGGGCCGGCTCCGTCCTCCGCGGCGATCTCAACAAGATTACTGTCGGATTCAGCTCCAATATCCAAGAACGCTGCGTCCTTCACGCTGCCTGGTCCTCCCCAACAGGTTCCACTTCGTTCTATTTGGCTCTGTTGTTTGTTTGCTGAGAATTTGTCGAGGAAAAAGTGCGTCTTTTTTGGTTAAGGCGTGTGTTTTTGTCTTGAATTTTCTGGTTGAGGATGTATGTTTGTTGGGATTTAAAGATTCTGTTGACGGGTCTTAGCATAAAGTTTGTGAATTAACTAAATCTGTCAAGCTGAGGATTAGGCCCAATGCGGTTTATTATTTCATACCTTTGTGGACAATGTAACTTTAACTGGAATTTATAGTAGCACAGCTTCCTGGACTCGTGTTACAAACGGCCGATTGTTAATTGGATGGAAAAGAAAAGAAAAAATGGAAATTTCTTTTTGTCCAATTCGTGATTGTTTGCCTGAAGTATATGATAGAGAAAAGAAAGTATGTTTTACATTGAATTTTGAGGTCAAGGATGTATAATTCTTGACTTCTGTGGCATTTTTTCAATGTTTCAGAGTGTAAATTTGTGGATTAAGTGAGCGTGTTGTTCCAACTTTGTTTAAAATTTCATAGATTCTCTGACAATTGAGTTAGGGTTTATATTTTCAAAAAGAAAACATATGGATCACTTTTTGCTGTCGGGTGGTATGGTAGGGATATCGTTATTGTGTTAAAATATGCACTGGAACATTTGTTGGTCCGTGTGATCATTTTTCTTGCCCCTTTCTCTTAGCCTCTCAGAGTTTTGTAGTCAATGCCAGGACCAATTGGTTTCATTTTTTTTTTCTTTTATATGTCATTCTGTGGAAATTAGATGCATATATTGGTTGGTTGTTGGTGTTAAAACATATTTCTGATGTTGAAAATGTTTCTTCACGATCCTTACAGAATTATTCAATCTTGAGGGACATGAATTGAGGTCTGTTTTCAATATGGAATTAATTTGAGCTTTTTCTGATTTCTCTTTTCCTTTTATGTTCTTCTTGTAATCAAGAATCCACAGATCGTGGAGGGTTTTCTTTGGATGCTTTTGCATATATGATAGATTAGGTGTTGTTTCCATTAAAGTCAGTCGATTACCTTAACTTTTTGAAAGATCTCTAACACCAAAAAGAAGGTCTCCATTACCATTAGAGTAGGGCGGGCTGTGAATAAAGGGGATGTGAATGATGAATAATAATTTGGAACAGTAGCAGGTGCTATTTATTTGAAAGTCGATTGATTACCTTAGATTATTGAAAGTCTCTGGCACCCAAAACAATTGTTGCTTAATGGTTGGGATGTGAATGATGCATGGTAGATTAGAGCATCAGTATGCCCAATTTATGGAAAAGTCTGTTGATTACCTTCATTACTGAAAGATCTCTAACACCAAGAGTTTCTCTCTCTCTCTCTCTCTCTCTCACCCATACACACACACACACACAAACTTTATGCTTCCACTCACCTTCATGGAGTGGCCAATTGTTGACTATTAGCCAAGTATGTAGTAATAGATCTCACAACTAGAACTCGATTCAATTTAGGCTTTCTATTTCCTGAAAACAATCTTGTGTTGGGGTTCTTGATTGGTACTTGTACTTCTTGTAATCTGTGCTAGGCCCATCAGTGAGTCTTGGAGTTGACTCATGGTTGTGTCCTGGTTTAGTTTTCTTGATGTACGCACATCACAATCATGAAACTATTAAACTTCTCCATTGTGTTTGCTGTTGTTTTATCCTTAGTCATCAACTTGCCCTGGAGCTGGCACTCCTAGCTGATTATCTCACTTTATACTTACAAAAGTCAACTTTTTAAGTTTTGAAAATGTATTACTCGTATCCTCCTAAGTAGAGACTGGCTTTGGTTAGGTTCTTCTTTATTGACATAAAACAATCATCACAACTATAAACTTGATGAAGGTGTGATTTGATCCTAAGTCCCGACAGGCATTATTAGCAGCCTAGCTGGTACGTTAGGTTAATAACTTAATACCTATCCATAATATAAATAAAAAAGGCTGGTTTCTTCAGTTGATGTAATCAGGTTGTTGCCTCATCAGAAATTTCCTTCAATCTATTTTTTTATGTGGTTGTCCCCCCCCCCAAAAAAAAAAAACAAAAGTTCTGCATGCCCCCCCTTTTTTAATATGCCATTGTTAAATAATGAGAATATGGTGAAATTTCCTGGTAATTTGAGTCCTTTTGTGCACCATTGTTTTTACTGGGACTGATTTTTTTACTAACATGTATGGCACTTTTTCTTATTGGAGATAGAATTGGGAGGAAATAGTAAATCCCTTATCATAGACCTGCCAAATATCTTCATAACATGTGAAACTCTTTCTCATGTATCAGGCTTGCCAGCAGATACATCTATTGACAGATTTGTGACCGTTGGTGCATACAGTCTTCTGCGATCCTGCACAATTGAACCAGAGTGCATTATTGGGCAACACTCCATTCTTATGGAAGGTTCCTTGGTGGAAACCCACTCCATCCTTGAAGCTGGGTCCGTGGTTCCCCCAGGGAGAAGAATACCAACTGGTGAACTTTGGGCAGGAAATCCGGCACGATTTGTGAGGAATCTGACCCATGAAGAGACCTTAGAAATCCCAAAACTTGCTGTTGCAATTAACGATCTGAGCAAAGAACATTCCTCGGAGTTCCTTCCATACTCTACAGTTTATTTGGAGGTTGAGAAGTTGAAGAAGTCTTTGGGGATATCCATTTGATCATGTTTGTTGTCATTTTTTCGTGCATCGAATTTTTGAAGTTTCCCTGTAACAGAAAATAAGCAGGTCCTAGACATGAAGCAAGCTTTTAAATTTCCCTATGTATTTGGCTTTGCTAGCTGTTTAAAGAGTTGTTTGGAAGTCTGAGTCCAAAGATGTTAACATCAATGATGGAAGTCACTTGTCAAGAAATTTTTCGTTTATGCCTTTTCCCTAATCTCTTTAAGCTCTTTGTGTGTTCATCACTCGCCCTGCGGGTCATTTTCTGGCATGATTGATGGCATTCCTTCTCAGGTTCTCTGTTTTTATGGAGCACATTCAGATTCAAGATCATTATTACCAAATTCTTCACCTTTTTAACTCAAAACAGGTCATAAATCATAACTGAGAACTAAACTTTTTCAATAGATGATTGCAGTAAAGACAAACAGGTCTCAGTGTGGGTTTGAGACCAAAAAAAATCAAATGCAGATTTTATTTGAGCTTACAAGTCTTCAACCAAACTTTGTTTTGTTATAACGTTTGTAAATCTAGTTGGTTATTTGGCAGTTGATGACCTGGCAAATCTTCAGAGTCAAAACGGCTGAGATTCTACTACTCCAGGGCCAAACCTAATTTCATTTCCAAAGTCATATACCTTCATTTTCTCAATTAAACCATTAGGTACATGGTGGAGAGGATGGGACAAGAGATTAGGTATGTGTTTCTGGGTTGGCGGATTGTCTTTGTGCATTTAGTGGTGAGAATGGACGGGCCATTGCCTGGTTTAACTTTTGAGTTAATTCGATTCATCTCATCTCATTTAATCATTACAAATTTATCAAATTTTCACAGAAAATAAAATAAATAATTAAACTTTTTCAAATTTCAAAATAAAAATAATATTAAAAGGATATATCCTAATACAACTTTCAACTTTTATTTCAACTCAATTCAACTGAAAAAACAAACCAACCTAAGAATCCTTCCCCACCCATAAAATCTAGCAATAATTGCAAAATAATTTTAGCAATTTTCACCATATTAGGTATTAATTATATGATATTAAAACCTTTTCAACAACCTTATCTCTTGGTATGACACCACCAACAAGAATAGTGATTGTATTTTAGTAGGACCAAAATGCTTAGGACAACCTAGAGGCAAGGAAATAGGATTCGATTATTACTGAGTTTCTATTTTTGTTAGAATTTATACTGTTGTCACCGTTATTTTATTACCAAGGGTCTAACTCCACTAAACGTGATGTGGACAATGCCATCATCCAGATTCCAACCTTCAAGCATCACATTCAGGATGACCTAAAAGAACTCTGCATCATGAACTAACATTTCATAATAGAAATAAATGAATTTTTTTGTTATCTCTTCATTCTTTTAAAAAGAGAGCCCCATGGAAAATGTGGTCAGAAATTCATAATGTGTGAAATTTACTAGGTTTTGATTAACTAGTGTATGGGCCAGTTCCAGTTCATGCCTTCATGATCAGTTGGAAAGTTCTACCTCTCAATGTTCTGGTGCATCTTGTGACTAAATATACCATACTTTTTATATCCATTTAATTTTGATTTATTTCAACTAGTGTCATGCCTAAATATAATAGAAAATGATTTGCTCAAGTTCTTGCCTAAGGGTCTCAAGTATGAGAGGAGTAAACATAAGTGAATCTAGACCTGTTCATCCGGGAATTCGGGTTCGAATAATGAATAATTTTCTTGAACCTCTTAGGTAAAAATGCCAAAATTATTGAAAAATAGAGAAAATTTCAAGGCCGGATCCGGATGAACAGGTCTAAGTGAATCATACAACTTTTACTACTATCCGTGTGAATTTTTAGGACAACATTTTAAGTTCAATAAATTTTGCAGATCTCATTTCATGTGTCTATCTTTCTCTCCTTTTGAGACCCTCAAATTCGAGTAAAAACTTGTGGGGATCTTGATTCAAATGTCAATCAATATTGTCAACGTAAAAACATCTATTTTCTTTTTCTTTTTTTTTTACTTTGATTTTAAAAGTTGGAGTGCATAGATCAGAACATGCATAGGGTTATAATAGAGTTAATTATAACATACCATTATTGCAGATGATGGCAATTATGCATATGCAGTAATTTAAAACCACTAGAAACGCTTTTAGACTTAAAAAGGAACCTTCTTTGACAATGTCATCAACCACTATACATGCCTTGTAGAAGACTTAATGGGGAAACATCTCCTATCAATTGAATTCTCTTTTAATTAATTATTAAACCAAAGATTATGACGTCTCAACCATCCAAATTATAATGCTAATCCATTCATCTATTTCTCCCACTTTCTTCTTCTTAATTTCATTTTCTGCCCCCAGTTTGCTGTCATGGGTATATATATTATTGCAACAGGCAACAGGCACGAATTTGAACATGGAGGAGTTTCAAATGATCAGAAACATGGTAGAGATCCTGAACATGGTGATTGTTTCATCATTCATCAGTACTCATCTTCTTGAACGGGTAAGTAAGGAGAAAACACATGGGGATGTTGGAACGGTTCAATCAAATCAAATCTCCCAAATAAGGGTTCTGGGTCCTTTGATCTGATTGAGCCGTGCCAATATCATCCTTTGCTTTACTATGCCCCTTAAGCATGACTTACACACACACACATACGTAAATACATACATACATACATACATACATACATACATGCATGCATGCATGCATGCATGGATGGACGCATGCGTGTGTCTGATCTCTAGGAAAAGCTAGCTTATGCTAATTCTTTTAGATCAAAGCTGGCGGATCAAGGTCCCAGAAATAAGCATTCTCAAATACCTTTTTTTTTTAGTCTCCGAAAACTATAGTCTGAGAAAGTAGTGCATATAGTTCCAGTTCCAGCAGTGTATGAGTCTCATTTTTAATACCCTTCAAAGTCATTCTTCCTTTAGCGAAGCTACTTCAGAACAACTTTCAACTTTTTTTTGAGTCTTTTTCCTCATTTGTTTTTCTTTTCTTTCTATATTGTGTAGAAAACTAAAATTATAATCCATATTGTTCATACTATAGACAGAGTACATGGCGGAAATGCAGTCAGCTGCAAAGTGCATCCTCTAGCACCATTTCCCTTATTCTGGTGTGCTTCTAACCTATTCAGAGAAGGATAATTTTTATTTTATTTTTTATATAAGTAATGCCATATACAAGTAGATTTGTGGACCAATTAATGCACCAATACATGTATATTGGTTGCCTTCATATCTTTTATTTTAAATATAAGTGTTTTATTAAAGTTTACATTTTCATCTCAACATTGGTGCGCGTATTGGTGCACAAAGTGCTTACAACTAAAATTTTCTTTTTTTACTAATGCTAGGTGTCTGGGAACAGCGTCTTGATTAATTTCAAGGGTGCACAAACTCTCGACAAGGAATTTCTTGCAAATATACCTTAGATAATTTTAAGAAAAAATGCCTCAATCGTTAGTTCCTAAAGATTGTATGTAACCTTGGAGATTAGAACCTTTTTTTTTTATTAGTACTGGGTGTCTGGGAACATCTTGACTATTAAGGGTGCACAATCCATCGATAAGGAATTTTGTGGCTAGTGTACATATGGTAATTAAGGAAAATATTTTAATCTAATGGCTCCTAGAGATTATTTGCAACACAATGGATTTGAACCTTAGACCTAGAAGGAGCATACTCCAAGTTTAAGACTTTTACCACTTGAGCTAATCCTAGGTATTCAGATAAGGATAAATACACAAGTTTCTTACAACTCTAAAATGGAAGACAATAATGTTTTGGAATTCAAATCGAAAGGATAAGTCAAAATTCATATAATATCTGTCTTTATCTGAGTGAGAAAGAGAGATCTTGAGGGCTGCTCATGCTGGCAACAACGTCAAGATACTGTATTCCGACAATAAAACTTGATAGGTTGGGCGGTTTGAGATCCAACTCAATTTGATCCGATGGTGGGGCCATGCTGTCAAGGAATCGATTCTCCTTTCTTTTTTTTCTTTTTTTCTTTTTTTTTTTCTCTGAAGAATTGATTCCTTTTTACCATAACGCTTTGTGTTTTAACTCACCGTGTACTATGAGACCTAAGAAAACTGATTACCTTATTGGCAACTTCGAGGTGCTCTACTTTTATTTGGCAAATTCTAAGATTTTAATTGTCATATGATTGGAAAAACTCAGCTTCATCATGATCAACTAGACTTGAAAAAAATATACTCCCAGCTCTCCCACTCAGCTCCTCCCTTCTTTCAGCCCAACTTTTTATAGCTTTCTACTATATTTTCCTCTAATTTCCTTAGTTTTCTTAAGTTTTTTTAGCTTTTTCTCTACAATCGAAGAAATCTCTAATCTGCTGCTTGCTGGGTCTCTTTGACCACCACGTGTCGGGTTTTTGGACTCAGCTACCACCGATCTATAGGAAGGGAGGTTCAAATCGATTAAATGTGCGGTGCGTAGTGCCCACGCGCCATCGTATCAGATGCCCACCCTTGCCTCCACGTACGACTCAATTATGTTCAGCTGCTTGGGTTTTCTTGTTTTTGGCTACACATTCTTTCTCCAGTGTTGCGCGTGCTCCTCATGCGCCGCCACCGCCGACTGTGGTCCCTCTCTGGTGTGTCGATTTTTCTTCTAGTTGCTATTTTTTATTTTTTATAACCAGCGATCTAGTTCAAACAGACGTGAGAATCCTTTCTAGCCATTCTTGGTCGATAGAATGCAGCAAACCGCCTCCTGTTGCGACTTTTAATCGCAGTTTTATAATCTATTTATCAAACTATAACTTTGAAACTGTTTTTTGTGACATCCCCTTAATCGGGATTGGTGATGTGACTCTGAAATTGTTTTTCTACTCTTTTCTATTTTTTTGATGTCTGTTGTGTGTTTATCATATTGAGATGATTGTTAGGACTCCCACCTCACTAAATTCTTTATCAATGTATCAATTTTATGCTATATATATTATGCTTGCCTTTAAAAAAAAAATTAGACTTGAAAAGAGAAAAAGATATTTTGCGCAACGAGGATGCTGTTCTCCTGTGGTGACAAAAATTAGCACAAAGAACAAAAGAGATCATCTGAGCTAATGAGCAAATAGATTAAATTGATTAAAACAAACAAAAACTTGACAGAAGAAAGCATCAAGAACCAGAGGCTGCTAACCAAATTGCGGACTTCACACTGAAATATATAAATTAAGTTCTGTTGTTTTCACTTTGGGTAAGGAATGAAGTCTATGTTTGACAGCAACAGCAATGACAGAAGGGGCAAGGGGATGACATAAACTAAACATAAGCATTGAATTGAGAGAAGTTTTAGTATCCATAGAAAATAAGTTAATCCAGATAAATATGCAAGAAACCGAACAATCAACACACAAATGATAATTGTAATAGAAAAAAAGTATTCACATTCATACAAATACAAACAGCTCAGGCCCCAGGGGCAGCAAGACCACCTAGAACGGTATTAATTTGAAGGCAAAACAGAAATATCAATCTGAAGGAATACAAAAGAAAAGTATTGTTGCCTGCCATAATAATATTAATGCTCAGGACATGCCAAGGTATACGACATCACTAGATAAATAGTGCCATAGACGCGCATACAGCGAGCAGAGCCCTCTTTGTTGCTTTCTCCAAGCAAGCTTGAAAAGCCACGTCCAATTTCTCCTCTGCAAAATATTCCTGCAAATGGAATACCGGGAAAGCTCTCCGTGAATCGAGAGCTATAAATCTTGCATTTTGAGGAAAGCATATCATCATAACATGAGAAAATAAGGCCTCCAAAAATTTCCTTCTTAACAGCAACAGCCCTCATGCGATGACAATTACTGGAATTTCCGTCTGGCTTCAAACTTTTGAGGTTTGAGGAGTCATCAACACATGAGGATAATGCAGTATCGGGATCTGATCGGTAGAACTGGAAGTAATCACCAGTTTTGATGTTAGTACCATTGACATAAAGGCACCCTTCATCTGTTCTGTAAATAACCAAAAAACTAAGGATGTTACTATGAAAACAAAAAGGAAGGCAACGAAAAACTAGCCGCCACAATTACAATACAAGTTGGGCAGCAACAAAACAAAATTCATTTAAGCTGTTTCAAACAGTTACCCTTGAATTCCATGGAATGCCAAGGATGTTATCCACCTTGGTTTCTCTGACCCAATATAGCATTTTCTCCGTTTGGTAACCCTAATGTACAGCTTAGAAGAATTGATACAACTTCCTGGCTGTAAACATATTTCATTATATAAGAATCAAAGGTATAGAAAGAAGCTAGAAAAAATGATATAGGGCAAGTTTCTACTTTCATTCTACACAACCTTCATAGGCCCCATCCCCTCTCTCCATGTGTGTGCGTGTGTGGATTTTCGAGTCCACAAACTATCTGAACTTCTATTAAAACCCTAGTTAACATATAGTTAAAGACACCAATAATATACAATGAAACAATGAGTCAATGATCACGCACAACCTTTAAGAAAATAGAGCTGTCTAGTAAATAATATTTCAACTATTATACTGCATCTAAAGCATCAATAATTCAATATAGACTTCCACAAACCCACCCCAAACATCCTATTTTTGGCAAGAATTCCAAATTCAAGCTGGGAGATGGGGCTAAGATATATTTGGCATGTCACCTGGTGTGGGGATTTACCTCTTAAGGTTGTTTACCCTAACCTTCTCAGGATAACAGAGACAAAAGGGCTGCAGTGGCTGATTCCTATCACTTTTCTAACAATTTGACCTATCACTTTCTAACAATTTGATAGATGGTCTGTAGAATTTATTAGAGATGTGCAGGATTGGGAAGTATGTGAAGTTTTTGATCTTTTAGAAAGTTTATATGGGATGAAGCTTGATCAGGACAGGAAGGGCAGTCTGCTGTGGGCGCATACAGTTAATTCCAGATTTTCAGTGAGTTCTTTTTATAAGATGTTAACCAGTCATGGGGTCAAAGACTATCCCTGGAAATGTATTTGGAGAGCCAAGGTGCCTAGTAAGGTTGCCTTTTTCTGCTGGCTGGTGTCCCTTGGGAAAATATTAACCACATCACTTGAGGAAGAAAGGTTTTCAGGTGGCTGAATGGTGTTTTGTGTGTAAGAAGAAAGGTGAATCTATTGATCATCTTTTTCTTCATTGTGAGGTACCAACACCGTTGTGGAATGAGATTTTTGGTTGGCATTTTATGGGTGATGCCTATGCATGTGGCAGATTTATTTGCATGTTGGCAAGGTATCAAGGGGAAAAGTAACAGCACTGCAGTGTTGAAGATGATTCCCCTGTGTTTACTTTGGTGTTTATTGTTAGAGAGGAATGGGAGGTGCTTTGACAATTGTGAACGTTCTATAGGGAAAATTTAGGGAGGATTTCCTTAGTATTTTAAGCTTTTGGGTGAAGAATCTTGCAAGGAATGGGAATAATTAATGTTATGCTTTAGTTATATTCTGTTTTAGCTTGTAAGTAGGTGTTTGTATACTTCTTGTGTACTTGGGCTATGCCTATTTAATTGGAATAAAAATTCTCTTATAATTATAGAAAAAATAATTCAATATAGCCTCCAAGTTTACTTGGTACCAAAAAGGGAAATAACAAAAGCAGTTGAATTCTGCCATCTCCCAGTCCCATGATTCTACAGGAAGCAACATTGTGATTTAACCAAATTTACGTTTAGAAAGTAACATTGACCTCATTATTGATGTGATCTAGAATTCTTTGACCATCAAGAACCTCAAGTTGTCCTTCCCTTCTAGCAGTAAGCCACGTGGTGCGTTCAGAGCAGTTCTCTTTAACTGAAACTGCCTTGTGTATTGGACCTACTGCTGACACTCCACTTGACAATGTAGTATGGAATTGGACATCTCCAATACCTTCACATTCAAGGCAAAAAAGAAAAACTGATAAGTGATTAAAGAAAAAGGGAAGCTGGCACTAATAGTGTAGAACAATGATCACCTACATATTAAAGATTTATAAAAATGATAAATAGTGACATAAATAAGTACAACAATTATACCAATAGACTTCTCATTATCCCTTGCAAATACAAGAGCTACAGCATCTGATAAGAATTTTGTACTCCCACAGACATTTCTAGACTCATTCCCACTTTTGTACAGAAAGCGGCCTTTCTCATCACCCACAATGACAGTTTCCATTGGCATAGCATAATCTGCAATGCATGAGTCATAAGGGATTAAATCAATCAAGCACAAGTTATGCATAGATTAGCCTATGCTGCTTGTATTTAAAAATAAATAAAAAATCAAGGACCAAAGTAAGCCTTCCATTCTCTTTTCTTAGATTCCAATCAGTGATTTAATTTCTGTTCCCTTTCAAAGAAACTTTGGTTGAAGAAATTACAAATATAAAAATCAATATGCATATCAATACGCACCCAACACATCAATAATGGGTTTCATGTCAACAAGCCCATCCTATAACATAATCCACATCAAAAGTTAGAACTGAAACAAACAATGAACTTCTCTAGATAACATAGAAGGATGGGGAAGAGAGAAATGAACACAAACTTACACCAAACATTATAATCCCAACAGGGGATGCGCAACCCGAAACAGAGGCTGTATAATCCTTAATATCCGTTACAAACTGGTCAACCATTGCCACTCGAGGTTCCTGATATCAGTGAAAAAGTTCTTAACTTCAATGCTTTTAAATTGTTCAAACTGCTCAAGAACTCAAAAAAAGTTACTTTCCTTGGAAATTAACAGAAAGAAAGTATATATACAAGCCAACACATCTTGAAGTAATAAAGAACAATCTTAACTTCCTCAATCTCATCCAAAAAATGAAGATCATATCCTCATTAGCTTACGCACCCTTGCCACATTATCTATGATGGACATTTTGAGATTCATTCATTACATTAACAAAATAATTAAATATTCACAGTGGCACGCATATCAAGAGAAAACCAGCATTAAGGTTTCAGAGCCAAATTTCTTACCTTTACTGATCGTAAAAGTGGGACAGCATCAACTTTTAATCCCGGTAGAAACCCAACAGTCAAAACAATGCCATTATTTAAATCTTTTGCCGGTATATAGCCATCTTCATCGTGGAAATCACCACCAATATCTATCCACTTCACCTACATTAACATTTTTATCTTTTAATTCTTTTAGAATGAAAGTTTAGCCCAAAAAATATAGACAAAAAATTTTGAGAGAGAGAGAGAGAGATTTAAACCTCTCTATATTCGTTGGTAAGAGAATCCCTTCCAATTATTCCATTAGCTGTTGAAATAATAAAAGGCATACGAGACCCCAATCTTTTCGTTATCTGAATTTTCAAAAGAAGAAATAAAAATTAACAAGACAATATTTTTTTTTCAGTAAAAGATGAGTAGTATTGATATAAATGCAATAGGCATAAGCCCCAGCCCCAGTACACAGGTAGTATACAAGAACCCCTAAGTACATTCTAAGAGCTGGAAATTAAAGATAAGAAATCATGCACATTATTTCCATTTAACGAGACAATTAGAATAACAAATGATGAAGGCATCACTGAAACAGAAAATCCATACAAGCCGAAAGGCCTCGATCAGGCTGAATCCGATGCCAACGTTTGCAATAGCGAAATGCGGCCGAATGGGCTCGGAAAGCACCTTCTCAAGAACTTCTTGCACAGCAACCTATAAATTGCAACAAAGTTTCAGGGAAATTAAAACCAATACAGAATTTAGAAAAATTCACAATAACAAAACTAGGCACCAATTTAGCTAGCGCTATAGGAAAAGTACTTAGCCCTAATTGAATCACTCGAAGCTTAATTTCACATGCAAAGTCTCAATCATTCTAAATTGTTAACTTCAGTGGATGATATACTTATACAAGAAGCAAAGGTTGAGGGAGGTTAAGGAATAGGGTGAGCAATATTACATGGGGAGAGGGGTGGAGAGAGAGAGCAGAAGAGAGCTTAGGGCGAGAGAAGAGGATGCGATTGCAGATAGTGTTCCAGGATTTGCTAACGCAGGCCGCAGACGCGAAGGATAAGGCCGGAAGCTTCGAGAGAATGTTGTGAAGGTCGTCGTCGCCTATCATGGCGAACCCCTTACCACGCACCGCTTTCGGCTCGCCCTTCTCCGTCTTCGGTGCTGCCTCCATCGCTAGTAGACTTCAAAAGTCAATTAGTCAAAATAAAAAAAAGCAAACTTGGAGAGAATCGGGAGGAGACGACGATTGCACTTCTCAAAGATGGTTGGAATATAGTTTCTTCATTCTTGCTTTTATTATGTTCCGATTCATCGATTTTATCTACGATTGACTTGATGTAATCACCAATTTCTTGTTCGTTGGATGTCCAGTTTGAGAGAAAAATAGACCCACTCTTGTCTTGCCATGTCGAATTTTTATCATGCAAATCCGAATATTTTGGACCAAAGAAGTTGTTATGATTTGCGAAAAAACAGTAAATCTATGGGCTCCGTGATTGGGCTAATGCTAAATATATTTTATTTATATATATTTTTTTTATTATTTTTATAAAAAAAATATAAAATAAATTTTGCACCGTAAAAACGCAAAGTGGCCCAAACCACGGAGCCCTAGGGCTGAACATATAAGCCAATTTTTCGAACCGACCCGTTCAACCACTATTTTTCGATCCGATTACCCGACCTGATTACTCGAAAAGTCGAAAACGGAATCCCCGTTTTATCGATAGCCATTCGTTTTCGATTTCTTATTCTTCTGTTTTACAGTTTTACTTCTTCATTCTTCATTCTTCAATCCTCTCTCTCTCTCTGTCTCTCCTCTTCTCTTCTCTCTCTTTCTCCACCCTCATCGCCACCTCAAATCACTGGCGTCCACCTCCAGATCCTGCCAAACCAAGCTTCTCATTGCCGATGTCCATCCTAAAAGTTCGACATTGAAGGCTTCCGCTGAGCTTGATGGATATTCTAAGATTTCACTCGATCTCTTCGCTCTTCTACAACCACCTATGTTTGGCGGCGATGGCGATCTCAATTTTCCTATTCCTAACTCGCACGCAAGCACGCATCGTCACGGACTTACGCAATCACGCAGAAACCAAAATCAATCTAAGAAAAGTTTTTGGGTATTTTTGTTTTAATTTTGGATTTTTGTTTTTTGAAGGGTTACGATTTCCTTTTTTTTATTATTGAAAAGAAAAGGTTAGGGTTTGATTGTGGTCTGAATCGTTTGATTGTGCTGATTTTGGTATGAATTAAGCTTTTGTGTTAAGATTTTCTGAAGGGATATTATTGTGTATTGCGAATGAAGGTTTTGTATTTCTTAAGCTGTTGAATTTGGGAACTGTCGAACTAGATCATGCCAAACTAGGTAAAAAAAAAAAGGAAGAAGATGAAGAAAATGAGTAATTCGGTAATCGAGTATCGGGTGAGCGGAATGGATGTGTTATCGAGTCAAGTTGGAATCTGCTTATTCGGGTCGGGTCGGGTCGGGTGAACAGCCCAGAGCCCTATAGCAATGCCCGCAAAAGAGTATAAGTAGCTACTACATATGAGAATATGCGAGCATCACTTGTTTTGAAAAATAATGAAATTTGTTATTAAGAAATTAAATTTTTTTATGTAAATTATATATTTATTTATTTTTAAATTAATTGTATGATATTGTACACTCATAATTATAATTATTATTAAACTAATGTGTGGGAGATAAGCCCCTGGGCCCAACCCCTCCAACTTGGAATGATTGTCCCAATTCAAGAAGAATTCATTTTCCTCTTGGGCCGAGCCATCCCAAAGCCTAAGGCCCGAGTCAAGAGATCCCTCGAAAATGATGGACTCACATGCCGCGTGAGAATCAACGACCCTCCTTAACCGACCTGTGGGGCCCTACCCAAAATACTCGAGTACCAGTGTCAAGACTCAAGACGGCCTGTATCTGATAAAGGTAACCACACCGCATTAAATAGGTGTCATGCTACATGTAATGCGAGGATGGAAAAACATGGCATAACACGGTACGAGGAGACATTGTCAGGTAACAGACTGACTGACCTTCCTCCTGGTAGGCATAAACAAGCCCCCGCACCCCTAGGTACGAATCTGATCTTTTACTCTCTACTTTCCTCTACCATATTTTTTTTATCACATTTATATGCTGACTTTGGCATCAGAGAAATCTCAACTTCATAAGCCACCCTTCTCATCTATGTGTGCGCATGAAGTCAACGTGAGACTTGTGATACCAAGTATGCAGAACATGACATCAACAGTTGGCACTATTTGTGAGATCATTTTTTCACAAAAAAATGTGTACTCTGCATGCCTGTAACGATGTAATCACAAGCCTCTTGATTGGAAATGTAGACTGAACCCATAGACTAGAGACGAGCAGATGAGATGTCGGAAATCGTGAGAGAGTCGACATGCAAAGTTGGAGCCCTCTGGCAGGAAAGCGTTGCGTCATGGAGTGGTGCCAGGAACATTGATGGTGGCTAGCACAACGCAACCTAGGACTAAGGAGTAGCTAGGCTATCGAAATAGAGCAATGCATCCTCGACCCCCTACTCCCCCCACTCCCCCCCAGCCCAACGAGATGGGGAGGTCAGAGAAGAGGAAACCCTACGTCAAATCGAGCCCAATTAACCCCTCAACTTGGTTCACATGGACCCAAGAAAACTCGACAGAACGGTCCGGATCGAGTCTCGGATGGCCCCAAACTTGAAGGAAGCCATGAAGTGCTTGCTAGCGGATTGGGTCTTCACGTGGAGTCATGACGAGATGTCAGGAATCGACAACTCTATTGTGGAACACCATTTGTGCATCAGCCCCAAAGCTAGGAAAGTCAAGCAGAAACTGTGGACGTTTAGAGCAGAGAAGTACCCAACCATAGTAGAAGAGATAGATTAGTTCCTAACCATGGGACTGATTTAGGAAGCCCACAGATGGCGAGCGGCAAGTGGCAAACGCGCGTGGACTTTACTGACTTGAACAAAACATGCCCTAAAAGACAATGTCCCACAGCCACAGATCGATTTCGTCGTCAACTCAATAGCAGGGCACCCCCGCCTTGGCTTCATGGTTGTTTACTCTGGATACAACCAAATCCGAATGAGCCCGGATGACGAGGAAAAAACAACTTCCATCATGGATCAATGCCTATGTTGTTACAAGGTCATACCCTTCGAACTCAAGAATGCCGATACCACTTACTAGCGTCTCATCAATCACATGTTCAAGGGGCATTATCTCTCTTTTATTAACCCAATCAATGCATTAATAAAATAAAATATGTGAATCTAAACTCAAAGCGAAAATCTATCGAGGCCACTTATAAGTGAAATACTCTCTCTAATTATCAACCAAAATTCATTTAACTCTCAGCTAATGAAAATCCTTGATTAACTTAAGATTTTGTTGTACTTAATGTCAATAACAAAATAAGTACTAAGACCAAGAGATTTATCAATTTTCTTTCATAAGTATTCGGTCAACATGTAAAGCAAAGTGTGAAATTAGATCGACAGAAAATCTAGCAACAATGAGAAGTATAGAAACCTTTGCTGCAACCTAAGCTACAAAATTTAGCCGATAATCATCCTCAGAAGACAATAAAATGCTCAAAAAAAACCCTAAAAATACGAGAGAACCCATCTGAAATATAGCAGGAAAATAAAACAAATAATATGGAAAAACTAGCTACTCAATCTGAAATATTCTTCCCCTTTTATACTTCGATTCTTGCTTCTCTTTCTCTCTCCAAGCCACGGATTCCATCCCCACATAACCACTGTTCTCTCCCATTCCTCTATTTTGCTTTGTGGTCCCCAACTTGTTTCCAGAACGTTTCATGTGTTTGGTTCCTATCCGGTCTTCAACTATTAAGTCATGGGTTAGATTTTTCATTAGTCAGGTCTTGGACTTCCTTTTAATCTTTAGTTTATTGGCAGATCACAATCTCGTTCATGGGACTCAGCTGTGAAATAAGATTCTATCACTTGGAAAAGTCACAAGCTTCACATGTGGCAAGGCAACACGACCTTCACATGTGACAAGGCAAGCTATATTTTCTTTTCAATTTAATTTCTTCCTTTACCATACAGTTTTAGCTTTTTTCACATACTTGTAACAAATGGGACACACTCCAATGGACTTCACTCATGCAATAGGCCAAGATAAAATAAAAGTAAGTTTAATTAAATATTGACTAGCCCAATAACATAAGTTATCTATATTTAATTAAGGATAAAATATTATTTCACATGCCAAACACAATTAATTTATATTATTTGATTAATACTTTTATTTTATTACATAAAACTCATTTAACCCAAGATATTAAGAGTATTAATACAACATAATTGAATATTTATCATCAACCAAATTCGAATGAGCCCAGATGGCGAGGAAAAGATAGCTTACATCACAGATCAAGGCCTATACTGTTATAAGGTCATACCCTTCGGACTCAAGAATGCCGGGGCCACTTACTAGCGTCTCTTCAATCGCATGTTCAAGGGGCAAATAGGCTGGACGATGGAGGTCTATGTTGATGATCTCTTGATAAAAAACAATTAGCCTAAGCAGCACCTCAAGGACCTCAGAGGGCTTTTGGAGTGCTGCGAAAGTACCAAATGAAGCTGAACTTGCTTGAGTACACCTTCAACGTCAAATTGGGAAAGTTCCTAGGCTTCATGATCTCAGAATGAAGGAATGATACCAACCCAAAGAAAATATAAGCGAAAACCAGCATGCCCTCTCCTCTGAATGCTCCAAGAAGTCTAGAGACTGGTTGGGAGAGTAGAAGCCCTGAACAAGTTCATCACGCGATTCACAAAACAAGGCCTCCCCTTTTTCCAAGTTCTTAGAGAAGTAAAGAGTGGGACACGGAGTGCGACGAAGCATTTAAAAAACTCAAAAGCTACCTAGCGCACCCTCCCCTTCTCAGCCACGTCGAGCTTGGAGAGATCCTAACAATTTAAATGTCATCGTTCACGACTAAAGGGCTAGCAATGCCCCTTCTACTACACTAGTAGAGCCTATCGAGGTGACAATGGGAGATACCCCGCACATGGATCCTAGTGTTCGCCTTGGTGGTGGTGGCTCGGTTGCTCCGGCCTTACTTCCAAAATCACCGTATAAAGGTCCTCATCAACATTCCTCTCTGGTATGTGTTGTAGAAATCAGAGGTGTCCAGTCAGATGAAGAAATGGGCCATCGAAAACAGCAAATTCAACATCGAGTTCCTATCCCGCCCCACAATTAAGGGGCAGGTCCTGGCAGACTTTGTCAACGAGTTTGCCAACTTCTCGAAGGAGATACCCAATATAGCCTAAAGCAAACCTTGGAAAATCGATGTGGACGGCTCATCCTACTGCGCTGAGGGAGGAGTGGGGATACAAATCACCACGAATCTCAAAGAAGAACACAGCTACACTGCAAAACTCGACTTCAAGACGACCAATAACAAGGCCGAGTACAAACATTACTAGTCGAGATGACCATTGCTAGGTCCTTGGGAGCCACAGAGGTTCAAGTCCAGGCTGATTCGCAAGTGGTGGTTGGGCAAGTAATCGAAAAATTCACCACCAAAGGGGAATGCCTAAAGAAGTACCCCCAACAAGTCGAGGAGTCCCAAGACATGTTAAGTTATTTTGCTATTCAGCAGACAGGGCTAACAACACTAAAGACGACTGCCTTGTAAAGGTAGCCTTCAGACATGAAGAGACCCCGCTCCCTGAGGGCATTGTGGTTCTGACGGTGAAGGCACTAGCGATCGGCACTAGAGTGTCTACCATCTCAGTAACGGCCCCAAAATGGGCCACTAACATCATGAGATAGCTCTAAGAAAGTTGACTCTTAGATGGTACGGAAGATACTAAAAAAAATCCAATACGTTTTGGCGGAAGTATACGAAGGAATTTGTGGGAATCATTCTAGCGAAAGATCTCTTGTGGCCAAGTTCGCATGCGCAGGGTACTAGTGGCCTCACGTGCTCAAAGATGCCGAAAAATACTCAAAGAAAAGCATCACGTGTCAGGAACATACATCCATTCCCCCACTGCCATTGGAAGAACTCACATCAATCCTATCCCCTTGACCCTTTGCTCAATAGGGCTCGATTTAATAGGCATTTTTCCTGTCGGCAAAGAAAGGTCAGGTTTGTTATGATAGCAGTAGACTACTTCACCAAATGGATAGAGGAAGAGGCCTTTCATTTCCCAAGCACAAGTTCCTCTAGAAAAATGTCTTCTGCTAATTTAACATTTCTTAGAGAGTCATATCGAACAACAACAAGTAGTTCAATTGCACACACTACCGAAACTGGTATTCCAACCTCGAGATAAACACTAAGTATTTATCACCAAAATACCCACAAGCCAATGGACAGGCGAAGCAACTAACAAGACCATCCTCAATATCTTGGAAAAAAGGCAAGGAAACCAAAATGAGAGCTGGGCAGAGGAGTTCCTGGGTGTACTATGGGCCTACCATACCATTGTCAAGACCCCTACGGGCTAGACCCCTTTTACCCTCACATTCGAAACCGAGGTAGTAATCCCTGTGGAGGTAGACATGCCCACGTTTCGAGTCCAGCACTTCAATCCAATGAACAATAACGAGTAGCTAAAGATGAACATGAACTTGTTAGAAGAAAGGAAAGAAACGACATCGAGCCAAACCGCAAGCAATAAACAAAAGGCTGAGCAATACTTTAATAGACGGGTCTGACCTCAAAACTTCAATATAGTTCTCAAGTAGACCGAAGTCACCACTCAAAATGAGGGCAAGTTAGACCCCTGGTGGGAGGGCCCTACGTTGTAAAGACAAGCACCAGACCCAACCTCCTATTGCCTCAAAGATCAAGAGGGTCACGAATTCCGCCACCGTGGAACACATAACATTTAAAGAAGTATTTTGTGTAAACAAGGTTCGCCTCTTTTTGTACAACCCATGAATGAAAGCTCCGAGCACCCTTCTCTAATCTCCAACTCCGTCTGCAATTGCATTAATTTAACCTCACAAACACCGTGCAAAAGTCGAGCACCTAGGCTCACCACAAAATTAGGTCAGGGTCCCCAGCCCCAAACCCAACTCGCACATGGTTCTCGTACAAAAGTTGAGTCCCTATACTCGTCATGAAAATATATCAGGGTCCCGAGCCCCACCCGCACATTGTCAGGTCAAAACACAAGTCTCTCAACTTATTGACCCTCGTGTAAAAGTCGAATATTTAGACTCACCATGAAAATAGGTTAGGGTCTTGGGCCCGCACATGGCCTGGCCAAAACACGAGTCCCTTGACTCGTTGGCCCTCATGCAAAAACCAAGTTCTTAGTCTGTAATGACCAAATCCGAGGCTCGCAAGGGCTAAAGAAGCAAAGCAACATGGAAGAAGCATTGAAAAGGCAAAGCAACATGGAAGAAACAAAGAAAAAACAAAGCAAGCCTTTTTCATTAAAACAGAAACTTTAAGTACATTATGACTCTCGGACGAAGGCGTCTAAATACATTCACTAAAAGCACAAGCATAATTGATATCACGGGGAAGGAGGAGGGCTCATAAATGCCACGTGCATTTCCTCTCGGTCCAGTTACAATACAAACTTGAAAGAGTCTCGATCATGTCTTAGGGAAGAAAGTTTAATCCTCCTAGGATCCATCGCGGGGTTGGCCAAGACTTGGTCCCTCATGCACTTAAAGCCCTCTATATAATCGTAAGCCCAGACATCTTCCCGAACTAAGGGGGCTCAATGAAGCTAGGTCCTAAACACCTCAACTTTAGTCCCAAGGGCACGGTCACAGTCACGATGTCACCGACCAACGATCTCAACCATTGGTCTGTCTGATGACAATCAAAAAGTTGGGTCAATAAGCAAGAGCGTCTCACTGAAAATTCCTCATTTCCCCCTCCAGCAACTTATTATCCCACTTTCGCCTCCTCAACCTCTGGGCTATCCTATTCAACTTCTCCCCAGCCTCATATAGCTCTGTTGCCCAGATGACTAACACAAGAGGGGGGGTGAATTGAGTTGTATTTAAAAAAATAACAATTATAAATCAAATATATAATATAAAATATAAACAAAATATGAAACAACAATAAATATAAATAGTAAGAGTAAGAGAGAAGCAAACTCAGTATGTTAACGAGGTTACTGCCTACGTCCTCGCCTCAAGCTACCTCTTGAAGATTCCCAAATCCACTATTCAATCTCCTTTAGGTGGAGATAGAAACCTATTACACCTTTGAGCAGCACTGCTCTAAAGAATCCGTGTAGAACACCCTCTACACTTCCAATCACCTTACACTTGGTGATTTAACTATTCCCCGTGTAGAACACCTTCTACACTTCCAATCACCTCACACTTGGTGATTTAACTATTCCCCGTGTAGAACACCTTCTACACACACAAGGGTTATATACACCCTTTTACAAATACAAGAGTTGATAGTAGGTAGACTATCAAAGTACACTCCTCAATGAGTGAGATAGAAACAATACAACGCAACCTATATCTCTCTCAACAAGAACAAGAATCAAGGCTCAAAACTTTAGAAAAGTGAGAATGAGAGTTTTGAAAAAATGATGCAAAACTTAGCAATAGATGTGTAAGCTCTTGTTGTGAATTTTGCAAAACTCAAGTGAACTATTTATAGGCAAATGAGTTTTCAATTTCAAATTTGAAAAGATTCTCATGTCAAAAACATCATCATTCACTTTTCAAAAATTTCAAATCTAATATTTTTACTTTTTGCATGTGACAAAAGGAGCACACTTTACTTTTCAAAAATTTCAAACATAATCTTTTACTTTTTGCATATGACAAAAGGAGCACACTTTACTTTTCAAAATTTTCAAATAAAGACATCTACATTGTGCATAAGTCAAGAAAATCATCAACCACTTTTGAAAATATTCAAATAAAACATGCACATGTGAAAGATGATAATCAATCATCTTAATATTTTCAAAATTCAAACCTTTAATCATGTCATGCACATGTGAAAGATGACAATCAATCATCTTTCAAAATTTTCAAATTTAATTTTCAAAATATTCATGCATATGTGGAAAATGTATTTTAATGCTTTATGATAAAATATTAATTTTGAGTCTTAATCCTAATTTCAAATTTTTAAGAGATTTACAAAATTACTCTATGATTTTAATGTGAACTTGTTATCTTCTTGCTCATACTTGCTTCCTTGATGTGCTTGATTCTATTGTGTGGACAACTTGAGCTTGAGACTCCTTTATTCTTTGGATTCATTTGTTATCATCAAAATCCATTTGTAGATTTACATGAAACTTGAAATTTTGAGTTCAACAATCTCCCCATTTTTTATGATGACAAATACTTGATAGAACCTGAAGCCTGTATTAATACTTAAGCTCCCCCTGAGAATGTGCGTTAGTTTTTCAAGCAAAAATATAAATATAATTCCAAGCATATATAACAAGTTTAGCAATTTAAACAATATTAAAGTTCTAGTCTAAAACTTCTCCCCCTTTTGGCATCATTAAAAAGGAATCATAATTAACTCAATAAGATATATTCCTACAATAACCAATAGGTAAATAAAACGCTGTGTTAGTAGAGACTGTAAAAATTAGAACCACCCGTGTCCGACAAAACTTGCAAACGTTGAAGCCGAATTTTATCATCTCGGTGCGGAAGAAGATTTAAATCCGCTTGATATTATTGACGAATTAGATGTTTCAGATATTTGAAGATGAATAATTAAAATTATTCGTGTCCGACAAAGACAGCAAAAGTTGCAAGCCTAGTTTTGGCAATGCGGTGCGGAACCATGCATGTCCGACAAAACTTGCAAATGTTGGAAGTCTAACTCTGACAAT